>OY992882.1:60254260-60871760 GCA_963921405.1 Cepaea hortensis | reverse complement strand
ACAAATGATCTGTGTGTCAGTGATAGAAGACTTTGATCAGTTTGACGAGTCGCAGATGATGACATTTGTTCGAAGTACCCTTGCAAAGAAGATTGCCAACATAAAAGACAACATTGGTATTAAATCTTACTTTTTTATATTTTGAATAATTTTACTTGTTTCTATCAGTTTATGAAAATGATACATTTGTGATTCACCAAAGAAGACATTTACAGTCATTGAGGTAAAATTATGCCACTTTAGATAGCTTTATTACAAGACTAATTTGCCAGTTAACACCATAATTCTTAAGTCTCATATTCTTACATTATATGATTTAAAACTTGTATGGGAAATGCAGAAATGCAGAGTGCGTGTCTGAGGGGTCAAATGTTATCACACAACATTGAATGTGCTTCAATCCTCAGTAAGGCTCAGATGTTTCAAATAAAGCCCTAATTTATACACAATATAATGACTGCTTGGGCAAGAGACCTTTATTTCTCAGCCTGCAGTAAAACAACAAATACCAGTAATGGTGAGGATGTCTTAAGGATAACAACAGTAACAAATGAATAATAATAACTTCCTTGAATATCATATGTTCATGAATAATGAACAAGAATTTTTGTGTCTAATCAGCAGTATCATGTGTAGCTATGAGTACCCTCATAATGTTCATCTTCAGTATATTTTTTATCTGAACATTTAGTTATTCTGATTTAATGGTCACTATCTAGATCACAACTGGTCTAGAGGTTACACAACTTTCTCCATGATCCTGTATACTCTTGTGAGTAATGTGACGTGTGCGAGAATTGGTAGCGGTTCTCTCCGCATTAGTAACTTACGGGGTATGTGAGCCGGTCGCTCAGAAAGCAATGGCAAACTACTGAGCGTAGTCTTGCCAAGAAATCAATGATCAGCTGAAAGATGCTGATGTTAACAGCGATGTCCTGTAAAGGATATGCACACACACAAAAATCTAGATCACAACCGGTCTACCTGGCCTACGGGTTAGCGACTTTCTCCGTAATCCTGTATGTCCTCGTGAGGAACGTAACTTGCGTGAGAATCGGTAGCGGTTCTCGCCGCGTTGGTAACTTAGGGGTATGTGGGCCAGACGCTCAAAAAGCACTGGCAAACTACTGAGCGTAATCTTGCCAAGAAATCAACAATCAGCTGAAAGATGCTGATGTTGACATCAATGTCCTGTAAAGGATATGCAAACCAAAAAAAAAAAAATCTAGATCACAAATAAACATTGGAATATTATAGGCACAAATCAAGTGTTCAATACACAATGAATTATTTCAGCATTAATGGACAACAAGAACACATTCTCAGCAGCAATAGTAGAAAAAAAAAGGAGGAGGAGGAGAAAAAGGCAGCATTGGAAGAACTGTAGGAGTCAACAATTAAAGCACTAAGTGTGTTTTAATTGTGCACTGTAGAAACACGGAGCTGACCTACGACTCTGGTGATCGAGTGAGATGGCAAAACATGACCGCCCATGCTTATTGACATGGCACATGATGGATGGAGAAAGCTTTCTTCAAATTATTTTGTTTCCTTTAAAGCTTTCGCTTGATTTCGCGGAAGAATTACTTTCAGTATTTAAAAATAAAGAAAGAAAAGAAAATAATCCACCTCAATCAAATTCAACTTGATAAGAAATAATAAATCGACATAAATATAAGGCAAAAACAATATAAACTACTCCTAACTTGAGTATAATTTTACCAAAAGGTATTCAGACTGGTTGCTTTATGGCCAACAATTGATGACTGCAATGAATATGGAAACACTAACAGTCATGGAAACAGTTTCAAATACTCAAACAAAATGAAAATGCATGTGTTTATTTTGTTGAACTTGTCTTATCTTAGAACTGCTTATATGTCACACATTCTTTGACATTAAAATGTTGTTCTTTTCAGGAATTGTCTACTTCGGACTTAATGATCCACTTTCTCGTTTCCTGAAGTTCGTAAACGAAAAAAGAAATAGCTGGAGTACAGAAGATTATCAAAGACCACAGAAAATTTACTGGCTGGCTTCTGATGCTGTTGAAATCTCTCAAGACCTGGCAGCAACTATTTCTCTGTTCAACACTAATATTGTAGTTGTGAGCCCATATCCTGTGAACATAACGTCTTTCAAACAATATTTCATTGAGTTCCTGAAGGCCCCACCTGCTTGGGTTAGTGGACAGTGGAAATTGGCTATTAGCCATGTTGTACAAAATACTTTAGGGTAAGATCAAATTTACATCCAATGTTCGGTCATATGTGATTTCATTTGATTTAAATAGAGCGTCTCATCTAGAGGAAATGATATGATGAAATAGACCATCATATAAATTCATTAAACTGTAAATAGAACACTAAGTTATAATTTATGAGGTCAGTAAATAGTTGTTATCCTTAAAACTATGTTGTTGTGTGTCTTGGCTTTTGTTTCCCTCTTTTCTATCTTGCATCAGCTAGTGGAACTGGCATGTATTTTCAAAGTTGGTCTGTGTCTGTATAGTGTTTTGCTGATGGAGATATTTGTAGGTAGTATTTGTTTCCTTAAGTCAGTCAGTGCAAGACACTTGAACAGATGGTAAAATATTGTTCTTTTTTCCTGAGATTGCAGTTCTTGTAATGTTGCACGTAGTCTGTAGTCACCATGTGCATGTGTTTGTTAAGTACTGCATGTTGTTTTCATAGTCTAAAGATTGTGCACTGATCCCTGTGGTGTAGATTATAGATGCTGTCTTTAGGATTAGAGTTTGTCACATTTTTATAAAGAGCTCTTAAAGTTCTGCATATTTTCCATGGGTCTATTTATAGTTGCTAATGATCATTAATTGTACACATCTTAAAGTATGCTTGGCTGTGACATACTGGCTACTTTTGTTGCCATTCTGTCAGACACTTTCATTGCTTCGGATGCCTGCACAACCTGTATCCACAAGAGAGTTGTTTTGATGAAATCAGACGAAGCTAGTAGTAGTTAGTTGTGGTTATTTGCATTAGTTGAGGTTGGATGTTTAAGAGATTATGTGGGGATGCTGTAGTGTGTGTGTGTTTTTGTGTGTGTTGCTGTTGTAATATATCAGTCATACAGTTTCAGACTTTCTAATATGGCTTGCATCTCAGCAGCACAGCTGCAGTAGTATAGATCACAAAGTGCAGAAAGTTGGTTCACTGCGTTCTCAGGTTTTACTGTGAGAGAGTCAACACTAGATTTATAGCAGCCTTCAAGGTGGATCCTTATACATAGATTCAGTCAATGATTTCTATTGCCTTAAATGTAATTGTGTTCCGGTCTGCTGATTTGTTTTCTGACTGATCAATGAGAGTGGTGTTTATATCATCATCATCTTATGCCATGCTGATAAGCATTGGCAGTCATGTTTGGCTATCTCAATTGATCAGCAGAGTCGTGGATCAGCTCTAATTGCAAAACATGACTTTCTTGGCATCTGTAAAGACGGTAGTTTGCCATTGGTGTTCATATGGGGTAGAATGAAAGTTGCATTGTGTGGAAAGTATGTTAATTTTCTAAATTCTTCTCTGATTGCTGGTAGATGGTGTTTGAGTGTGGTGTTTGTATGGGGTAGAATAAAAGTTGCATTGTGTGGGTTTGTTGCATATCCTTTACAGAACGTAGCATCAACCTCAGCATTTTTTTTGGCTGTTTGTGATTCCTGGACAAGTTTACATTCAGTAGTTTGCCATTGCTTTCTGAACGAACGGCACCCATACCATTTCATCAAAAACCAACAGAAGGCGTCTGCTGCCAAATTACCTGCAGCTGTGTTTCCAACGCAGTAGGCGGGATTACGAACTGTGTGTGTAACTCCTTTGTGTGTGTATTATGTTCATTGTCTAAATTCTTCGCTGATTGCTGGTGGGTGGTGTTTGATACTAAGGTCTTTCACTGCAAGTAGTGGGGATTTATTGTTCAGCCTACTTTATGTGTTGATTTCTGAGTCCATGCATCTTTCTGCTGTTCTAATAGATTCATTTCCTTTTCTGATCTCTAGTAGTTCCTTGATAACATCAGTTTCACAGGCAACTGTTGGTGTTGAATGACCTGTGCTTCTATAAATACTACCAACGACATGGCTCTGTATTCTGTCTACCCGAGTTCAGGCTTGTAGATAATGTAACTTGCAAGTGTATATTGTAGTCCATAATGAACCTGATGTATCCAAGATAGAATTGTCTCAGTGTTGCTTATTCTCTCTCCATGACGTACGTGCATGTCACTTCAACAAATTTAGCCTCGTTGATGTCCCTTTCAGCAACAGTATTCATGTATTTATTGATAGTTGGTTTCTTATTTAGCTGAACCCCAAGGTATGTTGGATTTTCATTACAGCTGAGACTGACCCCAGCTGGTTTTTTAGGATGAAGATGGTATATGTAATTTTACTTGTACTGACCTTTAGCCACCACAAGTTACAATAGACTGATATGGTGGAAAGGGTTTTTCTTAGTTTCTCAACAATTAGATATATGTCTTTATTATTTGTTCATATCAGAAGATCACCAGAAAACATGGCTTTGGTGGCATTTAGCAGGCCTGGAAGTACTTAATTAAGTGTAGGAATAATGTACAGTTCAAAGCATAGCATTGTGGGAGTCTTTCTAGTGTGCAAGTTGATGCGATATAGTTCTGTGTTCTTTGATATGAGTTTCTATAGTTTTCTCCATCACCCATGCAAATATTTGTCGCTATATTGTGCATCTATAGAAAGAGGCCTTTTATCCATCCATGTTTTGCAATTGGAAGTCAACTAAGATTGTATTTGAGTTTTTTTTCTTATTGGAAATTGTCTTTTACACTGTTTCTACTCACAAAGTTTAATGAGAATGCCCCAGACAGAGTGGCATGCTTCAATTCAATAAAATAAAATAGAGAGCATCTGATGGATTTTTTGCCAGGACCTGCTGGTTGGGTTGAAAATGAGCTGGCAGACAGATTGGCTGAGTCTGCACCGCGCGGTGGGTATAAGGCAGATTTGGTTGGGGCCCTTTGGGATCGAATGTCTAGCGCAGAAAAGAACAGATAGATAATCATGGCCTAGAGAGAATGATGCTGTGTGGAGTGACCAGAGGATCTGACCAATACTCAAGACTCTAAGGGAAGGCTTGACGGACACATAATCAGACTACTGCTGGTACCATAATATTGGGGCTTTTCCCTGGCTATTGAAGATGACGGAGCATGTATGTTTGTTAGTTAGTTAGTTAGCCGGTTAGATAGTTAGTTAGTTAGTTAGTTAGTTAGTTAGTTAGTTAGTTAGTTAGTTAGTTAGTTAGTTAGTTAGCTTAGCTTAGCTTAGCTTAGCTTAGCTTAGCTTTAGTTAGTTAGTTAGTTAGTTAGTTAATTTTAGTTAGTTAGTTAGTTAGTTAGTTAGTTAGTTAGTTAGTTAGTTAGTTAGTTAGTTAGTTAGTTAGTTAGTTAGTTAGCTTAGCTTAGCTTAGCTTAGTTTAGTTTAGTTAGTTAGTTAGTTAGTTAGTTAGTTAGTTAGTTAGTTAGTTAGTTTTAGTTAGTTAGTTAGTTAGTTAGTTAGTTAGTTAGCTTAGCTTAGCTTAGCTTAGCTTAATTAGTTAGTTAGTTTTAGTTAGTTAGTTAGTTAGTTAGTTATTGTAGTGTAGTGTAGTGTAGGGTAGGATAGTTAGTTAGTTAGTTAGTTAGTTAGTTTAGTTACTTAGTTAGTTAGTTAGATAGTTAGTTAGTTTAGCTTAGCTTAGTTTAGTTTAGTTTAGCTTAGTTAGTTAGTTAGTTTTAGTTAGTTAGTTAGTTAGTTTAGTTAGTTAGTTAGTTAGTTAATTTTAGTTAGTTAGTTAGTTAGTTAGTTAGTTAGTTAGTTAGTTAGTTAGTTAGTTAGTTTAGCTTAGTTTAGTTTAGTTAGTTAGTTAGTTAGTTAGTTAGTTAGTTAGTTTTAGTTAGTTAGTTAGTTAGTTAGTTAGTTAGCTTAGCTTAGCTTAGCTTAGCTTAGCTTAGCTTAGCTTAATTAGTTAGTTAGTTTTAGTTAGTTAGTTAGTTATTGTAGTGTAGTGTAGTGTAGTGTAGGGTAGGATAGTTAGTTAGTTAGTTAGTTAGTTAGTTTAGTTACTTAGTTAGTTAGTTAGATAGTTAGTTAGTTTAGCTTAGCTTAGCTTAGCTTAGTTTAGTTTAGCTTAGTTAGTTAGTTAGTTAGTTTTAGTTAGTTAGTTAGTTTAGTTAGTTAGTTTAGTTAGTTAGTTAGTTTAGTTAGTTAGTTTAGTTAGTTAGTTTAGTTAGTTAGTTTAGTTAGTTAGTTAGTTTAGTTAGTTAGTTTAGTTAGTTAGTTTAGTTTAGTTTAGTTTAGACCAATCCGTAGTCAATGTCGGTTCCGCCCACATACAGCTCACCGAAGAAGTCTTCAGTTCTTTCGTTCCTCCGTAGGTTGTTCGAACAACCGGTCGCTGTAGAACCAGGCTTCCAGGTTTCCGTGGACCACAAACTTTAGTTAATCCAGTGTTCTTGGGAAGTACCATGGAATCACTTGGTACAAAGTTGGGTGGGACATAATATAATGGAGAACAGTTCGTCAATAATAATTGAGTGTCTGAGAATTTGGCGGGGTCCAGCCAAGGATACAAAATGACACGATCCTAGCGTATCGAGATGACTGGCGAGGTGGTATAAAGGCTGATGGTCATTCTTTCGGGGCCAGCGGTGACTCTATCTCGTAGAGAACATACCCTTTGGCCTGGCATGGCCTAAAACTTGACATGGAATTGTCTGAAACATAACTTTCCGCATAGAGACCCTGTTGATATTTCAGCTCTATTAACTTCCAAAAGAAGGACCCTGGAGATGACAAAGATTAGTGAGCGACTGGGCTGACTCATGCACCACAATCCTGAGGTCCAATTGGGCCTCAGTTAATAAATTTGTCATGCATTTTGGCTTACCTAATCAATTAGATAAGTGGCCCGAGTGAATGGGTCTGACATGTCAGGTAGCCCCTGGATTGGCTACGTCCTGGCTTGAGTAGACCTCCAGCTTGTAGACGTCCTGTCGGCTACCCTATGCACCTTTTTGCATACAAGACTCACTCTCCACACTCATACCCTGCCTTTATTATTATTGGGCACATTCGTTTCCTGGCTTCCCTCTCACTTGCAAACCCTCTCTTTCTCACGACACAGCATTGGTGGTGTTGTGTGCGTAATTATTTGTGTCCCCCCCCCCCCCCCCTTAACTAATATTATATTAGTGGGTCTGTATTGAAAGAAGTGTAGTTCCCTATTCCAAGCAAGAATAGGAAAGAAGAAACCACCCCTTCCGGCCGCTGCTCTCGTCTGAACTGTCGCCACAATGTACCGGCAGTGCCTCACATTACCCGTAGAACTAGATGATCTTATCGACCAGTAACTATTCAGTCCACCTGGCCACTCTATTTGCTAAAAGATGAAAGAGATAGCCCAGTGGATACCCTCTTCCGTTTTAAGAAGATAGATGGGTGGAATCCGTCCCCACGGAGCCCTCCCATCTTTCCAGCATTCCGTGGATATGTTATGTTTCTATTCAAATGAAAGATAACACTAAGCAACGTTCAGGCCGTAGGAAGAAAGATAGCACCCGTCCATCGGCTGCCAAGAACCAGCAACATCATCTGAGGAAATATATTCCTCAGATTCATTCCCATGCGATGCCAAGAACACGACTCCTAGCTAGATTGGCCAACTGACAACCCACTCACAATAGGGCATGACCGGCTTTTCGCCAATTCATCTCACCAGTCGAGACAACAGAGATTCACAAGCCAAGGTCTAGCATGACTAATTAAAACCCAATTATTACCTTTTCATTCCCCAGTAGTAGGTTGCACTTCTGTCCTAATCTTTAAATTAAATTGACATGCTGCAAATACCAAACTGTAGGTGTTGGAACGGACATGAATTGCACCAGAAGTTGCACTGGTACGTATTTGGTGTAAGGCGCCCTATCGGGTTTCCCCGAAGAAAAGGCAGACTTCTAATAGTTCTCTTAAGCAGAACGGGTTGTAAAAGTAACCAAGAGAACTATCTTCCATGGGGATTGAGCGAATAAGAGAACTGAGGGTTCCCGAAAGCTGTTTCCCACTGTTTACCCAAAATCAAAGAAGGCATGAGGACATGGGCCACTGGTGTTTCGCTACATAGGCCCCCTCTTAAGAAAGTCTAACCCTACGAACTTTCGACTACCAGAGGTTCTGTTCGAATGGCCCCACCCTCACATTCAACCATAGGATGCAGTGAAAGAAAATCAGCTCCCACATTCTCCCTTCCGGGGATGTATTCGACTGTGAACTGATACGGTTGTAGGAGCAATGACCATCTCATTAACCTCACGTTCAGTTTCTTAGAAGTTGCCAAAAACATCAGAAGTTGATGGTCGGATTGCACTTTGAACGGTACTTCATACAGATACGGTTGAAATTTTTGTACTGCCCACACGAGAGCCAGACATTCCCGTTCGACGGTGGAGTAATTCCGTTCCGTGGGTAACAGTTTTCTACTTGCATACACCACCGGACATAGTACCGTAGGATCATCTCGCCCTTCCTGCAACAAAGTTGGGCCAATCCCTATGTTACTCGCGTCGGTTCGTAGAACAAACGTTTTCTCCAAATTCGGGAGTTGCAGGACTGGCCTATCCACCAAAGCCTGTTTCAACTTCCCATAAGCTTCTTCACAGCTCGGGGTCCAGATTATAGGATCTGGCGATCCTTTCTTCAGGGTTTCGGTTAACGGCGCCCCAATTTCGTTGGACTTCGGAAAACATTGGCACCTTGCCGTCTTGACAGATGATAGTTTGTGCTTTAAAAAGGCATAATAACTTTTAACTATGGCGGTAGCGAGTGTGACTGATAAGGCCAATTTGCGCTGTAAAAATTCCGAGACCAGTTAAGACCAGGGATGAAGTTATTGCCTCTCCATAGCACAAAGCCTGGGCTAAAATATAGAGATCATGTGTTGCCCATGCAGCATGATCCCTCTCTCGGCCTGCCTAGTTCACTCCAGAGGAAAGGTAACACCCCTACATCTGGAACAAGACAAGCTGCAGAAGCTGCCGGATCAGCAAAGCAATGCTCTAACTGTCCGCCTGTCGGAGCTTCGATCCTAGACCAGTCGCCAACCAAGGCTTAGGGCCTGGTCTGCCCTGCCATGACAATTTTGTCTTTAGCTTGCATTTCCTCGCACCAGGGTAAGGCTTGTACCCTCCCAATTGCGCTCTTCCGCCCGAAGCCGTTGGCACAATGTGGGGTGTCGGGTTTGGTAAGCGCCGCCCAACGTTCGGCGCTAACAGAAACCAGGTAGTACCGTCTACTGTTATACGGTAGCTCAGTCATATATGACTAAGACCTGACTGATAGTCATAACTTCGGAATAAGTTTCTGGTAAAACCCACACAGAGACAAGAAAGACCTAACATCCTTTTTGGATTTAGGATGGGGTGCGAGTCTGACCTTCTCAACATTCTTTTCTTCCGGTACCAGTCCCCCCTGGGTAATAGTATGTCCCAGAAATTCCAAGGATTGGTAGCCAATCATGCATTTGGCTGGACGGGCGGTTAACCCTTCCTCTTTTAACCTAGTGAAGATCTGTCCCAAGGACTTCAGGTGAACCCTCAGATTGTCAGACGCGATGAGAATATCGTCCATAAACGAGACCACAGAGGGATCCTTTAAAGGCTCTAATAACATTCTCATCATGCGAGTGAACACACTGGGCGCATTGCTCAGCCCAAATGGCATCACCTTGAATTCGTAATGCCTGCTCGGAGTACTGAAGGCGAGCAAGGGGCGAACCCCGGGCTTCACAGGTATCTGATAATATCCGCGGCTTAGATCAATTTTTGAAAAGTACTTTGCCTTATTTAGTCTGGCAAACAGTTGATTTGTGTTCGGTAACGGTTCAACTTGGAATGTCGTACAACTGTTTAAATGCCTGTAATCAATACATAGGCAGTGCTCCCAACTGGGCTTCCTCAACAAGACAACCCCGGCATTATAAGGAGAAGTCGAAGGAGTGATGATGTCATCGTCCAGAAGCTTCTGGGTTTCGGCTTCCAGGGCCTTCTCTTTCGAAAAGGACACTGGATATATTTTTTGACGGACCGGATCTTGTGTAGTCAGAGTCATATCAAACTCGACCAGCCCTGGCCGATCGGTAAGAATCTGCTGATGGGACTCCAACAAATGGATGACCAGGTCTGTTTCTTCAGCCGACAGATCAGGATTTATATGTACATCCCTATAGGTTTCCCCAGGGTGTAAAGGATACTCCCTATCCGCGTCTTCACCCGATTCAGTTTCCATCGCGACTGCCATAGTCATGAGTGGGAGAGAAGTACCATCGGATCATTCTTCATACTTTTTGAGGAGGTTAATGTGGAAGATTTTGGATTTCCCCCTGATCCGGATGGCATAGTTGGTGCGGGACACAACCCTTTCCACCGGGAAAGGCCCCTGCCAACCAATCTCGAGTTTATTGGAACCTACTGGAAGTAACAACAGAACCCGATCCCCCACTTTAAGAGACCTATCTTTCGTCCTTCTATTGTATTAGGCCGCGTGTCTCTTTCTGGCCGCCCTCAGATTCTGAGCTGCCAAAGCCCAACCCGTCTGGAGTTTCTTCTTTAACTCTTCAACGTATTTGTAGGAGGATACCACTTCTTTGGAAGTTTCCTCCTCTGTCCAACACCTCAATAGGGCTTCTAATGGACCCTTGATGGGTCTCCCGAATAGTAGAGTGGCTGGTGGCAACCCGGTCGACCCATGGGGAACCTCCCGATAGGCGAACAAGGCGGCTGGGCTATATTCATCCCATCTGTCTGGTTTCTCTTGAGCCAACTTTCGAAGCATGGTCATCAAGGTACCATTAAACCTCTCTACTTGCCCATTAGACTGAGGGTGGTACTGGCTGGTGTGAATGTGGTTGGTTTGGAAGATACGGAAGACTTCCTCCATCAGCTTACCACAGAACTGAGACCCATTGTCCGTTAGGATCTGGTTTGGAGATCCCAACCGAGTAAAGGTCTCCATCAGTGCATCAGCCACTCGCTTAGAGTCGATTGTGGCCAACGGTATCGCCTCACCCCACATGGAACAGCAATCCACCATCGTAAGAATGTACATATTCCTCTTCCTAGTCCGAGGAAGAGGACCAACAAGATCGATGGCAACTCTCTCGAAAGGAGAGTTCATAATGGGCATATCGCCCAAGATTACCGGAGCCATCCAGTGTTTTGGTGCCACACGCTGGCACTCTGGGAACGACTTGACGTACCGACGCACGTCTCCAGTCATCCCTGGCCAGTAGTAATGGCAGGAAATGCGCTGGAGTGTTGCCCCGACACCCATATGTCCACTGAATGAAATGGTGTGTCCCATATGAAGAAGCTGTTCCCAATAGGCCTTAGGAACTACCAGCTGTCCATGCTGGCGTTCCTCCACTCCGGCTCTCCGGTACAGTAACCGGTTCTTCATATAATACTGACCCCGTCTTGGTGGGTCAGCACTTTTTGGCAACTGGTTGAAGCAAGGTAGCAAAGTAGCATCCTGGCTTAGAGCAGCTTGTAACTCCCCAGGCAAGGGATTCACGATCACGGCCGGCGTCTGCTCATCTCCCGATTGAGATCTGGTTTGTATTGCTCCTACGTACATAGGTTCTGTTGGAATCCCTAAAAAGACGAAGCGACAACCCAAGATCATGGGGAAGATAGGATCGAGCAGAACGGCTGCCTGGATAGTGCCGGTAACATATTTTGATTTGATGTCCACCTTCGCAATCGGAAGAGACATCGCTATCGCACTCTTGGTCGCCGTTTGAATCTCAATAGACTCCCCGGTTAGCTGCTCTGGGCTCACTAAGTGTGAGGAAATTACGGCCTCGAACTGCAGACCGGTGTCATAGAGACACTCGATTGGTTGTCCGTTCACAAGTATCGTCTCTACTACTGGTGGTTTCTCAGAATCTTTGTTCTCAAGACCCCTCCCTTCTACCTCCCTGTTAGACCCTTCCCCGGTTTCTACAAGACAGGCAGCATAGTGAGAGTCTTTCTGTTTGCGCCTGCAATCGGTTGTATTGTGTGTGGGAGATTTTCAGTAGGCGCACCACTTTTCACTCCACTTTCTTTTAGGAGAACCAGGTGGACTCTTACCAGAGGGTTTCTTAATTGGAACTTTATCGAAAGGATCCTCCTTCTTGGTGTGGGATGTTTTAGGGTTCTTCTTCTTTCCAGACCATGTGTCTGGTGATCGGGGATTGGGTTGTGACAGTTCCCCATTATCCCCATGAGCTAGCACATACCTTTCCGCTAAGGTGTTGACTACGTCTAACCTTTCTGCCCCATTTCATTTTCAAGCAAGAAGGTTTGCAATGGCTTAGGCATCATCCTCTTCATTTGGTCTACGAAAACTAATTCTTCTAAACTTTCATAGTCGTTAGCAAATCCAGCTAATGACATCCACTTCAAAAGGTAAGACTTAAGTCTAACGCCGTAGGTTGCGAACATTTCCCCTGGCTCTCTCTTCGACTTTCGTAACTGCTGTCGGTATGTATGGGCTGTCATCTGGAACCTTTTCAATAATGCTTTTTCCAGGGCCTCATAGTCATTCTCCATACCAGGTGGCAACCTTGAGTAGACCTCGTACGCTGTCCCCCGCAGGCCATGTGAGAGTTTCAAGTTCCATTTCCCACGTTCCAATCCCATAGCCAAAGCCATCGACTGAAATCTGTGAAGATACTGATCGATCTTATCTTTGTGTTCATCGAACGGGAGCAATGGGAACTTCATTGCCTGGTATGGACCGCCACTAGAAGTTGTTGAGTCAGGAAGAACTGCGCCTCCCACTGCACCCTCGCTTTCCTTTGCAGTTTGAGCTTTCAGCTCCAACTCCCTCATACGGAACTCATGGTCTCTGGCCGCCTGCTCTGCCTCCAGTTTCCTAACTTCGCGATCTGCCTCAATTTTCTTAGCTTCGCGCTCGGCCTCCATTTGTTTAGCTTCGCGCTCAGCTTCCATTTGCTTAGCTTCGCGCTCAGCTTCCATTTGTTTAGCTTCGCGCTCAGCTTCCCTTTTCTTAGCTTCGCGCTCAGCTTGTCGGAAGTCTCTTTCCACTTCTTGAACATATTTCTGTAACTCCGCCCCATCGTTGCCCATCTCACGCCCTATAGCCTGTACGTCAGCAACATTAAATTTAGCTGATGCCATCTTAAACTCAGAGGGTAAGAGTATACAATTCTATATCAAATTTCTATCTCAAGTACACAATTGGATACATTACACGACCACAACACGTCATATGTCGGTCAGTCTGTGTCATGAAGAGTACAGACAATAGCCAGGCACGGTAGGCAGAACCTATTGATAGTAGACAAGAATATCTGTCCCCTATCACTATATCAGCCAGAACTCCACCAGGATTTCAAATATCCCGGGACGAGCCCCCAGAGATTGTAACAAGCTACGTGGAGGGTCCCAATTAACTCTGTCACAATTCTTCAATAATATTCTTTAGCCCTGGCTGGGATAGTTCTTTGTTTGCCAACCCTCCTCCGTTCCCTGGACTCACTGTCACTCTCTCTTTCGACCTTGGGGCCTATTCCCTGCAGTGTCTTTCTGGCTGACCCATAGATAACATGACGATCGTCAGAGTCAACTATAAAGAAATTTTAATCACTGAATAAAGGACAGCACAGGATAACATCAAGGCAGTTAAAACAGATAGTTCACTACAGACAAAACAGGGACACAGAGTTCAGTTCTAGCACAGAGCCTCATGGCTTTCTATCATAGACCAATCCGTAGTCAATGTCGGTTCCGTCCACATACAGCTCACCGAAGAAGTCTTCAGTTCTTTCCTTCCTCCGTAGGTTGTTCGAACAACCGGTCGCTGTAGAACCAGGCTTCCAGGTTTCCGTGGACCACAAACTTTAGTTAATCCAGTGTTCTTGGGAAGTACCATGGAATCACTTGGTACAAAGTTGGGTGGGACATAATATAATGGAGAACAGTTCGTCAATAATAATTGAGTGTCTGTGAATTTGGCGGGGTCCAGCCAAGGATACAAAATGACACGATCCTAGCGTATCGAGATGACTGGCGAGGTGGTATAAAGGCTGATGGTCATTCTTTCGGGGCCAGCGGTGACTCTATCTCGTAGAGAACATACCCTTTGGCCTGGCATGGACTAAAACTTGACATGGAATTGTCTGAAACAAACTTTCCACATAGAGGCCCTGTTGATATTTCAGCTCTATTAACTTCCAAAAGAAGGACCCTGGAGATGACAAAGATTAGTGAGCGACTGGGCTGACTCATGCACCACAATCCTGAGGTCCAATTGGGCCTCAGTTAATAAATTTGTCATGCATTTTGGCTTACCTAATCAATTAGATAAGTGGCCCGAGTGAATGGGTCTGACATGTCCAGTAGCCCCTGGATTGGCTACGTCCTGGCTTGAGTAGACCTCCAGCTTGTAGACGTCCTGTCGGCTACCCTATGCACCTTTTTGCATACAAGACTCACTCTCCACACTCATACCCTGCCTTTATTATTATTGGGCACATTCATTTCCCGGCTTCCCTCTCACTTGCAAACCCTCTCTTTCTAACGACACAGCATTGGTGGTGTTGTGTGCGTAATTATTTGTGTCCCCCCCCCCCCCTTAACTAATATTATATTAGTGGGTCTGTATTGAAAGAAGTGTAGTTCCCTATTCCCAGCAAGAATAGGAAAGAAGAAACCACCCCTTCCGGCCGCTGCTCTCGTCTGAACTGTCGCCACAATGTACCGGCAGTGCCTCACATTACCCGTAGAACTAGATGATCTTATCGACCAGTAACTATTCAGTCCACCTGGCCACTCTATTTGCTAAAAGATGAAAGAGATAGCCCAGTGGATACCCTCTTCCGTTTTAAGAAGATAGATGGGTGGAATCCGTCCTCACGGAGCCCTCCCATCTTTCCGGCATTCCGTGGATATGTTATGTTTCTATTCAAATGAAAGATAACACTAAGCAGCGTTCAGGCCGTAGGAAGAAAGATAGCACCCGTCCATCGGCTGCCAAGAACCAGCAACATCATCTGAGGAAATATATTCCTCAGATTCGTTCCCATGCGATGCCAAGAACACAACTCCTAGCTAGATTGGCCAACTGACAACCCACTCACAATAGGGCATGACCGGCTTTTCGCCAATTCATCTCACCAGTCGAGACAACAGAGATTCACAAGCCAAGGTCTAGCATGACTAATTAAAACCCAATTATTACCTTTTCATTCCCCAGTAGTAGGTTGCACTTCTGTCCTAATCTTTAAATTAAATTGACATGCTGCAAATACCAAACTGTAGGTGTTGGAACGGACATGAATTGCACCAGAAGTTGCACTGGTGCGTATTTGGTGTAAGGCGCCCTATCGGGTTTCCCTGAAGAAAAGGCAGACTTCTAATAGTTCTCTTAAGCAGAACGGGTTGTAAAAGTAACCAAGAGAACTATCTTCCATGGGGATTGAGCGAATAAGAGAACTGAGGGTTCCCGAAAGCTGTTTCCCACTGTTTACCCAAAATCAAAGAAGGCATGAGGACATGGGCCACTGGCGTTTCGCTACACTCGGATCCCCTCCTCAGTAAATCCTGCAGCGTGTAGAAACTGACGACACCAGTTCTGTGTTAGTTTATTAATCTTCTTTGGTTTCCTGCGTAGTGTTCTTGTTTGGTCACATCTCTTTTAATTTGCTGTTCTTGCATCCTGCCCATTGTTGTAGATTCACAGTCATCACTTGGTTTTCGCGAACGACATATATCTTGTAGAACATTCAGAATGTCAGCCTGGTCCATGGCTCGTCCACCTTCCACAGTAGCCTTATCTGCAAGCTTGTCAGCCCACTCATTTCCTCGTACACCCGCATGCCCTTTCATGAAAATGAAACTAATCTTTGCCAGCCGAGACCGCTTCAGAGACAGCAGCCACTCTTTCGGATCCACCCCATCTCTATCTTCTTGAGCAAGCTCATTGAGACACTAAGGAAACATGCCCTAGTGAATGTCCGTATCTCGAGCCATGTTTTAGCTTTACTTACTGCCATGACTTCTATAGTCAGGCTACTTGTGGTCAAAACAAAAGCACCAGAATCTTCCTTCACAATTCTCCCTCCGGCCTGAGCCGTAAAAGCCCATGAACTTCTCACTCATCGAATGACCAACCCATCTGTGTAAATGACAGCATCACCCTCCTAAGCATTCTCGAAAATCAAAGCCTGTGCTTCTGCCTCCACAGGAGCTGTATTTTCTTGCCTGCTGTTTCTGTCTAGTTGGATGCAAACTGAAAAGGACGTACAGAAATATGTTGGCATTTGTACCCACTCCTCGCTAGGTTCTGTTGAAAAATGTCTTCGGCTTGACCCATCCACGACTTTCCTCTTTTAGCCTGGTACCCTTTACATTCTTAATTTCACTGTGCAGTGGGTGTTGTGTGTTTGCGTTGACTCTGAGGTAGGCTCTGCAAATTTGTATTCTGTCCTAAATGGTTGGAAAATCAAGAAGGTAACGTATTGCCCTGCATGCTTTATCTCTTGTACATCCAAGAATAATACGCATAGCTTTGTTCTGTATTCTGTCCATTCTTTCCATCTGCTTACGGCTGATAGTCAGGATCGCCATCGCATTCTCCAAAATAGAAAGGACCAGATACTCGTAAACGAAACATAGATGGCGCTGCTCACAGTTTGCAAGGTTTCGATCAAAACGTATTCCCAGGTAGTTCATGCCTGCGTTCTTTCCACCGTCTCTGAATACAGATTTACGGTTGGTGTGGAGTGTTTACAATATGGTTATTCAAAGAGAACCATGTCACTGCTGCCTTCGTTAGGTTGACCATTGCTCCAGATTTCACACACCAAGTGCTTATGCGATTTAGTTCTGTTTGTAGTTCCACAGCAACCTGATCTCTATCCTTACCCTGACGATACACTTACAGATCGTTGGCATATGACAATGTCCTCCCCGGCCCTCTGATCTGCTCGCCAGTAATTCTCACAGTGTAGGTGTTGAACAGCACCGGAGATAATGGTGATCCCTGTGGCAGGCCTGGATATATTGTAGGTTCCGAAGTCCAACTGCCACATCTATAAACTACTTTCCGTTGGAAGAAGGCATGGACTTATCTTGAGTTTAAGAAGCTGAAACATTAAGAAATCCAATGGTACTCTGTTGTACGCATCCTCAAGATCAATCGCCGCTGCACACGTTTCAATGTCTGAGTGGAAACCTTTATAGACATCATGGGCAAGAACTGCTGCGTTGGTCCAGGTTTCTCTGTTTGGACGGCACCAACCAAGGGTTGGCGGGAACACACCTTGCCTCACTAGCTGACTTGATATTTTCCTGGCAATTAACTTCTCCAGCAGCTTGCCTATTGTATTTTGCATGGTTATTACCCAATATCCTCGAATGTTTGTGTGGTCTTTGCCAAGCTTCGGCAAGGGAATCAAATAGCTGTGTAACCAATCTTCCTTGATGCTAGCACTCCCTATGCTGTTCTTGTACATATCTGCTAGTTCCTCTAGCTCGTTGGTGGTACACATATCATATTAATGTTGTCATACCTTATACAATCTGACCCTGGTACGCTGTTTTATGTTTGTCGAAGCACAGCCCTGATTTCTTTCACGGAGCATGTATGTAAATGTCCCAAGTGCTCTGATGTCATGTCTAGACTCAACTCAACTCTTTTACATTCTTGTCTAAGAAGAAAGTAGAGGCAAGAGGAGATCAAGAGAGATGATTCTCGACAGTTCGATATCATGGCATTGAGGAACATCAGTAGCAGAGTTAAAGTGGACAGACATGACCACAAACATGACATAGCATTGACTAGTCTTCTTCTTCTTCTTCTTCTTCTTCTTCTTCTTCTTCTTCTTCTTCTTCTTCTTCTTCTTCTTCTTCTTCTTCTTCTTCTTCTTCTTCTTCTTCTTCTTCTTCTTCTTCTTCTTCCTCTTCTTCCTCTTCTTCCTCTTCTTCTTCTTCTTCTTCTTCTTCTTCTTCTTCTTCTTCTTCTTCTTCTTCTTCTTCTTCTTCTTCTTCTTCTTCTTCTTCTTCTCTCTGCCTCCTCCTCCCCCTTCTTCTTCTTATTCGTTTCCCCCTCCTCCTTCTTCCTCTTATTCCTCTTCTTCTGATTCCTCTTCTTCTGATTCCTCTTCTTCTGCTGCTGCTTCTGTTTATTGGGGCATAGACATTAGCTATAAGAAGAAGAAAAAGAAAGAAAAGTTTATCCTCAGTTCTACATTCCTTGCAGAAATCAATGTGAAAGTTGTTGGACTTCAAGGACATGCAGCAGTATATAGTTCATTGTACATAAACACACATGTATTGTTTGGCACTCATGAGCACCAACAAATACATGTGTGATTATTTACGAATTGTCTTAGTGACCTCAAAGGGTTCCCAAATTGATATTATGGTCAATTGTAAAACATTCTGTTCGTCAGCTTGCTGATTTCAGAAATTAAAATGGTCTAATCATCATCTGACTGTTCTTCATTTCTTGATGGACTTGATGATTACAAGACTTCCATGTTTAAGTAGTTTTCCACTCTGTCAAGTTTTCTTGTTGACATTAAGAAATGTTGCCTTCTGTTTGTCTCCAAAATGCTAGATCATTTCATTAGATGTTTTGTTTGGCTATGAAGCTTTTCATTGTTGCATTTTCATTAGGGTATTCTATAGTTGATGTACTTTGAGGTTTTCTTCTAAGAATGAAAGTGTTAGGTGCTCTGTTAAATGCATTCCTGAATGTTTATCAATTTTCTTTCTAACTTCTTCTTTTGTAAACAATTTTAGTGTTTTAGTTCAGAATAGGTTATAAATTTGTTTTTGTTTTTATCATGGAGTTATTTATTTTTTTTCTAGTATTAATGAGGCCGTCTTCTGTAAAAATGGTCACTATGTGCTGAGGGTGTTAGTCATTGTAGATGATCACAGTATTAGCAGAATGGTAGAAAATAGATTCATCTCAGTTATGAGAGATGACACGAGGGAACAATTTTAGCCAGGCTAGATAGATTTTATATTTATTGTTTTAAGTATCTTCAGATAAAAAATCCCAATGAATAACTGTATCTTTCAGGTGTGAAACTTATAACTTTACTAAGGAGTCACTGACTGCATGCAATATTGATGATAATCTGGTGTTTGATGCCTACATTCCTTCAGTGCTGGATGCTTTCTTTCTTCTAGCTAACACAATTAAAGCTCTCCATGATGATGCTTGCAACAGAGTGTCAGGTATTTGTGATTCTTACAAACCAATATTTTAAAAATAGATAATCAGCTATATCTTCTTTTTCTTTTGCTCTTTATCCCACAATCTGGCATGAACTCTCAATCAACTTTTGCTATCTCCTGCAGCTCCTTCCATGTTCTTCCCATATCTTTTCATCTCTGTCTTTAATTCACCTCTCAATGTATCTTTACTTCTTTTACTATTTATTTGTCCTGGTGGTTGTTGACAATCAAATGTCTAGTCCTTTCTAATGCTGGTGTTTTATCCTGGTGGTTGTAGACAATCAAGTGTCTTGTCCTTTTTAACGCTGGTGTTTATCCTGGTGGTTGTAGACAATCAAATGTCTAGTCCTTGTTAATGCTGGTGTTTTATCTTGGTGGTTGTAGACAATCAAATGTCTAGTCCTTTCTAATGCTGGTGTTTTATCCTGGTGGTTGTAGACAATCAAGTGTCTAGTCCTTTCTAACGCTGGTGTTTTATCCTGGTGGTTGTAGACAATCAAATGTCTAGTCCTTTCTAACGCTGGTGTTTTATCCTGGTGGTTGTAGACAATCAAGTGTCTAGTCCTTTCTAACGCTGGTGTTTTATCCTGGTGGTTGTAGACAATCAAGTGTCTAGTCCTTTCTAAAGCTGGTGTTTTATCCTGGTGGTTGTAGACAATCAAGTGTCTTGTCCTTTCTAACGCTGGTGTTTTATCCTGGTGGTTAAAGACAATCAAGTGTCTAGTCCTTTCTAACGCTGGTGTTTTATCCTGGTGGTTGTAGACAATCAAGTGTCTAGTCCTTTCTAAAGCTGGTGTTTTATCCTGGTGGTTGTAGACAATCAAGTGTCTTGTCCTTTCTAACGCTGGTGTTTTATCCTGGTGGTTGTAGACAATCAAGTGTCTAGTCCTTTCTAACGCTGGTGTTTTATCCTGGTGGTTGTAGACAATCAAGTGTCTAGTCCTTTCTAACGCTGGTGTTTTATCCTGGTGGTTGTAGACAATCAAGTGTCTTGTCCTTTCTAACGCTGGTGTTTTATCCTCACCTCTTGATTGACTACTATTTATTTAGTTTTCTCCATGAGCTCTTTAGCTCTATACTTATGATTCTGTCATACCATTCTCCATGAGCTCTATTCTTATGATTCTGTCATATCATTCTCCATGAGCTCTATACTGATGATTCTGTCATACCATTCTCGTACGACTATTCTACACAGGCACTTATTACTGAATGTTTGTAGTTTAAAAGAAAATCATCTTTATTCCAAGAAAAAAAGTCTGCAGTGGATCTGGTCATGCGAAAGGATGATGTTATTTTTTACTGTGAGACATTAATTCTACATTCTTCTCACCCTAATTTCAACTCCAGGTGTTCATCACTCACAGAAATAGTTAAGAAAGACTTTTGGAGAAAAAAGAAACTAGATAGTTATAGAACTGAAGATTTCAAAGTAAAATTAAACAGGATAATCATATATCGAAACTATGATTTTATACAAAATGTTAAGAAACCATGTAGAACAATAACAGGAATGTGGTCAATTAGCTGCAGTCTTCACAACACAAAGAAGCAGTCACAGTCTTGCATATTAGAAGAAGACTGATCAACTTGATGACTGGAAGCTGTTATTATAATTTATAAAAGCAGCTAGACAGCAAAACTCATTCTTCTTCTTCAGAAACATTGTTTTTGTAGGAGAATAATGATGTTTTGACACTCTGTATTAGCAGAAACCACTTTTTAGATTTCGTTGTACAATTAATAATTATTCTTTTGAAATGGTTTCATTCTTTTAAGTATTCCACTATTATTTGCTAACGATATTGTCAGAAAAAGGTAATCGGGCATATATACATATTTTATCTCTTTAAAACATATGTTAAAAATTACTTGGTTTTAGTTTAATATACATAACACTCGCAGGCTTAATTGTAGATTTTAACTTACAATGTTTCTCTTAAACACTCCATTAAATAAGGAGCATTGAGAACACAGTGGCTAGCATGCTGACCTGGTTGTTATCTGTTTGAATCCCTGTTGAAAGGATTTTTAAGTTGACCAGGGCTCCTAGGTCGGCCCAGCCTTAAATGGGTACCAGGAAATGCCCTGAGAAGTAGAATCGATCAGCAGGATATTGACCACAGCTCCCAGCACGTGCCCACCTGTCTATACAAATATGGGTCTAGCACCATATACCCTGAATGCCTCAAGATGTGTAGAAGGGTCTATTATTTTATGCTTTACTACATTAAATCTATACTTCAAATTCTTCTTAGAGACATAAAACACATTTAGTTTAAGTTAATTATCTTGTCTTAAATATCATCATGATCATGTAGAGTGGACTGATGCACAAGAAGGTCATTTCAATTGTGTTCTAGACAATGTAGTCTAACAGTCTCAGCAGTTCACATTTTAATAGCTTGTGGTTTTCTCAGGTCCCTGTGCAGCTTTCAAGGCAAAATTGAGTAATGGCTTGTTAAAAAGTTCTAGTTTGCTAAACCTAGACTATTCAACAATAAACTCAGATTACCTGCCTCCAGAATTTTCCTTCCGTAAGCTGCAAAATATCTCTGGAGACTTCGAAGTAGTCAGTCAACCACAGTACTCATTACAGGCCATACAGAGTGGCAGTTTTAGGGAGGTTTGTGTCTTATTCTCTTTTTGATTTAAAAATATGTTATGAATATTGTAGTGATAATAATATTTTGTACTGGAAAATTACTTTGTTGACAGTTATGATCACGTATGTATATATATATATATGCTTGCTTGCCCGCAGGCCCAGTGGCCTTGTGTTGAAATTCTCTCCCTCCCCCCCCCCTCCCCCCAAGGCATTTAGTTTCACTCACCTTATTAAGATGAAACCAAGTGAATATTTAGCACAATAGATACAGGCTAGAATCAGGACTGGGTTAATCATGTCTTCTAAGGTTTTAGATATTCATTGCCAGCATACAAGAACCTAGTGCCCTATCATAACAAATATATAAATACATATAACATTTTAGATTAAACACACTTGATGGCAGATCACAATCATTAGGTTTAAAAATGCATAGCACTAAGACAAAGATAACAAGAGTATATCAATCAAATGATAATTTAAGTCTTACTTCGTGGGTTGAAATACTACACCTATTTAAATAGCAATGTAAACAAAGATGGAGAATAGATTGAGATATTAAAACAAGAAGCAAGAAGAACTTTTAAAACACTAGAACTTTTGTGGAAGCCAAAGTAAGTTAAACCCAGTAACAAACTTAGAATACTTAATTGTAATGTGAAATAGGTGTAGTTGTATGTATTAGAATAATAAGTTACATAATTTCATTTACGAGTGCCTTCACAGAAAAGAAAAACGTAAATGGTATGACAGAATCATAAATGTGGAACTTGAGGATATAACTAGACATATTACAGCGAATCAAGAGGTGAGAAAAGACACTGGCTTTGACTGGGACATACACTGAGAAAAACTTATAACAGTATCTCTAGAAACCTGTTCTCTGAAACGCATTAAAACTAGAGGGAGAGCACAGAATAAAATGGAGAGGAGAAATAGAGACAAAGATGATTAATATGTGCTAGACATGGAGGAAGCTGCTGAAGATAGTTAGGCAATCATGGTAGGTATGCGTTAGTTGAGAGGCTACTCTCCAATTACTAGTAGTTTAACAAATTTAATTACAGAAGTGGAGATGGACTGCACACAATTATTGTCACAATTCTCTGAAAGACATGATCATATAACATACACAATTTAAAATAGCCAAAGTATAAGTTAGAAAAACATAAACATCTATTATATGAAATAACAATATACACAACATGTATCCCACAGCATATGTAGCTTTAGGGTAGTGAACATGGTTTCACAGTTCTGACATACAAGTTTCACAGTTCTGACATACCAGTTTCACAGCTCTGACATACCAGTTTCACAGTTCTGACATACAAGTTTCACAGTTCTGACATACCAGTTTCACAGTTCTGACATACAAGTTTCACAGTTCTGACATACCAGTTTCACAGCTCTGACATACCAGTTTCACAGCTCTGACATACCAGTTTCACAGTTCTGACATACAAGTTTCACAGTTCTGACATACCAGTTTCACAGTTCTGACATACAAGTTTCACAGTTCTGACATACCAGTTTCACAGCTCTGACATACCAGTTTCACAGCTCTGACATACCAGTTTCACAGTTCTGACATACAAGTTTCACAGTTCTGACATACCACTTTCACATTTCTGATATACCAGTTTCCATTTCTGACATACCAATTTCACAGTTCTGACATACCAATGTCACAGTTCTTACATACCAGTTTCACATTTCTGACATACCAATTTTACAGTACTGACATACCAGTTTCACAGTTCTGACATACCAGTTTCACAGTTCTGACATACCAGTTTCACAGTTCTGACATACCAGTTTCAGTTTTGGCATACCAGTTTCACAGTTCTGACATGTCCATTTCACAGTTCTGACATACCAGTTTCACAGTTCTGACATACCAATGGCACAGTTCTGACATACCAGTTTCACATTTCTGATATACCAATTTTGCAGTACTGACATACCAGTTTCACTGTTGTGACATACCAGTTTCACTGTTGTGACATACCAGTTTCACTGTTGTGACATACCAGTTTCAAAGTTAGTCATGGAAGCAGATTGCTTTTTGTTGTATTTCATAATGGGATGTGCATTAACCGTTCAGAAAGCAATGACAATCTACAGAACATAACATTAACTAGAAAATCACAAACAGTCAAACAATGTAGGGGTTTACTATGATGTCCTGCAAAGAACATACAGGTAACTATTTTATAGTAACACTGACTGACTGGCAACTTCCCGTCTTGACAGATGATAGTTTGTAAAATAGAATTATACCGCTCCATAACACAACATTCATTCATTCATTCATTAAGTAACATACCCTTTGCAGAACCTCGCTCCCATAAAAACCTTCTGGAAAACTTCTCAATCATAAGCAAGATGTCCCGCGTCCAATACACCCATCTGGAGATCATCCACCACTTCCTGCACCCATCTTCTCTTTGGTCTTCATTTTCCTCTCTTCCCAGGCATATCCATTATTGTTCTCACCAAACTTTCATGACGTTTCAAATGACCAAAATATATCAATTTTCTTTATTTTATCGTCTTTAATAGCCAACCTTCTTCAATATTCAGCTCTTGAAGTATGGATGCATTTGTTCTTTTCTTTACCCAAGATATTCTTAGAACCCGTCTAGAACATTTATATTCAAAAGCATGTTTGCGCTGTTCAGCTTGTTTAGTAAGTGTCCAGGTCTCACAGGTGTATGTTGCAATGGGATAGATGCATGCTCTTAAAAATCTAACTTTTGTAGTTCCATCTGTCCCACTCCATAATTTATTCAGTTGTTTTGGTTTTTGAAGAGCAATTGATAGTCGTCGTTTAATTGCTTTCAGTGTGTCACCATTGTTGGTAATCAATGACCCAAAATATTAAACATTTTCCACCACCTCCAATCTTTCCTCATTAACATATATTTCTTTCACCAAGTAGTTTTATCTGTATGCATTATCTTTGTTTTTGTTATGTTAAGATATAAGTTGTGATTTTCACTATTTCTTTGGGTTGAGGTTATTAAGTTTTCTATACTATTCTGTGATGTGGATAGTAGTACTGTATCATCAGCATATCGAATCTCTGGTATTTCGTTACCACCAATATTTAGGGCATATTGCTCTATGGTTATATCATCTCTGGCGTACAGGTTAAACAAATTAGGTACAGCACACAGCCTTGATGGACTCCTTGCTTGATGTCAAACCAATCTGATGTCTTGCCATCTATTCTAACCGCTGCTTGTTGGGCTAGATAGAGCATTTTATGAGTTGCCTGGGCTAAATTTAGAGACCATGTGTTGCCATGCAGCATGATCCCTCTCTCAGCCTGCCTAATAACACTACTTGTCCCAATTATAACCTAGAAGAGTTGAATAGTATGTTATTGGTATAAACACAATAAAATCAGTTGCTATTGAATTAATCTGATGTGTAACTGGCCTGTATGGTATCTATTTTACGTGTCATGATCTGTCTGTATTCAGCAAGTTTCTTGAAAACAAAGATGAATCTTGATTCACCTGTGCTGGTCACACATTTCCAGGATGCCATATGGGAAAATGTGTTATGATCTAAGTCTGTTTGATACTGACCTTGGTGCATCAGTATCTCAGCAACCTTGCTGCCTACAATGTCAGGCCAACAAGTGCAGTCACTCTGTCTATTACGAGGATAAGTTAATAAGTAAGCCACAAATGGCTGTAGAAAAATACTAAGTATGATAACAACTTGAAACAGTTTATTTTTATACATACCCTGTCCCTTTATTTCTCAACATAATTTCCACCAACATTGATGCACTTATCCCATCGTTTTATCAGTCCTCCCAAACCGGCTTGCATAGAACTGCGTGCTCTGTTTTCTAAACCACGTTTTTACTTCACATTCAACTTCGTTGTCACTCGCGAAATGTCTCCTGTCAAGGTGGGTTTTCAGTGCACTTAGCCCCTAGCGATTTCCCGTAAAACGGTTCATTGCTGGGTAGAAAAGCTATGCGGGCGAGTCAATAAGTAAGTCACACAGTTCTGTGGGATGGCAGGTAAATGAAAACAAAGCACGCAGTTCTATGCAGCCGGTTTGGGAGGACTAACAAAATGATTTGATAAATGCATCAATGTTGGTGGAAATTATGTTGAGAAATAAAGGGACAATTTATGTATAAAAATAAGGTGGTTTTAAGTTGTTATCATACTTAGTTATTTTTCTACAGCCATTTGTGACTTACTTATTAACTTACCGGTCTCTGTGGCTAAGGGCTTGCGAACGCGGTTTGTGAGCCTGTATACCCGGGTTCAAAACACGGCGGTGCTGGTTTTTTCGAAAAAGGTATAGGGGCCGGTCGTTCAGAAAGCAATGGCAAACTACTGAACGTAACACTTGCCTAGTACACCAACAGCAGCTGAAAATGCTGGTGTTGACTGCAACGTCCCGTAAGGGATACGCAACAAAATTTTTTTTTATTAACTTACCCTTGTATGTTGCTAGACATAAACTTAAAACAATATAATTGAATTTCTACCTTATATTTGTTATAATTTTACAAATCTCTTCTTAATTGTTTTACTATCAGTCATGACGACGATAGTGATGAGAAGGAGGGAGCAAGATTAAATAAACAAATTAAGAACTCTGCTTGAGACTTTATTCCTTTACAAATAATGCTTATTTGGTTGACCAGGTTGCTGAATTTGAAGATGACACAATTGTTGCGACTCCTGAACTTGATCGCATTTTCGGCAGCTCCGAGTGCAAAGCCATTTGTAAAGATTGTCAGGATGTTGGAGAAATCAGCTACCTTTTTCATCCTGGGGATGTCCTATTTATAGGAATTTTCTCTATACATTGGCAGTCAGATGAGAATCCTTACAAGTGTGATATATATAGGTATATCATAGTGTTTTTTGTTATTCTAAGCATAGATTTAAACTCTATT
Organism: Cepaea hortensis; assembly: GCA_963921405.1. NCBI lineage: Eukaryota > Metazoa > Mollusca > Gastropoda > Stylommatophora > Helicidae > Cepaea > Cepaea hortensis. Next base: position 60,844,932 of record OY992882.1, on the reverse strand, counting down.
ATTACAATGAGTAATTTTTAAAATAAAATATCATAAGCCACTAAATTATTAGTGTTTGTCAAAGGTCTCCCTATATGCAACACTGTATTTAGACAATATTTGCAAATTGTTGCAATGCAGACATTATATAGTTACTGGCACTGCCTATGTCTTCTCATTATTATTAAAATTTGTACAACCTCAGTCATGTATTTGTTAAAAGTTAGTAGTTTATCATTTGCAGGACGTTGCTGTCAACACCAGCATTTTTGCTGTTGCAATCTCTTGGCAAGTTTACGTTCAGTAGTTTGCCATTTCTTTCTGAACGACCCTCACCCATACCATTTTGTAACAAAACCAACGCAAAGCGGTCTGCTGCCAAATCACGCGCAGCTGTGTTTCGATCTGGGGTATGCCGGGTTACGAACTGCATCCGTAACCCCTTCCCCATGTACTTGTAGTCAGAATTCATAATAAAATATACATAATTACTGTATAAAGCTTCGGTGGCATAATTCAATATTCAGCATGTTTACATGCATATAATGAATAGTGTATGATACAATACTGACAAAATTGTTTTTCTTTTAAATATAATTAATGTTTACAAACATTATTTTGATTTGATTACCTTCTTTAGTTTCCCATTTAAGTATTTTTGTATTGTGCTGTTTTTATTATTTTGGTTTTCTTGTCCATTGGTAAAGACTATGGCCAAATTGTTTACCTGTATCTTCATGTTGTTTTCCCTCCAATGACCTTCTTTGTTATATTTTTTGTTTATTTTGGCTCCAGTATTGGTTTGGCATAGTCAACATTTTTTTGTGTGTGGTAAAAAGACAATAATTCTTATTTTCACTGTAGGATCAATGTTTGCAAATAATTGTACTTCCATGATGGATACTGATACATGGATGTGAAATCAGAGATACTCAAATGAATGCTCATTGTATAGGAAAGGATGGCCAGTCCCCTTCTTCACTGTCTGTCCTTGCCAGAAAATAAACGTCTGACAATATCTACACATTTTATGGAATGTTGTGTTCACCCTGAGCAATACTAGTGTGGACTGCGCCTGGCCCTGCAGCCAGCAGGGTTAGGATCGGCTACCCTCTCCCAGAAGGGGTGAAAATTAGTAGCCTGCCAATGACCCGCAGACTACACAGGTCAACCCCCACCTCCACATGGTGTAGACCGGAAAACCATGACCGCGAGGTCATGGGCTAATGGAACTATAGCTCGTCATAGGGGATGGACTCCCTATGGTCAGATTTTTGTCATAAACCTGCGACTGGCCTAGCCAGCCAGCAGGGGATCTACATACAGCTCGTAGAATAACTAAGAAGCATAAATGGACTGACCCAAATGGATATAGACCCGGCAATGTTAATGGACTACGAGATAGATCAGCAATTTACAAAATAGGCACAATGAACGTATTCTGTTTTATTAGTAAAGAAGAACTTATAGAAACGATGGACAAGATGAAAATTGGACTGATGAAAATAGCGGACACCAGAATAAAAGAGGAAGGATGCAAGGATATCCACCACATTTACACGTTTGTCTACTCTGGAGTGGAACAACAAGAAAGGGCAAGATACGGTGTGGGAAAAGTCATTTAACCATGGCTAGCAAGAGGTTTGAGGAAAAGTGCTTAGACATTGAAAAACAACACAACAGTCAAAATACCAAATTAGTGCACAAAAGAATTCAGGAACTTACTAATAAAAGAACAAGTACATCACCAGGCTGTCTAAAAATAAAGATGGCAAAATCATAATAGAAAAAGATCAGATTCTACATGTATGGACAGATTATGTGAAAAACCTTTATAATGATAACAGAGAGGAACAGTATGATATAAGATTTAATAATGAAGGACCGCCAATTTTGAAGATGGAGGTTCGAAATGTTCTTAAGCATATGAAAGCTGACAAGGTCTCAGGTGCAGATAACATCACATCAGAAATGATTAAAACTTTAGAAGAATTTGGACTAGAGCAAGTGACCAGACTGCTGAATACATTATATGATACTGGAGATATACCTTCTGAATTATGTAAAATCATTACATTATGTGAAATCAGGAGCCTTGGAATGTGATCAACATAGAACAATTAGTATAATGAGTCTCATCACAAAGATTTCGCTACGAATTATCATGCAAAGAGTGAGGAAGAAAATACAACCTATTTCAGAACAATGTGGGTTTGTAGAAGGAAAGGGTAGTAAATGCTGTGTATATGCTGCAAACAGTTATTGAACGTGCTATAGAAGTAAACAAGGCTTTTGATAGAGTTAGACATGTCAACATGGTAGATATGCTTGCAGATCTACAAATTGATGGGAAAGACATTAGACTTATAAAAAACATATATTGGAAACAGCAAGCTGCCATAAGGATTGATAATGAAGTGGGACAATATCAACCTATTAAGAGAGGTGTTAGGCAGGGATGTGTAATGTCTGCAGATCTTTTTTCCCTATACAGTGAAAATATTTTCAGAAATGTAGAAGATATAAATGGAATCGGCATTGGAGGACGAAACATCAATAACATTAGATATGCAGATGATACAGTATTGATTGCAGACAATGCACAAGATCTACAACAATTAGTAGACGCTGTTGTTGTACACAGTGAGCAGCTGGGGCTGGAATTAAATTGTAAGAAGACACAGGTTATGGTCGTCACTAGGAAGAACGAAGTACCACAATGTAGTATACAAGTAAATGGGAATATTCTTCAACAAGTGAATCGGTACAATTATCTCGGAACAGTCATAACATCTGATGGGAGATGCCTTGAAGAGATTAGAACAAGAATCGCCATGGCAAAAGTAGCCTTTAGCAAGATGAAAAACATTCTGACAAATAAAAAGATGTCAATTGAAACGAGAAAAAGAAGAAGAGGGGATACGTAAAGCCTGTTCTTTTGTATGGATGTGAAACTTGGACAATGTGCAGTCAAGCTGAAAAACGTCTGATGGCTGCAGAAATGTGGTTTCTGAGGAAAATGTAAAGAATACCCTGGACAGACAGAAAAACCAATGACTGAGTACTACAGGAAACAAATGAAAATCATAAATTGATTAGAGAAATTAGACATAGACAGTCAAAATTTTTTAGACATGTTATGAGAAGAAATGGATTGGAGAACTTAGTGACAACTGGCAAGATCGAAGGGAACAGACCAAGAGGAAGACCTAGAGGACAACACCTGGATGGCTTGGCCACATGGCATGGACAAGACAGGAACACTGAGCTGATCCACAATGCTGGTAATCGAGTGAAATGGCAAGTCATGACCGCCCACGCTTTCCGGCATGGCACATGATTGATCGATTGATTGAGCAAGAAGAGTATTAGAAATAAAATATATATCGGAAAGAATTATAACAGTGAGAATAAAAGAACAAACAATTACACCATATGTACAAATACACCCACAATGTAATACAAACAAACATGAGTAAGAATGTGAGGAATTCTACAAAGACATCCATGACGTGCTAAATGAAATAGATAAGCAGGACAACATCATGGTTATGGGAGACTTCAGTGCAAGACTAGGACATTACAGAGCGGGCATAGAAAAACATCTTGGAGCATTTGGACACCATAATAAAAGAAATTATAACGGAAGTAGACTGATAGAGCTATGCAGCCATCACGACCTCTATATAACAAACACATTCTATAAACAGAAAGACTCACAAAATATACACCTGGTATAAATGGAACGAACTAGATACTAAAAGCCAAATTGATTTTATATTAACAAGAAATAACAAAATAAGAAATATATTAGATGCAAGGGCAGAGCCTAACTTAGGTATAAACACAGGCCACAAAGCTGTCGTTGCCACAATAAGAACCATCAGAAGAAGAAAGCGAAGACCAGGAAGATACATGCCATGCAAATCAGTAAACTTTAAAAAAAAAAAAAAGCATCAAAGACAAGGCAGTGAGGGAAAATTAGGAGAAAGAGTTAACTGAAATTTTGTAAAATTACCTATAGAATGGGAGATGTTCAAATCAAGCATTTTAAATACTGCAAGTTAACATGTGGAACCACGGGAAAAAAAAACACAAAACACGGATAAAGAAAATAGCAAGTTGGTGGAATGCAGAGGTAAAGAAAGCTGTAAACGACAAAAAGGAGACATATAAAAAGTGGGTGAAGAGCATACAGGAACGTCTCATCTCATCTCATCTCATCTCATCTCATCATGTTCCTCTTGTACCTTGCGGTGTCGAGGTGAAGCATAAACTTTGTGAGAGTGCCCGATTATGGGCTTCATATATCGATATTCCCATGGACTCTGCTCTTCCCTCCGTCCAACGTTTACGTGGTCGGCCTCTTCCTCTGATTCCATCTGGTCTGTACATCATTGCTTGTTGTGGTATGCTGTTGACTGGTAACCTACTTCCATGGCCAAACCATTTGACTTGCTGCTTTCTGATAAAATCTAGTGCTGCTTTAACCCCCACTTTAGTCCTGATTTCTTCATTTCTGATCTTATCTCTTCTTGATACGTTGAGTATTCTTCTCAGGAACCTCATTTCTGTTGTTGTGATTTTTCTTTTCACAGGAACGTGATTACATAAAATATAGCATAGCGAGAAAACATGTGAATAGAATAGTAAAGAGAGAAAAAAAAAGACTGGAAGGAGTATAAAGAAATTCTAAATAAAAACTACAAGGAGGCAACTAGAAACTTCTACAAAAAGATATGTGCAATGAGAACCAGAGGAGACATTCCGTCAGATGTCACGGGAATTCAAGAAACCGACACAGATGCCCCCGAAGAACTAGAACCAGACATAATGAAAGAAGAAATTATAGAAGCCATCAGATTAGCCCCATTGAACAAATCACCAGGACAAGATGAAACACCAAATGAACTAATTAAAGCAGCAAGAGAAGTAGGAACAGCATGCTACATAGACTATGAGTTTATGTTTGCTTAGCATATGGTTTTAGAAACTATTTATTTCAGCCTCACAGTTGTTCTCTGCACATGCTGACACTTGTGGTATAAGGTTGGCATGCTGTCTCATAGCTGCTCATGAAAACCCTACATCTCTGGTGCCTCCCAGAGTTTCTTCATCTATTCATTACATATTTCTGAATAATGAATACTATTTTTAGATGTGACAATATTCATGTATTCTTTCACTAAATTAATAGTCGTAGTCTTCAATTAGACATTTTAAAATGTATAGTATATGTGATGACAAGCAATTTTACTGTGTTAAATCTAATCACTGTTATGCAAATACAATTCAACTTTCAGAGAAACAACCAATTCCTACATTGCTATGGAGGCATTTATCAATACTGTTTACCAACTGAATAATATCACTGGCACTGACTTTGGTTACCTCATTCTTGATGACTGCTACAGTTCACTCACTCTAACAAAGTTGCTAAATGGGGTAGGTGAATACTCAGAATGCTCTTATAATCATTAGTTTTGCATAACAATAAACATGTGTTCATTTTCAAGTTAACACTTTATTTTAAACCATTAACTTGTAAAATATGACATATGTGAAATTAAGAATCAACATCATTGCATTCATATTATTCCATACATGTTCTGTTCCTTTCTTCAATAGCCAAAGAAGAGTTTCCATGCCGATGGTACTGGTGGCAGCCTGATTAAATGTCTTTCTTCATTTATCCTTACATTTTGAGTGTTGTCCAAACACCCTACACTTCCGGTCCAATATGGAGGTTAGGCGGTGAGCTGTTAAGGCCTTTGGAGTGTTTATGCTTTTGGATGCGGTTTGCTTGTGCATTTTTCTTGTGTTAGACTAGTAGTGCATGGTTCCGTCGCCCTGCTACTGAGTTGAGTGCATAGAGCGACACTGTGAGCTGTGGATTTAATGTGGAGTGCTTTTACATCTGTCCTAAGTTGTTCGTGACATGAACTGCATGTTCGGAAAAATGGCGGTCACTGGTCACTGAACTAACTGGGTTTGCCTTATGCAGTAATGTATTGCTGCTTGTTTTCTAGTGACTGCCGCTTCCATCGACAATAAACTGTATTTTTTTGTGTGGAAGACTTTTGAGTTGGCATTCTGGCAGCAACATTATGCATAGTATACCTGTGCAGGCTGCTGGTTTGTCGAGACTCCTGTCTGTTCCACTTTTCACATGGGGCAGAGATAAGCATTGTGTGTGATATTCACTGGCACAGGAATGGAGCATGATGGGGCAACCCTGTGCCGTTAAGTTGGAACCGCAACTAACTAACACTCTACTCACTCCCTGCTGGATCAGCCTCTCCAAATGTTGATCTTCTATGAGATGTGACCCATGCCAGGCAGGACATACCAGGCAAGACATACCTAGCAGGACATACTAGGTTCTATTGTAGATAACATACTTTGCGAGTCTGTTAAAACATAACATGCCAGTCTGCACTACTCTCCAGCCATTGGAATGTCGCCACTACAGCCTTCACCTCTATCCTCATGCTCAAAGTCATGATTTAATATGCCAGACATTTAGAAATTGTTGGATAACTCTTTCTGTCCTAAACAATTTTTAATTCACAATAATAATACTCTGAAGTAGAAGAAACCAAAGTAATAACCATAAATAACTGAAAAAATGAAAGTAACATTTTACATTTAGGATGTAATATTTAATGTACCATCATCAAGTGCCTTGCCAGCTGGCATAGGTGTTCATGGCTCTCTACAGATCTCGGTCTTTGGTTTTCTGGATCAACTCTGCTGCTGATATTCCTCCATCCCACCATCTCAATCCATCCAGCATCATTTCTCTTGGTCTGCCTCTGCCTCACTTTCCCTCAATCTTTCCAGTTGTCACGATGTTCTCTAATGGCTCTCTTCTCATCACATGACTGAAGAAAGATGTTTGTCTCTTTCTTATTGTTGTATATAATGTTCTAGTTTCATTAGCCTGTTACAGGCATTCGTTGTTACTCTGGAAGTCCAAGGAATTCGCAACATTCATCTCAGGAACCACATCTCTGTTTCTTCTAATTTCTTCTTAATTTGTTAATTTACATTCAAAGATTCCCTGCCATACAGCAAAACTGGTTCTACATAGCATTTCAGCGCTCTCTTTCTTACATTCAGTGATAGTGACTTATTGCATAAGATACTCTTCATTTTCTTAAATGCGGCTTTTGCTTGCCTCATTCTGCTCTTAATCTCTGTTGTACATCTTCCATCTGATGTTATAAATGCCCCTGGGTATCTAAAACTATCCACTTGGTTAAGCATTTTTTCCTCTATTTCTATGTCACATTTTGGTGTCACCATTTTCTTTGATATCACCATTGTAACTGTTTTCTTGATATTCAAGGAGAGTCCTTTCCTTGCTCTCTTTATTACTGCAATGTCCAACAATTGTTGTAGGTCTGTTGATTTATCCGCCACCAATACTGTGTCATCTGCATATAAATTTATATATATTATTATATAAATAAATAATATAATTATAATTATAACATTATATTATAATAATTATTTATAATTATATAATAATATATAAATATAATAATAATATATAATATATATAATAATTATATATATTATATTACTAGCTGACCCGGCCCGGCTTCGCCCAGGCCCTGGCGGGGATCTATCTATCTATCTATCTATCTATCTATCTATCTATCTATCTATCTATCTGTCTGTCTGTCTGTCTGTCTGCTTGTTTGTCTGTCTGTCTGCCTGTCTGTCTGACCCGGCCCGGCTTCGTCCAACTCCTGGTGGGGAGCATCTCATTTAATTCATATAAGTAGTCATATAAGCTCCCGTTCCCAACTATCTGTCTATCTATATATCTGTCTGTCTGTCTGTCTGTCTGTCTGTCTGTCTGCCTGTCTGTCTGCCTACCTGCCTGCCTGCCTGCCCGTCCGTCCGTCCGTCTCTCCCTCCGTCTATCCCACCCTCTCTATCTATCGAGTCAGATCTATCTATCTATCTATCTATCTATCTATCTATCTATCTATCTATCTATCTATCTATCTATCTATCTATCTATCTATCTATCTCTATCTATCTATCTATCTATCTATCTATCTATCTATCTATCTATCTATCTATAGCCAAAGGACTTAACCTAAGATATAGCAATGCTACTAAAAGTTATGTCCCTTTATATATTATTTCTTATGTTAAGTCATGTAATTTAATTATTAAATTTTAGTAAGTAAATAGCTGATTCTACAATAAAAAAAACTATGACAGTTGGTTGCACGGGAATGAAAAGAAGACGTGTAGAAAATTTCATCTCAATCGGATGGACCGTTATCGAACGCATCAAATACATCCCTACCCACATACATACATATACATACATTGTGTTTTATAGATATAGATAACTAGTATTCCTGGCATTTCTTTGATCTCACTCATTATTACTTCGCTATATAGGGAGATGAGATCTGATGACAAGACACACCCCTGTTTACCTCCTAGCTTTATCTGTTCGTAACTACCCTCATTATTTTCCATTTTAATTGCTGCTACTTGTTTCCAGTAAATATTCTTTATTATTCTTAAATATTTCCCATCAATGCTGATATTTTCCACATATTAATCAGTTTATCCTTTTCTACTTTATCAAATGCCTTAGTATAATCTATGAAGCACAAATATATATATCTCTATGTTTCTCTATTGACCTTTCTATTAGTGTCTGTAATATATAAATTGCATTGTTTGTGCCCTTTCCCTCCACAAATCCATACTGTTCTTCACTAATTTCCATTTTTATTGTCTTTCTGGTTCTTTTCATTATGATTCTTAGTACAAGCTTAGTGTTATGGTTTATGAGGTTAATTGTATGAAAATCTTCACAATCAATTGCTCCTGGTATTTTTGGTATAGCTATAAATACCGATTTCAGCTTATCACTGGGTAAATATCCACCGCTGTAAAATATCATTCAAAATTTTGGTTAATATATCTACTCCAAATTCTCCCAATACTTCTATTTCTTCTATTGTGATTTCATCTGGCCCAGCTGTTTTTCCTTTCTTCATATGTTTCATAGTGTCAGCGACTTCTTCTTTTAGAATAGGTGGACCTTCTAAGTTACTTTCTTCTGTTAATTCTTCCCTTTCTCCATCATATAATTCTCTTATATACTCATTCTACCTCTTTATTATAGCACCTTCCTCCAATAATATCTTTCCTGTTTTTGATTTCAAACATCCTGTATTTATTCTTATTTTTCTTCCTGTGAGCTCACTGATTTGTTTGTGCATATTGTTTGTATCTTTAATGGCATTTAATTCAATTATTTTTGCACTGCTCGTTTAACTAACTTTCTTTTGCCTTCCCACATTTATCTTTTATTTCTTTATTTATCTTAGCGTATTCTTGTTTGTAATTTTTACTCTGTTTTCATTTGTCCATCAGCATTAAGACTTCTTCATGTATCCATTTTTTCTTAGCTATTTGGCTTCTGTCAAGTAATATTTCTTTGCTATGTTGCTATACTTATTTCCATGTGTATAGTCATCTTTTATGATGTTTACACTATGTGTTTCCAATTATCATATCATTGATATTTGTCCATTCTATTAGCTTTTACCCTCTTTCATTTCTTGTACCTAAACCATAATTCCCCACTACATCCTCCATTTTCCCCTTTCCTACTTTTGCATTAAAATCTCCAAGTATTATTTTTATTTCTTGTGACACAATTTGAGCCATCATTTGTATTTCGTCATAAAAGTGTTGTATTTCTTCATCACTACTGCTTGTTGTTGGTGCATATACTTGTATACTATTTATATCTATTGGTTTGCCTTTGATTTTGACCATAATAATACTATCTGAAATACACAAGTATCCATTAAGTGACTTGGCTGTTTTTTCATCAAGTATTATTCCTACACCCTTTTCACGTGTATCCCCTCAAGAATAAATTATTGTGTGGTTGTGAGCTATAGTTTTGCCCGATCCCTTCCATCTCATCTCATTAACGCCTAGTATATTCATTTTCAGACTATCCATCTCTCATAGAACATTGTTAAACTTTCCTAGCTCATTTAATGTCCTAACATTCCATGTTCCTACTCTAAATGTATTTATTGTATTTATGATTTTGCCATCAGTAGCTGGATGATGGTCTTGTGTCACGTGTGGCTCATGACTGTCCCAACAGGACGAGGATGTCCTAAGACAGCCATTAACATCGTTCACTAACTCTTATGTATGTTTTGCCATGAAGTCTTGGGAAGATAATGTGGTGGTTTCCCCTTGCCTTCCACATCCACATGGTGGTCTTTTACCTCTACCTTTGACAGCCATTTCCGACTGTAAGGACAAGTGAGTGCCCTGCTCTGCTCAGCTGCAGAGTTGTCCACTTATTCCGGTGGATACTCGGTCCCCAGAGCTGTGTTAGCCACACCGTGGTGTGTTTCCCATCCTCTACCACGGGGAAATGCAGTTGGGATTTTCCCTTCCTAAAGTTATGGTCTATGACGAAAACTCTCCATTACTTTTTCAAATCACATCAATTTAACGTAACAATACATTAAAGACAGAGTGACTACAATATTTTACTTTCTACATATTAAAAAAAGAAAAATTGAATGTGTTTTTGGCATGCTCTCAGAGGTTGGTGAAAAAATAGTCTGTGTTGCCCCATACTAATATAAAATGATAGTCAGTAATACTGAATCAGGTAAACAACTTGGGAGGGAGAGGGAAAATTTAACTTTAATACACATAATAATAATCTGTTCACTTTGGGTCTTATTATCGAGGTTAAATCAGGATGATAATGACATTTATTTAAATGGATAATACGTCACATCTTTTTGTCTCACCATTAGAGACCATCAAAGCTTATAATTTTAATGAGGTAATCCTTGGAATACAGAATAATGTTGAAATAATAGCCAAAATTAATATTCCAAGTGTTTTGAAAGGAGCTAAAACACAAAGGGAACCTATCCCAAACAGTGTGAGACTGTCATCGTTTGACCACATTATAAGAAGAGAATAATAGGAATATAATTGCACTGAGAAAAAAAAATAATGAAGAATGGAAAAAGAGATAAAGAAAATCTCCAGTCTCCACTTTGGAGGACCCTTTTCTGTATCTTGAGGCATGTTAGTTATATTGTGCTAGCCTCATATTTGTATAAACAAATCAGCACTCGGTGGGTGATGCAGTTAATATTGTGTGCCCACCATTTATTCACACATTTCCTGGTACAATTTTAAGCTGGGTTGCCCTCTGAGATGTGACCAATTATTTTTAAATCCCTGTCTTGGAGGGGATTCAAACACATGACCATTGGCCCTGCAGGCAAGTAGCAAGTCACTGCATGACTCAACATCTATAAATAAAGGCAGTAAGAAGATACTCTTCACAACTTTGTGTCATACGTGGAGGTATATTAACACATATATTAATGCATGAAGAGGCATGATCATCTATGTCTGTTGACAATGCACTCAACATGATACATTATTGAATGATTTCTATCCATTTGTATAGATATAAATGTAACTTCATCTACTTAATTGCTCAAATTGCATTGTTTTCATGTTATTTTTCTGTGCATCTAATCCTTGCTGACTACTTCGTATAGGAAAAGTGTTACAACTGGCTTGTTTCTTGCTGTATTGGATAACCCTGTAGATACCTTGACATATATTACATCTTGTAATTTGAAGATACTAACTTAGAGCAATTCATTTCTAATGTGATCACATGTCTATAGAAGCATATTCAGAAATTCCACCTGTTCATTAACAATAAGGCATGGGTGATCATGCTTCTCAACATCTGAAAATCCCCAAAAGTATAATTTCATTTATCATCACTGCAAATGTCAAAGATTTGATAAGCATAATGTGTGTAGGCATATAATTATTCATATGGTTTAACACTATGATTTATATTTGTGTAGGTGCTGAGTGGAGATATCATAATTGAAAGTTCTAGCGGTAGAAAATTCAACACCTCTCAGGTTGCCGTGGCTATAGGAGCTGAGTCAAGTGATGTGACGCTGGCAGCTCTTCCCATTCTCAGGGGATTAAGCATTCCTATGATATCCTACAGGTGATTACACATTTCACTGCTTGGCTGGTTGGTGTGGTTGATTGGGGATTCCTCTTAGAGACTAATGCTTAAGTTTCATGCAATGATGTTCAGGTTGTCAGAGCTCAGAAAAGAGCTTGCATTTATTGTAGTGAGGTTTGGGTAAAGATTTTCCTCCTGACCTAGTACCAAAGCACCATCTATTGGAGTGAGGTTTGGGTAAAGACTTTCCTCTTGACCTAGTACCAAAGCACCATCTATTGGAGTGAGGTTTGGGTAAAGACTTTCCTCTTGACCTAGTACCAAAGCACCATCTATTGGAGTGAGGTTTGTGTAATGACTTTTCTCCTGACATGGTACTGAAGCACCATCTATTAGAGTGAAGTTTTGGTAAAGACTTTCCTCCTGACCTGGTACTGAAGCACCATCTATTGTAATGAGGTTTGTGTAAGACTTTCCATCTGACCTGGTACTGAAGCACCATTTATTGTAGTGAGGTTTGGGTAAAGACTTCCCTCCTGACCTGGTACTCAAGCACCATCTATTGTAGTGAGGTTTGGGTATATATAACTTTACAGTAGATGGTTTTTCCTGCTTTACATTTCCGCCGAATGTTGGGCGGCGCTCACCAAACCCAACACTTCACATCATGCCATTGGCTTCGGGCAGAGGAGCACAATTTTGAGGGTGCGAGCCTTATTTCATGGCAAGGCAGACCAAACTTCTGCAGCATGTCTTGTTCCAGATGTATTGGTGACCTTTCCTCTGGAGTAAACTAGGCAGGCCGAGAGATGGATCGTGCTGTATGAGCAACACATAGTGTCTACAATTCACCCCAGGCTGTGTGCTATGGAGAGATATAACTCCATCCCTGGTCTCCACCATGGGTTGTAGTTATTATGCCATTTTTGAAGCACAGCTATCTTCTGCCATATCACTGTCATATTACTAATGTATGTTTCACATTTGTGTGTATGGTTTCATAATATCTCTGTCTTATTAGACAATATGTTAAATATAATGTATTTCATTTTAAATGAAACTCTTTGGTGATGTCAGCAAGCTTAAATTTACAACTGCTTTGTTTAAATATATTCAGACTGCCAGCTGAATGTGACTGAACAAGAAGCAGAAGTTTTGATTTCATTAGACAATTAGAATAAAACACCAAATGGAAATGCTTTCATTTCTTATCTTGATTTGAGATAACTAGCTTTAGCCTTTTCTGCCATCATGTCTGTTTCTGTTATTATAATACTGAAATTGCACACTGATATTGCAAACATATTTCTTGATATCTTGCAATCTGAAACAAAATGTATCCACTCATGTGCAGTTATTCGTCCATGCTGTGAAGAAAGGCCACCTTTTATCTTCTTTTTGCCTTCTTCTATGTCGCTGCATCTCATCGGGCTCATAGTCAGAGTTATACATCATCTGAGGAGAATCGATGAATCACATTTCGGCTGAAATATATAACGAATTAGTCACTGCTACTGCTCGAGTGTGGAGCCTTTGTTATCCTCAAAATAATCGCAGTCACTATGACATTTTCTGGTAGCATAACCCAGGCTTTAGGCACCTACTCCGATGAATATTTTCTCCATGATTATTTGTAAGGAGTGTGTATGTGTTGCTTTGCCATTGTTTGCGATGGATGTATGATCTTTCGATTTCACCATTTTCTGGAGCGGCTGGCGGAGTGACTAGAATGTCGGATTCTCCTTCAGGAGACCCAGGTTTAAATCCTCGGTAAGGTGTGGGGGTTTTTCTATCTGGGGCAAAAAGAAAGCTCTAACCTGCACAATTCGCAGTGACAGCACTAGCCAGGTGGCCTTAATTCCTCACACTCAAGACCCCCCCCCCCCCTGCCATACAACGTTAGGTACTATATTGGCAGCAAATGAGTTTTGGCACACAGTATGATCTTTAACTTAAATACTTATCTTTGTAGGGATGCCAGGCCCTGGAGTTAGCAAAGTTCACTGCAGGCACATTGGTGATGTGTGTATGTAATGATTAAAGAATCCATCTGCAGTTAGGCTGGTGTTGACATTGTCTTTTCATGATTTAATTATGCCTGTGTTTCTTAGAGATAGATGCACCTTTACCTAGATTAATAGAATGCACTTGAGAACAATAGCAATAATTAAGTGCTTGTCTCCCCAACCCAAGTTGCAATATGTGTTTTTGTAATACAGAGATATAGGATCTTGGCAGATTAAAAATACTAGTTATCTTCATACTGCTACTTCATAATAATTTCTGCACACAAATATTTACAACTGTCTCTGAGAATGTGTACCCAAATAATCTCCAAACTAGATTTAATTGGGCAAGTGTCCCTTGCATGTTTGAGCCAACTGACTTGTATCTAATTGTATGTATATTTGCCTATTGAAACTAAACCACTGTTTCCTTGTTCAGTAAAGCGAAATGGATAAAGTAATTTAAAAAAAGAGAAATGTGAATTTGGAATCATGACAATTGGACTCTTTCAGTACATTTATATGACTCCTTTTGGCTATTCATAGTTTTGTATTAACATTCTTCTAGAAAACCAGATTCATGTGGCTTCAAGGAATTTTGTTGTTGTTTGTTCACTATTGTCCAGGATTCACATCCATGTGCTAACATTAGTTCTATGTAACAATCAAGAATGTTCTTTCAAATTTCAAATGACAGGGACTTTTTGTATAAGCCGTTTTTTATGTCATACAATACATTTATTTCTTGTCATATTCTGTTCTATTTTATGTTATACAATAAATTTGTTTCTTGTTATATTCTGTTCTCTATTTCATGCTCCATAAATATGCTGGCTATCAAACACAACTCTTGTTAACTGTGAAATATTAAATACTTGTCAGTTTTTGTCATGTTTCTCACCAGCAAGTCCTTGTCAAATTCTATTCTCCAAGAAACACTGGAAGAGAAGTGGCAAAAAGGCTGACAAAAGAAATACTGTGCTGATAATTTTAAAAGATGGACAGACTGTGGCAGTGCGACATTTGCCATTTGCTTATATTACCAACGATATGGAGCAGTGAAAGGTTGCAACTACAAATACATTCACTGTGGTAACCTGATGATCCCAGTTGGTGTTATTGGTTAGAAGAAGTAATTGCATGGCACAAGATAGTTGTTCTATCAGTGTAGTAATGTTGCATATTTAAAAGATGTTGGTAATTTCAATTGCATAATGAAAATATGCATGCTAACGTATCATATTTGATTGGCTGATAATTTATTGCTCCTTTTTCCAGTGCCACACATCCAATTTTGGACGACAGAATTATATATCCTTATTTCTCTCGGACAGTCAGTAGTGATATTGTACAGTCCAAGGCATTTGTTAGCATATTGAAATCCCTTGAAGTAAGTTATATGTAGCACTAACATTATCACAATATATTTAATGAACATAGCATGACCTTTCACAACCAGAGTTAACGATTCTCATGTACGATCCATCGCTGTCCATTGCCTGTGTCACTCTGTCCACTCATTCAGCATGTTCTACTTTGTCATTGTTTGCCTCCAGCTCTGTTAATCTTCCCGGTTGTCACAGTATTTTCCAGTCTCTCTCTTCTCATAATGTGAGAAACAAACTAATGACTGAATTCTCTTCATTAGAATAATAATCTGCTGGCAATAATGTCTTTTGTTTCACTTTTTTATTTAGCTTCTTAGCCGCCAATGGGAATCTCAAAGAAAACATATCATACAGAATCCATTGCTTTGATATTATTATTACTTCTGACTTTTTGTTATTCACCAAAAAGCCTCTGTGCATTTTATATAACCACTATATCAATCAACATTGAAAAGCATTACCATCAGCAACTGGACACAAAAATAGACATGCCAAATAGGCTGCTTCCCACGCTAAATTACCAGTTAAGAAGCCTATCCACAGAAGAATATTTATATCATTTTTTTATTCAGGTATACACAGCTTGTACCCTCGCTGATGCTAGGATGTTTGTGCACTCAGATGAGATTATCTTTAATTGATATATGAAAAGAGACTAGAGTTCTTATGCAAATATACATATGCAATACAAATTATCCGTAACCAACAAAAGAGCAAATATATGAAACAGTTTCTCACAACTAAACAGCTAAGTTGTCAATTACAATTAAGAGTAATTCTACTTCTTTGACCTTCCATTGGTCATCTTCCATTGGTGTATAGGCCAGCCCTCAACCAACTCATGCAAAGTCATCCTGAATCTCTCTCCATACCCTTTCCATATTATTCACGATGCCACTAATTTTCTTCTCCCTATGTTTTTATGTCTTTGAATTATTTAGCCTTGTGGGTGTCAGAAAAAGAAAAGAACTTTCTATCTAGCTATACTGTTATCAGCTGTTCTTGATATGTGTCCTTTACAGTATCAGTGTCTTCTCTTCGTGTCTTGATTTCCTTTACCTCTTGATTAGCTGGAATCTGTCCAGTTCTTTTTCTACGCTACTTATTAGTGGCTCTGTTAGTTAGTTGACAGATCATCCTCATTGCACATCAAACCATTCAGTCTATAAGTGCTTGGATCCCCTACTCAGCAAATCCCGCAGTGTGTAGCGGCTCATAACACCTGTTCTGTGTTGGTTTATTACTCTTCTTTAGCTTCCTGTGTAGTGTTCTTTTCTGGCCACACCTCTTTTAACTTGCTGTTCTCGCAGCCTGACCATAGTTGTAGATTTCCAGTCATAGTTTGGTATTCGTAAAAGACTTACTTCTCGTAGAGCATTCAGAATGTCTGCCTGGTCCATGGCTCATCCGCCATATATTATATAAATTATTATATATTAGTGACTATAATGCCATTTTAGGTTTTCTATTTCTCCAATTCAGATCTCTCCACTCGTTTCATTGTTCTTTTGGTATAAATTATTAAATTATCCTCTTCAGTATATCCTCTACCAGCTGCCTTATATCTAATTTGCCTTTCCCGTTGCACCACCTCCTACCTTTTCTGTCAATGGTAACATAGACTTGATAATAGTTTTTCGCTTTCAAGTGTGTGAATCCTTTTCTCCATTACAGGAACAACTTCATTCTATATGATTTGTGTGATTGTCTTCCCTGCCATCAACATCCAGACATTCTTCTTTTGAGTCTTGTTCCCTTTCTACCAGTTAGGTTTCTTTACATGAGCTATCTAATGTTCCTTGTGACCCTTAAATAAGCCTGAATACATGCATTTCTGGACTTGATTGACAGGAGGCCAAGCATGTCCCACATTGTTTGATTAGGTTGTCTCAAGTGCAGCCCATCACTAGTTGCATACTTTCATTATGTATACACTCCTGTCTTTCACACTGCTTTGTTAACTATGTGATTACACGCAGCCTGTACTCACTAATGGATATGACCAAAAGATAGTATGAAAAGAATATCAGTGTCTGTTCAATGTGGGTGGCTGCCATAGTTCTCAGTGCTGCCAATTCCCATTTGTGTCATTGCAAAGTTATGACAATCGTGTGAGAGTCTGTGGTCAGAGGTTATATATCCATATATTTATGTCTGCATATCCATAGTTTTCCTGCTGAAGTACACTACTGTCAAATAAATACTGTCATTTACTGCCAATATAGTACCTTGCGGAGTATGGCAAGGGGGTTTTGAGCCTGAGGTATTAAGACTGCCTAGCTAGTGCAGTCGCCACAAACTGTGCAGGTTAGAGTTTTCTTTTTGCCCCGGACAGAAAAAACTCCACACCTTACAGAGGATTCGAACCCAAGTCTCCCGTAGGAGAATTTGACATGCTAGCCAGCTGGCCAGCCGCTCCTTGAAGGAGGTTGCATTGTAGTATAGCATTATTCGACGTGCACATCACATGCCTTATCACAAACCATTGAGAGATTTCATTAGTGTCTCCTGTATTCTTCTGTTCATTTCTTGTCAGCCTGAGCCACTTCTATTAATGAAGACATCATCAGAACATCCTAGAACTTGTCTTGGCTCCGTGGACAGAATTTGAGCTAATCTTTCTTATATATTAAATAAGACTGGCAAAAATAGAGTGTCGTGACAGTCCTGGGCATATGTTCACAGGTTCAGATGTCCATGTTCCATTGTGAAATACAACTGATATCACCATGATGGCCTCTGCTATCCAGTTGGCTAGCCACAGGTTGACTCCATGGTTTACCACAACTCATTAGCATGGTATAGTTTACATTACTGGCAACGCTGATCGTATTCCAGTTACAAACCTTGGGCCTTGTCCACGTCAGATTAGGTTTTTGTATTTCTCCCAATCAGATCTCTCAACTTGCAGCACTGTGCTTTTGGTATAAATGTGGATAAGGCCCAAGGTTCCTACCGGAATACAATCAGCTTTAAATACTGAGCACAACCCACTACTGGCAACGCTGATTGTATTCCGGTATGAACCTAAGGCCTATCCACGTCAATATGGAAGCACTATACTCGAGTTTCGCTCTCGTTTGAGCTCGTCAGTAGTGCATATCCCTGACCGGATCCGGAAACAGTCCCGGATCACGCGTGTGAAGCGGGTGTGTAACCACGCGGCACACACTGGACACACCAAATTATCACAACAGAACACCACAACGCTACCCATCGTAGGCTATGCTCAAGATTGCCCAATCGCCGCGACTGACGTCCGTCAATCGATGGGACCCGAACGATCAGGACTTCTCACTGGCAAGGAACACCAGGCCTCCTAAAATCCAGTGAGCAATAATCAAATTGATAATGTGGTTGTTTCGGGATTTGAAATTTAAATACTGAGCACAACCCACTACTGGCAACGCTGATTGTATTCCGGTATGAACCTAAGGCCTATCCACGTCAATATGGAAGCACTATACTCGAGTTTCGCTCTCGTTTGAGCTCGTCAGTAGTGCATATCCCTGACCGGATCCGGAAACAAGTCCCGGATCATGTGTGTGAAGCGGGTGTGTAACCACGCGGCACACACTGGACACACCAAATTATCACAACAAAACACCACAACGTTACCCATCGTAGGCTATGCTCAAGATTGCCCAATCGCCGCGACTGACGTCCGTCAATCGATGGGACCCGAGCGATCAGGACTTCTCACTGGCAAGGAACACCAGGCCTCCTAAAATCCAGTGAGCAATAATCAAATTGATAATGTGGTTGTTTCGGGATTTGAAATTTAAATACTGAGCACAACCCACTACTGGCAACGCTGATTGTATTCCGGTATGAACCTAAGGCCTATCCACGTCAATATGGAAGCACTATACTTGAGTTTCGCTCTCGTTTGAGCTTGTCAGTAGTGTATATCCCTGACCGGATCCGGAAACAAGTCCCGGATCATGTGTGTGAAGCGGGTGTGTAACCACGCGGCACACACTGGACACACCAAATTATCACAACAGAACACCACAACGTTACCCATCATAGGCTATGCTCAAGATTGCCCAATCGCCACGACAGACGTCCGTCAATCGATGGGACCCGAACGATCAGGACTTCTCACTGGCAAGGAACACCAGGCCTCCTGATGTGGATAGGCCTTAGGTTCATACCGGAGTTCATACTACAGAGCGTAATCTTGCCAAGAAATCAACAATGAGCTGAAAGATGCTGATGTTGACAGAGATGTCCTGTAAAGGATATGCAAACATTTTTAGTTTTTGTTTTATACTGAAGCAATGACACAATCAAATATCAGATCTTATGCAAAACATTTTTAAAGATAAATTGTGCGATCCTTTTATTTAATGGTGACATGGTGAAAATATTTGTATTGATGAAGTGACAAATTGTATTATCATTTTTCTAAAGTATGTAATCATATAAACTGTCTAAGTTTTTGGTTTCTTTTCTGGAGGTGACATTTGTTGGAGCAATAGTGGTTGATAACAGCTATGGACTTGGATTGTTCACACTCTTCAGACATTTGGCAGAATCAGAGAGGATATGTGTTGATGATGCCATTATAACCAACAATCAGAATTCTGGTATAGATTTTGATTCAGTTCTAGAGAACTACAGGATCGAAAAGATACAGGTACAATTTATCACATAGATTTTAAATGAGCTGTCTGTGTTGCAACCATATATTATTTCGCACAGCTAGAATTGCAAGTATAATCATTTATGAACTGTCTTTCTTGCCATTGTCATGAATTGCTATTGTATTCTTTCAACACCACATTTACAGATAAATCACCGTAGCCTGGATAAAATGGCGTTGCAGGAAGTGACGAGAGGATGTGGCCAACACTCAGTACTCTGAGGAAAGGCCACAGAGCCATAATTAGACTGTAACGATTAGTATTGGGACTCTTTGCTGGCTGTTGAAGTTGAAGCTGTGATGTCAGCGGGAATATTTTCACTGACCTGTACAACTCTATGTTCAACCCAGCTTTATGTAGCCAGATAATTTTCAGAATTTTCTGGACATTGTTTGGGAAGGAAGGATGGTGAGAAAGAGAACTGACTACTTACCTCATTACTTTGTGGAATATGTGAAGGCCTAACACTGTATCTGCCATAGGATTACCTTTAATCCAGTTTGTTCTCATATGTGTTTATGTTATCAAGACAGTTAATATCCCTTCATTTTAACAAGAACATGACTAGTCTATCTAGGTAGCATTTCCATGGCATATGAAAGATGTGACACATAAATAGAAACAAGATGTCAACAGACAAACACAGTGGCTTTCCAACTGTCACCATTACTCAGGCATCCGGGCATCAGTGTTGAAGTAAAATGACAAGTAATAAACAGAATGTTTCTTCCAACACTGTGTTACCAGTGCCAGACAGTAGAGCTCTATAAATCACAAGAGATTAAACTTTTTAAATGTGAAATCAGATGCTTGTGACAAGCTGTCAGCTTCACTAGAAGACACCAAATTATAAATTGTACCAATAGAAATATGCCCACTGACACCATCATGAGCCATACCAATAAGCATGGAAGGTCATGGTTCGCTATGTCACATGAACACCAGAATCTTGGATCAGGTCTGTATTCTTGTCCCAATTATGCCATTGGCAAAGCCATCGAGGTATTTATTTGTCTGCCTTTCCTTTGTTTTTTCCCCATCAATTTTGCCAGTTACCACTAAATTTTCTAGTTTATTTCACTTTATAACGCCCCTAAAAATGTCTTAACTGTGTCTAATTTGTCTAAGCCAGTGGTTCTCAACCTTTTTTGGCCCATGCACCCCTTCACCTTATGTTCAGAATATCATTCCCCCACCCCTTTCGTACTCCCTATAACCCCCCCCCCCCCCCCCCGCCCCTACACGGTATACATAAACATGGATGCTAAATTTAGTAACACATACTAGAACAAGTCTAGACGTCCACATAAAACATGATTTGTGGGTCTATTTAATAAATTTCAAAAGGGCGAGAAGTACAGAACCATAAAGTATGGAGGGAAAAACAATGTCAAGTAATTGGTTCTTGTATTAGCGCAATCTTGATATTAATTTTAATTCCTCCACCCCACCGGAAACCCTAAAATTCCCCCCTAAAAATTCCCAACTGGTTGAGAACCACTGGTCTAAGCAATTTAGTTACCATTTGCACTGTTAACTGTATACAAGTAATAGTTGCACTGTTAACTGTATACAAGTAACAGGGAAACAACACCGGAAACCCTAAAATTCCCCCCTAAGAATTCCCCACTGGTTGAGAACCACTGGTCTAAGCAATTTAGTTACCATTTGCACTGTTAACTGTATACAAGTAATAGTTGCACTGTTAACTGTATACAAGTAACAGGGAAACAATAAATAAGTCTAACAAGCTACTGCTTGGTGTCTATACTAAAAATAGTTCTTCCTATATATATATATGTGTGTGTGTGTGTGTGTGTGTGTGTGTGTGTGTGTGTGTGCGTGCGTGCGTGCGTGCGTGCGTGCGTGCGTGCGTGCGTGCGTGCGTGCGTGCGTGCGTGCGTGCGTGCGTGCGTGCGTGCGTGTGTGTGTGGTTTTTTTTTTTTTTTTTTTTTTTTTTTTTCTCATTGACTTTCACTCTTTCGCCAGTTTCCTTGGCTGAAGCTATGTCATGCCTAGCATATCCTTAATGACCTAATAAGTGTATGACTATATCTGTATTAACTCTGCAGGTAATTATCGTTATTGCCATGGAAGCCACCATCAAGAACCTCCTGGATACAGTCAAACTAGATGATACTTTTGTGTTTCTTGCAAGTGAAACCTGGGGCCCTAATTCAGATATTCTTCGTGATGATGGGGGAAAAAAAGCCAGAGGTTGTTTGGTGCTAGGAGCAGAACCTGCAAAATTCAATTATAACATAAAGGTTGGTCTTTTTAACTTGTTAGCCAATAGTTATTGTGTGCAGTAGATAATAATAGGCAATGTATTAAACAGTGTACGTTGACATCCTGTCAAGATACAAACAAGATACATTCATTATTCCTTCACAAAATGATGTCTTATATCCATTATGCTTTCATCACAGTGGTAATAACACAATAAAAAGGGGAAACACATTTTGAAAGATATTTTTTTTTTCTAAAGACACGCACACACACTGAACAAGAACACAACAGCTAAGACATATGTAACACTCATCTCATCTCATCTCATCTCATCTCATCATGTTCCTCTTGTACCTTGCGGTGTCGAGGTGAAGTTTAAACAGCGGAAGAGTGCCTGCTTATGGGCTTCATGTATCGATATTCCCATGGACTCTGTTATTCCCTGCGTCCATGTTTAAGTGGTTGGCCTCTTCCTCTGCTTCCCTCTGGTCTATACATCATTACTTGTTGTGGTATACTGTTAGTTGGTAACCTACTTGCATGGCCAAACCATTTGACTTGCTGCCTTCTAATAAAATCTAGTGCAGCTACATCCCTCTCTTTAATCCTGATTTTTTCATTTCTGATCTTATCTCTTCTTGATACATTGAGTATTCTTCTAGGGAATCTCATTTCTATTATTGTGATTTTTCTTGTCTCTTTTTTCTGTCATTGTCCAGGTTTGGCACTGGTAACATAGAGTTGGTAGGAAGATTGTGTTGTAAAGTGCTTTCCTAGTAGTTATTGATACATGTTTGTTCTTTAGTATTAGTGGCATTTGTCCAATGAGTTGGTTTGCCTTAATCCGTCTATTGTCGGTCTCGTCTTCTATTTGTCATTTGATGATATTATACTTGCTAGGTCCTTGAAACTCTTTACTTGTTTCAAGAGATGTTCGTTTAGGTGAATTGTTGTTGATTTTTCTTCTTTAGTTACAGTTATTACTACTGTTTTAAAAACTAAGAAGATGTGTAACACTGAAAATTAAACATGACTTTGGTGCGTCTTTGTTGTGTGGGGGGGGGGGGGGGGGCTGAGTGGTCTCGAGGTATGGTGTCCGCCTCCAGTGCTGGAGGTCCTTTATGTTAGTGCCGATAAATTTTAATTTAGAGACAAGCAATAAGCTGGCATGTCATAGCCATTTACCCAACAAACAAATGCGTTTGGCTCACTATGATGATTGTTCTAGGTGACAGTCATTAAATATAAACCTGACATGGCTTTGATAAAGTTGCCACTTAGTAAAGCTTCTAACCTTTTCACTAGGAACTAATGTGGACAACCATCTGGATAAATGTGTGCATGTTGCATATGTTAAAAATGCCTCTCCAGTTGGAGATTTTAAAAAAAGAGCAGGCTGAAAAAGCCACTCATCATCTCATCTTGTTCGTCTGATACCTTTCAGTGTTGAAGTGAAGCATAAACAGCGAGATTCTCATGGACTGTTATTCCCTCTGTCCATCGTTTAAATGGTCGGCCTCTTCTTCTGATTCCATTTGGTCTTTATCTCACTGCTTGTTTTCGTATAATGTTAGTTGGTAGCCTAGTTACACGACCGAACCATTTAACTTGCTGTTTTCTAATGTAATCTAGTGCTGCAACCCCAACTTTAGTCCTGATTTCTTTTCTTCTTGATACTTTGAGTATTCTTCTCAGGAATCTCACTTCTGTTGTTGTAATTTTTGTTTTCTCCATTTCTGTCACTGTCCAGGTTTGACTTTGGTAGCATAGAGTTGGTAGGAAGATTGTGTTGTAAAATGGCGACTATCCCAGAAAAACTTCTGAAATAGAAAAGCTACCAACAAAAGTTCAAAGCATATGTAATTGTGCTCTACACACATTTGGATGCTAACTGGTGCTGCAGAATTCATATGGTGTGCTGAGACAGAGACATATGTGTGCAAGTATAGTGATTCTTTACAAACACACAAACATATTTGGATAAACGTCTGTGCTATGCTGTGCAAATCATAGCTGAGTTGTGTTGGCCTTTTTTGCCTGCGTGTCAGATTAGCAGTTTACGAAGAAACTGTTTTATTTTGCATCAAGGAAGCAAGCTTGTGATGGACCAAAAAAAAGACGTGCTAACATTCTCAATGATAAACTACAGAGAAAGCTTTGAGAATTAGGTGAACATTATTGCTGAATGCTTTGCCTGGCAGTGTTCAATCTCCTCTGACACAGCAGCCAGTCACTTAGTCAGAAAGCAACAATGAGACATTCTGAGCAACAATCAAGTTCCCTCCATCTAATAATTTGATACTAATTTGTCCTCATTAACACGTATGTTTCAGGTTTATATTAGTCTAATCAGCCACTCTGAAACATTATAGGCAAAGAATATTTACTGTGCAACCACTTGTATATATTCAAATCATTATTATCAATAAGTTGACACTTGATAATGCAGAGACTGAACAGTTGAGAGTAAGCAGACACTTGATAATGAAATGACTGAACATTTGAGAATAAGTAGACACATGATAATGCATGAATTTGACATTTTAGAATAGACAGACACATGATAATGCATGAATTGGACATTTTGTTTTAGAATCTCAACGTCAGTAATTGTTCATTGAACAGAAGCACCTAGAAACATTGGATCCCTATGCAAATACAAGCACAGTCTGGTTGCGTGACTTTTGGCAGGATCAGTTTCAATGTGACATACCAGGAGGTTTCACTAATACACATGGGAGCAAAATATGCAGCAAGTCTGTAAACAATATAAGGTTTGTGATTGTGCCTTTGAAATACATTGGCACCTTGCAAGTCTTGACAGTTTGTTTCATTGTGGCTTAAAAAAGGCTTAATAACTACAACCCATGGTGGTGGAGAATGTGACTGATAAGGCCAATTGGCACTGTAAATGTTTCTCTAAAATGGATGCATGTGAACACATGGTCATTTTCATCATCATGCACCATCTTACATCTCATATGCTCAGTGCGTGACCTATCTGCAATCATTTTCTCCTTTGTCTTTATTCCATTTCTGATATGTGCCCTCCATGCGACACGTTCAGCGGCGACTTGCTCCCAATGTGTGTTATCAATGCCTGTATCGATCATGTCCCGCTTGCACACATCTTTGTATCGTAGTAGAGGCTGACACTGAGATCTCTTACCCATCTGTAATTCACTAAAAAAGATCTCCTTTGGTATTCTACCATCATCCATCCTCCTAACGTGTCCTATCCATCTAAGTCTACGAAGACTGAGCATGGAATACACCGTCACACAACCTGATCTTTCCAATACTTCAGTATTTTTGATTTTGTTTTGCCACTTAATACCAAGTATTCTTCGCAGACACCGCATAAGAAAGATGTTTAAACGTTTCTCTTGGTGTATGTAAGTTGTCCAGGCTTTACTGCCATAAAGAAGAGTACTAAGGACACAGGCTTGACTGACAAGGACTTTTGTTTTGGCAGTAAGGTTCCTGTTCTCCCAGTCTCTTTTTCTTAATTTGTTCATTGTTGTTGCTGCCTTACCAATCCTGATGTTGATTTCCTGATCTAAGGATATTTTGCTATTTACCTCTGATCCTAGATATGTAAAATGGTCTACTATCTCTAGTTCGGCGTCGTCAATAAAGATTGATGGTACCCCATGTACACCTTGTGACTTATTATGTGTCTTCTTTTTGCTAATTGTTAAACCAAATTCAGAACAAGCATTGGAGAATGCAGATAGTAGACATTGTAATTCTTCCTCAGACTGGGTCGTAACTGCAGCATCATCTGCAAAAAGCAACTCTCTGATCAGTACCCTCTTAATGTTGGTCTTGGCCTTCAATCTCTGAGCGTTGTAGAGACCGCCATCTGAGCGTGAGTGAATGTATATACCACCATCCTGATCACGAAAGGCATATTTCAGTAGAAGTGAAAAGTATATTCCAAAGAGGGTGGGAGCTAGTACACAGCCTTGCTTAACTCCACTCTTGATTTCAATCTCTTCTGAAGTTGCACCATCAAACTTGATTATATCCTTCATGCCTGTGTGGAATGATTCCACAATGGACAGAAGAGTTGGTGGGCAGCCAATCTTCTTTAGTGCCTTGAACAGAACATCATGATGACCAAATCAAATGCCTTTGTGAGTTCGATGAAGGCAATAAACAGTGGTTGATTCTGTTCACTGCATTTTTCTTGCATTTGTCGCAATGACAAATAAATAGCAGTAAATATATTTACATAAGTACATCATATTGGTATGTTAGTGACTCAACCAAGCAGCACGCAGTATTTTAATCCTTTTACATTCAATATCATTCAGTTATTTTCTTGACCACTTCAGTTCCAGAAAGTTATGATTGTACAACACCTTTCTGTTTTCTGGATTTAGTTTTTGTGTTCATTGGATTATACTTCCGTTTTCCAGCTAAGTATTTTTCTTTTGTTTTTACTTTTACTTTTTGTTCGTTTTTTTTTTTTTGGTATTGTTAAAGACTTTGGTAGAAGCTTATGACTGTATCTGTGTGTGTTTATCTACTTTTGAGCGTCTTAGTTATCAAGCAATCTATCAGGTGCCATCTCCACAATGAAGGTTGGCTGCAATGGATCTCCAACACTTTATGTCTCTAGCCCTGACTGTACATTCTGTCAGATTGATGTTCATCCATCTCTTGATGTTTTTTTCCCATTTGTATCAGAAGTTTGGAGAGAACATTAATGGAGGGGTATGTACCTGGGAAGAGAAGAAGAGGAAGGCCAAAGAGAAGATAGTTGCAGGATGTGGCTGATGATTTCCAGATGGGTGTATCGGACGCGGGTCATCTTGCTTATCATCGAGAGGTTTTCCGGAAGGTTGTTATGGGAGCGAGGTTCTGCAAAAGACATGCTATTGAATGAATGAAATGAATCATTGTCTATTTCTTGCTTGCTTGCCTTCAACCTTGCCCTCCTGTATGGATTTTATGAGAGTGTCATGTATTTTAACGTGACTGAAATATTTCACTTACCTCTTTTTATTTATTTCTTTCATCAACTGTCTTTTCATTCCCAGTTTTTTTAGAACCTCTGTATTTGATTGTGTTTGTTTCCATGAATTATGACATATTCTTCTGTATATATTCACATATCTAGGGCCTCTATTTAAGTTTCTAATTGCTTGTTCAATGTTCATGCTAGTAGTGTTGAATATACATAACATTTGACAATTCTCATTTTTAATGCAGTGTTAATCTTTTTAGATGTTAATACTGTTTTCATGATGTTGAATTCTGTTATATTGTGTGTTTATTCAGATTCCAGGATTACCTCTGTGGTGGTCACCACCATTCCAGTTTCTTGATACCATTGGTTACACACACTCTGTCCTTCCAGTTTCTTGATACCATTGGTTACACACACTCTGTCCTAGTTGATACATTCAGTGATTCTGTACTAGATGCTGCTTTAACATATTTAATCCCAGGTTATTATCACTTATGATATGGTATGACTTATGATATGGTGAAACAGGGTGTGAAACCTTGGTAAATCTACAGAAGAACAATGGCTCAGTAAGAAGAGTTATTTGCATATCCTTTAGAGGACATCACAATCAACCCCAACAATGTTTTGCTGTTTGTGATTTCTTGGCAAGTTTTTGTTCAGTAGTTTGCCATTGTTTTCTGAACAACTGGCACTCATAACTTTGTATGGAAAACAATGCAAGACGGTGGGCTTCCAAATAGCCTGCAGTTTTGTATCGAGCGTGGTATACGGGTTTACAAATTACATTCGTAACTCCTTCATCGCAGAGCTGGCAGTATGCAGATAGACAGAGAGAGAGAGAGAGAGAGAGAGAGAGAGAGAGAGAGAGAAAACAAATGCATGCATGCACGCACGCGCACATGCTCGCATGCACGCACGCACAGACATAGAGAGAGAAATAGAGAGAGAGAAAAGTAATTTAGTAACAGGCATTTTATTATAAAGGACTTGAGAGAGCATGGACAATGGAAAATCTTATTTTAGAACACAAACTGGCTCTTAAGCAATAGATCATATTGTGCTCATGAGGATCAAGCAGTTTGCTCTGGCTCAATAGCAATTACAACATGGCTGTCCCTCTGTTGATGTACACTTGGTTATTCATTTTTTGTGATGAGATTGTGTGAAACCTTGTCAAATCTACAGAAGAATGATGGGTCGGTATGGAGACATTTATTTGAGTCAGACATCATGGTATTTTATAAACAGTAAACTATCATGTTGACAAACTTGTTCACAAAAAAATATTGCTAAAGTATGCATACCTTTGTGTCTTAATTGGTGATCTTAATATATTGTATACTGTTGTAAACAGCACAGTGGCAGGCGATCTTGCAAATTCTCCTTTAGCTGTCCATGCTGCACTGGCGACCATGAGTGCAGGCTTGACCGTCAGGTTAGGTGTTTTCTCATCACATCAACAGTGTTACTTCAGTTTTACTTTATCATTCGGATTTAACATCACTTTTAGTTTCAAATTAACACCAACAACACAACAATCATGGTGATATTACTCAACAGTGAAATATAATATAAATTTAATATTCTAATACTATGAAATTGTATATGATCCTGTTTCCATGACAATCTGACCTATTGATGTCAGCGGATGGAGCACTTATTGTGGACAAGACAGACATACTGAAGACTTTCTATGAATGACTAATAGTTAAAGACACAGTAACAAATGGAAAGAAAAAACATATGCACAGTTGCTCAAATAAGAAGTTAAGTATGAGTCTGGTGAGAAGGGACTAGGAGAAGATGAAATCATTGTGGGTACAACTAACATGTCAGTGGAGCAATTAGCATCGACACTGTGTGACATTTGCTGCAGGAGATGGAGTGTCAGTGGGATTGCCTGGAATGTTTTAATACTGATTCATGAATCAATCAGTCTGGCATACAGGGAATAAAGTGATTCATGAATCAATCATTCTGGCATACAGGGAATAAAGTGATTTATGAATCACTCAGTTTGGCGTACAGGAAATAAAGTGAATCATGAATCAGTCAGTCTGGCATACATGAAATAAAGTCATTCATGAATGAATCAGTTTGGCATACTGGGAATAAAGTGATTCATGAATCAATCAGTCTGGCCTACAGAGAATAAAGTGATTCATGAATCAATCAGTCTGGCATGCAGGGAATAAAGTGATTCATGAATCAATCAGTCTGGCATGCAGGGAATTGGATGCTAGACAAATATTTTCTGGACCAAAGGACACTCATTGGATAGTCAGCATCATGCCAGTCACTTCAGTTTCAGAGAAACAAAATTTCTGGTAGCCATTTTATGAGCCTGCGTGAAAACAAAATTGTCCCTGCTGTGGTAGGGATTTGAAACCAAGGACCATTGGGTAAGAAGGTGGGTGCACTTGCATCTATGTTGCCGTGGTTCCTATATTGACATCAGCATCGATGGCTAATTTCTTTAGTATATACTAGATGGTCGGGCTCCCTAGTGAAGGAGTTAATGACACAGTTCGTAATCACGTATACTCTTGTAAGAAACACAGCTGTGTAAGATTCGACAGCAGATCGCGTCACGTTGGTTGCTTACGGAGGGTATGTGAGCCGGTCGTTCAGAAAGCAATGGCAAATTACTGAACGTAAACTTGCCAAGACATCAAAAGCAGCTGAGAAATGCTGGTGTTGACTGCAATGTCCTGTAAAAGGATATGCGAAAAAAATATATATTAGATGTGCATATAACATAATTTCTTAGCCATCTTAACTTGTGTAACTATGTGTGAATTATTGTATAGTTATATTATAAACTATTCACATATATCATTTATTCATGACATTTACTGTCTGGGGCAACAGGCTGATAAATTAGTTACTATTATTCCTCAGGGGGAGAGCTAACTTTAGTTAATGTGGTGAGAACTGCCTGTGATTGTGCAAAGAATGTGGCTGTATCCACAACTGGAAAGATTGGCTGAAGAGGGAGTGATTTGATGGTCTGGGCCATACTCAAAAAGTAGAGAAAAAGCCAGATGGACTTTTCATCAGATTGTTACTGGAATAATGAGCATGGATACTGTTTGGTGGCTTTTGAAGAAAGGGGCCTAAGCATGTATGGGAATGTCCAAAGTGCTGTGATATTTATTCTTAAATTAATTATTGAGTACTACATATTTAATAAAAGTATCGGGGCCACAATGCTTTTAACACGTGTAATACTAAACAACATCCTGGAGGTCCCCGCTATACGTCGCTTCAGTTTACGTCGTTTCACTATAACATCATTGTCACATAGGGGACTAACTTCACTTTATGTTGCTACGTTACACCATAACGTCGTTTTGAGGCTGGCGAAAGGGCTGTTGATATCGGTAAAGTCCATGGTTTACCTCCAACAACAGAAGGACAATTCATGCAGTTGTTGAAAAAAATCAAAGAAGGTGCTAAAAATGTATCCCATTTGAGTGCTTCCAAGATCACTCGTGCCAGAAGTACTCTTATTGAGAACATGGAAGTACTATTGACCATCTGGATCGAAGACCAGAACCAACGGAATATGCCTGTGAGCAAGATGGTTATCCAAAAGAAAGCATAAGTCTCTCTAAGAGGATCTAGCTTAGAAAGCAGGTGAGAGCAGTACTAGCAGTACTTTTGGAGCGAGTTGTGGTTGGTATGAGCGCTTTAAGAAGGTTCACACCCGCAGACAACAGGTGAAGTGACGAGTGCTAATACTGCAGCTGCAGAGCATTTCCCTGCAGAATTAAAGGCCATGATTGAGGAGGGTGGTTACTGTGCAGCAGACATTGGACAAATTTGTTGTTCAAGCAGAGAAGAGCCAGGAAAAGAGGCGAGAAGAGGTTACAGTTTCATGCTCAGATGAAGAGCCAGAATTTAATGCCTTTACGTCCCAATCACTCTACCATTCGCCCTCCAACCCAAGCCTATTTAACCAATTAATGTCAACAACCATCAAAACAACATTACATAATACACTGTATTTCATTTAATCCTATGGGAAATAGTGTTTTGCTATACGTCATTTCACTTAAAGTCGCGTTTTCCAAGAACGTAACCCTGACGTTAATCGGAGCCTTCCAGAACCTGTCATACATTGACTATTTCCTATATCTAGACTTAACAATTCTGTCCCAAACATTTGTGATTGAAAGTTATAAATGCCTTCGATTGAAGGAATGAAAATATTTGCCTGGGACAGATTAAGTAATACCTTTTAAGAACAGAAGATCTTCTGAAGTCGGAGAGTATCTGCCTGCACGGCGAGGAACCACCAGTCTGCACACCAATAAGCCAGAAATGGGACAATGGATACTCACGCAAATCTCAGGTCCTGTATGACATCACACTGATGTTGGACAACAGGATGTTTTCATCCGAACAGAACAGAAGAGATCAATAACTAGAAGAGATCAATAACTAGAACACATCAGCAGATCTAACAAATTTGTTAGCTAGTTAGCCTAGGTTGCAACATCAGTGCAAAGGATTGCCCTATAATGCTATGTTCCTGTGCCAGTGAATATCACACAAAATGCCCCTCACTGCCCTTTGTAAAAAGTGGAACAGACAGGAGTCTTGACAAACCAACCGCCGGCACAGGTATACATGCAGCCAGAATGCCAACACAAAAGTCTCCCCAATAAATCACAATTCTAACAAATTTATGTGATAGAAGGAATAAAGTATTTGAATTTACTATCATTTCAGAGTTCTTTATACTTCAAACAAAACATCTCTGACATCTGTATACTTGATGCTGAATTTATCTGGGAGTTGTACTGGTTGAAAAGCAACCCCTACCTTAATTAGGGGATTGAACTCCAAACAACTGTATTGGTAATGCAGCCCACTCACTAAAGATCATGGCTTCCTTAGTTATGATAGGAAACTAGATTTCTTGTTCTTATAATCTTGACAATTGTTTTTCATTAATTAACCTGAAAATTGTTTTTCAGTGATTTATTCATGAGGAAGAAACATATGCCCTTTAATGCCACTGAATTTACACAGACTCTCAGATCAGCGAAACTGGCATCATCATCAGGGCAGATAAGACCATTCAACGATAAAGGGAATGGTGACTTTGGATTCCAAATATTCAATGTTCAGTCAAGCACAGACAGTAAAGACCGATATGTCTATGTTAATGTAAGATTTTAATTTCTAGGTCTCTTTTTGTTCATTTGTATTTGATTTTAATGCTTTAATTTAAGTAACAGATTGATCACACTGATGCAACAACATACTAGCTGAACTAACAACACCTGCATTTGCACAGATAGGCTGCTTTTGATATTGTATGCTTCCAGTTTTCCACTATTTTATTACTCATTGTCCAACATTTGCATCCATACAGAAGAACAGGCCACACACAACTTTTCAGTTAGCAAAGTTTAGTACTGATGATAGTTCTGTTTTCCTTGATGTTCTTCATACTTATAAAAAAATGCTTCGGGCATTATGGTTCTTTTCTGTATTTGGGTCACATCGTTTGTCACTGTGTAGCCTGTAGCATAGCATATGCTACCTTGATACAGAATATACAAAAATAGATACAAATAGACTTAATAAGAACAGAAGGACTACTCATTGACGAAGAAGAGACCAAATGGCTCGTAATTCTAGGACCGATTCAAAGGTCCCAGAAATGATCTAATCTTCTGACAGTGTCAGGCAGGAGAGGGATGGCAAACAACAGTACTTAGAATAAGACAGTAGACCAAGATTCTCCAGCTATTTTTTCTAAATAATTATTGGGCCCCCCCCCCAAATTGGGGCCTTCCACACAGACATGGTGATAGACATTAATATATGTAACGTCACAAATCTTTCCTCTTGCCATAAAATTAAATATACTAATATTATTTACTATGGTAACAAACTGAGTTTGGTTAAGATTGAAAAACAACAGCAACTAGTTTATTACGTAAACACACAATGGGTGATCCACAGAATGCAGCACTGTTACACTTAGGGTTTATCACTTCCTCTATTTCTCCTAACGTTCTATTTCTAGGTTGATTGTTCTTGTCCTGCTATCTTCTAGGTTTAGGTAGAATCAATTATAATCATAGACACGATTATTTGGGCCTGAAATAGTTAGAATCTTGATGGAATGTCTATCATGTTGAACAATTCGCACGCTGCAGTAACACCACATCTTAACAGATGAATTAAATTGAAAGCAAAAACATCATAAGTCACACTATGCACTAGTGAACAACTCAAAATATGGAACACCACATGTTATATTTCACAACTAAGAATTATATTCATCGCCTATATTCATGATTACTCTTTGTAACACAAACTTTAAGGCGCACACAAGCTACTTAATTATCAATATAAATTATAAGCTAGACTTTAAAGTTATTTTCACTAGAGGTAAAACCAAGAATGAAAATGGATAATTTCCCCTTTCACTATTATTAAATTAAACTATATGCGAGGAAAAGATATAATTAATCAACTATTAAATATATTTATTTACCATCTGAACTAATTCATTTGAATTATATACATTATTTAAATGAACACCAAATGACATATGGCAACCAAGATGTGCAGCATGGGAGCCGACAAGAAGACGAGCGGAGAGAATCTACCTGCGAGCTGCAGCAAACAACAAAAACCTCAAGCAACCTCTAACAAAGCTACCACAAGGAAGGATGATGACAACCCACAACAAACAAGAGCCAAACCTTCTGAGAAGCAGAGAGAGGAGAAAGACACCAGAGTCAGAAACACCGACTCACCGACAATCAAGTGGGTTGTCAAGCGTATCCAAGTGGAGCTATAAGACGAAGAAATCCTCAAGCAGCTACGAGAAGAGAATCTCCACATCTGATTCTTGAAGGTGGAACAGCTCCTCACCTACTCCAAGATTCCTAAAACCTTGGCGGTGGTGGCGACAGAGGGCAGCAAGGTGCCGACCACAGTATCAATCAACAAGAAAATACAACAGCCAGAGAGATTCATCCCAAGAGTCAATCAATGTTCCAGATGCCAGAGGGCTGACCACAGCAGAGCAGCATGTTGCAGTAAGACAGAAATCTGCCGGTACTGCGCCAATCACCACGTCTTCAATGAGTGTCCGCTGGCCAAGCTCGACACGGACTTCCGAGCATCCAACAACAAAAGAATGTGCACCAACTGCCTGGGCAAGCATGGAGCAAGATACCTAGGCTGTCCGTACCTTCAAAGACACAGAGACATCTCAAAGTTCACCATCACCACAAAGACACCATACAACGAAACAATGCGGAGGTGCGAGACAGCCAGGTGCATCTCACAAGCGGAAAAAGTTCAACTGCAAGACCAGATAAATGAGCGAAAGAAGCAAATCAAGCTGCTTCAAACACTGGCACCGACCAACGACAATGAAAAGCTGCTTGCTGAAATAAAGGAGATCTAGCGAAACATCAAGCAAGAAGTGGAACAAATGGCCGTGATGAAGAAGGAACCCAAAACCAACCAGCAGAAGAAACAGAAAAGAACACAGAGAAACCGCAAGATGAAATCCAACAAAGAGACAGAACTAGAACCTCAAGATAAAGCCAGCAGCCCAACCACGACACCCGAGACCATCAAGGGGAAACCAATATCTCGCCAGACATCCAAAGAAAACCGAGATGAGTACCCTGATGTCGGCACAGAGAGACCCTGGGGACCTACCTTGGAGCAGTTACTAGAATCGGCAGGGGAGGAGGCAATTAGAGTGGAACTCACGAACAAGGAATTCAGAATTCGCTGGGAAGAAAAAGAAAAGAAGAAGCCCAAGAAACCCTGGGGGCAACCGATACAATACCCAGATAGTTAGTTAGTCGAGGTTCCAACTTCATGGCAACGGGTCATCCCCATTATGCTCCATTCCTGTGCCAGTGAAAATCACATAAAATGCTCCCCACTGCCCAATGTGAATAGTGGAATAGACAGGAATCTCGGCAATCCAGCAGCCCGCACAGGTACTGGGCAATAATGCTGCCACCAGAATGTCAACACAAAATTCATCCACGCAAACCACAGTTCATCGTCGATGGACTCGGCAGTCACCAGAAAGACCTCACTGACCCGGGTTTTCTCACATGGCTCGGTCTTTTACCGCAGGGCGACCTGCTGAAAGCATCACATAAAGCACGAACTCCGCAGCTTCAGTGCCGACTCCCGGGAGTCTCCTGAAAAATTCACTCGTGAACCAAAAAGGCAAATCAGTCAATTTAGCAACAGCCGGTCGCCATTGTTCCGAACATGCAATACCCAGAAACAATCTATGACAGTGAGACTGGATTCAAGTACTATATAGATGACGGAGAGATCATCCCATGGGTGTCCATGGAGGAAGACTGTGAAAAGTAGCATAAACTCTTTATCGAAAATGAAAACAGGCGCAAGAAGAAGGAAAATCACAACATTGAAAAGCTTCTATGAACAATACACAAAAAAGGAGGCAAAATGACCAAATAAAAAGTCCTTATAAGGACTACACCAAGACGAGCCAGGAGCCTGCACCAACAAAGAAAACCGCAAGAGGAGACGGGCACAAAGGATAGCCGCCGACCAACCCCTCAGTTGACGTCACAGACACAAACGCTTATGTAACCAATCCAAGGAAGGACTCACTCGTAAGAGCACACAAGACAAGAAACAGGGCTAAAAACCCACAAAAACCACGGCTCTCAACAATAACCACCGCTGAGGAATCAGGTTAGATGAGACCGAATTTGGAATTAGTTTTTTGTTTTTTTTGTTTTGAAAATTGGAATTGGAATTGTAATTGGAAAATGATCCACTTGGTTAAGAATTGTCCCTTCTATTTCTATGTCACATTTTGGTGTCACCATTTTCTTTTGATATCAATAATGAGCCTAGATTTTGGAAATCTTAGCCATATTTGATTTTGTGTGCCTCTACTATGTAAACAAAAGGAGTTTTTGTGATCTCTGAAACAAACATGCATTTTGTGTGCCTCTACTATGTAAGCAAAAGGAGTTTTATTGATCTCTGAAACAAACATGCATTTTGTTGCCTCTACTATGTAAGCAAAAGGAGTTTTATTGATCTCTGAAACAAACATGCATTTTGTTGCCTCTACTATGTAAGCAAAAGGAGTTTTTGTGATCTCTGAAACAAACATGCATTTTTTGTGCCTCTACTATGTAAGCAAAAGGAGTTTTATTGATCTCTGAAACAAACATGCATTTTGTGTGCCTCTACTATGTAAGCAAAAGGAGTTTTATTGATCTCTGAAACAAACATGCATTTTGTTGCCTCTACTATGTAAGCAAAAGGAGTTTTATTGATCTCTGAAACAAACATGCATTTTGTTGCCTCTACTATGTAAGCAAAAGGAGTTTTTGTGATCTCTGAAACAAACATGCATTTTGTGTGCCTCTACTATGTAAGCAAAAGGAGTTTTATTGATCTCTGAAACAAACATGCATTTTGTTGCCTCTACTATGTAAGCAAAAGGAGTTTTTGTGATCTCTGAAACAAACATGCATTTTGTTGCCTCTACTATGTAAGCAAAAGGAGTTTTATTGATCTCTGAAACAAACATGCATTTTGTTGCCTCTACTATGTAAGCAAAAGGAGTTTTTGTGATCTCTGAAACAAACATGCATTTTGTTGCCTCTACTATGTAAGCAAAAGGAGTTTTATTGATCTCTGAAACAAACATGCATTTTGTGTGCCTCTACTATGTAAGCAAAAGGAGTTTTATTGATCTCTGAAACAAACATGCATTTTGTGTGCCTCTACTATGTAAGCAAAAGGAGTTTTATTGATCTCTGAAACAAACATGCATTTTGTGTGCCTCTACTATGTAAGCAAAAGGAGTTTTATTGATCTCTGAAACAAACATGCATTTTGTGTGCCTCTACTATGTAAGCAAAAGGAGTTTTATTGATCTCTGAAACAAACATGCATTTTGTTGCCTCTACTATGTAAGCAAAAGGAGTTTTATTGATCTCTGAAACAAACATGCATTTTGTGTGCCTCTACTATGTAAGCAAAAGGAGTTTTATTGATCTCTGAAACAAACATGCATTTTGTTGCCTCTACTATGTAAACAAAAGGAGTTTTTGTAATCTCTGAAACAAACATGCATTTTGTGTGCCTCTACTATGTAAGCAAAAGGAGTTTTATTGATCTCTGAAACAAACATGCATTTTGTTGCCTCTACTATGTAAACAAAAGGAGTTTTTGTAATCTCTGAAACAAACATGCATTTTGTGTGCCTCTACTATGTAAGCAAAAGGAGTTTTATTGATCTCTGAAACAAACATGCATTTTGTTGCCTCTACTATGTAAGCAAAAGGAGTTTTATTGATCTCTGAAACAAACATGCATTTTGTGTGCCTCTACTATGTAAGCAAAAGGAGTTTTATTGATCTCTGAAACAAACATGCATTTTGTTGCCTCTACTATGTAAACAAAAGGAGTTTTTGTAATCTCTGAAACAAACATGCATTTTGTGTGCCTCTACTATGTAAGCAAAAGGAGTTTTATTGATCTCTGAAACAAACATGCATTTTGTTGCCTCTACTATGTAAACAAAAGGAGTTTTTGTAATCTCTGAAACAAACATGCATTTTGTGTGCCTCTACTATGTAAGCAAAAGGAGTTTTATTGATCTCTGAAACAAACATGCATTTTGTTGCCTGTACTATGTAAGCAAAAGGAGTTTTTGTGATCTCTGAAACAAACATGCATTTTGTGTGCCTCTACTATGTAAGCAAAAGGAGTTTTATTGATCTCTGAAACAAACATGCATTTTGTAGCCTGTACTATGTAAGCAAAAGGAGTTTTATTGATCTCTGAAACAAACATGCATTTTGTTGCCTGTACTATGTAAGCAAAAGGAGTTTTTGTGATCTCTGAAACAAACATGCATTTTGTTGCCTGTACTATGTAAGCAAAAGGAGTTTTATTGATCTCT
Organism: Cepaea hortensis; assembly: GCA_963921405.1. NCBI lineage: Eukaryota > Metazoa > Mollusca > Gastropoda > Stylommatophora > Helicidae > Cepaea > Cepaea hortensis. The sequence goes on along the minus strand of OY992882.1, from coordinate 60,806,694 downwards.
GAAACAAACATGCATTTTGTTGCCTGTACTATGTAAGCAAAAGGAGTTTTATTGATCTCTGAAACAAACATGCATTTTGTTGCCTCTACTATGTAAGCAAAAGGAGTTTTTGTGATCTCTGAAACAAACATGCATTTTGTTGCCTGTACTATGTAAGCAAAAGGAGTTTTATTGATCTCTGAAACAAACATGCATTTTGTGTGCCTCTACTATGTAAGCAAAAGGAGTTTTATTGATCTCTGAAACAAACATGCATTTTGTTGCCTCTACTATGTAAGCAAAAGGAGTTTTATTGATCTCTGAAACAAACATGCATTTTGTTGCCTCTACTATGTAAGCAAAAGGAGTTTTTGTGATCTCTGAAACAAACATGCATTTTGTTGCCTGTACTATGTAAGCAAAAGGAGTTTTATTGATCTCTGAAACAAACATGCATTTTGTTGCCTCTACTATGTAAGCAAAAGGAGTTTTATTGATCTCTGAAACAAACATGCATTTTGTTGCCTCTACTATGTAAGCAAAAGGAGTTTTATTGATCTCTGAAACAAACATGCATTTTGTTGCCTCTACTATGTAAGCAAAAGGAGTTTTTGTGATCTCTGAAACAAACATGCATTTTGTTGCCTGTACTATGTAAGCAAAAGGAGTTTTATTGATCTCTGAAACAAACATGCATTTTGTTGCCTCTACTATGTAAGCAAAAGGAGTTTTATTGATCTCTGAAACAAACATGCATTTTGTTGCCTCTACTATGTAAGCAAAAGGAGTTTTATTGATCTCTGAAACAAACATGCATTTTGTTGCCTCTACTATGTAAGCAAAAGGAGTTTTATTGATCTCTGAAACAAACATGCATTTTGTTGCCTCTACTATGTAAGCAAAAGGAGTTTTATTGATCTCTGAAACAAACATGCATTTTGTTGCCTCTACTATGTAAGCAAAAGGAGTTTTTGTGATCTCTGAAACAAACATGCATTTTGTGTGCCTCTACTATGTAAGCAAAAGGAGTTTTATTGATCTCTGAAACAAACATGCATTTTGTGTGCCTCTACTATGTAAGCAAAAGGAGTTTTATTGATCTCTGAAACAAACATGCATTTTGTTGCCTCTACTATGTAAGCAAAAGGAGTTTTATTGATCTCTGAAACAAACATGCATTTTGTTGCCTCTACTATGTAAGCAAAAGGAGTTTTTGTGATCTCTGAAACAAACATGCATTTTGTGTGCCTCTACTATGTAAGCAAAAGGAGTTTTATTGATCTCTGAAACAAACATGCATTTTGTTGCCTCTACTATGTAAGCAAAAGGAGTTTTTGTGATCTCTGAAACAAACATGCATTTTGTTGCCTCTACTATGTAAGCAAAAGGAGTTTTATTGATCTCTGAAACAAACATGCATTTTGTTGCCTCTACTATGTAAGCAAAAGGAGTTTTTGTGATCTCTGAAACAAACATGCATTTTGTTGCCTCTACTATGTAAGCAAAAGGAGTTTTATTGATCTCTGAAACAAACATGCATTTTGTGTGCCTCTACTATGTAAGCAAAAGGAGTTTTATTGATCTCTGAAACAAACATGCATTTTGTGTGCCTCTACTATGTAAGCAAAAGGAGTTTTATTGATCTCTGAAACAAACATGCATTTTGTGTGCCTCTACTATGTAAGCAAAAGGAGTTTTATTGATCTCTGAAACAAACATGCATTTTGTGTGCCTCTACTATGTAAGCAAAAGGAGTTTTATTGATCTCTGAAACAAACATGCATTTTGTTGCCTCTACTATGTAAGCAAAAGGAGTTTTATTGATCTCTGAAACAAACATGCATTTTGTGTGCCTCTACTATGTAAGCAAAAGGAGTTTTATTGATCTCTGAAACAAACATGCATTTTGTTGCCTCTACTATGTAAACAAAAGGAGTTTTTGTAATCTCTGAAACAAACATGCATTTTGTGTGCCTCTACTATGTAAGCAAAAGGAGTTTTATTGATCTCTGAAACAAACATGCATTTTGTTGCCTCTACTATGTAAACAAAAGGAGTTTTTGTAATCTCTGAAACAAACATGCATTTTGTGTGCCTCTACTATGTAAGCAAAAGGAGTTTTATTGATCTCTGAAACAAACATGCATTTTGTTGCCTCTACTATGTAAGCAAAAGGAGTTTTATTGATCTCTGAAACAAACATGCATTTTGTGTGCCTCTACTATGTAAGCAAAAGGAGTTTTATTGATCTCTGAAACAAACATGCATTTTGTTGCCTCTACTATGTAAACAAAAGGAGTTTTTGTAATCTCTGAAACAAACATGCATTTTGTGTGCCTCTACTATGTAAGCAAAAGGAGTTTTATTGATCTCTGAAACAAACATGCATTTTGTTGCCTCTACTATGTAAACAAAAGGAGTTTTTGTAATCTCTGAAACAAACATGCATTTTGTGTGCCTCTACTATGTAAGCAAAAGGAGTTTTATTGATCTCTGAAACAAACATGCATTTTGTTGCCTGTACTATGTAAGCAAAAGGAGTTTTTGTGATCTCTGAAACAAACATGCATTTTGTGTGCCTCTACTATGTAAGCAAAAGGAGTTTTATTGATCTCTGAAACAAACATGCATTTTGTAGCCTGTACTATGTAAGCAAAAGGAGTTTTATTGATCTCTGAAACAAACATGCATTTTGTTGCCTGTACTATGTAAGCAAAAGGAGTTTTTGTGATCTCTGAAACAAACATGCATTTTGTTGCCTGTACTATGTAAGCAAAAGGAGTTTTATTGATCTCTGAAACAAACATGCATTTTGTTGCCTGTACTATGTAAGCAAAAGGAGTTTTATTGATCTCTGAAACAAACATGCATTTTGTTGCCTCTACTATGTAAGCAAAAGGAGTTTTTGTGATCTCTGAAACAAACATGCATTTTGTTGCCTGTACTATGTAAGCAAAAGGAGTTTTATTGATCTCTGAAACAAACATGCATTTTGTGTGCCTCTACTATGTAAGCAAAAGGAGTTTTATTGATCTCTGAAACAAACATGCATTTTGTTGCCTCTACTATGTAAGCAAAAGGAGTTTTTGTGATCTCTGAAACAAACATGCATTTTGTTGCCTGTACTATGTAAGCAAAAGGAGTTTTATTGATCTCTGAAACAAACATGCATTTTGTTGCCTCTACTATGTAAGCAAAAGGAGTTTTATTGATCTCTGAAACAAACATGCATTTTGTTGCCTCTACTATGTAAGCAAAAGGAGTTTTATTGATCTCTGAAACAAACATGCATTTTGTTGCCTCTACTATGTAAGCAAAAGGAGTTTTTGTGATCTCTGAAACAAACATGCATTTTGTTGCCTCTACTATGTAAGCAAAAGGAGTTTTATTGATCTCTGAAACAAACATGCATTTTGTTGCCTCTACTATGTAAGCAAAAGGAGTTTTATTGATCTCTGAAACAAACATGCATTTTGTTGCCTGTACTATGTAAGCAAAAGGAGTTTTTGTGATCTCTGAAACAAACATGCATTTTGTTGCCTGTACTATGTAAGCAAAAGGAGTTTTTGTGATCTCTGAAACAAACATGCATTTTGTTGCCTCTACTATGTAAGCAAAAGGAGTTTTTGTGATCTCTGAAACAAACATGCATTTTGTTGCCTGTACTATGTAAGCAAAAGGAGTTTTTGCGATCTCTGAAACAAACATGCATTTTGTTGCCTGTACTATGTAAGCAAAAGGAGTTTTTGTGATCTCTGAAACAAACATGCATTTTGTTGCCTCTACTATGTAAGCAAAAGGAGTTTTATTGATCTCTGAAACAAACATGCATTTTGTTGCCTCTACTATGTAAGCAAAAGGAGTTTTTGTGATCTCTGAAACAAACATGCAGTCAGATTTGCAAATGTTTGATGACAGTCCCATTTTTTTTTTCCACCAACAACTTGTCTACAAGTATCTGCAGAGTGTTTTAGTCTGCTATAAATATTGTGTCATCAGCATATCTTAGACTATTTATATGTTAGCCTCCAATCTAACTTCCCTCAAGATGTTCTATGTTTGTGAGCTCTATCACACTATCAAATGTATATCCAGTAAAGTAGTTAATTGGTGCACTTGTTATAGCAATCATTAAATTAAATGTATGTACACACAGTGATGTATGAAACTTCCGGATAATGTGGAATAAAGATAAGTTGGAGTACAACAAGGAAGACATTTTTAAAAAAAATATAAAGGTCCTTATGTTGAGTGAGACAGTATGGAAAGATGAAGAAGAATGAATAGTAAGGACCTGAAATAGCTTATGAGATAAAAGTGAACTTGACAGAAAAGAGATAAAATGAACGTGTTCTTAAAACATATTGAAAACAGACAACTATTAAAAAATAAACACATATAGAGGCTGCATTGGCCTGTACACAACATGAGACATGGCGGTACACAATATGAGACATGGCGGTGCACAACTGAAATTATTAGAGGGCAAAATCAAGGGGACAAGAGAAATGAGCGCATCCAAGAAACAACTACATCATACAGGCATGATATGGCATTGAAGTTGAGACTGAAGAGCATTGTTGTAAAGAAAATAAAAAACATTGATTGACTTGATCACATGACTTCAACACTAGTCTTAAAACTGACTAGCATGTTGATGCTGATTCGCAATTTGTTAGATTTCATGTTCTCTTAAAATAGCAAACTTTCTAGTTATGTCTTACAGGATATGACAATTGTTCAAAACTTCATCGTCAAATATTTTTAATATTCTATTCACTTATTCACATTTGTAGGTTGGAAGTTATAATGACAAAATAGGCCTCAGTCTCAACAAATCGGGCATCAAATTTTATGGTGATTCTGGCCTTGTGACAGACAAGGTGGAATCTACTTGCAAGTATCGCCAGCAATGCAACAAGGTAATATTAATTATGTTGCAGAATTGTTTGTTTATTTAATTTTATCAAAAACTACACAAACAGCAAAGACAAAATATTGTTACATTTAAGTATCATTAAATGTAGAGGGGGGTACGGGGTGTCAGGCATTGGTAGCACCTTTGGTAAGGATGACTCATGTCCTTTTCAGGACCCATCCCCCACTGGTCCAAGCCTGACACCCAGCTCGTGCCTGTGGCTCCTAGTAGCTGTCAGCATGCGACAGCGGCCACCCCCCGGGCAACAGCTGTGAGAGGCTGGCTAAACCAGGCATGGGTATCCGATTTGGTGTCACACCAAGAGGTAAACTAGGGTATGCCTACCCAGCATGTGAAGACAGGATCCGGCAGACTGCGCGGAAGAAATCATTCCTGATTCAACGGGCAAGACGGCGTTTACCTGCAAAGCGTTGTGGAACGTAATGAGCACGGCAAGGCACGTAGAGCGCCCTGGTCATCCACTGCACCTGTATTTGTCTCCAGTCGTCTCGACTTGTCTTGCCACTGGACTCAGATGGACTCAGGCGAGAGAGTGAGGTCGACGAATTGCGCAACTCTTCCTCACTTTAATCCAAGTCATCGCGCAAGTCATTCTTCATCCAACGTCATATATTCCCACTGGATGAAATGAATGGTCATCATCATTCTTGATGGACAAACAACAAATGTAGATGGTAAAATGTATTTGAATGCTTAAAATGTAAATATGAAATGTTCTTCATTTTTTTTATTGATTATTTAAAAAAAAAAGGATTATTTGTGTATATCACCATTTTATTAAATACCGATTCCCCAACATCTCCAAACTGCATGGATGCCTCTTACAAAGAATTGTTGGTGAGACATATAGCGACACTCAATGCTCTACAGCACTAAGCTTTTAATCAGCATGAGAGACATTCCTCCCATCACATTTTTTAGAGGTTTAACAACAAAGGAACTTGGAACTAGGCCTGGCAATTACAGCAGATGTGTAAAACATACAGGGTGTTGACACTCAATAGTTTAAATCATTGCTAGCGCAGCCTGACACCAAGCATTGTCATGTTGCAAGGAGATGCTGTACTCAGAGGTCCATCATGATTGGATTTGACTACAGGTCAAAGGTGATTCTGGAGGAAATGTCCATATATGGCTGTAGTTACAATGTTCCATCAGCCGACTCTGTGGCGAAGGGGTTACAGATGCAATTTGTAATCCCTCATACTGTGCTCGAAACACAACTGCAGTGACCACCTTGTGTTGGTTTTCATATAATGGTATAAATGCTGGTCATTCAGAAAGCAAAGGCAAACTACTGAATGTAATCTTGCCCAGAAATCACAAACAGTCCAAAAATGTTGGGGTTGACTGCCCTGTCCTGTAAAGGACATGAAACTAATTCAGGCATGTAATACTAGAAACTAATACCTTGTTAATCCCAAAAGTGAATCATTATAACTTTCTTAGAAGACATCTGCATGCTGAACGTCTTCAGTTGTATCTTGCCATTCCTAACTTGAATCGCAGCTAGTGGTAGTGAGTCCATGTTTCATCTCCAGTAAGCATTCTCACTAGGAATCCATCACCATAAATTTCACAGGCATGCATTACTGCAATGGACCTTTAGTTGTCAGTGATCCTCTAGAGTTTACCCCTTCACTGCTCAATCGATAGATAAAAGTTAGTTGCATATCCTTTACAGGACGTAGCAGTCAACACCAGCATTTTTGGCTGTTCGTGATTCCTGGGCAAGTTTACTTTCAGTATTTTACCAATGCTTTCTGAATGACCAGCACCCATACCATTTCATAAGAAAACCAACGTATGGCGGTCTGCTGCCAAATCGCCCATGGCTGTGTTTCAAACGCGGGTATGCGGAATTTCAAACAGTGTCTATAAACCCTTCACCACGGAGCCGGTTGATAGATACCACACAACTAATCCTCTGTAACAGTATGTGTAGTTTGGGTTATAATTAGGATCTAGTGGGGAATTAGAGATACAGCACGATTGAGCATTATGAGTGAAAGCGGAGAGAGATGCTCAATCGTGACGTATTGTGGTTGTGAAGGGGGGTCAAGATCCGATATTCCAGCAAGGCAGACACGGCTTGTCATCTTACGCAAATAAACAAACTTTTATTCAACCTTCGACTTTATTACTTCTTTCTACACTATGACAGAAGTAAATATGGAGCCGTATGTCCAGGATTCTGAATTGAGCCGTCCGGCTACCACGCGAAGTACTATATAACTCAGAAGATAAAAGTATCAAGAGGCTTTTCTAGAGCCGTGGCTGAATTGTAATGTCATCAGGGAACTGGAAATGGCCGTTAACTGAATCTCAGCCTTCAACGCTTTCCAGGGCCGCGATCTGAACTCTGGAGTTTCAAAAGAAAAGGCTTACTATTTCCAAGCGCCAGCCAATGAACGTTATCAAATTCAAGGGGCCTCCCATGGCCGTTGCATGAATCCTATCGTTTTTCAAGAAGAGCCATCCTGTCCTGGGACCTTGAGAAAATCAGAAATTCAAGTTGAACATTTGTCGGGCTCAACTAATCATGGAAAAAGCCTCGTAAATTCGTGATCGGGCTTCTTGAAACTAATTGTCATTGGGCTTCGGTTGACCTTGACAATTTTTTGGGCCTTGTCAATCCTACGACCCAAACACACCTGATCCATTTTTGGGCCTTGTCAATCCTACGACCCAAACACACCTGATCCATTTTTGGGCCTTGTCAATCCTACGACCCAAATGTATGACCCATCCCAAATGACGATGAAATACCCACTCGAGAATCAAGGAAGGGACCCAACCAGGGGTCGAAAATAATCCAGGCATCCCATGAGACGGGACCCAAGCAGGAAGAGTGTCCAGCAGCCCACGAGAAGGACGAAATTATCTGAGGACGAGAGGGGATATCTGAACTCCGCCACCGGAACTCTGGAACTAATTGTCAGTTGATGCGGGCTCGTGTAAGTGAACTGGATCCGTCAGCGAGCAAAAGAAGGTAACTGTTTAATTAAGGAGACAATTTGTATTTCCTGGATCTCCGGTGATGTGCCGTAATTTCTTAGTTAGAGCAGAGTCTAAAACATTATTGTACTCTAAGAAACAGGTACGAGGGTTTATAGTGAACTTTTTGGTTTCAATATGAGTTATTGAAGACAGGGTTCTTCCTTCCTCTACGCTGACAGGATATTGATGGTGATTCATGTAATTAATATTACAACTGGTGCTCTTTAGGGATTAACAAAGTGAAATTTTTGCGATTCTGGAACTAAATAACTAATTGAACAGTTTTATGGACTGTGGGAATTGTGTGTTGTAAATTAGTAAATTTATGTGATTCATAAATAGGGTAATTAATTAACCAGTTTTTAGAAACAAATAATTTGAAATTGTGTGCTTCTTGGTTCTTTGCTTGCTTTCTTTCAGTATTTTCAGCATGGCGGAACAGGACACCCTAGCGCATCCTCCTTAAATTTAGAGCTTGAAATTGTGTGTTTCTTTGCTTGCCTTGTTTCAGTATTATTTCAGCATGGCGGAACAGGACACCTTAGCACAAGTTTAGCTCTGTTTAGGAATATTTTAGCAGAGCAGGTTCATCACGACACAAGTGAGAATTATTGCGGCTGAGATAGCATAAAGAGTAAAAATGTACTTGAACAGAGACTTAGGACACGTGACTGCATGGTTAGGAGAATTAAAGGTGGCAGTCAGCGAGGTAGAATGTTTTGTACACTGGTTACAGAGCAATGTAAGAGGTAATGAGATAAAAGGGAACAACAGAGTAGGAGGGAATAACAAGAGACAGCCAGTGCTTAATGAAGACAGAAGACGATATGGGTCTATGTGTGCGGCTGGTTATGACGAACCAAGTCCAAATGCTTATAGGGTAAGAGACAGTAAGAAGAACAGACATAATAGTGAAAGGTCAAACTGGTATAGTAGTGGGCGTGACAGAAATCTTGCAAAGAAATCGTGGGACTGGCCCTCTCATAGTGAAACCGCCAGAAAAAGACGTAACGACTGGTTTGAAAAGAGACAGAGACAGTATTTGAAGTCAGGGTCAAAGAACAAAGTAGAAAACGTAAGTGAAAATTCAACTATTCCCAAGGTGATTGCAAATATGACTGTTAAACAGGAAAAGAAGACGACGGTGTTAGTAAGGAAAATAAACCGAGAGACACAGACACAGACAAATAATACAGTAGAAAGTAGTACGCAGACTCAGGTACAACCAGTCAGCAAGATAACAAAGGGAACTCAAACTGACTTCATAGAGAATCAGTCAAAACCAACTCAATTGACTAAGAGAGACAAGGTTGAAGTTGGGAAAGATGGACAGACGAGGACCAAGAACGAAAGAAAGATAAAGAGAAGAAGTATTGAAGAAAGAAACAGTATGGTTGTAAATAGAGGTAGTGCCATGTCAAGTTCCTCAGCTGTAGACAGGAAACTAATTCCCAAATGGTGTAGGAATATTAGCTGCCAGAGTGCAGGTTACAGAGAAGATATTCCTACAGCCGAATATTATAGTGATGCTGAAACGGATATTATTACTGAGGATTCGGAGAATGAGAGTGCTGCACTACGAGCAGATCCTGAATCGAGGCGTGATGTTCCCTCATACGGAGTAGTTGCTGGTGGACAGACGGACAGAGTTGTAGTTAGTGACTATATTGAGAAGGCTAAGGGACGAAGACCGAGAAAGAGAAAGAAAGCCAGACGTTTTAAAGATGACTATGGAAATAGGGCCGACGTGTTTGCAGTAAACTATAATGAGTCTGATGAAGGAACTATTATTAGTGTGTCATCTGAGGACGAGATGGGGAAGTGTAAACGTTACGTAAGGTTGACAGGAAACAGTGAGCAGACCGACGACAGAAATAAAGGAAGGAACTCATTTAAGAAAAAGAATAGTGGTAGACAGTTAGCGGGAATTTATTCAACGACAGAAAGTGACTTAAGGAAAATAGAAGACCTTATGACCTTAAGACCTGAATACTTTAACAGGTTGACAACAGATAGTGATGAAGACATAATAAGCGAAAGACGGGTGAATGTATTGAAAGACAGTGAAGTGTTTAATTTGGACACACTATATAACGCTTAAAATTCCTTGGGTGAAGAAGGAAAATGAAATAGTTTTGGCTTAGGAGAAGAACTCTAAAATAGACAGATGAAATTTTTGGGGTAGAATGGTACAGGGTAGGTGATAGTGGTGTTGAGGATAAGGAAGTACGGCAAATGATATTCCACGTGGATTACGTAATACAGGATATCTACTATTTGGTCACGATGTAGAGAGAGTATATTAAATAAAATAGGGTGGATTCAGCACTTAGTAGAGAGAATTAGTAGAGGGTGAGAGATAGTTTTGCTTGTTGGTTGGAGAAGAAAGAATAGTATTGTTGACAGGTGAACCAAGACTGACAGGTGAGGTGGTATAGATTGAGGAGGCACTGAGTATCCTGTGTGTGTAAAAGTGGATGCTTGAAAAATACGAGTTACGTAGTGCTTGTAGAGAAAGAAAAAAGTTGTTGTGTCTGGAGAAGTATAGAATAATAGTTACGAGATTTGTGACATGTTGGAATGAAGTTTGTTTTGAAGAGATAGTAGATAGTGCTGTGAAAGCAATATAAGTTGCGAGATGTCATGTATAGGGTCTGACCTTCGTATAGGAGTAGAGATATAAGAAAACAGTGAATTGAGAAAGTCCTCTGGTTATGCGTTGTTCATACGTGAATATAACTGTAGTCAGACAGGTGTTCGGCGTGATGAAGGAAGTAGGAGAGAGGTGTGATGAAGTCGCCTAAGTGAAATACGTAGATAGAATGTAAGAGTGGCATTAATATGTCTTGTGTCAATGTGTGTAGAGGAGATTAATACGTGTAGATATGTGGTGAATGATTGCTGGAATGTGGAGGTGGCGTCTAAAGTATTTTGTTGTAGTAATAGTATGGAGACGTTAGGTTGTCGCGATGCGAGAGTAGGCGTGAGATGAGAGCGAGGTTGTGTGTCATTGTCCGTGTGAATATGAGAAGAGCGGTTGATAAGTGACGTTGATAAATCGTGGTGGAACATAGAGCATGCGAAAATCGAGAGATAGAAAGAAAATTGTAATGTCTTTTCGTAGAATATCTGAACTTGGAAGGAAATTATGGAAGTTATATGCTGAATTAACATTATGAATGTTTAGTGTTCTTGACAGGAAAATGGCGAAGCAAGAGTGCCTAAGACTGAGAAACGAGGAAAGAGAGGTCTGCTGTTAGTTATAAGTGGCGTAGGTTACAGTTCTGAAAGAGTTCCGAGAAATAACAAGAAGAATGAAAGGTGCGGAGGTAAACATGGAAATGAGGAAAGAAGAAATATGAGATACCCTACAAGAGAAACAGTAGGTAACACAACTTGAGGATAGCTATAGTAGTGTTGGTGAGACGTTGAAAGTATTGAAGCAGGAGGACGAAATATTAATTGCGTCGGGTAGACGAGAAAGTTGGTAGTGGAATTGGTGGTTTTGGTGGGAGGTCTATAATAAATAGACAAGTTCTTTTGGTGGGAGTAGCATGGTGAAGATACTGTAGTTAACAGTAATGATTAAGAAGTGGTAGTGGTGTTTTGTATAAAGCCAAGGGAAACAATAGCTGTGCCGAGCTACAGGGTATTAATAAGCGGATGATGTGTAAGGAGTTAGTTTGACTTCCAGAAAATGGAACGGTCAATGGTGGAGTGGTGATTGTGGTTGAGGAGAACAAATGTTGTTCTAAGATTAAAAAGTTAGTCTGTGGTTAACAGATATACATACGTAGCAGTGAGGTGTTTTGTTTTCTCGGTTATGAGAGGCCAAGCTTGATGGGCCACTGTACGTAGTAGTTTGAAGGGAGTTGTCTTTAGCGAGAAGACAATTCTTTTGTGGAGCCTGAGTGTTGATGCCTCATGTATAAAATGTTTTTTTTGCTTGATTTGGTCCTGTAAAATGATTATTATTTTAGAATAGGATTATTGGGTTTGTAGACTTTTATGTGTAAACTACTGGTCCGTAAAAGAGACCAGTAGTAGTAGGTAAAAATAGAATAGGATGTATGTTGTATCATCATCACCATCATCATCACCATCATCATCATACCTTTAGTTGAGTTGCGGGGAAACATAAATGATTGTTAAAAAAAAAAAATTTGGGGGGGTTTGATGTCCTGTTGTGATTTTATTTCGCTGTTTTGTATGTTAAATAGTAGTTAGTTAAGTTATGTTTAAGTTACAGGGTTTTGTCTAGAATAAAGACAATACATGGGCTTTATTTTAGTCCTTCGTTCAGAAAATAGTAATAAACTACTGGGGACTAGAAGAGAGACATTTATTTGGGATCCTTCGTTTAGAAAATAGTAATAAACTACTGGGGACTAGAAGAGAGACATTTATTTGGGATCCTTCGTTCAGAAAAGAGTTAATAAAACTACTGAGAGCTAATAAAGAGACACATTCTCTTTGTGAAGAATAAGTTCATGGGTATTTTGTTGCTGTGATAATCAGCGTAGAGAGGTTAAAATGGTTATGAAGTACTGGAAATATATGGATGGTTATGGGGAAGTTTAGAAGTACACTAAAGTCAGCATTGATTGGAAATATATGGATTAGAAGCCATATGGGGGAAGAAAAGATTAATATAGCAGTGGGGTAAATGAGGAGAAAGTTTTAAACATGGGTTACATGGGGTCAGAAGAACCATGATGTACACAGAATGCTGGGTTATAGAAGAATAAGAAAATTACCCCAGAAAGTAAACATGAATTGGATCCATGTTTAACTAGACACTGTGGATAACAGTACAATAGTAAGGGAGTGTAAGTTGATGAACATAGTGGAGACATAATGACATGGGTTCTTGAGAGTCCGTTAAAGACGGGAGGTAAATGGTTATCCCTTTGAGAGGTGGAAGATTTTAGAGAGACATTGGGTTACATGGCCTGGGCAGGATGTAAATGTTTATAAGTGGGTCAGATTACGATGTTGTGAAGTTACGGGTGTCTGTAATAAATAGACATTTAAGGTTGCTGTAGATTACGGCATGAATTATGAGTTGAGAGGTGGAAGATTTTAGAGAGACATTGGGTTACATGGCCTGGGCAGGATGTAAATGTTTATAAGTGGGTCAGATTACAATGTTGTGTTTGATGGTTAATATTTAAGGGGAGATTTCAAGGTTACTAGGTTGCTGTTGATGACGGCATAAGTAGAGCATTTTAGTAGAAATGGACATTAAGAGAGAACCTGAGGTATTGGAGAAGATTAGTTATACGAGGATGAGGTTATGTGAGGTGTTGTGTTGGAGGAGGTCTTAAGGGATAATAGATTTTTTAATTGTGTCTTCGGGATATGTTTTGTAGTTTACATTACTATGTGAGGTTGAGGTAAGGTAGTGTCTGTTATATAGACACTTAGAAGTGAAGAATATTATTAGATGTGAATAATGTTTTTGATGCTGTAGATAGCAGCGTAAACGTTTACCATAATGAGTGGTAAAGGTGTGTGATTTAGGTGAGTGTGGTTTTAGACTTTATTACATAAAGTCTCAAATGACATAGGAGGGTAAAGGAGTATGGTTATGGTTTGGTAAAAGGGGTGTGTGATTTAGATGAGTGTGATCTTAGGGTGAAAGAGTATACTTCTTCTTTAAAATTCCGGTGGCCACCGATTCTTTGTCTTCCTATCGTGTGAAAGTAATTTCAGGTTAGTTGAAAGTGGGGGATTAGTAGCGTTGGTGATAAAAATAAGGAGTTGGTGTTAGAGTTTGAAATTTACTTATGAAGAGGAGTATTTAAGAAGACGTGTTATGATGTATTGTATATAGTTGAATTTGAAATGTTATTAAAGATATGTAAATATGTTACGTTTGGTTAAAGGACCAAGAACGAAGAAGAAGTGAGTTGACTATATAGCTGGGGAAAGAGTTAAAGAAATAGAATGTTTAATTAAATTGGAGTTGGTTTGGGGAGGATTAGAAGAACTATGGAAGATTAGAGGAAAAAGAGGGAATAGAGTAAGGGGATTAGGAGTAAAGATTTTTCCTTTATAAGGAAAATTCTTTAATAAACATGGGGAGGTGTAACAGTATGTGTAGTTTGGGTTATAATTAGGATCTAGTGGGGAATTAGAGATACAGCACGATTGAGCATTATGAGTGAAAGCGGAGAGAGATGCTCAATCGTGACGTATTGTGGTTGTGAAGGGGGGTCAAGATCCGATATTCCAGCAAGGCAGACACGGCTTGTCATCTTACGCAAATAAACAAACTTTTATTCAACCTTCGACTTTATTACTTCTTTCTACACTATGACACCTCTTTAGTCAGTGTCACTAGTGGGGTGATCATCTTCATATTCCACCTGATGACAAATGATTCACATGCAATGTGATTCCACCTGATGACAAATGATTCACATGCAATGTGATTCCACCTGATGACAAATGATTCACATGCAATGTGATTCCACCTGATGACAAATGATTCACATGCAATGTGATTCCACCTGCATAATACTTCTGGCAGCAGTACTGCCAGCTGACCTGTAATGGCACATTATTTAGTTTCAGTTGCAAATATAATGTTTTCACTTAAAACTCCTTTGTCGACAGAAAATAATATTCTGATTCATAAGAAATTTACGCTGGAAGGAAGTGTGCACACAATCATAAATGTTGGGGATCATTTTTACTGTTTTCCTACTCTTGAATAATCTATCTTAGACTGTATTAGGATGGAAAGAATTCATATCTCCATTGCCAAAAACAGAACATGTCAACTTAGTTGGCGTGGGAAATGGAATATCTACAGATCATACCATTTATAAGCATGTTTGTCTTTACCAGACTGCAAAGTATTGGTGACTTACTGTAGCAGCAGAAGAAGAAGAATGCAAATCATCAAAGTGAACTATTTCATACTGAAGAAAATTTGATTTTTAGATAAAATTAATACAATCAACATATTTGACAACAGTTTACAATGTTATCTCACATACTTATAAAGCAATGATCTGATTCTGTCTCATGAAAGTACATATTAGTGTCTCAATGAAAGTGTCTTATGATGATACATTAAAAAAAATGTTTCATAAATCAATTTTTAATTATTTATTCTTCTCATCATCCCATTCTTATCCCATAATATAGTCACTGGTGAGTCTTCTCCGTGATTATATGTTGTGTTTTGTGTATGACCGGTCTCTGTGGCTGAAGGGCTTGCGAACGCGGTTTGTGAGCCCGTATACCCGGGTTCGAAACACGGCGGTGCTGGTTTTTTCGAAAAAGGTATAGAGGCCGGTCGTTCAGAAAGCAATGGCAAACTACTGAACGTAACACTTGCCTAGTACATCAACAGCAGCTGAAAATGCTGGTGTTGACTGCAACGTCCCGTAAGGGATACGCAACACAATTTTTTTTTTTTTTTTTTGTGTATGCATTTGTGTGCTGATGAAGGCTACTCACCACAACATTCATGTATTGTTTGTAATTCTGTTCTGTAAAGCTGCATTACTTTGTGTTATTTTATATGTTACAGTCGATAATACTTATCTGAGACAATTCCACAAATGTTATTTGGGCAGGCAGAAGCCATCAGGAGGAAGATTTATCATAGCAATACAAACATAATAATAGAATTAAAATTGACTTTCATAATATGATGAATATCATATGCAATTAATCATTATCGCCAGAAGTTATGTTTTGTTTCATAGAACCATGGCTATGAATTCTTGACAGTTGTGGAGAAAGTCAGAGTCAATTGTAACATATCAACAGTCAGCGCTGCACATGGAGAAGATGAATGCAGGTCTCTGTACTGGCCTCAATTATTCTCTATAATTTTTACCAACGGCATTTTGTAACTGACTATTCGCTTCTCTCTGCACCCTGTTGTGAATGTTATTGTAAACAATATTGAATGTTTCATTTCACATGACAGGTTTGTGGTGATCCCACATCCAATCCTGGAACAGCAGTGTCAAACATCACAAACAAGGCAGCATCTGGAGAGACAGCCCCTAGTAACACTACTATCATCGTCCTTGCTGTGCTACTTGCGTTCTTTGTGCTGCTTGCTATCTTAGTTATTGCACTGGGTCTTCTTGCATTCACCGGAAAGATTCGCATTAAAGGCAGAAGTCTCATTATAGGTCAGTTGGTTATTGATAGCAGAATAATGAGAAACTGCAATATGATTTCATGCATTTGTTATATTCTGTTGCTGTTAAATGTGTTAATAATATTAGGAAAAGAATAATAACAGTAGTGTACATTAGAGGCACAGTCACTAGCGGTGCTGTCAGGTACCTCCCCAGCGGTGCTGTCAGGTACCTCCCCAGCGGTGCTGTCAGGTACCTCCCCAGCGGTGCTGTCAGGTACCTCCCCAGCGGTGCTGTCAGGTACCTCCCCAGCGGTGCTGTCAGGTACCTCCCCAGCGGTGCTGTCAGGTACCTCCCCAGCGGTGCTGTCAGGTACCTCCCCAGCGGTGCTGTCAGGCACCTCCCCAGCGGCACAACTCTATAGTCCTTCTGGACTCAAAGAGGCTTACATTAGAGGAAGACCTTGTATTAAGAGGACACTTAGAATACAACTTGGATTTAGGAAAAACAAAAGATGCACAGATGCCATCTTTGCTCTTAGACAAGTTATAGAAAAATCAATCAAATTGAATGAAACATTCTATTTGGCCTTTGTCGACCAAGAAAACGTATTTCATATAGTAGATAGAAACAAGCTGTGGGAAATCCTTAAACAATATGGAGTGAGTACACATCTAATAAACTTATGTAGAAGCTTATACAACAACAGTAAATGCATTGTAAGAACAAATGTAGGATACTCGGCATTCTTCACCATAAGATCAGGAAAACGTCAAGGCTGTGTCCTGTCCCCACCCCCACGCTCCCATCCCTCCTTTTCATAACCTATATAGACAGCATTATGTAAAAAAAAACCAGCCAAACAGAAACCATAGCAACACTGCATGATAAACAGAACACAGAAGAGGAACCAACGGCAAATGACATCATTAAAAAACTTCTATTTGCAGACGATCAAGCACTAATAGCAAAAGCAGAAGCAGAATTACAAGTTGACATAAATAGTCTAAATGAAGTGTAAGGAACATAACATTCAAATTAACATCAGCACCAAAAATAAGAGGTAATGACTGTAAGCAAAGAAGAAAAAAACAACAAAGATTCATCTAAAACAGTGGTTCTCAACCTTTTTTGGCCCATGCCCCCTTTACCATATGTTCAGAACGCCATTCCCCCCCTTTTTTGAATTTTCTCCCTATAAATCCCCCCTCCCCCCACCCTTACACAGTATACATAAAAGCTAAATTTAATAACACATACTAGAACAAGTCTAGATATCTACATAAAACGTGATTTGCGGGTCTACTTATGTTATAAAACAAATTTCACTAGGGCGAGAAGTACAGAACCGTAAAATTTAGAGGGAAAAACAATATCAAGTAACTGGTTCTTGTATTAATGCTATCTTGAAATAATCTTAATTCCCCCCCCCCCCACCCCCATGGAAACCCTAAAATTCCCCCCTGGTGGGGGGGGGGGGGAAATTCCCCACCGGTTGAGAACCACTGATCTAAAAGAGCACTTCCTGAAACAAGTAAAGAGCTAAAATTACTTAAGAAGTATAATATCATCAAATGACAAATCAGAAGATGAGATCAAAAATAGATGCAATCAAGGTAAATCAACTCATCAGACAAATTGCACAAATATTAAAGAACAAACACGTATCAACAGATAATTAAAAAACACTTGACAATTCAATGTTCCTACCACCTTAATGCTATGAATGGCAAACCTGGACAATGATAGAAAAAGAGAAAAGAAACATTACAACAGAAATATGATTCCTGAGAAGAATACTCAATGTATCAAGAAGAGAGAAAATCAGAAATAAACAAATCATTACACAAGTGGGGGTTATAGAAGCGTTAGATTTCACCAGAAAACTGCAAATGAAATGGTTTGGCCATATAACTAGGTCAGCAGCTAACCTAAATGGCGTGGCCACGTGGCATGATCGAGACAGAAACACTGAGCTGATCCACGACTCTGGTGATCGAGTGAGATGGCAAAACATGACCGCCCACGCTTATCGGCATGGTACATGATGGATGGACCAGCTAACAGTATACAAGAACAAGCAATGATGTACAGACCGAATGGAAGCAGAAGAAGAGGCTGGCCACGTAAATGATGGACAGATGGAGTGACAGAGTCCATGGTAATCTTGATACATGAAGCTGTTTATATATGCTGTTTATGCTTCACCTTGACAACGCAGAGTACACGAGGAATGAGATGAGATGAGACTTAGAATACACATGATCAAAGCTAAATAAAGTCAGTGTAACACTTTATGGTGCCTCGAGGAAGAAGCACATGTGGCATTTCTGGTCTTTGGGATTTTGTTTTAAGAGTAATAGCTATTCTACACCCGACGCTGTGGCTCAGTGGACAGGGTGATGCAGTTTCATAATTCCCCATCAAACTGAGTCCAGGGTTCAACATCAGCTTTAAGCAATTTGGAAGCAGGCCACGTTAAGTTGATTTTGATGGGATGAGGCATTAGCTTTTCATAAATCTATGGCAAACTGCTAAACTAACATTGCTTAGTAAATCACAAACAGCCAATAAATGCTGGGGTTGATTACAACATTCTGCATGTGACTAACTTATATAGACAGACTGACTAAACAGGCGAGATGGACAAACAGACAGGTAGAGGGATATATATATCAATCATGTGCCATGCCGGAAAACGTGGGCGGTCATGACTCGCTATTTCACTCGATCACCAGAGTGGTGGATCAGCTCAGTGTTCCTGTCTCGTCCATGCCATGTGGCCAAGCCATCCAGGTATTTACTTCTTGGTCTTCCTCTTGGTCTGTTCCTTTGATCTTGCCAGTTGTCACCAAGTTCTCCAATCCATTTCTTCTCATAACATGTGCAAAAAATATGCGTGTGTGTGCGTGCATGCATGCATGTGCGCGTGTGTGTTCACGCTTGTGTGCAAGCATGCGTGCAAGCGCACTCATTAATGTTTCACTTAATACCAAATCATCAACTTCAGGATTTTTATTGCTTCCAAATGAGTTTTCTGTTCTACACTGTTAAAATTTTAGATACATGTGAACTTGTCATTTATTAAAAAATCACTGCATGTTAATAGTAAAAAGTCAAAATGAATATTATTGAATCATCATAATCATCGTCAAGTAGTTCAGCCCATTTTGCTGGTCATGAACATTCCTGATGATTCCATTCCATGGTTGTCAATTAGTTAACTAGTTGGTTAGTTAGCTGACAGATTATCCTCACTACATATTCAAGCATTCAGTCCATAAGCGCTCAGATTCCCTAGTCAGATTGTTGACTCTCTAGTGTTGTGCTCTTAAATTTGATGTATGTCTCATTGATGAAACTCTGCATGTTATTTTATACATGCTATCCTTGGTCTGCTCCTTCCACTTTCCACAGTATTTTGCCCCATGTTACTCTCTTTGGTATTTCTGCATGTATTGGGATGTGACCAAACCATTACTTGAACACTGCTGATCGATTTCATTCTCAACAGAATTCCAAGCAACCTTATTTGTTGCATCTGTATAAATGTAATGCAGGAAGTGGTATCAATTAATCATGGGATGAGAAATAGACCAGAAAATAACCCGTTCTGTATTTATTGTATATTATGGAATCAAGGGATATGACAACAGTGATAGTGTGTGCAATTGATGGGAAATGTATACGTTTTGGTTCACAAAATGTTATAATTTAGAAAGCATTATTTATTTAAGAATAATGAATTAATATATTGAAGGTGTGTGAGAGGATTTGTTATTTATTTCTGTATAAAACATGATTATGTTAGTGTCAGGTCTTAGTCAGATATGACTGAGCTACCGTATGACAGTGGATGATACTACCTGATTTCTGTTAGCGCCGAATGTTGGGTGGCGCTTACCAAACCCAACACCTCACATTGTGCCAAAGGCTTCAGGCAAAGGAGCGCATTTAGGAGGGTACAAGCTTTACCCTCGTGCAAGGAAATGCAACCTAAAGACTAAATGTCATGGCAGGGCAAACCAGGCCCTAAGCCTTGATTGGCAATTGGTCTAGGATGGAAGCTATGACAGGCGGACAATTAGAGAATTGGTTTGCTGATCCGGCAGCTTCTGCAGCTTGTCTTGTTCCAGATGTAGAGGTGTTACCTTTCCTCTGGAGTAAACTAGGCAGGTCGAGAGTGGGTTCATGCTACATGGGTAACACATGGTCTCTAAATTCAGCCCAGGCTTTGTATTATGGAGAGGTATAACTCCATTTTACAAACTATTGTCTGTCACGACAGCAAGGTGCCAGTCAATATGCTTATGCTCACATGTGTATACAAACATATGAAATACACAGCAATATTCAAGTAATTTCCTGAACACTTCACTGAAACTAGCAAGAAAACATGCTGATCATCTGTAGTTTTTATTGTTTGTCCTCTTTTTGCCTCTCAGGAGATGACAAGATGTCTGGAAAAAGCTCTGGTATGTGCCTCAATGTCGTTTAAAGTTGTACTAAGAATATTTGTGCAGTGTCTGTCAAGTGTACAGTTTCTGTCTGTCAAGTGTGCAGTGTCTGTGTGCAGGTATATGTAATGTACAACTGTGCTCCTGTAACTGAGTTGGAAGTTGACACTTCACACATATACTTAGATTAAACTGAAATATCTACACCAGAAAATGTAAAATTCCATGAAAACATTCAAGCTAGAATGTTAATGGATTTGTAAGTTAGTAGACATTGGTTAGCACTTAGCTGTAAGAAAACTATCACAGAGATGTGAATCCCAGGTAAAACAAGGGATTTGCATTTGTTGGGTGTGAAATAAAAATCCTAGTCTGCAGACTGGGTTTTAGATATTTCATTGTCTACAGGAAAAACGCTCTTTTTACACACCTTGAGGCACAGTTGATTTACAGTGTAGCCCCATATTTCTATAAATCAATGACACTCAATAGATGACGTGATCAATATTGCATTGGTCATATTTTATCCTAAAACATGTCCCAGTATCTATGTTTGAAGCTGGGTGAGCCTAGCAGACCTGGTAAATATTAAACATCTGCCTCAGTGCAAATGTGAACCCAGGACCACCAGGCCAGTAGACCAGTATGCTAGCCACTACACCGCTGTGGCTTCAGTTGTCATAGACTATAATCTAATGGCCAGAATGAACTCTGGTTTGTGAGTCGTTTGTTTAAATCCTTTGTGTTTATAGTCTTCACATATTTCTGTTGTCTGTTGTGGGTTCCTGCATTTAGTTCTGTGCTATGTCATTCTACTTCTCCCTAGCTCCTCTTGTGCTGGGAGTGCATCACATCAAAGGTGAGTGTGTCCGATTTCAGCAAACATTTGCCTAAGGTTTGCTTCCTCTAAACAGATTTCACCCAAGATAACAGGATCTATCTACCCATGAACAAGTTTTATTTCTTAATATTGTTTCCAGAGCAGTCACCTTACAGCCTACTCTTTGCAGTTTTCAACTGTGATGAGATTGTAGTGTGCACTACTTTGCACACAGCACCCCTTGTTATTAACCTTTACCAGGGAAGGCAATGACTAGCCAAGAGATCAGAGGGCATTTGATATCATTAGATACCACAAGTTCTTGAAAGAATCCCCAGTTTTGTACATTCAGTGTGCTGATGTTGAGGCAGTGGGTTAAAACCCTACACCAATCAGCTGGACTAAAATGTCGACTTCTCGTCCTTGCATTCAGGGCCTAAATTACAAGTACCTAAAGTCAAAGTGGGTTCGCCTGATGGCGACAGGCACTGGTAAAAGGAAAAGCTAGTTAGTTAGTTAGTTAGTCGCGATTCCAACATCATGGCAACGGGTCGTCCCCATATTGCTCCGTTCCTGTGCCAGTGAATATCACAAAATGCTCCTCACTACCCTATGTGAACAATGGAATAGACAGGAAAAGCTAATCTACACGCAAAAATCAATCAATATGCTAGAAGTAGTAGCATGTGAATGGAGTACGCTTGAGTTCAAAGTGAGAAAATGAAAATAGAAATACTGAGATCAATCCTGGTTCCTTCTAGCCAGAGGCGGCTCACAAGGTCCGGGGTTCGGTCTCAACTTTCAGCTTTGTGAGTGAAAGTCAGTAAATATTTATTTATTTACATTCAATGAACATCTGTGACCTATGCCATATGAGTGATGATATTTGGTTCATATCAGCTATCAAGTACTAATTGGTGTATAAACATATCTACATATACCCCAACCACATTTACACACAGTGCCTCAGGCAAGGTCTCTTACCTCCGTGTTATATAAACATATCTACATATACCCCAACCACATTTACACACAGTGCCTCAGGCAGGGTCTCTTACCTCCGTGTTATATAAACATATCTACATATACCCCAACCACATTTACACACAGTGCCTCAGGCAGGGTCTCTTACCTCCTTGTTATATAAACATATCTACATATACCCCAACCACATTTACACACAGTGCCTCAGGCAAGGTCTCTTACCTCCGTGTACATGTTTGCTCCTGGTAGCAGAATGTTGGTAGATATGAGCTATTTATCATTTGTTGCTTGACTTCTGCAATCCAGTGTGGATAACTGAGTAGTGGTGGCAGTTGGCAAGTCAGTGTAATCAATGTTTTTCCATTTCTCTGTCAAGTCCTTCATCATCTGTGATAATACTACCCAGTTATGTGAATCCCAGAATCTATTCCACTTTGATTGTATGTGTACATACATGTTTGGTTCACTTGATAATCTGCATTTCTTTGATGTTTCAGCCTACCTTATAATACCTCACTTTCACATCACCTTTCCTATTAAAAAGTATCATTTACACTTAGCTTACAAGATTTAACTAACTCCATGACCATGTATAGTTGGGACATATCTATCTGCACCTTGGGAATGAAGCCTTTACTTGTGGTGGTCAGCCACCCAATATCCATTATGCCACTAAACCACTGACTATTACTGAATTCATGAATGTGAGGGTAATTATGAGCATCATCTACAAATTCGAGTGGTACATGTTATTACCATCTTCAACGGTTTCTTTTTCTGTATCCATGTTTAGCTGCATTTTGTGTTTATCTAAAGAAGACAAAAGATACATTTATTTAATGTGACTCATCTCATCTCATCTTGTTCCTCTTGCACCTTGCGGTGTCGAGGTGAAGTATAAACATTGGGAGAGTGCCTGTGAATGGTCTTCATGTATCGAGGTTCCCATGGACTCTGCTATTCCCTCTATCTCTCATTTACATATTTATTGTGACTGAATAGATTAAATTGTAGCTATTATGGTGCTTCAAATGAAATCTGACATATATGGCTTGCTAAATTTCTTAAGAAAAAGTGGCACACAATTTTATCATGACTTGTTGTAGTTGCTATTGCATGTGATGCAAATCCTCCAGCACCTATAAAGTACATGGATGCCACTGGAAAATAATTCTTGTGGTCACATGGCAGCCAATCATGCACGACATGCTACCCTTCTTCAATGTTTCTGAAAATCTCTCCAGCTGTGATCCATAGAAATGATAATCACTTACGGCAAGTACAGCGGATGTTGACAACAAACAGTAGACACTGGACAGTTACAACCATTGTGCAGGCAGTATGGAGTCACTGTGACTGTGCTGTATCTATATGGTCCTACCGTGACGGATGTGGTTCATCTTTACAATTATGGAGACACTGTGTGCTGTATCTGTATGCTCCTACTGTGATGTGATGGATGTGGTTCATCTTTACTATTATGGGGTCACTGTGACTCTGCTGTATCTGTAAGCTCCTGCCGTGATGTGATGGATGTGGTTGGCCTGTACAATTATGCCACCTATAAGATACTCCTTCATTGATTCAGTTTCATGGCTGATTAATCATCTTAAGAGACTTCCTGTATCTGCTATGGGCTTTTATATATTGCAGAAATGTTGTCATTGAGAAATGTTGTCATTGAGAAATGTTGTCATTGAGAAATGTTGTCATTAAGAAATGTTGTCATTGAGAAATGTTGTCTCAATTAAAATAATACATTAGTTTTCCCTTTGCAACTTGCTTTAATTTGATATATAATGCAACATGTCTGATACCATATTAACAACTTTAAAGTGATAACTGGGACACACCCCTACTTCCTATTTTCCATTATCCATTGTTTTGTGTGGTTCAAACCTACTTTTTGTTTGGTGTTGAATCTTTGCAATAATATTATCAGTGTACATGATGATTTCTTATAAGGATGTTAACGTGTACACTATCAAGTCTTGTCTCAGATCTGACAGTTGTATTAAGAGTGTGTTGCAGACACTATCAAGTCTTGTCTCAGATCTGACTTATGTATTACCAGTGTGTTACAGGTATGATCAGCTTCTATACCTTGCAGTATTTTGTGAAGAAACAGATCATCTACGCTCAGAGTGCAATGCTGTCAGTTCTAATAAGCCAAGTAAAATGACAACTGCACAGTGATTTTTACAGTTTCTATGCTAATTTCAGTGATTTTTTCAATTGCTATCATAATTTAAAGTTCTTATTTGAATATATATGGAGCAGTTAAATACTTTCATAATCAATTTAAAATAATGATGGTCTTTCTTGCCACAGTACCAATCTTCCTCTTTGTTTAACCTGTTTCTAACATCCTGAATCATTCCAGATGTGACAATGGTCTCCACACTATCTCTTCTCATAAAATGACAAGATAATGACAATTTACTACATTGTGTAACCATCTGTCTGTGTGACTTTGTCTCTTGTACTATTAGAGTTTTTTTTTTTTTTTAATCCATCCATGACATTCTTAGTATTTATGGTGATAATTAGAAATAGTCACTATTATATTAAATTATATGGTTATACATTATAGAAAAGTATTGCCAAAAAAAAAAAAAGACTTGAAGATAAGAATGCATGTGTTTTTTCTGCAGATAATGTGGGATCAAGTGAAACATTAAATAGAGTCCAGAACAACACTTACAGCACTCCAAATGACAGCAGTGGAACTGACGATCGTCCACAACTTCCTACTAGAAAGAAAACTTACCATAAAGTTGTCTACACAAATAAATCTTTCAGTGATATTGTACCTTCTGACCATGGCAACACTGCTGGACACATCACAAGAGACAGGTCTCAGTCTGTGCCCACACAGTCTCACCATGCCATAAGTATTAATCAGCTATTACAACTACATGTACCCTATAAGCCCGGAGATATGACGAGTCCCCGTTTCGATGGGTCTCAAATTCTTAATGAAACTCAAAATCCAAGGGAAAACAACCCTTATTCTCCTGTGTATGCAAATACCACAAAAAGTGTGAATTACCAACACAGCTTTCCACAAGAAGAAATTATATTTCAGAATGTTCCATCTGATAGTGCTGTATACAAATTAAATGCTCCTATAGCTGTCAGACAGAACAGTGTGCTGGATATGTTCCATCCACATATTGAATATATACCTGTGCAGACTCCAGAAGGTATTGCATACATATCGTCAGAAGATTTTCAAAGAATGCTACAAGCCAGCTTTTCTTCCTTCATTGAGAATCAGTCTAACCATGCTCAGGCTATCAGTGAAAGATGTGATCAGAATACATTACAGGCAACAGCTAACTCTGGAGCTTCTGGTGGTCCTTTACAGAATGATAGTCATCTGCCTATCAGTATGCCATCCGGAGGCTACATAACACCCTTGGATGTCATATATGATACACAACACACTCCACTCACTTCTGCTGGTGCCAAGCTTTCTCCTGAAAACTTTACCCAGTGTATAACTGGTTATCCTGTAAATGCAGCAGTTAATCATTCAGAGAATTCCAATGAGACCAGCAAAGTTAATCCAGTATCTCAAGTTTACAACGCCTACACTGTAGACAGCAGTAGTTCTATGTTGTCACATCCCATAGACCAGGTTAATGAAACCATGGGCAGTGTTGGGTCACCACTTGCTCAAGCTAATGCAAGCAAAATGTCCCCTGTTTCTTTCAGTCAGCCACCAAGTTCAGTGTTTAAGACACCTGCAAGACCTGACACTCTACATGTTGTCCCTATTTATGCCCAGATCAGACGTCAAATTTCCCAAGACATGACTAATACTCCTGATGGAGTACAAGCTAGACATATTTCTCAAGACAACTTGTCCCCGACCAACCATCAGAACAAAGATGCAAATAATAAAACACCATTAGATGGTAGTGACACATATGTTGCACAGTTAGAACAGCAGATGAAAGCACATCATCATTATAGGCCAACTCACATTCGATTATCACATGTAACAGAAGAACTAGAGGAGATTGTCTAAAGATAAATGGTTCACACTGAACGAAATGGTCTAATGATGTGTTTTTTTAACCTATGGATGATGAACTACATTCAGGTTGTTGGGTTCCTTCTGTGCCGTCACAAAAGACCGTCAGTCTGATTATATTATAGAAAGCGTGGGTAGCCGATTTGGTGTCAAACCAAGCAGTGAACTAGGGTATGCCTACCCAGCATGTGAAGACAGGATTCGGCAGACTGCACTGATGAAATCACTGATGATTCAACGGGCATGACGGTGTTTACCTGCAAAGCGTTGTGGAACGCTGTGAGCACGGCAAGGCACGTAGAGCGCCCTGGACATCCACTACACCTGTATTCGTCTCCAGTCGTCTCGACTTGTCTTGCCACTGGACTCAGATGGACTCGGGCGAGAGAGTGAGGTTGATGAATTGCGCAACTCTTCCTCATTTTAATCAAATTCATCGCGCAAGTCATTCTTCATCCAAAACATTATAGAAAAATGTTCAATATTTATACATGTAATCAAAGATGAGCAGTTTAAGGATACACGATTTTAACCAAATCTGTTTACAGATAGATAGTTGGAAGCAAAGTAGCGTAATGAGAATTTCTTGATCTGAAGAGGTGTCTAAAGGTGAATGTTTGACCCTGCACTTTATAACGTTGCATTAATTTATCCACGACATTGAATGAGTGAGAGGTTAAGCATTTATTTTTAGTGAAGTCATGACTAATATAACTGCAGTATGGCGCCCAGTTTACATCTGTGGATAATAACGAGCATGAATTCTAACAGTATTTGTGTATTAATTTGATGGTGATTATCTTTGATGTCCATTTTCTACTCAGTACCACACGTCTTTGTCAGTTATAACTGCTTGTGGCTTGGTCAACTAGTGTGCTGTTCAAAAGTCAGTCATTTGTCATTACAAGTATTTCATTTCTGCTCATATTTTAGTGTTCATCAATGGTGCTTTTGATATAACATTGTTGTTGTATGCATTAATGGAACTGTAAATACATGTACTTTCTTTATAGTTGGAAGGGTACATGTATTTTGCCCTCATGTATTATCTTGCCTTTTCTAAACTCCCCGAAAATGAATGCATGAGATTGCACGTACATGTTTACATAAAATGATTAAATGAAGTGTCTTGGTATTCATTTCTGTATTACTGTTACCCGACTCATGATAATTGTGTTTTGAAACTGTGCTTCTGTTAGTATAAACATATTTTTGAGAGGCACGGATTACATACACACTTCCTAGATCAGTGGTTCTCAACCGGTGGGTAATTCCCCCCCCCCTCTCCCTGGGAGGGGGGATTTTTGGGTTTCGGAGGGGGGGGGGGGATTCAGATTATTTCAAGATCGCGTTAATACAAGAACCGATTACTTGATATTGTTTTTCCCTTCTACTTTACGGTTCTGTATGTCTCACCCTTCTGAACTTCATTTTATAACGCAATTAGATCATTAAATCGCGTTTTATGTAGACGTCTAGACTTGTTTTAGTATATGTTATTAAATTTAGCTTCCATTATTATGTATACTGTGTAAGGACCTGGGGGGGGGGGGGATTTAGGGAGGAAATACGAAAGGTGGGGAATGACGTTCTGAAAATATGGTGAAGGGGGGCACGGGCCAAACAAGGTTCAGAACCACTGTCCTAGATGCACAACGAGAAAGATAAGAAAATTTTTAAATTATGAGATTACACTGTATATTACATAATTTTATCATCATAACATTTCAATGACATGATCATTTTCAATGGCTTGAATATGAAGACAAGCGTCTGAAACAGTCAACCGTATGGTGTTTAGTTGATTTACTTTCTTTAGAATATCTCTTTCAAATTAACAGGGTTCTCTTTCAGATCCCGCATAATTTGCTTTCTCTGCTAGAAGATGCTATTTCTGATCTTCTTCTTCTTCTTCTTCTTCTCCTTCTTCTTCTTCTTCTTCTATGTTCATCCGGAGAGATTTTTGGACTTGGTTGTGTTGTGCCTGTTTACAGCAGAGCTGCGTTCTTGTGCCATTAGGTTGACAAATCTGACTTCTGCTGGTGTTTGTTGACTGGGTTAACCTTCCCGGGTATTTCGAAGGACATTAGACTCTCACTTGGATGTAGTTGTGTTGTGCCTGTTTACAGCAGAGCTGTGCTCTTGTGCCATTAGGCAGACACATCAGACTTCTGTGAGTGTTTGTTGACCAGATTAACATTCCTGGGTGTTTTGAAGGACTTTTGACTCTCACTGTTGTGGTAGTCCACAGCCCAGCTAGTCAATTAGAACAGGTAAAGACATCCTGGTCAACTCTCAAGGGAAGGCAGGGACAGACCATGGACATTCTCAGCCATCCAAGGAGGCTTCCATAATTGCAGAGCCGACACATAGCGCTCTGGTAATGGGCTCACCCAAGGAATTATCACGTTCTGCACATGGCTGCTAGCCTCACTTCTGTATATTGAGCATTTTGATCACCACAGGCCACTCCAACGCAAACCAGGAGATGTCAGTCTGCAGACGACATTCACTCAGTGAGCTTTCGGTTCTGACTTTCCATGAAATGGGTTTGCTAGCCAAGCAATATTCCCATTTGTGCCTTGGGTCGCTTTCTCGACTCTTTCTGTTGGGGTGTCATTCCTATCCAAGCTGGCTTACCTGGAACAGCTGAAGACATCCCGGTTGAACATCAATGGAAAACAGGGGCAGTCCATGGGCATTCCCCGCCATCCAAGAAGGCTTCCATAATTGCAGAGCCGACACATAGCGCTCTGGTACTGGGCTCACACAAGGTAATTGTCAAATCCTGCATATGGCTGCTTAACCTCATTTGCATATATCGGGCCTTCCGTTCACCACAGGCTGTTCCCCCAAAGATCCGAAGAGACCTGTATGCAGATGACATCCACACAGCAAGTTTTCACTTCAGACTTCCACGTAATTGATTCGCTAGCCAAGCAATATTACATTTCATTCCAATGAGACGTTTTTCCATCTTTGCTAATGCTCACTCAATAAGCTTTAGATACAGACTTTCCTTGTAATGGATTTGCTAGCCGAGCAATATTCCATTGCATGTCCCTTGGACCGTTTTTGTTTAACTTTTGGTGAGGTAGACTGCAGATGCTGCCAGCTTAACAACTCACCTCCATACAGCTGAGGAAGAGTAACGGCCAGGCCCTCACATCTGGGGAATATTGACTTAGAGGTGTTCAGCCATATCCCTCTTCTAAGAGCCGTAGAACAAGTGTCTGGATCAATAGTGTAGTATCACCTTGCAAATGATTCAGACTTTAAATGCAATGGATTTGCTAGCCAAGGTATGTTTCATTTCGTTTCACTTTGCCACTGGGGTTACTAGTCGGCATCGTTTATGTTCACAACTATGGTATCTGATCATCTTCACACCTCTGACTTTCGTTCTTAATTAATGAAAACATCCTTAAAACATGCTTTCACAGTAGCTCGTCTTGCGGCGATCCAAGAATTTCACCTCTAACGCCACAATACGAATGCCCCTGTTTGTCCCTGTTAATCATTACTTCCAGTTTCGAAAACGAATAAAATGGAACCGAGGTCCTGTTCCATTATTCCATGCACCGTTATTCAGGCAGCCGAGGCCTGCTTTGAACACTCTAATTTTTCACAGTAAACACGCTAGCCACCCCGGACGCTCAGCGAAGAGCACCCACAGCAGAGAGCCGGCAGACAGTAGGGCGGGAACAACAGGCAATGAACCAGCGCGAGCCAGACCGCCCACCTGCACCTGAGATCCAACTATGAGCTTTTTAACTGCAACAACTTTAATATACGCTATTGTAGCTGGAATTGCCGTGGTTGCTGGCTCCAGACTTGCCCTCCAATAAATCCTTGTTAAAGGGTTTAAAGTATTAGCTCTAGAATTACCACAGTTATCCAAGTAGGATCTTGTCATGTAAGGAACCTCGACTGATTTAATGAGCCATTCGCGGTTTCACCGTGAGACAGTGTGAACTTAGACATGCATGGCTTAATATTTGAGATAAGCATATGACTACTGGCAGGATCAACCAGATATCTATCGTACAGACGGACTATTCACACACATGCAGGCCAAGAGTAGCAATCACTCAGCACGCTCCCTCAGTATCTGATGATACATGCAAAACTACTGGACGCCTACCGACAAGCTTTCAAGCTACGAAAGGCAGGACTGACCGAAAAGCTAGGCCAGCTTACTGACTGCAGGCCCCCTACTCATAGAGAGAGAGAGAGAGAGAGAGAGATGGCGCTTGTTGAGACCTTGTCGATCGGTCGTACAAATATTGCTCTTTTGCCCGCTCAAACCACGATTCCGGCTTCACGCTGCAGTCACATTCTCGAAACGCTTGCCTTGCTAACTTGCATTGGCTGGGAAGTTCCCGATTGTGTGCACCTCACACAGCCATCTGAGACAATGAATACTAGGTGTGGGGCTGATCTTGCGAACCAAACCAGCCCTTACATTTCTGATCTTAAGGTGTATATCACCTGAAAGGAAGTGTTTGACAATGAGGGGAATGTAAGGTGAACTTCCATGTTTATAAGAGAGATAAATGTAGACAGAAGAAAGAGTACGAAGAAGAATAAATGACCGACTGGCATGAACAATCCTGCTTCTCCTCATCTTATGATCTTCAACAGCATCTATCATTTCATGTGCTGACAACTTTCAATGCCATTACACAAGGCTGTCAAGAATCTTCCTTCGCTGGCTTCTTATTTCTCTCTTTCCCCATATTTTTCTAGTTGTCACACCATTTTCCTCTTTTTCTCTTCTCATATTGTGGCCAAAACATGTTGACGGTCTCATTTTGATGCTTGTGTAAGTTGGTTTTGTGTCTTAGAATCTGTCAAAACAATTCAATTACTCAGTCCAAGGAATATTTGGCATTCTTTTGTCAAACAATTTTTCTAAGGTCTCGAGACATTCTTTGCTGTTTCTTAGTCTTCTTCTGCTTCGTTCATCCAGAGTTTTCTTTTTTCGTGATTGTGTTGTGCCTGTTTACAGCAGAGCTGCATTCTTGCGCTGTTAGGCCGGCACATCCGACTTCTGCGGGCATTTGTTGACCGGGTTAACCTTCCCGGGTCTTTGCTGTTTAATAATTGTCCATGATTCACAGACATGTTAAAACTGGTTCTATATAACATGGAAGAATTCTTTTTCTAATTTCCAAATTTAATCTTATTTTTTTTTAATGCTCTATGCCTATCCTCTTCTGTTTTTTTTCTAGAATACTTGAATTTCTGCTTTTCCCCCAAATTAATACCAGTTACGCATGATCCATTTCTTTGATATTACACTACCCCTGTCTTTCCATAATTCAAACCGATGCCCATTTGTTTTACTTTCTACAGCTATTCTATCTATAATTTTCTGTAATTCTTTCTTAATTGTTGCTATCAAGGTGATGTCATTGGCTTACATGTAACCCATATACATTCAATTATGACGACCAACCACGATCCTTGACATCTTTTCTATAGATCTCATTACATACTCACTATGTAATAAATAAGGATTAAATACACATCATTGGTTGAAATTCTTCTTGCTCCAAAGTTTATGTTGATTCTTATAAATTTTGTTTGCTGCCAATATAAGCTCTTTGAACATCTTTACCATCAACATATTATGGTTCTGGTAATTTTATTATGTTTCACACTGTCAAAAACTGTGTGTTTGTATGGAGCATAAATACAGATTTGTTTTTATTTATATAGTTCTTTCTAAGAATGTAAATGCCATTGATTCTGCCCATTCCCGCTAAAACTTCACATTGTTCATCATTAATTTCTGCTTTAAATTTGTTTCTTATTCTGCTCATAATTATTCTTAGTAACAGCTTTGTCATATGTGATGATTTTGACATTCTAAAGTGTGTGATATCCTTGGCTGAGGTAATAATATGGATATTACTAGATAATTAGAAATGTATCCACAGTTATAGATGTGATTTAGAAATTTTGTTATTATTTAAATTCCAAAATCTCCAAATGGCTCAATTTCCTCCAACAGCATCCTCAACTTCTGCAGCAGGTTTTGGTGGACCTTCACAATTGACTTGAATATTTACATCCGCTCATTATTATCAGATAGCCCTTTAGTGTATTATGTCCATAAGATAACTAAAGTATTTTGTACCATTATATTACACCGTGCTTCAATATATCCATAAAAGTAATATTATTTAGAGAAATGTCAACTTTTAAACTTGCATTTTGTAAAATATCAATCATAGATCTGCATTAGGAAATAATGAACTGATTCTGTTCTAAGCAATGCAACATATGTTGGTGATGTTAGTCTTATATAGCCAATAGAGTTTCTGTTTTTGAATCATGCAAACACCAACAATTCATTGTAAAATTTATTGCCTGGCATATGTCACTGTATATCATCAGGTTTATACTTCAGAAACAAGTTCAACATAAAATGCAGTAACTTAATGCATGCTTGGAATCTCGGCATGTGGCAGACGAAGAGAATTTCAGTGTATTATTTACCTATTTACTACGCAATATGAAAAGTTACTGAGACATAAAGAGATGTCTGCTATACATGCAGGTACACCACATTTATGTAAAGAAATAGACATGATAATTTCTTTAAAACTACCGTGCTCACAGTGAAAAATTTGACAATATGGTTTTCTTTGTGTATTTCAGTTGAAAGAATTCATTAGATTATTTCATTATATATTAAACCTTTTGCTGCAGTATGTATATGACAAGATACAGCAGAATATGCCAGGCAATAAACTGTATGATATGTCATTTGTGTCTTCATTACTCAAATTCAAAAGGGAAAACATTGTTTTGAATTTCAATTTTCTTTCAGTTCTCAATCATGGATAGTCAGATGGTTCTTGTTTTGATATGTTACATGTTTTTGTCCTAGCTGTTAATTTAACGTGTAACAATGCGTGTATACAGAGGATCAACGAGTTCTGCTGTGTTGTTTCAAAACAGGCTTTATTTATACATGATGGTCGATACAAAATCCAAGTACAGAATCAATTGTGATGTTGTCTTCTCTTCCCTCGTTCTTGGTGGTCACTACCCAACAACCTGCTACGTCACGACTTGAGCATCCTTCTTACTGTTCTATATCGATGCTCAAGCGTGCTGTAGTCTTGCACCCCTAAACTAATACTGATATGATATTCATTCTGCTACACCTCCCTGTCTTTTAAAAGACTTTTCTTCTTCAAAAGTCTTAACTCCTAACCCCTTTATCCTACACCTTCTCTCCTTACCTCCCATAATTTCTCTAAGCCGCCCCAAACTAACTCTATTTTAGGTGAATATTTCCTTCTAATTGTACCACATAGCAAACCATTATGAAATTATATTTCTTCTTCGTTTCTGGCTCTTCACAGTTTCCTTATAAAATATATATATATCATAAGAATGGCTCGTATCAATCGTTATCGTACACTTGACATTATGAAATTTCTCATTTACACAGCACAGGATAGACAGAAAAAAAGTAAAGAAGGGGTGCGCACCCAAGTATAAGGAAATAGTCAACACAATCACATTTACCTCTCTTGCCAACGAAAAAACTTTTGTAAAAAGTTTTTTAAAATATATCTTATGAAATACATCTCTGTTCACTATAAATTAAGTTGATCTAAGTTTTCTTTTATATACTCAACATTTATATTGCCATATTTTGCCATCCACAACCTTGTCCATATTTCACTTATCTCACCTTCAACCATGAACCAATGTTCATATTCCATGAACATTTTAAATTAATTAACGCTGTTTTTCCACAGCTCCTATATTTTCCCCCTCACATCCCATGGTACGCCTCCTTGTTTATCTATTCCATATACCCAACCTTCCATGCTGCCATTCACAGCCCCCTTTTTATCTATTTGCTATTAACCAACTCATAATATGGTATCTAATCTATATATCTTCAATTAATGCTGACTTTAATGTAGCTCCTATTTTAACTTTCCCATAACCATCCCCGGCATATGTTTCTAATACTTCATAGCCATATCAACCTCTTTATGCTGATTATCACAGCAACAGAATATACCCATGAACATATTATTCACAAAGATAATGTGTCTCTCTACTAGTCCTCAGTAGTTTATTACTATTTTCTGAACGAAGGGTCCTAAATAAAGCCCCATGTATTGCCTTTATTCTAGACAAAACCATGTAAATTAAACTTAACTTAACTAATTTCTAACATATATATAAACAAGGTAATTACTATTCAACATACAAGACAATTCACTTAAATTATGAGTGAAGCGAAATAAAATCACAACAGGACATCATACCCCCCCCCCCCCCCAAGTTTTTATGCATCATTTATGTTTCCCCTCATATCAATTAAAGGTATTAACTCATTCAAAGAAAAACATATTTTAAAATAATATAACATACATCCTATATATTGTTAGTCTCTTTTATGGACTAACAATAACTAACTTATTTATCTATTTAAGAAAACTCAAGAAGTCAAACCATAAAATCAATTGGCAATCAAATTACAGTAAAAAAAAATATACCTCACTCGAATCTATATCCATATTAATTATCTTAATACATAATTATGTCTATTCTTCAAGACAACTCATTATAAGTATCAATAGAACCCTTTTCTATAACAAATGTCATATACATCCTCAAGTATCATTTTCCTTTTTAAATCATGAAATTTATATCTTGCTATCTGCAGTATTTTCTATCAATTTATTTCCTACGTTTCCATTTCTTCAGTAACTCCAAGTTCCTTTGAATAAGTGCTATCTCCACATCAATATCTTCTTCTTCGTATAAAGTATTACTTTCTTCCATACTACTATTTGATTCTGAATTTTCATCCATTTCTTCTTCATCTGTATGTCTATTACTAGCAGCTGCCAATCTTTTTCTTTCTATATCCAATCTAATTTTTTTATCATCGTTTCTTAACGACCTTTCTAATAGGGGTATAAATTCGTCGCTTGATGAATTTTCCCTAACTCTTCTCTGTCTTTTCACTTCTCTTTCTCTCTGTCTCTCTATTCTTCTTTTCGTTGCTTGTCTAGTATTTTTAAATGGAGCACCTATCTCTTCTTCCATAGATTCTATGCTATCATAATGACTCTCATTCATATTTTTTTTCTTCTATCGTTTTCGGTATTGTCTGTTCTTGAGTATCATCACAAACTGGGGTTGTTACTAATTGACTTTGTGCTGGAGCTTTTCTAAAATCTGGGGGTATTGTAGCTCTTCTGACGACTTGTTCATCTAAGTATCCGGTTTCTGAATAATAATTATTATTATAATTATTATTTCCCTTATCATCATTATCTCTTCTTAAGTGCTCTACGTGTGCCCTTGCTATATGTCCCGTGATCTGGTTCTTTATACTGTACGATACATTTCCTAGCTTTTCTAAAATGTAATAACCTGGAACCCAACGAGCATCAAACTTAGAGTTCCCTCTATGCTTCTTATAATAAACTCTATCACCTACTTTGAATTCCTGTAATTTTGTATTCACGTTTCTGTACTTTTTCTGTCTTTCTCTAGCTTTAATTATATTATTCATTAATCTTACATGTGCTTTATGCATTTCTTGTATGATGACCTCTTGAAAGTCTTCCCCCATATATTTACGTCTTGGTTTTAACAGATTATCTATGGGTAGTATTGGCTCTCTCCCGTGTAATAAATAAAATGATGAAAACCCTGTGCTCTCATTTTGATTTGTGCGTATAGCGCTAAGCGCAGGTCCTAGGAATAGATCCCAATCTTTTTCATGTTCATCGACAATCTTTGCTATAATATCGTACAATGTTCTATGTTGCCTTTCGTTCTTAGCATTTGAAGAAGGTCTATAGTATGAGGTCTTTATATGTTTTATATTCAAATCTTTTAATAACTTTTCGAATTTCTTATTCACAAATTCTTTACCATTATCCGTGAGTACAATCTGTGGGCAACTAAATCTTGGTACGAATTCCTGTAAAAAAATATTAATGATAGTATCTGCGCTCTTATCTGGGATTGCATAAACTTCCGGCCAAAGACTGTAGACGTCCACCATATGAATTAGATATACGTTCCCTGATAATGTTCTAGGGTGAGGACCTGATATATCTAAACTAACTTTTTGCATTGGAAACTGAGGAATATCTGTATCTTGTAAGGGACACTTAATTGTTTTCATATTCTTTAATCTGCATCTTTCACATGTATCGACATATTTACAAGCAGTTTTAAATAAATTCGGCCAATAATATTTATTCGTAAGTGCTTTCACTAATTTATCACGACCGAGATGACCATTCTCATCATGATATGCTTTTAAAACTTCATTTTCCAAATGTTTTGGAATATATTTCCTTAGCTGTTCGTTTCTTTCACTCATGTAATATAACTGTTCATCCTCTTGCAAAACTAAATAATTCTTCTTATACTTATTCTCATCCGTTTCTTTTAATTTCAGTTTTATTTCTAAGACTTTTGGGTCTAATTCTTGTTCTTCTTTCATATTAAATTGTGCCAAATGTGGGTCTTCCGCTCTAGGTTCAGACTCTTGATCTGACAGTAAACTCTCAAAATCTTCTCTATTTATTATGGCAGAATCTAATATATTTACTTGCCAGTTTCGGTCGTCTATCTCCGGTTCACCTTCGTCTTCTGTGTTCCCTGATGACTGTGGATACGGGATTCTAGACAAAAAATCAGCGCATGTGTTGTTCCTACCTGGTATGTATTCTATTCTTGTATTGTATCCTTGTAGATTCAACGCCCATGTCTGTATTTTCCTGTTCTGCACTGGAGCTTCTAACAAAGATTTTAAAGGCATGTGGTCAGTTCTAATGATGAAATTTGCGTTATGTAGATAGTAGTTAAGTTTCTGAAGAGCATAATGAATAGCATAAGCCTCCTTCTCAATAGTAGACCATTTCCGCTGAGACCTGCTAAGTTTATGAGACAAGAAATAAATTGGCCTTTCATTTTTAACCCCTGGTATTCCAGATTCTTTTCCTTCATATGGTTGAACCAAACACGCTCCTATAGCATTATCTGAAGCATCTGTATATAATATTAACTGTTTATTCAAATCTGGATATGTCAATAGTGGCACTATTGTTAAGCTATTTTTTAAAAACTCGAACGCTTTTTGACATTCATCATCCCACTTAAATCTAGCGTATTTGCCAGTTAAGTTAGTAATAGGCTCTGCTATTTTTGAGAACCCTGGAATGAAACGCCGATAATACCCACAGGTTCCAATAAATGCACGCACTTCTTTTACGTTAGTTGGAGGAGATAATTCTCTAATAATTTTAACCTTATCTTGGTCTGGTTTAATTCCGTCTCTATTAATAATATACCCCAAATACTTTGTTTCTGTTTTTAAAAATTCGCATTTACTGAGCTTCAGTTTGACATCATGTATTCTTAATCTGTCGAATACTAATTTTACATGTTTTAAGTGATCATCTACATCTCCTGCTGTATAAATTAAAATGTCATCTATGTATGCCAATGCAAACTTTTGCATACCCTCTAATACTTGATTAATTAATAGCATATAATAAGAGGGCGCTGTACGAACTCCAAAAGGCATTCGTAAGAATTCGTAAGAACCTGTGTGTGTACAAAAAGCACTCTTTTTCTGGGCGTCTGGGGACAAAGGTATACACCAATATCCTGATCTTGCATCTAACGTGGTAAAGAAAGTAGACCCATTAAGTAAACCCAAAATATCGTCAATCACCGGCAATGGGTACGCTAGATTCTTAGTGATTTTGTTCAACGCCCGATAGTCGCAGCAGAATCGATGTGAACCATCAGCTTTGGTCACGATGACAATCGGAGATGACCATTCCGACTTTGATCTTGTTATTATTCCTGCTTTCAGCATGTCTTCTATTGCTTTTTCAACAATTTCTCTATTCCTTAAGGGTTTTCTATACAGTTTCAAACTAATTGGTGGGTGATCTCCAGTATCTATTTCCATCGTAACTGTTTGTGTCCTTCCCAATTCTAAATCATTAATTGCAAATACATCCTGATTCTCTTTTATAAGTTGTTCTAATACTTTCTTATTTTCTGGTGGAGTTTTTAACTGTGCCAACAATTCTTGCTCTCTTGTTATTTTGTCTAGTGAATGTATTTGGGCTGTATTTCTTCTGAATGGATGGATCAATTCATCCTTCTGCACGTTCCCTTTTCTTTCACGTCCGCGTCTGTTATTAATTCTTTCACTAGGAGTTTCTGAATAATTTATTCCCGGCATTTCTACTCTATCTGTTGCTAATATGTCATTAATGTTATGATCTACTTTGGCTATTACACATCCTCTGTATAATTTAATTTCTCTACCTGTGTTGTTAATAATCATTACTGGAAAAGTTAAGTGTTTATCTAATGATATTATTCCATCCGGAACTTCTAGACCAGGCTCATCAATTACCTCCCTTTGCAATTCAGTGATTCTAACTGTGTGTCCTACTTCATAATACGGATTTCTTTTTACCTTTGCCTGTATCAAATTAACCGTCTGTGGTTTTAACGTCGTAGACATTTTAACTCTAACCAGTGATGAAATGTGCATGTCTTCTTCTAAATCTACGTACACGTCTTTGAATTTTAATTTATGTAGATCAAACATAAGTCTTACACCATTTTTTATTAGAAAATCTCTTCCTATAAGCATATTTCTATTTAAATCTTTCACTATATGAAAAAGATGTCTTACGTTGATCCCTCCTAACTTAAAATTCATTATTGTTTGTCCAACTACTTGTAAATTCTGTCCTGTAACAGAGTGAAGATTATTATGACTTCTGAATATTTTGCAATTTCTCATTATTTTGTATAAAAAACTTTCTTTGATCACACTAACCTGAGCTCCCAAATCAATTAATGTACGAACTCTATACTTCCCTATTTCTATTATACATGAACTGGGATCTGTTTTATTCACTGTGAACTGTTTGATTTCATCTAATTGAGAGCATTCCCTATTCGTCCTGCTATACCTGTTATTAAAATATTCTTTAAATCTTGGGACCTTGTTATTTTCCCTCCTACCACAGGTCCTATTTAATAGGTAGGGCGCCGGTTTTCCTGCGTTCTTGTACTTGTAAAACTTCTGTGTCTATCTTCAACATTCCTATTTAATCTGCTATCGCCATTTCTACTTTGTGTATTCGACTGGACACGCCTGTTACCACAAAAGCGAAAAATGTGTCCACGTTGACCACAAGACCAACAGACTATATTTGTGTTATTTGTGTTACCTACCGTCTCACTTGTAGGATATCTCATTTGTCTTCTTTCATCATAAGCATTTCTATTACTACCTTGTAATGTCTGTATACCTCCTCTCCTATTCCATCCGAACCTTGTTTGTCCTATCTCCATAGGCTCTTCAATCCTATCTTCTCGACTGGTACCTATTTCTCGTCCTACTCTCAACCTAAATCTACGTCTCAAGTTCTCCTCTTGTACTGCTATATCTACAGCTTGTGATAATCTCTCAGGATTTTCCCTCATCAGCTTAAATTTCAGTCCATCTGACTTTATACCGTCTACAAAAATCCCGACCAACATCCGCTCCACCTCTTCTCCTCGTACGTTCTGTCCTAAGAATGCTTCTTCAGCCAGGTTAATCAACCTATCGCTGAATAATTGTACAGTCTCTCCAGTGTTTTGTTTTGATTGTCTTAACACTGAAAACGCATGCTGTGGGTCCGTTATTTCAGCGTATTGATGAGCTAAATCGTCCTTGAACTGCTCCCATGTCTCATCTACTCTAGCCTCTAATTTTCTTCTGATATGATCAGAAACCGGTTCTGTTGCTGCCTGATAAGCAAGTTTCATTTTCTCTTCATCTGATGCTGACACCAAATATGCATATTTCTCTATTGAAGTTATCCACTTCTTAAAATCTTTCACCTGTCCGCTAAATTTAACAATTTCAGCTGTCATTCCTTGTTGTTTCATGACTGTGTTGAGTTTACCTATTACCGTTCCTACCCCAGTCAAAACTTGTGTCAGTGAACCTTGTTCTTCTGCCATGCTGAAATATTTCGCTATACACTTATACAAGCAAATTCACATTTATAACAATTTATCTAAAGATCTTATTTAAATATTTAAATTACATTAAAAAATGTTCTCTTAGCAGTTATAATTAAATTAATTACCGTCAAGCATGTCTTTCCGTGATCCAAGAGAAGCGTGAATTCAGGTACGTTCGTTAAAAATATCCCTTGTCACGGTTCATGTATACTCAAACATCTGGAGTTCTTCTTATTTAGTAGTCATCCAAACGCGACTTCAGTGATATTCTTCTTCTAGCGTCTCAGGTTTCGTCACTTTCCCTTTCACTTTCAACCCCTGGTTGAGCCCCTACCAGACTTGAGCCTTCTTTTCACCCTGAACAGGGCACTTCCAGGCGACATCTTGAAAACTGGTCTAGCGATAAAGCGACTAGATTTGGGTTCCTTCTTCAGCAGGTCGGCAACCCAGTTTGCCAAACCACCTCCGAAGGTCCCCTATTGAGATGTTTGCTTTTGTTGAAAAACATTCTGACTTGTTAGAATTCAGGATGAGCGAATGCAACGGTATTTTCTCGTGATTTCTAATTGAAGGAGCAATATGGTTGACTCAAAATAAGCTCTCATTTTTCTTCAGGTTCTCCAAGTCAATATTAAATGAACATAACAAAAGGAAACAGCTCCTTTAAACCAATTCTCCTTTAAACCAATTCGAGTTGTTATAGCTGTCTTGAGATTTCTTTGCTAGTATGTAAGTGTGTGACCTTCAACACAAGGTTACTTAACGGCTGAAATAATGCAAGTCAAACCTCACAGCAATTCGACAAACATCACGTTGCTTCAAGTATTTCTGACGAAAAACAGCTTGATAAAACTCCACAGTCATAGGCAATCATATTATGTAGATGGCTCCATTCAAAAATCTTGATGTGTGTAAGTTTAATTTAGGTAGTCTGAAAAACGCTTAAATTTTGACCTTGATTCAATTATAGTTGGTCCGATTTTGAACTTTTTTTTTCTTTTATTTAATGAATGTCTAAAATATCGTTCATACCTCCACAAATTGGTTAGTCCACTTAAGCATGCAGCATGTTGACTTTCATACTTCACGTTGTTCACGCGACCTTCAAGTAAAAAATCGAATCCTGTATGCGGCACCAATAATCCATCTGTAACAATGCGTGTATACAGAGGATCAACGAGTTCTGCTGTGTTGTTTCAAAACAGGCTTTATTTATACATGATGGTCGATACAAAATCCAAGTACAGAATCAATTGTGATGTTGTCTTCTCTTCCCTCGTTCTTGGTGGTCACTACCCAACAACCCGCTACGTCACGACTTGAGCATCCTTCTTACTGTTCTATATTGATGCTCAAGCGTGCTGTAGTCTTGCACCCCTAAACTAATACTGATATGATATTCATTTTGCTACAAACGCTATCAGTCCCAGACAGATATTACTTTACACCTGGTTCTCACATTAAAATGTTATGTCCTAGTTGTAAATGAAACTCCTTCACAGTGCCAAACATGTATTCCATTCGAGCACTGGGTCTTTTTTTAAAATTCGCATATCCTTAAAGGACATCGCTGTCAACATCAGCATCTTTCAGCTGATTGATTTCTTGGCAAGATTACGCTCAGTAGTTTGCCATTGCTTTCTGAGCGACTGGCTCACACACCCCGTAAGTTACCGATGCGAAGAGAACTGCTACTAATTCTCGCATACGTCACGTCATTCACGAGAGTATATGGGATTACAGAGAACGTTGTGTAATGCCTAGACCAGGGAGACCGACACTGTGTCCTAGTCGTTGCTTAATATATTTCTTTCTTGGTTGTAAATTTAACTTTTTTAGTCCCAGAGAGTTATTACTTTTAATCGCTATGTCTTTATTTTATTACTTGTTTCTGTCCTAGTCATAAACTTAACTCCTTCAGTGCCAAACATTTATGTTATTCAACCACAATGTCCAAGTTGTTACTTTAAATATTTATGTTCTTGTTGTAAATTGACTGACTTAATTACTTCAGTAACAAATTGTACTTTTAATAACTATGGTCTAGTTACCACTTGACATGTTTATTTTCCTAATAAGCTCCCAATTGATTTGTAGTTCCAGCACAGAGGGACGTCTGAGAGGAGAAATCTGACAAATCAGTATGTTACTGGAACCATCAGCATTATTCTACACTTGACATTTCCTGAGGGGGACAGTGTATTTGTTGGTTTGCCCAGAGTGCTGTCATGTTGATTCTTACCTGAAGAGCCATTTCTTCTTCTTCTGCTGCGTTCATCCGGAGTTTTTTTTCCGGACGTGATTGCGTTGTGCCTGTTTACAGCAGAGCTGCGTTCTTGCGCCGTTAGGCCGACACATCCGACTTCTGCGGGCATTTTTTGACCGGGTTAACCTTCCCGGGGGAAGAGCCATTTCATATGCTACTTCATCATTGGATATGCTAGTTCATCATTGTATATTCTAGTTCATCATTGGATATGCAACTTCATCATTGGATATGCTAGTTCATCATTGGATATGCTAGTTCATCATTGGATATGCTACTTCATCATTGGATATGCTAGTTCATCATTGGATATGCTACTTCATCATTTGATATGCTACTTCATCATTGGATATGCTACTTCATCATGTAACAGGCCCTTCACAGAACGTTGCACTCATCATGGAGCATCGAGAAGCCTCTTGATGTGTTTGCCACCTCCACCGCCTTGTGCACCTGTAACAGTGTGTACAGAGATTAACAAGCCAGAGGTTAAGTTAAAATAGTTTATTGCTTCTTGATGACAACTTGCTTCTTTCCCTCTCAAGGGTGTGATGTTAACTCCCCTTGCCAACCCAATACGTCACGATTGAGCATCTCCCATCCTTTCACTCTCAATGCTCAATCGTGCTGTATCTGTTTCCCACTAGATCCTAATAATACCCCAGTACTCTATTACTGTTACACCTCCCCATGTTTATTAAAGAATTTTCCTTACAAAGGAAAAATCTTTACTCCTAATCCCCTTACTCTATTCCCTCTTTTTCCTCTAATCTTCCCTAAATCATCTCAAGTAAATAATATATCTTTTAACTCTTCTAATCCTCCCCAAACCAACTCCAATTTAATTAAACATCAACCCACTTCTTCTTCGTTCTTGGTCCTTTAACCAAACATAACATATTTACATATTTCAAATTCAACTATATACAATACATCATAACATCATAACACGTCTTCTTAAATACTCCATTTCCTCTTCATAAGTAAATTTCAAACTCTAACACCAACTCCTTATTTTTATCACCAACGC
The DNA here is from genome assembly GCA_963921405.1 of Cepaea hortensis. NCBI lineage: Eukaryota > Metazoa > Mollusca > Gastropoda > Stylommatophora > Helicidae > Cepaea > Cepaea hortensis. The sequence goes on along the minus strand of OY992882.1, from coordinate 60,763,008 downwards.
TACAAATCCCCCACTTTCAACTAACCTGAAATTACTTTCACACGATAGGAAGACAAAGAATCGGTGGCCACCGGTATTTAAAAGAAGCAGTAGAACTCTTCCACACAAAGACCACACTCAGCTAAAAAATCACACACCCCCTTTACCAAACCATACTCCTTTACCCTCCTATGTCATTTGAGACTTTATGCAATAAAGTCTAAAACCACACTCACCTAAATCACACACCCCCTTTACCACTCATTATGGTAAACGTTTATGCTGCTATCTACAGCATCAAAAACATTATTCACATCCAATAATATTCTTCACTTCTAAGTGTCTATATAACAGACACTACTACTTTTATGTCTCTGAACCTTACTTCAACCTCAACCACAAAACAATATCCCGAGGACAAAAAAATCTAATCTTCTTCCAACATTATACACATCACTTCACATAACCACATCACCTTATACCTCAGTTAAAAATTATCTCTTAATGTCCATTTCTTATGGGCACCTCCACTTATGCCGTTATCTACAGCAACCTTAAATGTCTATTTATTACAGACACCCGTAACTTCGGAATGTTAACCACAACATCGAAATCTGACCATTATATACCCTACTCCAGCAACCCACTTATTATTCTATCTCTGAAGCTTCATACACCCAAAGGGATAAACATTTACATCCTGCCCAGGCCATGTAAGCCAATGCCTCTCTAACATCTTCTACCTCTCAATTCATAATTCGTGCCGTAACCCACAGCAGCAAAAATAACCACTCATATCTGTGACTGCTTGCAATCAACTTTATCTTAGTCCCTCTCTTACGGACCTACAAACACCCCAAGTTACTATGTCTCGACTACACCCCTTTATTCTTGTACTGTTATCCACAGTGTCTAGTTAAACATGGATCCAATTCATGTTTTTGTCTGGGGTAACCCGTTGCCCTCTTCTTTTTCTATAATCCCGCAATACTGTGTACATCAGTGTACATCATGGTTCTTCTGACCCCATGTAAACCATGTTTAAAACTTTCTCCTCATTTACCCCACTGCTATATTAATCTTTTCTTCTCTCATATGGTTTCTAATCCCTATATTTCCAATTAATACTGACTTTAGTGTAACTCTAAACTTCCCTATAACCATCCATATATTTCCACTACTTCATAACCATCTCAACTATGCTGATTATCACAGCAACAAAATACCCATGAACTTACTCTTCACAAAGAGAATGTGTCTCTTTATTAGCTCTCAGTAGTTTTATTAACTCTTTTCTGAACGAAGGATCCCAAATAAATGTCTCTCTTCTAGTCCCCAGTAGTTTATTACTATTTTCTAAACGAAGGATCCCAAATAAATGTATTGTCTTTATTCTAGACAAAAACCCTGTAAATTAAACATAACTTAACTAACTACTATTTAACATACAAAACAGCGAAATAAAATCACAACAGAACATCATGCCCCCCCAAATTTTTGTAACAATCATTTATGTTTCCCCGCAACTCAACTAAAGGTATGATGATGATGGTGATGATGATGGTGATGATGATACAACATACATCCTATTCTATTTTTTCCTACTACTACTGGTCTCTTTTACGGACCAATAGTTTACACACAAAAGTCTACAAACACAATAATCCTATTCTAAAATAATAACAGGACCAAATCGAGCAACAAAAAAAACATATTATATATGAGGCATAAAAACTAGAGTCCATAAAACAAGATAAAACAATTGTCTTCTCTCTACAGAGAAGGTTTTCTAAAAAATACAACTCCCTTCAAATTACTACACACAGTGGCCCATCAATCTTGGCCTCCCATACTAAGTAAAACATACTAAGTATTTATACAGGTCATTCTAGTATATGACCGAAAAACTAAACGGTTCACTGTTCATCTGTATATCTTTTAACTACATTCCAATTTGAATCACATCTTTTCTATCTATCTAAACAAATCGGTAATCAACATTTACCCTACCATTTATTATCTCCTAACTCCCAACAACACATAATATCCAAAATAACCTCTTAAGTGAGCACTGTAAACTACATGGCCACTAATCCAATATTACTTCGACGTAGTAGCCAACCTCTACTTATCAACGAACTTTTGATCTGGTTTCTCTAGGAAACACGGCATTACCAACAGTAACGAAAAAAAATTCCATCACCCCTTTTGTATCAATATTTCAAGACTACTTCTACCGTTTCGTATGCTTCTTCAGGCATCCCTTTCACTTCTAACTCCTGCCATCTGCAGTACTTTCAAATATCTATCTCCTACGTCTCCTCTTCTTCAACAAGTCCAACTTTCTTTGAATAAGTGCCAATTCTACATCAATATCTTCTTCTTCGTACAACTTATTAGTTTCTTCCATACTACTACTAGACTCTGACTTTTCATCCATACTACTACTTCTTAATCATTACTGTTAACTACAGTATCTCCACCATGCTACTCCCATCGAAAGAACTTGTCTATTTATTATAGACCTCTCACCAGAACCACCAATTCCACTACCAACTTTCTCGTCTACCCGACGCAATTAATATTTCGTCCTCCTGCTTCAATACTTTCACGTCTCACCAACACTACTATAGCTATCCTCAGGTCTCTCTTAGCACTCTTACATCGTGACGACAATCAAACCGGTCACCTCCTCGGAACCCGTTCTCCAACACTCATTTAACTAACCATGTTTACCTTTGCATCTTTCATTCTTCTTGTTATTTCTCGGAACTCTTTCAGAACTGCAACCTACGCCACTTATAACCAACAGCAGACCTCTCTTTCCTCGTTTCTCAGTCTTAGGCACTCTTGCTTCGCCATTTTCCTGTCAAGAATACTAAACATTCATAATGTTAATTCAGCATATAACTTCCATAATTTCCTTCCAAGTTCAGATATTCTACGAAAAGACATTACAATTTTCTTTCTATCTCTCGATTTTCGCATGCTCTATGTTCCACCACGATTTATCAACGTCACTTATCAACCGCTCTTCTCATATTCACACGGACAATGACACACCACCTCGCTCTCATCTCACGCCTACTCTCGCATCGCGACAACCTAACGTCTCCATACTATTACTACAACAAAATACTTTAGACGCCACCTCCACATTCCAGCAATCATTCACCACATATCTACACGTATTAATCTCCTCTACACACATTGACACAAGACATATTAATGCCACTCTTACATTCTATCTACGTATTTCACTTAGGCGACTTCATCACACCTCTCTCCTACTTCCTTCATCACGCCGAACACCTGTCTGACTACAGTTATATTCACGTATGAACAACGCATAACCAGAGGACTTTCTCAATTCACTGTTTTCTTATATCTCTACTCCTATACGAAGGTCAGACCCTATACATGACATCTCGCAACTTATATTGCTTTCACAGCACTATCTACTATCTCTTCAAAACAAACTTCATTCCAACATGTCACAAATCTCGTAACTATTATTCTATACTTCTCCAGACACAACAACTTTTTTCTTTCTCTACAAGCACTACGTAACTCGTATTTTTCAAGCATCCACTTTTACACACACAGGATACTCAGTGCCTCCTCAATCTATACCACCTCACCTGTCAGTCTTGGTTCACCTGTCAACAATACTATTCTTTCTTCTCCAACCAACAAGCAAAACTATCTCTCACCCTCTACTAATTCTCTCTACTAAGTGCTGAATCCACCCTATTTTATTTAATGTACTCTCCCTACATTTTAAGCAAACAGAAGATATGATATCCTGTATTACGTAATCCACGTGGAATATCATTTGCCGTACTTCCTTATCCTCAGCACCACTATCACCTACCTTGTACCATTCTACCCCAAAAATTTCATCTGTCTATTTTAGAGTTCTTCTCCTAAGCCAAAACTATTTCATTTTTCTTCTTCACCCAAGGAATTTTAAGCGTTATATAGTGTGTCCAAATTAAACACTTCACTGTCTTTCAATACCTTCACCCGTCTTTCGCTTATAATGTCATCCTCACTATCTGTTGTCAACCTGTTAAAGTACTCAGGTCTTAAGGTCATAAGGTCTTCTATTTTCCTTAAGTCACTTTCTGTCGTTGAGTAAATTCCCGCTAACTGTCTACCACTATTCTTTTTCTTAAATGAGTTATTTCTATTTCCTTTATTTCTGTCGTCGGTCTGCTCACTGTTTCCTGTCAACCTTATGTAACGTTTGTACTTCCCCATCTCGTCTTCAGATGACACACTAATAATAGTTCCTTCATCAGACTCATTATAGTTTACTGCAAACACGTCGGCCCTATTTCCATAGTCATGTTTAAAACGTCTGGCTTTCTTTTTCTTTCTCGGTCTTCGTCCCTTAGTCTTTCCTACTTTATTGTCATATACCCCAGTATCTACATAGTCACTAACCAAAACTCTGTCCGTCTGTCCACCAGCAACTACTCCATATGAGGGAACATCACGCCTCAATTCAGGATCTGCTCGTAGTGCAACACTCTCATTCTCCGAATCCTCAGTAATAATATCCGTTTCAGCATCACTATAATATTTGGCTGTAGGAATATCTTCTCCATAACTTGAACTCTGGCAGCTAATATTCCTACACCATTTGGGAATTAGTTTCCTGTCTATAGCTGAAGAACTAGACATGGCACTACCTCTATTTGCAACCATACTGTTTCTTTCTTCAATACTTCTTCTCTTTATCTTTCTTTCGTTCTTGGTCCTCGTCTGTCCATCTTTCCTATCTTCAACCTTGTCTCTCTTAGTCAATTGAGTTGGTTTTGACTGATTCTCTATTAAGTCAGTTTGAGTTCCCTTTGTTAACCTGCTGACTGGTTGTACCTGAGTCTGCGTACTACTTTCTACTGTATTAATTGTCTGCGTCTGTGTCTCTCGGTTTATTTTCCTTACTAACACCGTCGTCTTCTTTTCCTGTCCCATATTAATGTTGGCAAGTACTTTAGGTGTCGTTGAATTCTTATAATTCTTATCTTTGTGTTCCACTCTGTCTTTCGATCCTGACTTCAAATATTGTCCTTGTCTCTTTTCAAACCAGTCGTTACGTCTTTTTCTGGCGGTTTCACTTTGAGAGGGCCAGTTCCACGATTTCTTTGCAAGATTTCTGTCACGCCCACTACTATACCAGTTTGACCTTTCACTATTATGTCTGTTCTTCTTACTGTCTCTTACCCTATAAGCATTTGGACTTGGTTCGTCATAACCAGCCGCACACATAGACCCATATCGTCTTCTGTCTTCATTAAGCACTGGCTGTCTCTTGTTATTCTCTCTTACTCTGTTGTTCCCTTTTATCTCATTACCTCTTACATTGCTCTGTAACCAGTGTACAAAACATTCTACCTCGCTGACTGCCACCTTTAATTCTCCTAACCATGCAGTCACGCGTCCTAATTCTTTATCCATTTTTATCCTTTATGCTATCTCAGCCGAAATAATTCTCACTTGTGTCGTGATAATCTGCTCTGCTAAACCTGTGCTAAGGTGTCCTGTTCCGCCATGCTGAAATAATACTGAAACAAGGCAAGCAAAGAAACACACAATTTCAAGCTCTAAATTTAAAGAATACACTTACTTATTATGTAGCAATGCGCAGTTATTTTCTGGGTCTAAGTATCACACAAATTTACTTCTAAATTTAAATAATGCACTCCTTGTAGACATTTGCTTCCTAAACCACAATAATATCCTGTACTCCGCTCTAATTAAGAAATTCGGAACATCATGGGAGACCTCGAAATACACAATTTTACTCTGACTCCATCTCCTTAATTAAGCAGTTACCTTCTTTTACTCACTGACGGATCCAGTTCACCCAACAAGAGCCCGCATCAACTGAAACTTAGTCTCGGAATTCAGGTGGCGGAGTTCAGATATCCGTTCTCTTCCCTCAGGTAATTTCGTCCTTCTCATGGGCTGCCAGACAATCTTCAACCCCTGGTCGGGTCACATCTCATGGGCTGCCAGACAAATCTTCAACCCCTGGTTGGGTCCCTTCCTTGATTCTCGAGTGGGTAATTCACCGTTAAATGGGTCGTAGGAATTACGAGGTGTGTTTGGGTCATAGGAATGACTAGGCCCAAAAATGGATTAGGATCAGCCGAGGCCCAGTGATATTTGACTGTTTCAACAATCTATGGCCCGATCAACGAAAGAAACGAGGTTCTTGTTCTGACCGACTAAATGTTCTGGCTGAATTGCTGGTTTGCCCAAACTCTCAGGACATGATCACTCCGGTTCGTCCTCTCACAGCGGCTGTAATGGCTCTTGAAACGCAACAATTCAGGCACCGTCCATGTTAAGCCTGTTGCTGACAATCAACTTGCAGCACGGCGGCTATAATAAACTTCTTGAATTGCGGACCCTGCAGAGTGACGGTTATATCAAGGCTCTTGGCGCTACTTTATTGGTTATCTTAAGTCTTGAAAAAGACTTACAGAGGACCACTCCTGGGTGAGCTTTTGGCCTCTGTATTCACAGATAACTACGATTTACCAATTTACTGGCCATCTTTTGGTGCGCCTGTTCTCACGTTCACTAATTGGTCTCTAACGCGATGTTATTCGGCTTGACTTCGCATTGTTTTTGTTTTTCTCCGGCGATTATATCAGGTTCAAATCCTGGTCACATGCTCCATAATTAATCCTGTAACAGTGTGTACAGAGATTAACAAGCCAGAGGTTAAGTTAAAATAGTTTATTGCTTCTTGATGACAACTTGCTTCTTTCCCTCTCAAGGGTGTGATGTTAACTCCCCTTGCCAACCCAATACGTCACGATTGAGCATCTCCCATCCTTTCACTCTCAATGCTCAATCGTGCTGTATCTGTTTCCCACTAGATCCTAATAATACCCCAGTACTCTATTACTGTTACACACCCTCGTGCCAAAGGTGTCTACAATGTCCTGTGCCAATGTTCGTACTGGTCGACGCCTGCGCCTTCTACCAGGAGCCATGCCTTCCATCACATAACTTTCCAAGGCACTGCTGTGTTTAATATGGCCAAATTATTTCTGTTTCCAAGACACAATGACACTGTTTATGAGCCAGCCTTCTTTGATGTTCAGATCTTGTAGAATTTCTGTATTTTTGTCCTTCTTGGTCCAGGATGTTCTAAGAACTTGTATGAAGTATTTGAGCTCAAAAGCTCACATTTACTTCTGTATATGCCAATTATGTTTTAGTTGATGCATGCCTGTGATTGTCAGTTTTTACCTTTTACACAATATGAACAATGTTTACACAGAAAGCATTAGAAAGATTTATCACTTATTTGGTGATCACACGACAGAGGCAAACTTGACAGTTTGATTAAACATTCTTTTGTAAAACAATATTTCTGTGGCTTCAGTATGCATTTTGTTCAAACTGGTTTATGTAAGACTGGGAGAGGACAGGAGAGTCTTTGGGGAATGACAGCTTATTTATGTGAGTGACATTGGTATAGGAGTGTCTTGGAGTAATGGCAACTCTTTATGTGACAATGACTTTAGAGTGTCTTTGGGGACAGGCAGCTCATTTACGTGATACTGATAGAGGAATGTCTCGGAGGAACAGCAACTTGTTTATGTGACACTGATATAGAGTTTCATGGAGGAATGACAACTCAGTTACATGACACTGAAAAAGAAGTAATTTGAAAGAATGGAGACTCAAAAGATATTGTATTCAAACCTAGAGTTTTTACACATTTTTATACAAGCGTATGTCACACATCTCATTTATCCATAAGTAGTGGACAGAATGTCTGAGGTGACAAAACATGAGACCTGTATGGATGTATCACATGTTAAAAGTCTCTCAGCAGTAGAGAATCTACTTCAAAGAAAATGCTGAAGCACTAGTGTTGAAAATGTTGGATTGAAAACAACATTCTTAGAGAGTGTTGTTCACAGACTTCCGGTCAAATACTTCCGGTCACATACTTCCAGTCACAGACTTCTGGTCACAGACTTCCGGTCACAGACTTCCGGTCACAGATTGCCCATCAGTTATCACAGGCTTTGTTTCTTATCTATTATCTAACCCCAAATGGATGATATTTCTTATCATTGATTGGAATAACCTAAGCTTGCATTCCAGTTCTGCCTTGAGAGTTTAAGCATGTGTTCCATTGTTGCCTTGAAGGCCTAAGCTTGTGTTCCCATGTTGATGTGAGAGCCTAACTTTACATTCCAATGTTGCCTTTAAGGCTTAACTTTCCATTCCAGTGTTGCCTTGAGAGCCTAAGCTTATGTTCCCATGTTGAATTGAGAGCCTAACTTTACATTCCAGTGTTACCTTGAGAGCCTAACTTTACATTCCAGTGTTGCCTAGAGGGCCTAAGCTTATGTTCCCATGTTGAATTGAGAGCCTAACTTTACATTCCAGTGTTGCCTTGAGAGCTTAACTTTTCATTCCAGTGTTGCCTTGAGGGCCTAGCTTTACATTCCAGTGTTGCCTTGAGAGCGTAACTTTACATTCCAGTGTTGCCTTGAGGGCCTAACTTTACATTCCAGTGTTGCCTTGAAGGCCTAAGCTTGTGTTCCCATATTGACTTGAGAGCCTAACTTTACATTCCAGTGTTGCCATGAGAGCCTAACTTTACATTCCAGTGTTGCCTTGAGAGCCTAACTTTACATTCCAGTGTTGCCTTGAGAGCCTAACTTTATATTCCAGTGTTGCCTTGAGAGCCTAAGCTTATGTTCCCATGTTGAATTGAGAGCCTAACTTTACATTCCAGTGTTGCCATGAGAGCCTAACTTTACATTCCAGTGTTGCCTTGAGAGCCTAACTTTACATTCCAGTGTGGCATTGAGAGCCTAAGCTTGCATTCCATTGTTGTCTATGTTTATTTAATATGCTAGTGATGAAGTATATCCATCATTGCCTGGGTCTTCTTCTGTGTGTATAATGCATATATGATTGCTGTTATTGAAGTTTAAGCTAAACTGGAAAAGAGATGTATGAATGGAAGTATGCACGCAAGTAGAGAGATAAGGACAGAATGTTAGATGGGCTTGAGTGACAAATTCTTAACCCTTTGAAATTAAAGTATTTCTTTTCTTCCTTCATTAATTTTATATTGGGGGTCATTTTTGGTTATGCTCTTATCAGTAGTTCATTGGGTTTCACTTTCATAAGATACCCACACCACTTATTTGTTGTTTTTCTATTATTTCAATGCATAATGTTATGCCTATAATATTTCTAGTATTGTTATGTCATGTTCTGTCTCTTATATAAACTCCAGCAGACTTTCTCAAGTGTTTGACCTCACAATTGATGAGTTTTCTCTGCTAGGATATTGACAGGGACCCCCTGTGACATTTGTAGCTGTTTTTTTTTTTTTTCATACCTGTTTCCATGGCTCTATTAAATTGCTCATTACCTTTTAAAATGCTGCCTAGATATTTGAATTCTGAGACTTGTTTCACAATGTTGCTGCTTATGTGTATATTTAGCAGACCTGGCGACTCTCTCATTTTCATCACTTCACTTCATGTGGTATTTTTCAAATGTTTCACAACTTTCATAACGAAAGTTTGGTCACTTTGCTTTCCCCAACCCAACTCTGGTGAAGGCTGCACAGTGACTGGAGAGAAATATGAGACATACTTAACAGGAAATTGAAAGGCCATTTAGGAGTGGACACAGAGGATGAAGACTGTCATGTGATGAATCACGAGCATTGGTACTTGACTTTACTCTCAGTTAGAGAAAGACAGAGACATGATGAAAGATGGTTAACTCATATAATTAAAATGTGGTATAGTATGTGTAAACGTTCTCGCATAAACTGAAAATCATAGAAGTTAGAGATAGACATGCTTTATAAATGGAACTGCTCATCTTATTTCATAAAGATGTCTTCTGCTAGTATTTGTACATTACAGTCACATCTCACCATTTCTTTTTCTTTCACATTTCCTATTTACAGGACATCGCTGTCAACACCAACATTTTTCTGCTGTTGTTGATGTCTTGGCAAGATTACGCTCAGTAGTTTGCCATTGCTTTATGAGCGACCGGCTCACATACCCCCGTAAGTAAGCAATGCGGCGCGATCCGCTATCAAATCTTGCGCAGCTGCGTTACTCTACGTGGATATATGGGGTTACGGAGAATATCGTTAAACATGAATATACGGGATTACGGAGAAAGTTGTTAATCCCTTAGCAAGTGAGACCGATCTCACCATTACAGCAGAATATTTTATGAGATTTTCACAGGAGTCAGATATTATAGACCTCCATCATCCAGTTTCTTGACAAGATGGTGTAACATCCTCTTTCCAGTGTAACTCTTGATATCATACTTTAGTTTAGGCCGTTGTAACACATCTGTCATCCATCCTTATGATAACCTTTACCTTAACTTTATTTTTCACATTTCTCAGTGTCATTTGTCCTTCATAAAGAAATGGCACACCATCAAATTATCTTTCTGTGGCTTGCCATTATCAGACTATGCTGCTGCCTCTGTTTTTATTGCGGTTGCTACTGCTGCCTCTATTTCTATTTATGTTGTTGCTGCTGCTCCTGCTGCCTCTGCTTTCATTGCTGTTTGTTGCTGCCTCTGTCTCTGTTTCTATTGCTGCCCTCTGTTTCTATTGCTATTGCTGCTCCTGCTCCTGTAGTCTCTGATTTTGTTGTTGTTGCTATTGCTGCTGCTGTCTCTGTTACTACTGCTGCTTTTGCAGTCTCTGCTTGCATTACTGTTGCTACTGTTGCGTCTGCTATTTCTGATGGCATGTCGATGCTGCATCTACATCTCTCCATATGTTTTTATTATTCTTTTTTTTTTATTAATTCAAATGCTTTATTCATTTGTTATCTTTCTTGGTCATTAGTTTTGTCCTGTAATAACAGAAAAATACAACTAAAGGACTCTTCACACATCTTACAGAACATGCCACACATGGTGCTAGACCCATGTTTGTATAGACCAATCGGCACTCGCTGGGTCATGTGATCAGTACCCTGGCAGCCATCTTTACTTCTTGAGACATTTCCTGGTATCCATTTTAGGCCGGGTTGACCTGGAAGCCGGGGTCAATTATAAAATTATCCGGATTGGAACCCATGACCACTGCAGTGGCAGACGAGCATCTAGCCACTATGCTAGTGGGGCTCCATTCGTCCTGTTGGTCACTTGAAACATTTCAAACATTAAATGTCTCTTTATTTCATTTTTTTAAATATAATTACACAAAGTCAACACTTCTCCGTTAATGGTTGTTTATAATTTAAACCCAAAAGTAAGAGTAGAAATTTAAGATTTCTTTTAATGTAAATGAAGTTGTTTGCTATTCTTTCTGGCATCTCAAACACCAATAAATCACACTAATAGCCTCACAAAGAAACAACAGATGTCAACAAATATCACCAAATTAACCACATAAGTACATTTGAAATAACAAAGCATGGAAGAATATGAAATGATATAGTTATATTCTGATGTAACGGAGACACCAAATTGTCCACCAACAAATGTGTTTGGTATGTGATAGTTTATGGGATATCCACTGCTTGTTAGTTCGATGTGGGATATGTGGCTTGTATTTTCAAATAAGATAAAACATGTTAAAATATACATATTGAATTGCTTATACAAGACAATGAAATTATGCAGACAGGATCCTTCATAAAGTCCAAGTAATTTCTTGCCACAGAGTGCTCCTAGCAAACTGCTCTTTGCCTTCACATAAAGATTACTGACATAACCAGCTGATTTGTTTAGTCATAATGTAATTACAAATTAAACCCTATAAGCAAGTCTTAATAAAAATGTCATTATCTTTATTGTGCAGTAGCAATGCTTGTGGTTTCATAGTCTCAGGTTGGGCCATTCTTTCTTTATGTTAAGTGCCTTTTGTGTGACTGTATTTTGTCAGTCAATGTTTTGTTATTTATCCTTGTTGGTTTTCTCATTTAGATGGGAATATTTATAATTCAAAATTCTTCTCTAGATTAGCCTTACATCAACACTTGGAATTGATATTTCAGTTGCCGTAATAATTCTTTTATCTTTTATGTGCTTTTGTGTTTATTTACATTGTGAATGAATATGCCATATGTTCCATTATATGAATGTGCCAGTCAGAAAGTTTCTGTAACAAATGTTACATATATGCCACATTTCAGAGAGCAGAAGGTTACTTTTTACAATAATAATTTAGAAACAGACAAAATACTATTCACATCTTAGTATCCAATTAGCAACATTTGTTTTTAAATTCACACAAAGTAATACATTACAAAGTAATACATTACTTGTGGGGCAGAGCATGCAATATTTGATCTAGTCTAAATAGCCAAAATTATAAAAATGTTACAAATGTTCATGTATCTGTATAATAGGCACAAAGTAGCTGATAAAATTATCCCACAATAATAGACAGCCAACTGTGAAACATCAGTCTCTAAAACACAATTAACAAAATGAGAGGTCTGCTGTAATGTATCTAAAGAATCAATTATAAATTTAGTTCTTATCATGCCTGAATAGTTTATGTGTATGAAAATAAGCTGACTACATAATATCAGCACAGGGTGCGGCCAGTAATACAATATTTTAAGAACACCCCCCCCCCCCCACCCATCCATCACCACACCTCCCCAAAACAATATAATTTTTAAGATATAGTACACACTTCCAATGAGACCCAATGGCTAGCATGCTTAACATTTGACCTGAGCTCCTAGGTCATCCCAGCCTACAATGGGTGCTAAGAAATGTCTTGGGAACAAAAGGCAGAGCCCATGTTACACTGACCACATTACACTGGCCACATTACACTGACCACATTACACTGACCACATTACACTGGCCACATGACTGACCAAGTGCTGACCCATCTGTAATGATATTGTGTTAGCACAATGTGCCTCAAAGCATGTAACATGGGTCCTTACTTGTTTACTTGTATATACTTCCAGACATAACCACTTACTTGTTTACTTGTACATATTTCCAGACATAACCTTAAAACACCCCGAGGTACATGTCACTAAGGCATGCTGGAAACATGCTATCAAGGCCATCACATTAGCAACCCGTGGAGGTCGGTATTACACCGGCCATGTTCACTTTCCCAGACAAGCCTCCTCAGGTGTTCACTGTATAAAGTCTAGATGAATCAACCCTGAAGTGGGGGTGGTTGATTTCAGTTCTATAATAAAATGGGGTTGAATCACGTCAGAGTCATACTGGTTGATTCCATTTGTATTTGATTGATTTATTAGTATAAAATAGCTCTATTTGATACAAATCAATCCAAGGGAGCACTGGTTGGTTTAATCTGTGTTTGACTGATTCACTAGAAGAAATATTACCACACTCAGGACACATCCATGTGTCTTTGGGACACAGTGCTACATTTACACTATCTGACTATATAAATATCTGACTTGATGGAGATTTGAACATATGACCATCACTGGGCAGGCAGATGCACTGATTTCTGGCACTATGTATATTCTAAAGTCAGCTTTGTTCATGTATCAGTATGATGCACTGCTTCAGTACTGAAGTTTGTCACAACTCACAACACAAATATCCCCATTGTGTCATGTTTAATATCTCTACCAACATATTTGAACCTGCCATGTTTAAAATTTGGAAATCTTGTCTTCAGTTCTTCTTTCTCTTTGCATTCTTAAATTCTTTCTCAAACTTCAAATCTGGTGTTGAGTTGAGATGAGTTGAGTTAATAACTGATATCACAGAACCCGAGATATTCCTAGCGTGCTCCATTCTCATCTCCAACAACCAGCAAAGAGTCCCAATACTAATGTTACCAGTAGCAGTCTGATTGCATGTCTGTTTGGCCTTTCCTCAGAATTATGAGTGTCAGCCAGATCATCTTGTCACTCCCTGCATCAACATTCTTTCCTCAGAGTCATGAGTGTCAGCCAGATCATCTTGTAACTCCCTGCACCAACATTCTTTCCTCAGAGTTATGAGTGTCAGCCAGATCATCTTGTCACTCCCTGCACCAACATTCTTTCCTCAGAGTTATGAGTGTCAGCCAGATAATCTTGTCACTCCCTGCACCAACATTCTTTCCTCAGAGTTATGAGTGTCAGCCAGATCATCTTGTCACTCCCTGCACCAACATTCTTTCCTCAGAGTCATGAGTGTCAGCCAGATCATCTTGTCACTCCCTGCACCAACATTCTTTCCTCAGAGTCATGAGTGTCAGCCAGATCATCTTGTCACTCCCTGCACCAACATTCTTTCCTCAGAGTCATGAGTGTCAGCCAGATCATCTTGTCACTCCCTGCACCAACATTCTTTCCTCAGAGTCATGAGTGTCAGCCAGATCATCTTGTCACTCCCTGCACCAACATTCTTTCCTCAGAGTCATGAGTGTCAGCCAGATCATCTTGTCACTCCCTGCACCAACATTCTTTCCTCAGAGTCATGAGTGTCAGCCAGATCATCTTGTCACTCCCTGCACCAACATTCTTTCCTCAGAGTCATGAGTGTCAGCCAGATCATCTTGTCACTCCCTGCACCAACATTCTTTCCTCAGAGTCATGAGTGTCAGCCAGATCATCTTGTCACTCCCTGCACCAACATTCTTTCCTCAGAGTCATGAGTGTCAGCCAGATCATCTTGTCACTCCCTGCACCAACATTCTTTCCTCAGAGTCATGAGTGTCAGCCAGATCATCTTGTCACTTCCTGCACCAACATTCTTTCCTCAGAGTCATGAGTGTCAGCCAGATCATCTTGTCACTCCCTGCACCAACATTCTTTCCTCAGAGTCATGAGTGTCAGCCAGATCATCTTGTCACTCCCTGCACCAACATTCTTTCCTCAGAGTCATGAGTGTCAGCCAGATCATCTTGTCACTCCCTACACCAACATTCTTTCCTCAGAGTCATGAGTGTCAGCCAGATCATCTTGTCACTCCCTGCACCAACATTCTTTCCTCAGAGTCATGAGTGTCAGCCAGATCATCTTGTCACTCCCTGCACCAACATTCTTTCCTCAGAGTCATGAGTGTCAGCCAGATCATCTTGTCACTCCCTGCACCAACATTCTTTCCTCAGAGTCATGAGTGTCAGCCAGATCATCTTGTCACTCCCTGCACCAACATTCTTTCCTCAGAGTCATGAGTGTCGGCCAGATCATCTTGTCACTCCCTGCACCAACATTCTTTCTTCAGAGCTATGAGTGTCGGCCAGATCATCATCACTCCCTGCACCAACATTCTTTCTTCAGAGTTATGAGTGTTGGCCAGATCATCATCTCACTCCCTGCACCAACATTCTTTCCTCAGAGTTATGAGTGTCGGCCAGATCATCATCACTCCCTGCACCAACATTCTTTCTTCAGAGTTATGAGTGTCGGCCAGATCATCATCTCACTCTCTGCACCAACATTCTTTCTTCAGAGTTATAAGTGTTGGCCAGATTATCATCTCACTCCCTGCAACAACATTCTTTCCTCAGAATTATGAGTGTCAGCCAGATCATCTTATCACTCCCTGCAACAACATTCTTTCCTCAGAATTATGAGTGTCAGCCAGATCACCTTATCACTCCCTGCAACAACATTCTTTCCTCAGAATTATGAGTGTCAGCCAGATCATCATCACTCCCTGCACCAACATTCTTTCTTCAGAGTTATGAGTGTTGGCCAGATCTCATCACTCCCTGCACCAACATTCTTTCTTCAGAGTTATGAGTGTCGGCCAGATCATCATCACTCCCTGCACCAACATTCTTTCTTCAGAGTTATGAGTGTCGGCCAGATCATCATCTCACTCTCTGCACCAACATTCTTTCTTCAGAGTTATAAGTGTTGGCCAGATCATCATCTCACTCCCTGCACCAACATTCTTTCCTCAGAGTTATGAGTGTCAGCCAGATCATCTTGTCACTCCCTGCACCAACATTCTTTCCTCAGAGTCATGAGTGTCAGCCAGATCATCTTGTCACTCCCTGCACCAACATTCTTTCCTCAGAGTTATGAGTGTCGGCCAGATCATCATCACTCCCTGCACCAACATTCTTTCTTCAGAGTTATGAGTGTCGGCCAAATCATCATCTCACTCTCTGCACCAACATTCTTTCTTCAGAGTTATAAGTGTTGGCCAGATCATCATCTCACTCCCTGCAACAACATTCTTTCCTCAGAATTATGAGTGTCAGCCAGATCATCTTATCACTCCCTGCAACAACATTCTTTCCTCAGAATTATGAGTGTCAGCCAGATCACCTTATCACTCCCTGCAACAACATTCTTTCCTCAGAATTATGAGTGTCGGCCAGATCATCATCACTCCCTGCACCAACATTCTTTCTTCAGAGTTATGAGTGTTGGCCAGATCTCATCACTCCCTGCACCAACATTCTTTCTTCAGAGTTATGAGTGTCGGCCAGATCATCATCACTCCCTGCACCAACATTCTTTCTTCAGAGTTATGAGTGTCGGCCAGATCATCATCTCACTCTCTGCACCAACATTCTTTCTTCAGAGTTATAAGTGTTGGCCAGATCATCATCTCACTCCCTGCACCAACATTCTTTCCTCAGAGTTATGAGTGTCAGCCAGATCATCTGGTCACTCCCTGCACCAACATTCTTTCTTCAGAGTTATGAGTGTCGGCCAGATCATCATCTCACTCTCTGCACCAACATTCTTTCTTCAGAGTTATGAGTGTTGGCCAGATCATCATCTCACTCCCTGCACCAACATTCTTTCTTCAGAGTTATGAGTGTCAGCCAGATCATCTGGTCACTCCCTGCACCAACATTCTCTCCACGCTGTGATGATCAACCTGTTCTTTTCCACTATATACACAATTCCAAAAGGGCCGTGACCACATCTGCCCTATCATGCACCAATATGCCACCACGTGATATAGACACAGCCAATCTGTCCGTGTGTTCATTTCCCACCACATCTGCCCTATCATGCACCAATATGCCACCACGTGATACAGACACAGCCAATCTGTCCGTGTGTTCATTTCCCACCACATCAGCGTATCCTGTGTAACAAATGCAAGAGATGCTCTCTATTTATGGTTGTTGAATGGAAGACTGCCACTCTGTCTGAAGCATGCCTGTAAATCTGGTGTTGGACATCAGCTAATATCTCCACTAGGAGAAACATACAAACAACATCAGCTAATATCTTCATTAGGAGAAACATAGAAACAAACACAACACACACAAACAGAAACAAAAGGATGACCTTTTGAAAATAACAAATTGGTGAAAGCATGTAGTACTTTAAACATAAACTAAGAACAATTAATGTATAAATAATTAATCCTAACTTAAGTGAATCAACAATTACGTATATGTGTGTACAATTAACTACACCTCCATTAAGTCTTCAGTGATAGTTAGTATTTCACATTCCAAAGAGAACAAGCATCCATGTTCCGTCACGTGAACACAAGTTGTGATACTCCTGATTATCTTCTTATGACTTGAATATTACATTTTTGTAAAATGTATATAATAATAAAAAAAATACATAATAAGAATTGCTAAACCAATACACAGTGTGGTTTCTATTAATGACAATTTGTTTTCAAATGATTATTTTATCATATCAGATGGTATGTAGCCGATGTGTTGCTTCTAACAATGCTCAAGGGTATCAAGAAATATGACACAAGCTCTTTGACTGAAATGACTATTGCTGAAAAAAAGAGAGCATTACAGCAATTTTCGTCAGCATCTGTGGCTTAAGGATAGATAGAAGAAATCAACTGGAAGTAGCCCATATAGGTTGATAAAGGTGTGAACAGGTTGAAGAAATCAGTTGCAAGTAGCCCATATAGGTTGATACAATGTGTGAAAAAGTTGAAGAAATCAGTTGCAAGTAGCCCACATCTATATCATATCTATAAAACAGAGTGTATGTTTGTTTGTGGGTTTGTGGGTCTTGGATGCGTTCGATAACGGTACATCCGATTGAGATGAAATTTTCTACACGTCTTCCTTTCATTCCTGTGCAACCGACTATAATAATTTCTTAATGTAAAATCTTCTACTTATTTAATAACATTTACTTTTCCATTTTCATCATATAATGTCTATATAGCAGGGGGACTTCACTCTAGAAAAGTTATTTCAAGGGGCATAACTTTTAATAACATTTCTATATACTTTATAGTCATATTGTTGGACTTACCTGCACTATTGTTAAACTCTTTGTCTATAGTTATTTTTAGGCATATGAGTTATATTAAATAATGATATAATCTTTAAGGTATTTTTAAAGTTTGCATAAAAATAATGCATTATGCATAACATTTTAACCCATATTTTTCTGCTTACAAAACTTATCAACTGTCATGTCGGTGATTAAAAACAGTTTTCATTAAAAATAATGAATGGTGTGTGGAAGGACATTCTTTTAAGTTACTGTGCGCCAGGAGCTGGGCGAAACCACGCCGGGTCAGATAGATAGACTGATAGTCGGGAACGGAAGCTTATTTGACTACTTATATGAATTAAATGAGATGCTCCCCACCAGGGACTGGGTGAAGCCGGGCCGGGACAGACAGACAGACAGATAGACAGACAGTCGGGAACGGGAGAGCTTATATGACTACGTATATGAATTAAATGAGATGCTCCCCACCAGGGACTGGGTGAAGCCGGGCCGGGTCAGCCAGACAGACAGACAAACAAGCAGACTGATAGATAGATAGATTCCCTCCAGGGCCTGGGCGAAGCCGGGCCGGGTCAGCTGGTAGGTTGATAAATGTGTGAACAGGCTGAAGAAATCAGTAGCAAGTAGCGCATATAGGTTGATACAATGTGTGAACAGGTTGAAGGAATCAATTAAAAGTTGCCCAAAAAGGTTGATAAATGTGTGAATAGGTTGATATAAACAAGTGACAGTGGAAATTTAAATACCATTAAACAAATCTAAACCATCACAAATTTACACAAGTATTTCCCTTTTTAATTATTTTAATATAAAATACTGTTACTCTATG
Source organism: Cepaea hortensis (assembly GCA_963921405.1). Classification (NCBI taxonomy): domain Eukaryota; kingdom Metazoa; phylum Mollusca; class Gastropoda; order Stylommatophora; family Helicidae; genus Cepaea; species Cepaea hortensis. Next base: position 60,744,012 of record OY992882.1, on the reverse strand, counting down.
TGTTTACAAAATATTAGCTCCAAACATAATCTGTTAATGTTAAAACAACTGGAAATTGTAAAATCAAAGAATGGAAGTAAATGGAATATGAATGAGAAGAAACAAAAAAGAACAATGCAACAAATAGTATATATTCTGCAAACCACTTTTCTTTATCTGCACTATACACAACTTATTAAAGAAATTGACTACTGAAATATTATTCAAATTCAGCAAAACATATATATCGATAATACACATTGAACAAAAGCACTTGTTTACTTGACAGAAAAACCAACAATATTTGTATACATCAAAATATGTTTGTAAAGTTGAATAACTAGTATTTTATTTCTAATAAAAATCTTTATGTTCAAAAATACAATTGTGTATATGGGATATAAATGCAAACTGATGTTCGTGCACAACAGTGATTCAGTGTTCTCTAATATATAGTGATGTAAGGTTTTTTAACCTTAATACTTTCAGAGTATATTTGTATGAAGTTTCAGTCAGGTTTTTGTAAAGGTTTTGCACTATATATTGAAATTTAAACATTCACATTTACACAAATTGAACAGTATTTAATAAAAGAATATCACAGGATTTGAATACATTATAATAATGTCCACCAAATGATAACTTGAATTATTATTTAATTCATTCAGTGTGAGACTTATTTAAAATATTCTTCCTTCTTATATGTAGATAAAGTCAAGGAAAATGTTGATTAGTTGCATGTCCTTTCAGTCAACCCCAGCATTATTTGTTCAGTAGTTTGTCATTCCTTTCTCGATGGCCGATGCTCATACCATTTTATGAAAAGCAGCGCAAGGCAGTCTTCTTACACGTTGCCAGCAGCTGTGTTTCGAAAGCAGTATGCAGGATTGTGAATCACGTTCTTAACTCCTTGGCCACAGCACTGACTAAACATTGCATGACCTTTGCAGGACATTCCCCAATCCCAGGTACATTTTCTAGGCAATTTTATGTTTAGTAGTTTACCAATGCTTTCTAAACAAGAAGTCAACTTTGCAGTCCAAACTGATGCATATATATATATATATATATATATATATATATATATATATATATATATATATATATATATATATATATAAGTTAGTGTATATCCTTTACAGGATGTGGCAGTCAACCCTTCAATTTTTGCTGCTTGTGGTCTCTTGGCAAGTCTACGTTTTGTCATTGCTTTCTGACCGACCGGCAACCATATTATATCATGTGCTTTGAACGCTGCATGATGGGATTACGAACTGCGTCCTTAATCCTTCGCCACATAGCAATATATATATATTTTTTTTTCCCGCGTTTCCATCCTGTTTCAGGATATTGCGGTCAACACCAGCATCTTTCAGCTGTATGTTGATTCCTAGGCTAGGTTACGCTCATCAGCACGCCACGACTTTCTGAGCGACCGGCTCCATACTCTCATAAGTCACTTTTGCGATTCGAACCACTGCTAATTCTCGTCGCGTCACGTGACGAGAGTATTCGGGGTTAGCGGAGAAAGCTGCTAACCCCTCGGCCACGAAGCCGTATCAAACCAGACTTCGATGTATATATATAATTAGTATTGAACATTTTACCCACGACTCGTCTGAATTAGGTTTAACTGTTATTGGCTACTACAAAATACCTGTTTCCTCTATTTACATAAAACTCCACCCGGTAGGTCACAAATCTACCACAGGCACTATGATGTAGGCTGTTCCCTTTCTTGTTGTCTTTCCATTCCAAGCAATTGTCAGAAAATTCTGAAAATTGCCTGATACCTATTTTATGAGTGTAAGTCTACCCCATAGCCATTGTGGTCAGAAAGATCATATTGCCACTGCTAAGGAATGAACCTTGACCACTGCCTTGACATACAAGCACCTAAACCACCAAGCCACAGTAGCTAAGACTATTTGTAAAAGTGAAAAAATAAGACTGCAAGCATAGCAATCTTACATCTCGTAATTTGCATAGAACATGAGTAACTAAATCAATAGGAGTTTAGTTTAGTTTAGTCGATGGATCAACATCACGGCACACGGGTGCAACACATAAGTGCTCCGTTCTCCTCCTAACTCAAACCTGAGTCTGGAGAAACTCAGCTCAGTGCACGAACTCCGTAGCACCGGCGAGGATCCTTAAATACTTTGGGTAGATTTTTTAACTCGAAATGTTGCCCGGGCAGCGCCGCTAGGCTACTCTATTTTTCGATGTCCAACTGCCAAGGGATTTTTTACGTGCGCAACAATACACACGGGCGTCCGATCTCACTACCCAGAGACCAGGGGGTATTTTGTTACTAGAAGTCCACGTGAAAGAGTCCCGGTCCATACCGGGGCTTGAACCCGGGACCTCCAGCACTCGAGGCGGACATCATACCTCAAGACCACGCAGCCCCCCCCCCCCCACCCCCAAAAAAATAAATCAATAGGAATGGCAATAAATATTTCTCATGTACTGAATAAAATGAAACTACAGAAACATACCTTCAAATAATGGGTGGAAAAAACAATGTACATGTTTGCATGGAGAATTACAAATTAAAAATATAGTCAGATTGTTTGTTTGTGAAATATTGCAGCTGAAACAAAGCAAAACATGTAACTGAAAGCGTACATAAAGGCCCACTCACATAGTCATAGTTTGCTCTGCATATGAGTTTATACACAATAAGTGGTATAGTTTATTTATACGAGTTGAAGAGTCCCGGTTTCAAGCAAATCAATGCACAAACTACCTGTATGACATGAACATATGTGCACATGTATGCCTGTATACGTATATAAAACAAGGGCATATGCAGTCAGAAGATAAATATAAGCCTAGAGCAAACGCTACAATATACACATCACATATTTGAGCATCACAGACACTAGGTCACAACATTATCAGGTGGATCTTCCTTATTGTCATTGAAGGGAAATGTACAGTGTGCATTTTATGAGGCTTAGTCAAACCAAGAGACATGTGCGGCTGGAGAAGAAAGCCCCTCCACCTGAGAAGTTATCTGCAGTGACCCGTCACAGCAGTACAATCTCCACTATTGTGTCTTAGTCAAAGAGATTACAGTGAATGTAAATGTAACCCGTGTCATGTATTGATGTACGTGTGTGAAGCATTAGACCTCTACGTTTACTAGATCCTGGTACAGTGCAAAGGATAGACCGTTCCTTTCATTCTCAGTAATGTTCTGCCAGTCATGACATTTATTCAGCATCCAGTTTACAAGACGGGGTCAACTTCAACGCTCTGGGGTTCAGAAGAAAAAACAGGCTACCACAACTAGAACTTGCCACCAGACCAGTGTGCTAGTAAACAAGTGCAGTCAGCACTGTGCTACTGTAGCCCAGTAGTATGTTAACAATGGTAAAGCAAACTTACGTCTTCTTCTTCTTCTGTGATCATCGTTTCGTTTGCTGTGTAATGCCTAACATCCTTTGTAGTGCATTGATGTCTGCTTTCTAGTCCTGTGTTAGTTGTGCCAACATTTTCGAAATAACCAAACCGAACAATAACTGGTTTATTAAGTGTGTCATCATCATCAAGTGTCCTGCCAGCTGGCGTAGGCGTTCATGGCTCTCCACAGATCTCGGTCTTTGGTGTTCTGGATAATCTCTGATGATGATATTCCTCCATACCACCGTCACATTCTATCCAGCATCATTTCTCTTGGTCTGCCTCTGCCTCCCTCGATCTCTCCAGTTATCACGATGTTCTCCAATGCCTCTCTTTTGTTATTGTTGTATATAGTGTTCTAGTTTTATACGCCTCTTTCAGGCAATCGTTGTTAGTTACACTGACAGGTCCAAGGAATTCGCAACATTCGTCTCAAACACCACATCTCTGTTGCTTCTAAGAGCTTCCTAATTTGTTATTAAGTGTGTGCATGTCAATAATGTATATGGACTAAACACACTTGCCTGCTAACTTGTGACAATGTTTCCACATGTCTTACGGGAGGCCAGTTTTTGGACCAATGTTTCCAGGCATGTTATGGGAGACCAAATTACTGAGCCAATTTGTATAGACATGTTACGGGAGTCGATTACTATAATGATTATCTAGGGCCAGTCTTTCCCACGCATGTTGAGTTGAGGTCAGATGAGGTCAGTTTGTCAAGTAAACGGATGTAGTGTTTCCATGCGTGACCTACAGCATTTGATCCGGTACCATTAATATAGTTGACAGAAGATGAGGCAGGAGCCGGCCGACACGATGGTGGACACAGAACTGTAAATATTCCCTGAGCATGTGAGGGAGCTGTTGAAGGAACAATAGTCTCTCTACTGTGATATGATGTGGGTGACTTTCTGCAAAATACTTGCTCAATCATTATGACGATCCTTTAGGCAAGGTTTTACTGTGTCATAGTTACACTATAAAAATGACTCTGTAACCACGCATATCACTTCTCCAGAAAGAACCCAGAAGCCACAGTGATGTAGAGTTTTCATACATTGCTAAGAATGTCATGGACAGTTGTACTATTGATTGATTGATTAATTCATTGATTTAGGAACCTACATCACAACATTCGGGGCATTCCCATAAGTGCTCCGTCCCCATCCTCAGAAGCCAGCGAAGAGTTGCAATCCCAATAGTACCAGTAGCAATCTGATTATATGTGAGTCTCGCCTTTCCTCTAAGCGTCAAGCATCGGCCAAGTCCCCTCGTCACTCCTCGCTGTCGCATTCTTGCCAGATCATGGTGATCCATTTGCTCCTCCGAGGTGTACACGTGCTCCCACAAGGCCGCAACCACGTCTGCCTTATCATGCATCAATACTCCACCAAGTTTTGCAGAGCCAGCCAATCTGTCCGCCTGTTCATTCCCCAGCCCACCAGCATGCCCCGGAGAAAAGAGCCAGACGATGCTTGTCACCCGTGACTTACGAAGCGAATCAAGCCACTCTGCACGAAGCCTGCCTGTCCTCACCCTACTCAGCATGCTTTCTGAGTCAGTTACAATCACGATCTGTGTATGCATCGTATTCTCCATCCAGCGGAAAGCTGCACTGACCTCCCCCACCTCCATTCTTAAGCTAGATGTTGTGGTATCACATGCCAGGCTCTCCTGCACCAAACGTCGACCATTAGCCATTGCCAAGAACCCCCAGGCACTTCTACTACCTCTCAACACCGAACCATCTGTGTAGATAATCACATCACCCCTGCGAGCATTATCTTGAATTAGTTGCTGGATTTTCACTTCCGTGGCCCCTGCTGGCCACTTCCTGCACTCCCGGCTCAATATGATTATAACTCTGCACAAGTCTAACTGCTCCGCTGGCACTGTGACCCACTCCTCTCCTCGCCTAATGTTCTCCAAGATGCAAACCTGTCTGATCGTATCCTCCGCCTGAGCCATCCATAATTTCCCTCTTTTCAGTCGCTGGCCCTTAACTGCGTCCAGCGCCTCATGCAACGGGTGATCTGTGTCAGCAGCTACTCTGAGGTATACCTTCGCCTGCATCACTTTAAGCCTACCAGCAACAGTCGGCAAACCAAGGATGTACCACATACACACCACTGGGGTGTCTCTGGTGCATCCCAGAATGACCCGCATAGCCTCGTTCTGTATGCGCTCCAATCTCACCAGCTGACTCTTTGAGACAGTGAGCAGTCCTAGTCCATAATAAATCACTGAGAAGATCAAGTGCTGGTATAGTCTGAAAAGCATTCTCTGCTCTATGTCCATTGCAGCCATAGTTTTAAGTGCGTTAAGTCCCTTTTGAGATCTTGTCACAACCGTCTCCACATGATCCTTGAAGGACAGGCTCCTGTCAAATGTGATTTCCAGATACTTCAGTTTGTTCTCTCTGTTGACGCTTCCACCATCTATCGTGAGGCTTGGAACATCAGCTCTCGCAATCCTGTTGTCCAGAGAGCACTACAAAACAGCTGCCTTTTCCGGGTGGATGACAGCACCCATTTCAGTGCACCAGTCAAACACTTTGTCTACTGTCGCCTGTAGCTTCTGGGCTGTTTGCTCCTTATCTCTCCCCTGCCTATATGCAAGAATATCATCTGCAAATGTTAGTATTCTTTTCACCCCTGGTGCTTCTAGGTTTGCAATTTTGATCGTATACACGTTAAAGAGCACCGGTGAGATTGCGGATCCCTGTGGCAGTCCCGGGGTTAAAATATGTGGCTCTGAGGTCCATGCACCCAGACGGAGAGCAATCCGATTAGAAGGCAGTACGGCCGCTATCCAGTTCACCAACCAGGGATTGACCCCTTTCTCCATCAGTGCGGTCATAAAAATATCATATCGAACTATATTGTACGCATCCTCGAGATCAAGCGCTGCCGCCATCGTTTCCTGTCTCTTCTGGAACCCCTCATAAACGACAAAGGCAAAAGTGGCTGCATTTGACCCGGTTTCTTTTCCTGGCCTGTAGCTCCCCAGGCCTTTTGGAAGAAGCTTCCCCCTTTCCAAAAACTCTTGCAGCTTGACAGCGACTATCTTCTCTAACACCTTCCCAAATGTATTTTGAAGGGTGATGATCCTAAAGCCGCTAAGCTTTGAATGATTCTTGAATGGTTTTGGGAGAGGGATGAGATAACTGTGTACCCAATCCTGCGGTACTGATGTTGTCCTAATGCTCTGGTTAAAGCAGTCGGTCATCTCCTTCAGGTCTACATCGCTCAAAGCCTTCATGTGGCCATACCTGACCCCATCAGGCCCTGGTGCGTGTCTTTTGTCTTTTTCAAAATATGTTTAACATCTTCAACCCGTATGGCATATTCTTTATGGTGCCAGATAACTCCTCTCTAACTGCATCCCTGGTGTCCACATCATCGTGATTGGTCTGCTATAAAAATCTCTGGAGAAACGCCTCCCCTTTCTCTTTGTCTGTTGTCACGCGCACACCATCATCTCTATACATTTTTCCCACTGTCATAGGCTGATCTTTTCTTTGTATTTGTCTGTGCAGTTTCCAGAATTTTCGCAGTGTTTTATCACCTCCAATCTCATTCATGAAATATTCCCATTTTGCGTTTTTGGCCTCTGCAGCACAGCGCTTGAAAACCTCCACCTTGTCTTTCTTGACATTTTCCGCGGTGTCCACTTCCTCTCGTGAGCTTCTGGGTGTCTGTCGCACTTTCGTTAGCTGCTTCACTGCAGCTATCTTTGCTTTCCAAGCCTGGTCTACTTCTGGGGTCCACCATGGGGGATGCAAAAAAGGAGTTTTATCAGCCCTGTCACATGCCCCCTGTCTGAGGCGTCCAAGAAGGCTGTCGGTCCACTCATACCGGAAGTTCTTGCGCGCTCTCCCAGCCTTAACTTTCCTGGATTTAGAGATCAGGACTGAGCATGGCATGTGATCACTCCCATGGTCATTCAAAACAGTCCACTTTACATCAAGGACTGATGACTGGGAGACAAGTGCAATCGGATTCCACCATGGCATCCGCAAGGGCAATTCCTTGTCGATTTTCTCCACTGCTGTCCCAATCTCTGTTCCTCGCATTGAAGTCTCCACATATGAGTAGCCTATCACCTGGTAATTCCTCCAATTCCTTAAGCCAGTCCCAATGTTCCTTTCTGACAAAACAGTCAACTGTGGCATATACATTTATGATGTTCCAACTTAAGCCCCCCAATCTTCATTTGTATACCCTGGACCTCTCTTGCACTGTGATTCCACTGGCTCAAGTCAAGTACCACATGCTTCACTCCTTCCTTCACCAGAAGACCTTGCCCATGTCTCATCTGCCCAGTAGTGTTTATATAACTGGCGTACCCAGGGCAATGGTATTTGTCTGTATTTAGCACCTGGAGCATGAGGACATAAAATCATATATTAGCCTCTCCAATACAGGACCTCTCTGCCTGGCAGTACAACTGTTGTACTACTGTAGGTGGTAAACTCACGCGGACTATTCACATCCAAACAAGACAATCATATATCTGTCTTAATTATTAAAACATGTGTTATGATAATATCATGTAATTAGTTATGGAGGGGTGGGGCTGGAATAACTGGGTCTTGAACTGTAACACAATATAAACAAGTATTCTTCTTCACTGACATCGGTCCCTGGTTTGTCTCAGCTTAACATGGGTACCAAGTAATTTTCTGGCAAACAGCAGCCGGCATGGCATGGACCACATAACCCATCGAGAGTCGATTGCTCTACAAATATGGGCTGGCGCCATATGGCTCATGCAATGAAAAGTGGTACTTTACCTCCACTATATGAACACTCAAAGAGAGACAAGAGTACTGCAGCAAACATGAGACCACTAAGTCCCTGTAAGAGTGAAATATGACACTATGACCATATGAAATTGGGGATCCAGAATTTGAACATATGAAACTGGGCATACATAATTTGGCATATGTTTTAAATAACCATATTGTATGGAAATATACTATGATCAGTTTGGTACCAGCTGCCTTTATTTCCCCTAGATAAACTGCACAGTACAACTGGTGCTGAGAATACAGCAGTACAGGGGTCTTATCCAGAACATCAGGTTGATCTGGTGTATAGTCCGAACATTCTGACACGATTTGTGACCTATTGGGTATATGGTGTTAGTTCCATGTTTTGGACCAATCGGCACCCGATGGGTCATGTGATCAACATCACGCCAGCCGTCTGACGTCACAGAACATTTTCTGGTACCTACTGTAGACAGGTTCCACCCGGGAGCCCAGGCCCATGTATAAAACAACATCCCCATCTCTATGAGCGTTGGAACATATGATCACCATCCACACTGACGGGAAGGTGTGCTAGCCACTGTGCCACCGCGACTCCAGAATACAGCGGTGGTACTAAATAACAGAAAGGTAATTAAACCTATGCACAACAACCACAGATATTAATAATAACCTGGATTTAAAGTCTATGGTAGGCATGAAACAATACTGCAGTTATACCAAGAACTACCACAAGCGTTAAAATATTCGTTAGCAAACTGCCACAGGCATTCATGACACAATTTACACAGTACCTTATGTTAGCCTTGAGACAGTTTTAGTATGTACAAATATTTTTTAACTAATGTTCTGTTTGTGATGTACTGGGATAGGCGGCAATATCATTGGTAAGAACACATACAGAACAAAGAGCAGTATGTCCAAGTGTATGACCAGAGGGCCAGACAGAATGTGTTGGACATTCTTTGCCACAGACAATCATTTTGTTCAGATGGCACTTGATTGAGTGATCAATTCATTTCCACAGACAATAATTTTGTGCAGATGACACTTGATTGATTGATGAGTGCATTGTCACGTGATGTCAGTGAGATGTTGGCCGTATGTTGTATAAAAATGGCATCTTAGTGACTCTGTTCTCATGTGCTAAACAAATAGCATCACACTGACTTTGTTCGCATATGCAAAATACATTAAACCACTGACTTTGTTCTCATGTGCTAAATACAAATCATATCGCTGACTATGTTGTCATGTGTTAAACACATATCATGACTCTTGTATCATGTGTTAACCAACTAACATACCACTGACTCTGCTCTCATGTGCTAAAGGAATAGTATCACACTGAATCTGTTATCATATGCTAAATCATATATCACTGACTCCGTTCTCATGTGCTAAACGCATATCATGACTCTGTTATAATGTGTTAAACAACTATTATCTCACGGAATCTGCTCTCGCGTGTTAAACAAATAGCATCTCACTTAATCTGTTATCATGTACTAAATACACAGAATCGCACTGACTCTGTTCTCACTGACTCTATTCAGTGTTATAAACTGTGTCTCACTGACCAATGTATTTTTGAGTCAGTGAGTATGTATTTATCCATGTAAAATCTGCACTTGCAATTATTATAATAGCACTCCTTATATTAACAACATGAAAGTACAGTAAATTAACACGGAATGAAGAAGCTGATGAGAGAGAGAGAGCGAGAGAGAGAGAGAGAGAGAGAGAGAGAGAGAGAGAGAGAGAGAGAGAGAGCGAATAAGCTTGTCAAAGATAATGCACGTGACAATATAAGATATAACAGATGGTTAGAAATTGAGAACCAAATAAGAAAATGATTTCACATAATGTAGGTTAGAGACACGAAGATGTTAAGAATGTATTAGAACATGCTAATGGTAAAACTATGGGCAACAGATATCAAAATCTTATTAGCCAACATTGATTCCTAACTGTTGCCCAATCTAATTCCATTTTAACTTGTATGAGCTGCTTCAAAAGTATTCTCTGAATGTGTTAGGTCTCTTGTGTTGAATTTATACTTGTAATTTTTTCACAGAATTCTAAGGAATCTCATAGAGGGAATGTTATAAGTATTTTATGAATTGTATCACCTATATAACAAAACAAAATACAGCAATGAAAGTTTTTTTTTAAAATTTAAATTTCCCGTCAGAATTGTCAAATAATAAGTATAATCCAGCTATTTTAAGGAACATTTCAAAATCAGGAAACATAATTTACAACAAGTTTTGAAGCATTTTTCACGTGTATTGGAAACAATCCAGCCTATAGAGTGACAATGAAACGAACCATTTATTAGGTAGATTTTAAGGAAATTATAAATTCGTATTCTCTGCTTCTGGCATAACAAAACACACAGAAAGCACCATGACAATTTCGTTTGCACAGACAACGGCAAATATATACACATGTTCTGTAAGTAACATCAGTAAGGGAGCCTTTTCACACCTTGGGTCATGCTGGTATGTGGTGTTAGACCCATGTTTGTGAAGACCGATCAGCACTCGGTGACGGGTATGGTCAATATCACACCGGTTACCTGTATTCCCCATACTATTCTATTGTCACTGTTTTATGCCAAGTAGACCTGGCAGTGGAGGTCAATATTTAAAATATCCCTGATTCGATGCTACGAGGTCCGGGCCGCGTCCTTCGGTTCACGAGTGCATTTATTTCGGAGACTCCCGGGGTCGTCGCTGGAGCTACGGGGTTCGTGTAGCCCTCGCTGTGGAAAGACACTAAGATATATTGGATAAAACCTGGTGCAATGAAGTCGACCCTGTCGACTTTAAGCAATTTATTAATTTTGCGGAATTCCTCAAACACTCTTCTGCACTGTGTAACACTAACAACCTGTGGAGTCAATGCAGTTAAAGGACGGCCAGTTCGCTTTGCTTCGGCCAGTGAGGAATTACCTACTTCAGCTTCGTCACAACGACGTACCCAACGTCAGACAATGCTAACATCCACTGTTGAATCTCCATAAACAATATTCAAACGTTCCTAGATGTGAATCGGTGTCTCGCCTTAAGCATTGAGGAACTCTATGACATTACGTTGCTTTAACCGAACTTGTTTGGTCACCATATTTAAACCGTTACTGTTGCATAACCTGTGACTGAAACAGGTTGGTAGTGATACACAGTGCAGAAGAGTGTTTGAGGAACCCCGCTAAATTAATAAATTTCAAACCGATAAAGTATTTACATAGATAAAAACATAGGAGGCATTACATACAGACCGTGCCTCGTAGCCAATGAGTTACTCTAAACTTGCTATAGCTGGTTGAAAATAAAATATATTAGATTTCTTTCATTGTCACTCGTATAGGTTAGAGTTTTTCACATACACATATACTAAAACCCCAGGGAGTTTTTCATATACACATATAATAGAACCGCCATGGAGTTTTCGAATGCTTTCACTTTGGAGGAGGCGTGTCTTTCAGGGTGTCATGTGATCCTATGGCAGCCAGTTCCATAGTGGACTCACTCTCTGACATGCGGCTGTAGTATTTAATACTGCATGGTTTTATCAGCGTGCTCTCCCCTTCCAAAATAATTTGCTTGCCTGACAACCAGAAGAAAGATTCTGGTTGTGTTGCTGCAAAATAGAGAACATAAATAAATCATTGCAGTCATTGTAGCAATCTCAGTCATCAGTTACATGAACAATAAATACATCATGGCGGTCATTGTAGCAATCTCAGTCATCAGTTACATGAACAATAAATACATCATGGCGGTCATTGTAGCAATCTCAGTCATCAGTTACATGAACAATAAATACATCATGGCGGTCATTGTAGCAATCTCAGTCATCAGTTACATGAACAATAAATACATCATGGCGGTCATTGTAGCAATCTCAGTCATCAGTTACATGAACAATAAATACATCATGGCGGTCATTGTAGCAATCTCAGTCATCAGTTACATGAACAATAAATACATCATGGCGGTCATTGTAGCAATCTCAGTCATCAGTTACATGAACAATAAATACATTATGGCGGTCATTGTAGCAATCTCAGTCATCAGTTACATGATGGAATGCAGCTGCATGTCTTATGTTTATATATAGTTGTATAGCAAATAATGCCATCATGGCGGTCATTGTAGCAATCTCAGTCATCAGTTACATGAACAATAAATACATTATGGCGGTCATTGTAGCAGTCTCAGTCATCAGTTACATGATGGAATGCAGCTGCATGTCTTATGTTTATATATAGTTGTATAGCAAATAATGCCATCATGGCGGTCATTGTAGCAATCTCAGTCATCAGTTACATAAACAATAAATACATTATGGCGGTCATTGTAGCAGTCTCAGTAATCAGTTGCATGATGGAATACAGCTGCATGTCTTATGTTTATATATAGTTGTATAGCAAATAATGCCATCATGGCGGTCATTGTAGCAATCTCAGTCAACAGTTACATGAACAATAAATACATCATGGCGGTCATTGTAGCAGTCTCAGTCATCAGTTACATGATGGAATGCAGCTGCATGTCTTATGTTTATATATAGTTGTATAGCAAATAATGCCATCATGGCGGTCATTGTAGCAATCTCAGTCATCAGTTACATGATGGAATGCAGCTGCATGTCTTATTGACATATGCCTGGGGCATTGACATTGAGGTGAGTGACCTTTGTAGCGGGACTACGAGAAAAACAACTACCCATGAGAAATAATGGTGAGGGTGAGTGGAGACCCCCAGGGTGGATGGGGAGAGAGACAGTTTTAGGCTGAGCTGTAATGTTGTGGGGAGCCCAGGGAGGGACTACACAGTAGGGTTAAAAGACAGTGGGAAAACATTGACAAGGGAGTTGAAGCTGGGACCGGCTGAGAGTCGGGTCGCTTGAGACAGTTGATGTTTAGAGACCGAGCGGGTCGGTAGTCTAAGGAGAAGGAGCGGAGTTAGATATAGATCTCCGTCCTGTGTTGTTCTCCGAGTTTTGAATGCAGGCCTAAAACCCAGTGGGGGCTGGATAGCTAATGGAGGCCTGAACCCAGAGTGGGTTTATAGTGAGTGGAGGCCTGAACCCAAAGTGGGTTGGATAGCTAGCGGAGACTAGACCCAGTGTGTGGGTTGTGATGTGTGAGGTCCAGCTGTGGATAGTAGCTGGATAACTGGTTTATGAATGGGAGATTCATAAGGCCGTGAGAAGACAGTGATGTGTGCGTGTTAAGTTGTGAGGAGGATATTTATATTCTATGGATTATATATTGTTTCTGGATATAGAGTTGTGTTCCGTTTGTCCGTGTTCTTTCTGCAATAAAGGATTATGTGCGCCAACGCAATCTTGTTTAATGACTGGTGAATGTGCACTGCGGGGGTGAGTTATATTGTAAGACAGTTAGATAGCTCAATTGACACACCAGGAACATCGTTACCTAGACAACGACCATATCACGCACTTATCATCAAGAACTTCGTGATATTATCTGAGGGCTCTCCGGTCAAGGACGACGGGGATATATTGTATTATCTGGAGGCTTCGTCCGATCAAGAACAAGATAGACATTGTTGTCAATCTGAGATAACTGGGAGCTCGTCGCTTAGTAAAGATTTTCTGACAGCTACATTCGGTCAAGGAACACCGTGCAATATTGAGATATCTGTGGGCTCTTCGCTGAGAGATGAGTTATTATCTGGTGACTTCGTTCCATCAAACAAACAAACCCTTGACAATTTGGATATTGTTGCTTCAAGAAATTAATGTGAATACTTTGGTGAGTGCGCCAGATAATTTACACAGACAGACGAGAGGCAATTCTCAAGCTAGCAGACGGGGCACGGAAAACCAGGATTAATCCAGAAGGTGGTGAGAATATAGTGTGTGTGTGTAAGACGGCACATCGGGAAAAACTGTCAGCGCGCATGAAGACACGTCACAGATCAACTGAGAGAGTCGACTACGGTGACGGGGTAGTCACTAGTCACAAACAGCACGGAATGTCGGGTTAAGAGGGCAGGTGCATGTGTTTATAGGTCAAGAGACGGAAGCGCCAGCAGACAGCATAGATAAAATGTCGCGTGGACAGTGAATTGTTTGCGACAAGAAGAGGTCAGTCCTAGGTGTGTGTGTGTGTGACAGGACAGGATTGAACCAAAGATAACAGACAGTGAGCAATTTCGTTGCGAAGTCCTGTGCGTGGTGAGACATTTGGTGTGTGTGGTGAGGCAAGCGCACTGTGTGGTCGCAAGGCGACGATAAACTCTCTCGGGAAGGGGAGAGTTACATGGATACACAGAATTGACATTTGCTGATTCACCGGGAAGGGTGACAGACGGGGGTAGTGACGTACCCCTCCCACAGCCGTATTGGGGCAGGACAGGTGTCTTTGTGGATAACGGAAAAAGTTTCCGTTCAGTTTACAGACAGATTAAGTGTGTATTATTGTTATACAGAGTACTGATGTACTGACTGAGGTTGACCTGTAGGGTCAAGGCCGATGCGGTGGAAAGTTACCAAAATTTTCCAGAGGAGAACTGGATAAACAAGGTGTTTTTGAACGAAAACCAGACTTTATGTTCGTCTTTGTGAATCCGTTTGTGATCATTACTCTGTAATCAGCAAACATTTTGACAACGAAGGGTGACGTGGCAGCTCCGCGAGCATGGTTGTATACAGTTGTTAAAAAGAACTTACGATAAAGATCTAAAGCGTTGGACATTTGCTGCCATTATTTTTTTTTCTCTTGGTGAATCCATAACATATATGATACAGCAAGACGCCATCTCCGCAACTAAGGTAGAAAGACGTTTGGATTATTGCTTTGTTGTCACCACGTCCAGGGAAAGTAACAACATATCGAAAAAAAAATTTCGGATAATTACTATTACCGTCAACGTTTCCGACAGTTGGAACTGGTGATCACAACGCGAAATGAAGTAACCACTCAACAAAACAACAAGTTGCTTTGGAATCTAGCGTTGTAGACATTTCGGAAAATTTAACACAGATATTTCCAGCCGATTGTGGGAAACTATTAAAAACGAGCTTCTGGCGACTAATTAAAAAGCACATATTTGTCGGCCAACCATTTGACATTTTGTTTGCTCCCATCGTCATATTTATTGTTGTCGGGTGTTACGAAATTATTTGTCTGTGGTCCAGTGTTTGTCAGGTGTAGGAGATTTTTGTGTGTTTCACGAAGGTCGTGAGACAGAGCAAAAAGGAATTGTCTTAGGTGCACCATATATTTTCTGAGAATTAAATCGAAAGGTCGGTTTGTTGGGTTCTGCAGTGACGCAGTGTCGGTCCTGGATAATATACCGTGCCTTTTTGCGTCTAACGTCAGATCTGTGTATATTTTGGTGTTATATTTTTTTTCTTCTCTTTTCATAATATTTACATATTATATTGGTTGTGTTCGGATATATGTTATTATTGTGATCTTTCGTCATATCTACTGTCTAGTGGTCTGTGTCAGTTATATATATATATATATATATATATATATATATATATATATATATATTACGCGCACTGTGGTCGTTTCACACAAGCTTGTGGATGTTACTGTGGTTTATTTCTTTGTGATCACCGTCTCCGTGTACTTGGCTTGTGTGTCTAGCGTTTTATAGACAACACTTATTGTTATCATTCATTTGTTTGTATGTGTATTTATATGAATGTTTAACAATATTTCCAGAAATTGTCTATGGCTATTTGGGATATATACGAGGGAGTATAGGTAATATTCCCCCCTCACTACCTAGTGCTTATAGAGTGACTGGGTGAGTACAGAGTGATATTTTAGCATTACGAATTTACGTACACAGGGAGTGGTGGTGTACTTAGGGAGGTACACAAAGACTAGCAGCAGAGTCTTTATATTTATAGTTGGCTGGCAGACAGCAACGTGTCCACAAGTACAAGATGCCTACGTTAATGGAATATATTGAAGCAGGTGAACGGTTAGGCCTAAAGGGTAAAGAATTACAGGAGTATGCCGAAGCAAAAGAACAAAAACAGATTGAAAGAGACCAAAGACAAGCTGAAAGAGAACAGAGACAGAAAGAAAGGGTAGCTGAGGACAAGCGCCTACATGAAATAAAGTTAGCTGAAATGGAAAACAAGCGTTTACAGGAAGAGAAAGAGACACAAATGAAAATGGAAATTGAGAAAGAGAAACTCAAGTGTCAAATGGAAACTGAAATTGCTCTCAGAAAATTAGAACTATCATCAAAAGGTCAAAGTGAGGAAGGCAGAAGACCTTCACAGTCATCACAACGATTGAAATTGCCATATTTTACAGACCGGGACCATCTTGAATCTTATCTGGGAAGATTGGAAGAATCAGCGAAAGTGTTAGGTATTCCAGAGGGAGAGTATGCGATGCGACTTGGCGAGTTTCTTACGGGTAAGGCCCTAGATACAATGTTTAATTTACCTGTGGAAGAAAGAAACAACTTCACTATTTTGCGTCAACGTTTGTAACAAAGTTCCAACTAACTGAGCATGGCTATAGAACAAAGTTTAGACACTTAGGACCAGAGACAAATCAAGATTTCACAGATTTTGCTAACACAGTAAAGAACACATTTAATAAATGGATGGAGCTTGTAGAAGTAGGGAAAGATTTTAATAAATTAGTGGATTTAGTGTTAGAGACAAGGTTTTATCATCATGTAATACAAACTTAGTGGCGTTCTTTGAAGAACGTAAGCCAAAGGACATAGACACAATGTCACAGTTAGGACAAAATTACATGACTGCACATCCTAACAGTTCTATTGGTAGACAAATGAGTGAGGAAATAGTCTGTGCAGCGTACACAAAACAGGACCAGAATCCAGTTATTAGACCAAGATCGAAAAGTATGGATTCAGCACAGAAGTATGAACAACAAGAGTCTCAAGATAATGGTTTCCGTGGCAACCATTTTGGCAGAGCAGGACGGTACCCATACAAAAGGGGGAATTTTCAGAGACGTCCAAATAGTTATGCCGGATGCTGGAATTGTGGGAGCTGGAGACACAAGGCAGCACAGTGTGATGCACAACCATCCAGTGAGCCAATAAGTAACGCAAGGAAGGAAATCATCTGTTTCAAATGTGGAAAGAAGGGGCATGTCAGCTATCATTGTACGATGAGGGAAACGGAGCATTCTAATGCAGCACAAGTGATTGAGACTATCAACAATGAAGATTGTAGTGGGTGCAAATCTCTTTTTGAAAAAGACGGTCAGCCAGTCTTAGTGTGTGGTCATACAGTGAAAGCAGAATCAGCAGTCCATGCAGGTGGAAGCATGAAGATGCACCATCATTTCGTTAATGATAGGCCAGCATTAACAATTAGAGATTCCGGGTGTACGTCTATCGGAGTT
Organism: Cepaea hortensis; assembly: GCA_963921405.1. Classification (NCBI taxonomy): domain Eukaryota; kingdom Metazoa; phylum Mollusca; class Gastropoda; order Stylommatophora; family Helicidae; genus Cepaea; species Cepaea hortensis. The sequence goes on along the minus strand of OY992882.1, from coordinate 60,726,454 downwards.
AGAAAAAGTTTAGTGAACCCCTCGGAGTACACGGGTGAAAAGATTAGATGCATAACATTTAATGGGACAGTAGAATTCTACCCATTAGCCGTGATAGCAGTAAAAACACCATATATCACAGGAAGAGCGGTAGCGTGTGTTCTAGACTCACCAGTGGCAGATTTGATCATCGGAAATGTACCAGGAGTAACAGATTGTACAGAAGAAGAAGTAGCTTATTGGGACCAGAAACATAGTTTAAGTAGTAACGAGGTAGTTACCAAGAGAAAACCTAAACTAGAGAGTATAGTTGAAGAAAAAGAGGCACTTGAAGTAGACACAGAGGACAAGGATAGGACAGCTGAGCAGGTGAGAATGGATCTCAAATATAGTTGTAGGGAATCCCAGAGACTAGATACTACTCTCGACAAATGTTTCCAAGGGTGTAGTAAAGTGAGACATAGACAATCAAAGAAGGGTAGATGGTGCTTCGAGAGGAAGAACAATGTTCTCACTCGCCGGTTTTCAGATGGCGGAACTGCATGTGGGCAAGGAGTAGTACCCTTAGCACGTAGTGACCGAGATACTAAATCAGCTCAGGATAGTGCATGTGCAGGGCACACAGGTATAATGCGTATGCAGCAGAGAGCAAGGTGCCATGGATATGGGCCAAGATTGAATAAAGAGTTCAGGCTAAACAGAGACTCCAGTGTAACAGTGCAATATGCAGATAGGAGAGTTGAGTAAGGCCAAAAGAGTGTTCGCGACATAACGGACCCAGGGTTAGGGATAGCATACAGATGTTGTAAATATATGGGCACCATGAGGAATAGGTACAAGAAAGGTAGATACATCATCGACAGAAAAAGATGGAGGTTTGATGCAAGAAAAGAACCACCTGATACAGGGTCGGTACACAAATAGGTTGTGTCTTCTTGAGGATGTTAGTAGACTTGCAGGTACACAGATATTATGTTCCCTATGATATGTTTATTATTATTATTATGTGAGACACTAGTCATGAATTGGTACACAAGATGGAAAGTTGTTGGTATTGATGTGTGGGGAATATGGGAGTGTACTATGAGCATTTGATGTATTATTTAGTGTGGTATCTAGAGTGAGATGTAGTCATACTTAGAGCTACCCAGGCATTATGTCTGGGTCACATATTTAATAAGTTTTAGTCTCCCAACATTTGAAAACGATGTTTTCTTTTAAGAGGGGGGTAATGACATATGCCTGGGTCATTGACATTGAGGTGAGTGACCTTTGTAGCGGGACTACGAGAAAAAACAACTAACCATGAGAAATAATGGTGAGGGTGAGTAGAGACCCCCAGGGTGGATGGTGAGAGAGACAGTTTTAGGCTGGGGTGTAATGTTGTGAGGAGCCCAGGGAGGGGCTACACAGTAGGGTTAAAAGACAGTGGGAAAACATTGACTAGGGAGTTGAAGCTGGGACCGGCTGAGAGTCGGGTCGCTTGAGACAGTTGATGTTTAGAGACCGAGCGGGTCGGTAGTCTAAGGAGAAGGAGCGGAGTTAGATATAGATCTCCGTCCTGTGTTGTTCTCCGAGTTTTGAATGCAGGCCTAAAACCCAGTGGGGGTTGGATAGCTAATGGAGGCCTGAACCCAGAGTGGGTTTATAGTGAGTGGAGGCCTGAACCCAAAGTGGGTTGGATAGCTAGCGGAGACTAGACCCAGTGTGTGGGTTGTGATGTGTGAGGTCGAGCTGTGGATAGTAGCTGGATAACTGGTTTATGAATGGGAGATTCATAAGGCCGTGAGAAGACAGTGATGTGTGCGTGTTAAGTTGTGAGGAGGATATTTATATTCTATGGATTATATATTGTTTCTGGATATAGAGTTGTGTTCCGTTTGTCCGTGTTCTTTCTGCAATAAAGGATTATGTGCACCAACGCAATCTTGTTTAATGACTGGTGAATGTGCACTGCGGGGGTGAGTTATATTGTAAGACAGTTAGATAGCTCAATTGACACACCAGGAGCATCGTTACCTAGACAACGACCATATCACGCACTTATCATCAAGAACTTCGTGATACTTATGTTTATATATAGTTGTATAGCAAATAATGCCATCATGGCGGTCATTGTAGCAATCTCAGTCATCAGTTACATGAACAATAAATACATCATGGCGGTCATTGTAGCAATCTCAGTCATCAGTTACATGATGGAATACAGCTGCTTGTCTTATGTTTATATATAGTTGTATAGCAAATAATGCCATAGGAGCATGTAGCACCACTAAAAGTTAGTTAGTCGCATATCGTTTACAGGACGTCGCAGTCAACACCTGCATTATTTTGCTGTTGTAATCTCTTGGCAAGGTCACGTTCAGTAGTTTGCCTTTGCTTTCTGAACGAACGGCACCCATGCATTTCGTTAAAAAAAATACAAGGCAAGACGGTCTGCTGCCAAATCGTCCGCAGCTGTGTTTCGAACGCGGGTATGCGGGATCACGAACTGCATCCGTAACCCTTACGCCACGTAGCGGGCTAGTTGTACATGTACAGCAACTAATACCATCTTTCCTCCTCGTCCGTGTCCCCTCTTATTACTTCTTGCACCCTATTATTCTTTCTTGCATCTTATGTCTTTTATTTATTCTTCCTCTTCCTTGTTCTCTGTTCTCCTTTCTTCCTTCCGACTGATTGTCTATCCATACGTTGCACTGCAGTCAGTAGAAATTTATCGCCCAGCTCCCTGGTTCAATTTATCACAATTAACGTGTTGGACAGAGCAGAAACCAACTGGGATTTTATTGCTTTGTGGGTGTCTTAAATGGGCTCTTGTTACCCACTGTGATCTTTATTGGGCCCACATTGCCAGCTCCATATTTGTATAGACCAATCAGCACTCGAGGGATGATGTCAATGGCGTCAATATCACACCGATCGCCTTGACTTTCAAGGTCATTTCCTCCTACCATTTTCAGGAAGGGTCGACGTAGAAGCCCAGGTCAATTAAAACAAAAATTAATTTCCGTGCGAATTCGAACATCTGACGTGCGGGCTGGCAGGCAAGTGCGTTAGCTGTTGCATGACCGTGGGTCCAGATGATGTCTCATAGTGCTGAAAAAAGCTGAATGCTCATTGTGTTTAGTACTCTGTCGGGCTTTGCGGGATGGTTGGGAATCCAGTTTATGTTGTGTAAAATTATGATATTCATTGATGGCAGTTTCTGCTGTGTTGAGTGTGCCAGCCCCTGTTTTGAAGGTGTTGGGGAACGTTCCAGTGACGACTGAGATATTGATTTCTGTTCATTGTTTAACTGGATGTGTGATCCACCAGCATCATTTATTTAACTGTCATATTGCTGATCAATGAGTCCAAATATATGTCCATGCAATCATCCATCAAGTACATTAAACTGCGCAAATATGAAAGAACAAACATAGCCATAAAATGCACACAACTGACGACAACAGGAATACAGTAGCGTGCTATACCTCTATATTTGTCTGTCTGTCTGCCAGTCAGGAACAGGGCCCCATACAGGAAGATGGCCGCAATGCTAAATGCCAAACAGAACACCAGGAAACTGCCTGGGCCCGAGCTGACCAAAAGCTGAATATAAACAACGGATATACAACATAATAATAATAATAATAATAATAATAATAATAATAATAATAATAATAATAATAATAATAATAATAATAATCATCTAGGTTGTTACAATTGGATAACCAGTACTATTAAATGTCATTTATACATGAATAGCTAAATTTTAAGTTCAGAAATATGAGACATTGTAGTATTCAAGAAATAGTGTGAAAGAAACATTAGATGCCGTAGGGGCAAATGCTTAGTGTAGATAACAAAAAGCAAACAACAATAAATAACAAAACGAAGGAGATATATAATCTCAATCAATAACAAAAAGAAAGAGATCATACATGACAACAAGACAAACCGATGTAGCGATATTTATAACTTACTAGCTGACCCGGCCAGGCTTCGCCCAGACCCTGGTGGGGAGCATCTCATTTAATTCATATAAGTAGTCATATAAGCTCCCGTTCCCGACTGTCTGTCTGTCTGTCTGTCTTGTCTGACCCGGCCCGGCTTCGCCCAGCCTCTGGTAGGTAGCATCTCATTTAATTCATATAAGTAGTCATATAAGCTCCCGTTCCCGTTCCCGACTATCTACTGTCTGTCTATTATTAGAAAGAGCACTTGAAAGATCTTTACATCTTCCCCCAACAATTAACTTCGGTAAATGGAGCATCTTATTTAATTCATATTCGGCCCCTGCTCCAGTTCCCGTTCCCAAAAAAGACGACCCGGCCCGGCTTCGCCCAGTCCCTGGTGGGGAGCATATCATTTAATTCATATTCGGCGGAGGGAGGAGGAGGAGGGAGCAGGAGGAGGAGGGAGGAGTAGGAGGGAGGAGGGAGGAAGGGAGGGAGGAGGAGGAGGGAGGAAGAGGAGGAGGAGGGGAGGAGGAGGAGGGGAGGAGGAGGAGGGGAGGAGGAGGGGAGAAGGAGGAGGAAGGAGAAGGGGGAGGAGGTGGGAGGAGGAGGAGGGAGGAGGAGGGAGGAGGAAGAGGGAGGAGGGAGAAGGAGGAAGAGGAAGGAGGAGGGAGAAGGAGGGAGAGGGAGGAGGTGGAGGGAGAAGGAGGAAGGAGAGGGAGGAGGAAGAGGGAGAAGAAGGAGGGAGAAGGATGAGGGAGGAGGGAGGAGGAGGGAGGAGGAGGGAGGAGGAGGGAGGAGGAGGGAGGGGAGAGGGAGGAGGTAGAGGGAGGAGGAGGGATGAGGGGGAGGAGGTGAGGAGGGGGAGGGATGAGGGTGAGGAGAAGGAGGAGGTGAGGAGGAGGGAGGAGGAGGAGGTAGGAGGAGGGAGGAGGAGGAAGAGGGAGGAGGAGGAGGATGGAGGAGGAGGAGGAGGAGGAAGAGGGCGAGGAGGAGGGTAGGAGGAGGAGGAGGATTATAACGCATATGCCTGTAGATAACTGCAACGAAAAGGTCCACCTATTTGAGAAATATGCAACAATTTTACATATATAGCAATTCTATTAGAAGTTATGTCCCCTCGCTATATATACATTATAATGTAAATTAAATATTAAATAATAATAAGAAAACATGTTTGTACACTAAAAAAACTATGACAGTTGGCAGCACGGGAATGATTAGAAGACGTGTAGAAAATTTCATCTCAATCGGATGGACCGTTAGCGAACGCATAAAGGACACACATACATACATACAGACAGACAGACAGACAGACAGACAGACAGACAGACAGACAGACGGAGATTCTCTTTTATATATATAGATTAGTAATGTCATGAAATGGCAGTAGCTTAGTTTTGATCCTATTGGTTCTGTAAAACTAGAGTAGTAAAGGACATTTTTACATGCCTTGGTGTGTACTGGTCATATTGTGCATATCGTCCATATTTGTATAGAGAGTCAGCACTGGGTGGGTGATGTGGTCAGGATCACACAGATCGTCTTTACCTCCCAGGTCATTTCCTGGTACTTGATTTAGACTGGGTTGACTTAGTATCGAGGTCATTTAAATAAATGCCCGGTGCCAGGGGAATGTCAACACAGGGCTGGTAGATAGACCGGCTAGCCTTGGCGCCATGGCGGCTCCCTTGGCAAATACATCTTGCATCTTGTATTATACATCTATGTATACCAATATTTCTGATCAACATTCTGGATAGTTCTCAGAACAGACGGCACATGTGATAGTTTGCTAAAGCTTTGATACGAGACGCTATAGCATAGTGGTTAGTGTGCTTGTTTGCCAAGACAATGGTCCCAGTTTAATCGCCGGCAGCGACAGAACTTTTTGCTCCATCCAGTACAGTTCTGTGGTCACCCTAGCCGTATAACTTGAACATCGAAACATAATTGTCTGGGAATTGTCTGGACAGCACATGTGGCGAGGAAGGGAACTGGTCAAATACCTCATTGTCCCTAGAATATGTACAGACCTAACAGTTCACACACTCCAACGGCAACATCGCTAGATCAGCAAGACATTGGCGAGGAAGGGAACTGGTCAAATACCTCATTGTCCCTAGAATATGTACAGACCTAACAGTTCACACACTCCAACGGCAACATCGCTAGATCAGCAAGACATTGGCGAGGAAGGGAACTGGTCAAATACCTCATTGTCCCTAGAATATGTACAGACCTAACAGTTCGCACACTCCAACGGCAACATCGCTAGATCAGCAAGACATTGGCGAGGAAGGGAACTGGTCAAATACCTCATTGTCCCTAGAATATGTACAGACCTAACAGTTCACACACTCCAACGGCAACATCGCTAGATCAGCAAGACATTGGCGAGGAAGGGAACTGGTCAAATACCTCATTGTCCCTAGAATATGTACAGACCTAACAGTTCACACACTCCAACGGCAACATCGCTAGATCAGCAAGACATTGGCGAGGAAGGGAACTGGTCAAATACCTCATTGTCCCTAGAATATGTACAGACCTAACAGTTCGCACACTCCAACGGCAACATCGCTAGATCAGCAAGACATTGGCGAGGAAGGGAACTGGTCAAATACCTCATTGTCCCTAGAATATGTACAGACCTAACAGTTCGCACACTCCAACGGCAACATCGCTAGATCAGCAAGACATTGGCGAGGAAGGGAACTGGTCAAATACCTCATTGTCCCTAGAATATGTACAGACCTAACAGTTCGCACACTCCAACGGCAACATCGCTAGATCAGCAAGACATTGGCGAGGAAGGGAACTGGTCAAATACCTCATTGTCCCTAGAATATGTACAGACCTAACAGTTCACACACTCCAACGGCAACATCGCTAGATCAGCAAGACATTGGCGAGGAAGGGAACTGGTCAAATACCTCATTGTCCCTAGAGTATGTACAGACCTAACAGTTCACACACTCCAACGGCAACATCGCTAGATCAGCAAGACATTGGCGAGGAAGGGAACTGGTCAAATACCTCATTGTCCCTAGAGTATGTACAGACCTAACAGTTCACACACTCCAACGGCAACATCGCTAGATCAGCAAGACATTGGCGAGGAAGGGAACTGGTCAAATACCTCATTGTCCCTAGAATATGTACAGACCTAACAGTTCACACACTCCAACGGCAACATCGCTAGATCAGCAAGACATTGGCGAGGAAGGGAACTGGTCAAATACCTCATTGTCCCTAGAGTATGTACAGACCTAACAGTTCACACACTCCAACGGCAACATCGCTAGATCAGCAAGACATTGGCGAGGAAGGGAACTGGTCAAATACCTCATTGTCCCTAGAGTATGTACAGACCTAACAGTTCACACACTCCAACGGCAACATCGCTAGATCAGCAAGACATTGGCGAGGAAGGGAACTGGTCAAATACCTCATTGTCCCTAGAGTATGTACAGACCTAACAGTTCACACACTCCAACGGCAACATCGCTAGATCAGCAAGACATTGGCGAGGAAGGGAACTGGTCAAATACCTCATTGTCCCTAGAGTATGTACAGATCTAACAGTTCACACACTCCAACGGCAACATCGCTAGATCAGCAAGACATTGGCGAGGAAGGGAACTGGTCAAATACCTCATTGTCCCTAGAGTATGTACAGACCTAACAGTTCACACACTCCAACGGCAACATCGCTAGATCAGCAAGACATTGGCGAGGAAGGGAACTGGTCAAATACCTCATTGTCCCTAGAGTATGTACAGACCTAACAGTTCACACACTCCAACGGCAACATCGCTAGATCAGCAAGACATTGGCGAGGAAGGGAACTGGTCAAATACCTCATTGTCCCTAGAGTATGTACAGACCTAACAGTTCACACACTCCAACGGCAACATCGCTAGATCAGCAAGACATTGGCGAGGAAGGGAACTGGTCAAATACCTCATTGTCCCTAGAATATGTACAGACCTAACAGTTCACACACTCCAACGGCAACATCGCTAGATCAGCAAGACATTGGCGAGGAAGGGAACTGGTCAAATACCTCATTGTCCCTAGAATATGTACAGACCTAACAGTTCACACACTCCAACGGCAACATCGCTAGATCAGCAAGACATTGGCAAGGAAGGGAACTGGTCAAATACCTCATTGTCCCTAGAATATGTACAGACCTAACAGTTCACACACTCCAACGGCAACATCGCTAGATCAGCAAGACATTGGCGAGGAAGGGAACTGGTCAAATACCTCATTGTCCCTAGAATATGTACAGACCTAACAGTTCACACACTCCAACGGCAACATCGCTAGATCAGCAAGACATTGGCGAGGAAGGGAACTGGTCAAATACCTCATTGTCCCTAGAATATGTACAGACCTAACAGTTCACACACTCCAACGGCAACATCGCTAGATCAGCAAGACATTGGCGAGGAAGGGAACTGGTCAAATACCTCATTGTCCCTAGAATATGTACAGACCTAACAGTTCGCACTCCAACGGCAACATCGCTAGATCAGCAAGACATTGGCGAGGAAGGGAACTGGTCAAATACCTCATTGTCCCTAGAATATGTACAGACCTAACAGTTCACACACTCCAACGGCAACATCGCTAGATCAGCAAGACATTGGCGAGGAAGGGAACTGGTCAAATACCTCATTGTCCCTAGAATATGTACAGACCTAACAGTTCACACACTCCAACGGCAACATCGCTAGATCAGCAAGACATTGGCGAGGAAGGGAACTGGTCAAATACCTCATTGTCCCTAGAATATGTACAGACCTAACAGTTCACACACTCCAACGGCAACATCGCTAGATCAGCAAGACATTGGCGAGGAAGGGAACTGGTCAAATACCTCATTGTCCCTAGAATATGTACAGACCTAACAGTTCGCACACTCCAACGGCAACATCGCTAGATCAGCAAGAAATTGGCGAGGAAGGGAACTGGTCAAATACCTCATTGTCCCTAGAATATGTACAGACCTAACAGTTCACACACTCCAACGGCAACATCGCTAGATCAGCAAGACATTGGCGAGGAAGGGAACTGGTCAAATACCTCATTGTCCCTAGAATATGTACAGACCTAACAGTTCGCACTCCAACGGCAACATCGCTAGATCAGCAAGACATTGGCGAGGAAGGGAACTGGTCAAATACCTCATTGTCCCTAGAATATGTACAGACCTAACAGTTCACACACTCCAACGGCAACATCGCTAGATCAGCAAGACATTGGCGAGGAAGGGAACTGGTCAAATACCTCATTGTCCCTAGAATATGTACAGACCTAACAGTTCACACACTCCAACGGCAACATCGCTAGATCAGCAAGACATTGGCGAGGAAGGGAACTGGTCAAATACCTCATTGTCCCTAGAATATGTACAGACCTAACAGTTCACACACTCCAACGGCAACATCGCTAGATCAGCAAGACATTGGCGAGGAAGGGAACTGGTCAAATACCTCATTGTCCCTAGAATATGTACAGACCTAACAGTTCACACACTCCAACGGCAACATCGCTAGATCAGCAAGACATTGGCGAGGAAGGGAACTGGTCAAATACCTCATTGTCCCTAGAATATGTACAGACCTAACAGTTCACACACTCCAACGGCAACATCGCTAGATCAGCAAGACATTGGCGAGGAAGGGAACTGGTCAAATACCTCATTGTCCCTAGAATATGTACAGACCTAACAGTTCGCACTCCAACGGCAACATCGCTAGATCAGCAAGACATTGGCGAGGAAGGGAACTGGTCAAATACCTCATTGTCCCTAGAATATGTACAGACCTAACAGTTCACACACTCCAACGGCAACGTCGCTAGATCAGCAAGACATTGGCGAGGAAGGGAACTGGTCAAATACCTCATTGTCCCTAGAATATGTACAAACCTAACAGTTCACACACTCCAACGGCAACATCGCTAGATCAGCAAGACATTGGCGAGGAAGGGAACTGGTCAAATACCTCATTGTCCCTAGAATATGTACAGACCTAACAGTTCACACACTCCAACGGCAACATCGCTAGATCAGCAAGACATTGGCGAGGAAGGGAACTGGTCAAATACCTCATTGTCCCTAGAGTATGTACAGACCTAACAGTTCACACACTCCAACGGCAACATCGCTAGATCAGCAAGACATTGGCGAGGAAGGGAACTGGTCAAATACCTCATTGTCCCTAGAGTATGTACAGACCTAACAGTTCGCACACTCCAACGGCAACATCGCTAGATCAGCAAGACATTGGCGAGGAAGGGAACTGGTCAAATACCTCATTGTCCCTAGAATATGTACAGACCTAACAGTTCACACACTCCAACGGCAACATCGCTAGATCAGCAAGACATTGGCGAGGAAGGGAACTGGTCAAATACCTCATTGTCCCTAGAGTATGTACAGACCTAACAGTTCACACACTCCAACGGCAACATCGCTAGATCAGCAAGACATTGGCGAGGAAGGGAACTGGTCAAATACCTCATTGTCCCTAGAATATGTACAGACCTAACAGTTCACACACTCCAACGGCAACATCGCTAGATCAGCAAGACATTGGCGAGGAAGGGAACTGGTCAAATACCTCATTGTCCCTAGAATATGTACAGACCTAACAGTTCACACACTCCAACGGCAACATCGCTAGATCAGCAAGACATTGGCGAGGAAGGGAACTGGTCAAATACCTCATTGTCCCTAGAATATGTACAGACCTAACAGTTCACACACTCCAACGGCAACATCGTTAGATCATCAAGACATTGGCGAGGAAGGGAACTGGTCAAATACCTCATTGTCCCTAGAATATGTACAGACCTAACAGTTCACACACTCCAACGGCAACATCGCTAGATCAGCAAGACATTGGCGAGGAAGGGAACTGGTCAAATACCTCATTGTCCCTAGAATATGTACAGACCTAACAGTTCACACACTCCAACGGCAACATCGCTAGATCAGCAAGACATTGGCGAGGAAGGGAACTGGTCAAATACCTCATTGTCCCTAGAATATGTACAGACCTAACAGTTCACACACTCCAACGGCAACATCGTTAGATCAGCAAGACATTGGCGAGGAAGGGAACTGGTCAAATACCTCATTGTCCCTAGAATATGTACAGACCTAACAGTTCGCACACTCCAACGGCAACATCGCTAGATCAGCAAGACATTGGCGAGGAAGGGAACTGGTCAAATACCTCATTGTCCCTAGAATATGTACAGACCTAACAGTTCACACACTCCAACGGCAACATCGCTAGATCAGCAAGACATTGGCGAGGAAGGGAACTGGTCAAATACCTCATTGTCCCTAGAATATGTACAGACCTAACAGTTCACACACTCCAACGGCAACATCGCTAGATCAGCAAGACATTGGCGAGGAAGGGAACTGGTCAAATACCTCATTGTCCCTAGAATATGTACAGACCTAACAGTTCACACACTCCAACGGCAACATCGCTAGATCAGCAAGACATTGGCGAGGAAGGGAACTGGTCAAATACCTCATTGTCCCTAGAATATGTACAGACCTAACAGTTCACACACTCCAACGGCAACATCGCTAGATCAGCAAGACATTGGCGAGGAAGGGAACTGGTCAAATACCTCATTGTCCCTAGAATATGTACAGACCTAACAGTTCACACACTCCAACGGCAACATCGTTAGATCAGCAAGACATTGGCGAGGAAGGGAACTGGTCAAATACCTCATTGTCCCTAGAATATGTACAGACCTAACAGTTCACACACTCCAACGGCAACATCACTAGATCAGCAAGACATTGGCGAGGAAGGGAACTGGTCAAATACCTCATTGTCCCTAGAATATGTACAGACCTAACAGTTCACACACTCCAACGGCAACATCGCTAGATCAGCAAGACATTGGCGAGGAAGGGAACTGGTCAAATACCTCATTGTCCCTAGAATATGTACAGACCTAACAGTTCACACACTCCAACGGCAACATCGCTAGATCAGCAAGACATTGGCGAGGAAGGGAACTGGTCAAATACCTCATTGTCCCTAGAATATGTACAGACCTAACAGTTCACACACTCCAACGGCAACATCGCTAGATCAGCAAGACATTGGCGAGGAAAGGAACTGGTCAAATACCTCATTGTCCCTAGAATATGTACAGACCTAACAGTTCACACACTCCAACGGCAACATCGCTAGATCAGCAAGACATTGGCGAGGAAGGGAACTGGTCAAATACCTCATTGTCCCTAGAATATGTACAGACCTAACAGTTCACACACTCCAACGGCAACATCGCTAGATCAGCAAGACATTGGCGAGGAAGGGAACTGGTCAAATACCTCATTGTCCCTAGAATATGTACAGACCTAACAGTTCACACACTCCAACGGCAACATCGCTAGATCAGCAAGACATTGGCGAGGAAGGGAACTGGTCAAATACCTCATTGTCCCTAGAATATGTACAGACCTAACAGTTCACACACTCCAACGGCAACATCGCTAGATCAGCAAGACATTGGCGAGGAAGGGAACTGGTCAAATACCTCATTGTCCCTAGAATATGTACAGACCTAACAGTTCACACACTCCAACGGCAACATCGTTAGATCAGCAAGACATTGGCGAGGAAGGGAACTGGTCAAATACCTCATTGTCCCTAGAGTATGTACAGACCTAACAGTTCACACACTCCAACGGCAACATCGCTAGATCAGCAAGACATTGGCGAGGAAGGGAACTGGTCAAATACCTCATTGTCCCTAGAGTATGTACAGACCTAACAGTTCACACACTCCAACGGCAACATCGTTAGATCAGCAAGACATTGGCCACGCTCAGCTTCAAATGAATGGATTAACTCTTAGACGACGTGAAGATTTACCCGAGTATGATGCAGAATTGTTCCATCCTTGGATCTGTATACGCAGGTGAAGATGAGATATCAAGTATATTATCTTCGGTAGGTCAGCTTGTTTTATTTAGCCGAAGCAGTTTCCTGCCATGGATCTATGACGTGATAGCGCCATCACATGTTGTAGCCCTGGATGCACGGGCACGAGGTGGCCAGTCTTTCCCTCACTTTAACAGATGACGAGCCCCAGCCTTGAACCCGTGTCCGACCGTGCTCATGACATTACAAGCGCAATTCACTATCAACTAGGCCAGCGCGCCCGCTATGTGGGGTTGATATGTTTATTTGTATCTGCGCAGGACAGTGGGAATAAATTGGTATGGTAGAACCACCAATGTAGAGCTCGCGGGGAAAACTAAACGCATTCCAGTGAACCAAGAGGCGTGGACAAGATGCTGGCGTTGCACAGGACACACAGTGAGAACACCTGAGAACAATATAACTAGACCAGTGGTTCTCAACCTTTTTGGCCCATGAACCCCTTCACCATATATTCAGAATGTCATCCTCCCTTTCGTATTTCCTCCATATAAATTTCCCCGCCCCACCCCCACCCCGCCCCTACACAATATACGTAACAATGGAAGCTAAATTTAATAACACATACTAGAATAATTCTAGACGTCTACATAAAACGTGATTTGCTGATCTTCTTACGTTAACAAACTAATTTCAGAAGGAAGGGGGGGGGGGTGTACATAACCGTAAAATCGGTTCTTGTATTAATGCGATTTAGAAATAATTTTAATCCCCTCCCCCCTTCCTTTCTGGAAACCCTAAAATTCCCCCCTGGGGGTATGGGGGGATTCCCCCACCGGTTGAGAACCACTGAACTAGACACTCGTTTGTCTGGAACCCACAAGGCAAACGACATAGCAGGAGTCCTAACACACACTGAGCAGGGAATTACAGATAGAGATGTATAATACTGGAGAGTACATGGGCGGGGAGCTGTCGGAGACAGGAACACATTGGGCATGGTTTGGTTGAGGGCCCATGCCCTAAGCCCAAAGGCAGAAGTAAAAAAGACAGAAAAAGTTATGTAGGCAGGTAATGTACATAGTTAGGCGGGAAGGCAGGCAGACGGGTAGGTGGGTAGGTAGGTATGTAGATAGGTAGTTAGGTAGGTAGGTAGGTACGTACGTAGGCAGGTAGGTAGACAGGTAGTAGGTAGGTGTTATGCGTTATTACAGATAAAACATTTTCACCTGTACAATGCGAAACAATCACTGCTGAAAAGCTACCAGTGCGAACAGCAAGACTCCCGTCACGAATGGTTACACATATCTGCCCCGGATATTGTAATATTCTGACACCGTAGGCAGCTGCTTTTTGCGGCTGACTCAATCACAGGACTATCATTCTGAGCCGGTAATGGACCCCAACTATAACTTCTCCTGAAAGTTGAACCGGGTAGGGTTATTGGAGAAATCGAACCGAAAAAGAAACCGGATATTGGCTGGGCTCCCAGATCGACCCAGTCTAAAATGAGCGCCATGAAATGTCCTGGCAGTAATGACGGCCGGCGTCATAATGTCCTTCCACCCTTGGATGTCCATATATCATCTATCTATAGAAATATTGTTCTGGGAGCTACCATAATAGCCAATGTGACCTCAAGATGTGTAGACGGGTATTTTACTTTTTTTTTATTTTTTTAAGTGGCCTGTAGGAGAGAAGGCATTGAGTTTCACCAGTAACTATGTTCAGCTATAAAGTTCGTTCCTGATTTCGTAACATTGTGCATCTTCTCTCAGCAGACATTGGAATGAGAATAGATTTCACTGATTACGCTAATTCTTGGCACTTCTAAACTGACAATGAAGGTCGCGTGTTCAGGCACATTCATTTCTATTGGCGTAATTTCACTATTAGCTGAATGTTATTGTTTTTTTTTAAGCCCTTCCCCCACCGCCACCCCCACCCTACCCCTTTTTGTCTCCTGTACCCCCACCCCTCTAATCTCAGACGAGAACTTATAATTAAAGCCCATCTCAGCATCAAATTCAGGGCTGTGCCGTGCCATGATACAGAGAGGCGATCGCATCAGGCGGCACCGTAGAGTGGCGGCATAAGCAGCGAAAAAGAAGACTTGCATCATACAAAGACAATCTACCGCACGACCCTGCTCAAATTAATAATCATGTGACAGCATAATAACATGGACAACTATGACAGAAAACAAGCACTTACATTTCCAACTATGACGGGACACAAGGCCTCACCAAGAGCAGCAACTACCACCAAGCATGTTGTTATAGACGCTGAAAATATGTTGTAATTAGTAGTAGTAGTAGTAGTATTAGTAGTAGTAGTAGTAGTAGTAGTAGTAGTAGTAGTAGTAGTAGTAGTAGTAGTAGTAGTTGTAGTAGTAGTAGTAGTAGTAGTAGTTGTTGTTGTTGTTGTTGTTGTTGTTGTTGTTGTTGTTGATGATGTTCTTGTTGTGTATGAGGTGGGAGAAGTGTCGGAGATGTGTTTCAATGTTAACATATTAACTACGTTAGATGATAGAGTCATTGTTAATGATTCTGCAAACTTTGATATAAAAATGGATCAGACAATAGCATGGTGGATTATAGTCATGCTTGAGAAGACGGTGACCCGGATTCAAACATGAGAACTACCTCAGTGACAGACCCAGCCCCATGAAATGGTTAGAGAACAATTGTTCACATTCCCACACGTTGTAGGGGAAAAGGGGAAAAAAATGGGCGAAGAAGGGAAGCCTCACTCCTTCTCTTTATGTCCTGGTTTAAAATATGTGAAAGCCTGCCAGTTCACACATCTGCGCGGTATATACAGCGGGGAAACCATTCTCTTTCTACCCTTCTATTAAACGTTGGTGTAAAACCGTGAACAAGAGATGGTCATTGTTTTGTCTCTTTGTCCGAACCATGGGGTGATATCAGGCCTGGTTCTTTACCTGCTTCATAAAGGTGTACAAATAACAAATAATTATATTTACGTGACCATGGGGAAGTTTATTGAAAGGGGGGGGGGGGGGTATGGTAGAAGAGATGAAATGTTACTAATTTCAGTAAATAATTTTTACCTTGTTTACAAGTTCACACGCAAAAAACATTTGAGGAGTACGTGGGGGAAGCATTAAGTAAGAGTGTGTGTGGGAGAAGTACCCAGTAACAGTGTTGCCGGAGAACAACTGATTTAGAGAGTATGCAAGAATAAATGTGTAATAGTAGGTGGGAGAAGCATTCCGTCTGAGTGTGTGGGAGAAGTATTAAGTATGAGTATGTGGGAGAAGTATTGAATATGACTGTGTGGGAGAATAGTGAGTATATTTGTGTGTGGTTGAAGTAATAAGTATGAATGTATGGGAGCAGTTTTGAGTAGGAGTGTGGGAGAAGTATTGAGTACGAGTGTGTTTGATAAGTATTTAGTAAGAGTGTGTAGAAGTATTGTGTAAGAGTGTGGCAGAAGTATTGAGTGTTGTTTGTCCATCAAGAATGATGATGACCATTCATTTCATCCAGTGGGGATATTGGATGAAGAATGACTTGCGTGATGACTTGGATTAAAGTGAGGAAGAGTTGCGCAATTCGTCGACCTCACTCTCTCGCCTGAGTCCATCTGAGTCCAGTGGCAAGACAAGTCGAGATGACTGGAGACGAATACAGGTGCAGTGGATGACCAGGGCGCTGTACGTGCCTTGCCGTGCTCATTACGTTCCACAACGCTTTGCAGGTAAACGCCGTCTTGCCCGTTGAATCAGGAATGATTTCTTCCGCGCAGTCTGCCGAGTCCTGTCTTCACATGCTGAGTAGGCATACCCTAGTTTACCGCTTGGTTTGACACCAAATCGGTTACCCATGCCTGGTTTAGCCAGCCTCTCACAGCTGTTGCCCGGGGGGTGGCCACTGTCGCATGCTGACAGCTACTAGGAGCCACAGGCACGAGCTGGGTGTCAGGCTTAGACCAGTGGGGGATGGGTCCTGAAAAGGACATGAGAGTCATCCTTACCAAAGGTGCCACCAATGCCTGACACCCCGTACCCCGCAAGGCAGAAGTATTGAGTATGAGTAAAGGAGAAGTATTGTGTATGGATGTGGGAGAAGTATTGAGAATGATTATTGGAGAAGTATTGTGTATGAATGTGTCACAACTATTGAGTATGAGTGTGGGAGAAGTATTGAGAATGAGTATAGGAGACGTATTGAGTATGAATATGGGAGAAGTATTGAGTATGAATGTTGGAGAAGTATTGAGTAAGAATGTAGCAGAAGTATTGAGTATGAGTGTGGGAGAATTATTGAGACTGAGTGTGGGAGAAGTATTGAGTATGAATGTAGGAGAAGTATTGAGAATGAATGTAGGAAACATATTGAGTAAGAATATGGCAGACGTATTGAGTGTGAGTGTGGGAGACGTATTGAGAATGAGTAAAGGAGAAGTATTGAGTAAGAGTGTGGCAGAAGTATTGAGTATGAGTGTGGGAGAAGTATTGCGAATGAGTATAAAGAATTATTGAGTAAGAATGTGGCAGAAGTATTGAGTATGAGTGTGGGAGAAGTATTGAGAATGAGTATAGGAGAAGTATTGAGTATGAATGTAGGAGAAGTATTGAGAATGAGTATAGGAGAAGTATTGAGTATGAATGTGGGAGATGTATTGTGTAAGAGTGTGGCAGAAGTATTGAGTATGAGTAAATGAGAAGTATTGTGTATGGATGTGGGAGAATTATTGAGAATGAGTATAACAGAAGTATTGAGCATGAATGTGGGAGATGTATTGAGAATGATTATAGGAGAAGTATTGAGTATGAATGTGTCACAACTATTGAGTATGAGTGTGGGAGAAGTATTGAGAATGAGTATAGGAGAAGTATTGAGTATGAATGTGGGAGAAATATTGAGAATGATTATAGGAGAAGTATTGAGTATAAATGTAGGAGAAGTATTGAGTATGAATGTGGGAGAAGTATTGAGTATGAATGTGTGAAAAGTACTTAGTGAGAGTGTGGGAGAGGTACTGAGTATGAGTGGGGGAGAAAGTATTGTTATGAGTGGGGGAAAATATTGATAAATAGTAGTTGAGTAGAGTATTGAGCAAGAGCAAGGCGTATATATGTAGAAAATATGAAAGACGTGTTGATAAAAAGTATGCATTTTAGAGATACATATATCAGAAGCATTGAAGACAACCAAGATAATTGTGACATTACATTCACTAGTCGGAATAATGATCTGGTGTCTCTCTGATGTCCAGATTTCTGACAATGTACAGAACAGTCTGTAAATAAAGCTCTATATGTCTGTAATCTCAGTGACTATCTGTCAACTTACGATTAATGTCAATGGATTGCTCAGCCATGGACATGACTGTCGGCGACATACTGCTCACAAACAGACCCACGCTGCAAGTGCCGATGTAGATGGCAATATGACTCCATCGAAATATGATCGTGATGAGTAGGCCAAGTGTGCAGCCAGTCTAGGAATAGAATACTTGTAATCAACACATCATGAAGTTGCAGCATAGGCATTGATGTATATATTTATAAGTAATAACTGGTACAATGCCAAACAAAACAGTACGATTGAACTAAACATGGTACACAATCAAATGAATAAGTATTATAGTGTCAATTTTTGTTCACTGGGTATTGAAATTGCGAAAGACACAGCGAAACAAAACGAATAACACCATGATCTTAGTTTGGCGATATCTCGTCCTTCTGTCCAAAAGGGAGGTCACATTCGGCGATTTTTTATTCTTCAGCACTGAATCACTTAATAAAAAAGCATAGAGCAGTTAAGCACCAGGCATCAGAGGACACTATACAAGTGACACACTGAACGTCGTTGACTAACCCTGTTTGACTACGCCACTTTCAAATGGTGGAATCATGGTAGCACAGTCGGCAAGCACGCATATCTGCCGGTTCTGTAGTCACATGTTCGGATCCCATCGTGGCTGCATATGGGGGTGGGTGGGGGGGGGGGGGGGGGGCGAGAGTTTTAAACTGACCTTGGCTTCAAAGTCTACCCAGACTAAAATACGAGCAAGAAAATGTTCTGGGAAATAAAGGTGCCGGCGTGATATGTATTACTTCCCCCATCTATTGTCGATTGGTATTTGTATATAAAAATGTGATGCTAGCACCATATACCAATTCGCCTAAGAGTATATAAAAGGGGCCACTTTCAACAATGACGCCCAATGCTCATCTCCTCAAGCGGCAATTGCCAGTACTCACAAAATTGTGGCGCTAACTTCTTCTGAGGATAATTCGTTGGCCTGGTTTATATGTAGATTAACTGCATTTGTTTCCAGTACATTGTATCTCGGACTACAGTGGTACAATTTTACAGACTTTACGTCGTTCTTTTTATATTATCCTTCTATCTAAATCTGTTCAAGCCTTGTTAAAACTGTTCAAGCCTTGTTAAAAATGTTCAAGCCTTCCATTTTCATTCCAGTGTGCGTGTGTGTGTGTGTGTGCGCGCGCCCATTTTCGTTTATACTATTTATTGTATTTTGATCTCTGTAGATGCTCATATTTTTTACATGCCGTCTAATGTCCAGTAAACATACGTATTCTATTGATGATGTCTTTCTTCATGCAGCAATTTATTACAAGAAATGACCAATTTGTTTTAGTACGCCTTTCTGTACAGTGATGTGCATGAAATTGTTTGAAATGCAAATTATCATAATGTTGCGAATATTACTGTCTCATCTGCATGATATACGTTTCTTAATTGATGATGAGCCCCTCGAATTGGTTTCATTCCTGCCCCATAGTGTTACTGTTTTATCTCAATTGGTGTTAATTTAAAGCAACAGCGTTTGGAATAGAACGAGTTAAAGTAAAAGGTATCTGGGACAAAAACGAGTCAGACTTATTGTTATCTTCAAATATCTTTTTCACTCTCTCAGCTATCAACCACCCACGTCATGCCATTTGTCTTTTCTTTCTATTTATTTTCATAGCCCTGGGGTGGTGTGTCTGTCACTTCCGCGGCCAGGATTTGGCAAACAGCCATAAGCTCAGCTGCCCCAGGCCATCCTGTGTCTGATTGTTGACAGCCTAACCTTTACTGGTTCACACTGGGCCTGGATGACAAATATGGCGACGACTAACCGCCATTAAGTGAGTGACACTACAGTAGATGGATGAACGTACTGAATACCCATAGCTCTCGTTAAATGTAGTACTATCTGTTTATAAATCACAGCGTAGTTTGCATATAGATTGTTCTTTAGAATACACATAGTAAAACTATCCTGTTTAATCTGTTGAAATACTATCCCAAATCACTTCGAAATTCCCTCCATCTATTTTTATTCCGTTTTTGTTACTGCACAATATCAAGAAGTTCATCATTGACTACCATTTTATTACCAGGATCTCTATGTTATTTGTAAATGTGTCTTCCAGATTTTAGAGGAATAAACAGTGTTATGTAACGAATAGCTCTTTTATAGGTGTGCATGTGGTTTAGAATACACATAACACACAAAATAAAACCTAGTGGAAGGGGTGAGGGGATTGGTTTTTTAAAACTAAGGGAAGTAAAAGAGGAAAACAATTCTGACTTATTCAGTCACAGTTAAATAAACTTTAAAATGCATTTCTTGTAAAGTGTACCTACAAATTCAAACATACAGACAAAAGAAATAATATATAACTACCCGGGTTTTTCCAAACCAAATTACGCCTTTGGTTTTTAGAGTTTGGTAATGGCGGAACAGAGTTATGTTATCTTATGTATGTTTGTGTGTGTGTGCATTTAAATGTGTGATTCTGTGTTCTTTGGCGTGAATGTGCCTGAAGACAAGCATGAGAATTTCCTCGAAATGTGTCTAACGTTTAGTTATTTAACTCTTAGAGTTAAAAGGTAGCTGCATATCCTGTACAGGATTTTGCAATCAACCTTAGTCAACATTTGTTAGCTGTCTGTGATGCGCTAGGTAATTTTGCTTTCAGTGGTTTGCCATTGCTTTCTGAACGAGCGACTCCTCATGCCATCCAAATCAACGCAAAGTATGTGCTTCCAAATCGTCCGGGGCTGACTTCAAATGCTCGAGTCAGTATTTCTGCGGCTCACTAACCCCCACACCACATTAGTCCACTCATAAACGTCACTGACAGGAACTTCAAGAACCTTGCCATGATGGCTAGGAAATATCCGCTCTAAACATTGATCTAAACTAAGAAAATTGAAATATTTAGAGGAGGTATATGCCCGTGAAGAGAAGAAGAGGAAGACCAAAGATATGGGAGCAAAGTTCTGAAAGGGGCTTGCTACTGAATGAATGAATGAAACATTGATATATCGGTGTTCAAGAGTTAATACAAGCGACTTCCCTCCCGATCTGTGTGATGACTCAGAACATTACAGCTCGGTGCAAATCTTCACCGCTGCACTCCTGACATATGCTCCGATCTCCACGGGAAGACATTAATCAGACTGTAACAATCAACTAACTGTGTCTGCTTGTACGCTAGGGGCGCTGTGTGCTTTTGTGAACATACCAACCTTAAAGCTAACCTTTGATTTAAAAGAAGAACTTGTAGAACTAAATGCAATTTAGTGTATCTAGGCCGCAAGAACTATGATGCATATTATGAACTCGCCAAATGTAAATAAGTAGCAATGACAAAACTTCGTACAAAGGTTGAAATACCAAACACACCACACACAAAAAAATTAAACAAACTAAAGATGGGAGATGCCGATGAAAGCAACTATTGAATTGGTCAATTGACAGCTGAACATATGTTGCAAGAATGTTCAAATTATGCAGAACAGAGAAAACTATTGAGGGCTATACCCACTCTATCCGAGGACACACTCTATGCAGACGTCAATGACCTCAAGTTGACTGCTGATTTCGTTAATTGTATACAGTCTGTGACCTGAAGGTGTGCCAAGAAAAAGAAGAATTGAACATTTTTGTGGTATTTATTCATTTCTGTCCTTCGTCTAAGGCATGTCATGAAGCAGGAGCGAGCTGCGGGTCTGTGACGTGATAGGGCCGTCACATTATGTAGGTCTGAATGCATAAAACTAACAGGTGACCAGTCTTTCTCTGATTTAGCCAGACAACAAACGCAGGAGTCGAACCTCGTCCCACGGCGTAGCTCCCTACCAACTAGACTACCGCTCCTGCTTGTCCGTCGTCTAGCTGTATAATATTCTCACATCCTTAATGACATCAACAGCAAGTGCCTTGTCTACTGGCGTGGGTGATCATGCTTCTCCACATCTTGGCACGTATCAGTTCGTGTGCTGACACCCCACCACTCCCTGACATAAGACTCTACACTTAATGTAAAACAACGAAACACAATTCATACTCATAACATATAAACTACATCATCATTTGTGTGACATTTGAACATATGTCCCTTGGGATTTTGATTCAAGGGGCAAAGTGACTTACAATGTTGACGACCAGCATGAATGAGGCCGTCACACGGGCAGCAACGGGCACAGCTATAAGTCTTCCAGCAGCAAACAAGCCCTGTGGCAAGAATAAGCTATTATTAAGTCTCATTTATATTCGAAAACTGTATCAATCATAAATAACATGTGTTTGAGGTTAGCATGGCCGAATGGATTAGAGCTGTAGTTCTTAAACATCCCGTGTGCTGTTGACGAGGTAACTGGTTCAGCCCCTACATCGGTCACTTGGACTAAAATGTTGATTTCGCGTCCTTGACTTGGGGACGAAATTACAAATACCTCTGAAGTCGGAGTGTGTTCGCTTCTTGGCGAGGGACTCTAATAATAAGGAAAGATGCACGCAAACACCAGTCCAGTGCACTAGAAGTAGTAGCACGTGTATGGACTACTCTTGAGTTCAAAGGGAGCGAACGTAACAACAAAATAACATGTGTTAATTTAAAACGTTAAAACAGTGTAAAGACAGGAGGACCCTTTCTCCATACTTTAGGCGTATAGACTACATGGTGCTGGCCCTGTAAATGAATCGGTGCTCAACAGGCGATGTGGTCAGTCACGGCGGCCGTCTGTGCCTTCTAGAACATTCCCTGGTACCTATTTTAAACTGGGTCGGTCAGACTGTGAGCCCAGTCAATTTTTGTTTTAACAGATTCCCCCATCTGTGTGGAGACGAGATTATGACTATCCGGTAGACATGCAAGCATGTTACCCCCTGCGTTACAGCCGCTATTCCCTCTCCCTCCCCCCTCCATTGCCCTTTATCTCATCTCATCTTGTTCCTTTTGTACTTTGCGGGTGTTGATGTGAAGCATAAATAGCGGGAGAGTGCCCATTTATGGGAGTCATGTATTGAGATTCCCATGGAATCTGCTATACCATCGTTTACGTGGTCGGCCAATTATGCTGGTTCCATGTGGTCTGCATATCATTGCTGGTTGTGGTATACTGTTAGTTGGTAATCTAGTTATGTGGCCAAACCAATTAACGTGCTGTTTTCTGATGGGGGACAACAACATTTTCAGACATTCAAAACAATGTATTCCCCTAATGGATGTAAACACAGACACCACACATAATGTATTCCACGATTCTTGTCTGGCAAATGTCGCTGCATCTCGCCAGGGGCATACTGCACAGTTGTATATCATATGACAGGAGTAAATGAAGTTACACTTCAGCTGAAATACGTAAAACACATAATCACTGACATCGTTCGAATACATTGAATGGTATCCCCACAGTAATTTTAGATTCAAAATGAAGTCTTCCCGTTTGCATAGAGACGGCTGGAATCGAGGCATTATTGGTTAGGCGTGCATTATTTAATCCAGTCACGATCTTTTCAGGGCACAACCCAGACTGGTCTAAGCCTGACATCCAGCTCCCGCCTGTGGCTCCTAGTAGCTGTCAACATGCGACAGCGGCCACCCCCCGGGCAACAGGCTGGCTAAACCAGGCATGGGTAGCCGATTTGGTGTCAAACCAATCTGTGAACTAGGGTTTGCCTACTGTGACAGTACAGGGACGTTTATAAGATAAGTCCTGATGGTGTTTTCTTAAAAGGTTTTATTCAATATAATAAGTTCAAGAATATTGCACAGGTTACATGTTATGATGTTCACCTCTCCAGACCCAGCTGTAACTGACCTTTCTAAAACCTACGTCACGGCTTGAGCATCCTTAGTTACGTTCTTATAGGATGCTCAACCGTGCTTAACCTTTGCACATCATGCTGCTCTCCAAACCTATTAACAGAGATGGTACTCACTCTGTTACACTGCCCAGCATGTGAAGACATGACTCGGCAGACTGCGTGGAAGAAATCATTGTTGATTCAACGGGCAAAACGGCGTTTACCTGCAAAGCGTTGTGGAACGTAATGATCAATGTTTACTTCTTTCCTCTCCTTCTGTAAGCGCCAAACAATACTACGTGTGCTTATTTATTTAACTGGAACGTAATGAGCACGGCAAGGCACGTAGAGCGCCCTGGTCATCCACTGCACCTGTTTTTGTCTCCAGTCGTCTTGACATGTCTTGCCACTGGACTCAGATGGACTCAGGCGAGAGAGTGAGGTCGATGAATTGCGCAACACTTCCTCGCTTGAATCCAATTCATCGCGCAAGTCATTCTTCATCAAACGTCATATATCAAGACCTTCAAGACCTGTGGCGATGGGCGAGCAGCGAAACGGCAGGCGTGGGTACGCTGGCAGCCGTAGTCGCAGACCTGCACACAGGCGGCTCAGACCATATGGTCGTCTTCTACTGTCCGGAGCAGCAGTGGGATTCGGCAGCCTCTTGAGCGACTGAGCAGCCCTCCATAGGAAAGCACTGCTCACCTCCATAGCATGAGGAAGGGGCTAGAAAAGGTGTCCTAAACATTGTCTACTCCATCATTACCTAAACAGCTAGCCGAGTTTGGTGAGTACCCTATGCTGCGGTCGACATACAAACAAAGTAAATACAGGTAAAGCTACAAGAGCAAGCCATATTCCGTTGAGAATCGGAACTTGAAATGTACGCACACTACTTGACAGAGACGGCGCGTTGGGCCCAGAGAGACGAACAGCACTGATTGGGAGAGAGCTGGGCAGGTACAACATCGACATTGCAGCCTTGAGCGAGACACGACTTGCAGAAGAAGGCCAAATCTGTGAAGTAGGTGCCGGCTACACATTCTTCTGGAGTGGAAGGAAAAGCGAGGAAAGACGCCAATCTGGTGTGGGATCTTCCATTAAGTCTGGTCTGGTTGGCAAACTAGCTGAATTTCCGAAGGCTATAATTGACAGGATTATGACCATTAAGTTACCCCTGCTGAAAGGAGAGAAGCATGGAACAATCGTGTCTACGCACCAACCATGACCAATGAAGATGACGTCTAAAACAAGTTCTATGAGGATCTGCACAACGTATTAAGATCTGTTCCCAAAGAAGACAAACTTATACTCCTTGGGGACTTCAATGTTAGAGTAGGCAAGAACACCTCCTCTTGTTGGAGTGGCATCATTGGAAAGTACGAAGTCGGAAATTTTAACAGCAATGGATTCCTCCTCCTTCAGACGTGTGCCGAACACGATATCCTGATCACCAAAACAATTTTCCGTCGTCCCACGAGAAACAGGTCATAATGGATGCACCCTCGCTCGAAACACTGGCACCTCATTGGCTATGTCATTGTCAGGGGGAGTGACAGACAAGACCATCGGGTGACAAAATCGATGTGTGGTGACGAATGTTGGACAGACCATCGTCTCATTATCTCGAAAATAAACATACACATCAAACTACAACGGCGTCCTCAGGGGGTATAAATGCAACCCCCCAAAAAAAAACAAAAAAACTAAATGTCATCCGCCTAACCAGCAAAAAATGCAGCTGTCGTTTGAGAATATGCTGGAAGACCGCCACAAGCCCAATGATGCAGTTAAACAGGATGCGGAAACAGAGTGCAGAGCCCTAAAGGACATAATTTACAACACTGCAATGGAAATCCTGGGTCCAGCGCCCCCCCCCCCCCCCCCGGAAAGTATAAAGACTGGTTTGATGAAAATTCCGAAGACATCAGTCAATTGCTGGCCGAGAAACATCTTCTCCCTCCTCAAAGCATATTTGAATGACCCAAAGCCAACATTAAAAAAAAATGCCTTCAATAACATTCGGAGAGTAGTGCAGCAGAAACTTCGGTACATGCGGGACTCCTGGCTGAGCAACAAAGCTGATGAAATTCAAGGCTTTGCTGACAGACATGATAAAAAAAACTTCTACGACTCACTGAAAGTGTTCTATGGTCCTACATAACCAGGCATAGTTCCCCTCCTCAGTGCAGATGGGGGAACAGATAGTTGTTGGTTATGGTCTCAAGTTTCGCGATGGTACGCAGAAGATCTCTTTCACAAGACAATGGCTACGGTCACCCGGCCAGTATGGTCATTGCTAAGAAGGAAAGCAACAGCAAACTACCTTCTTTAAAAGTGCCTAGTTCATTATGATTAGCTTAAAGACAGATCAACGCAAGACAAGGACAAAAACATCAAAATTAGCAACATGGAAAATTAGGACTTTAAACGACGACGAACAATTAGATAACATCAAGCAAGAAATTGAAAGAGAGAAAATTAATATTTTAGGGATGTGCGAAGCGAGATGAACAGGAGCCGTCATCAAGATAGATGAAGAGTTTAAGATTATTTATTCTGGAGGAGAAAATCGACACAGGGAGGTAGCAATTATTTTGGACCGGCAAACATCAAAAACTGTTCAAGGATATTGGGCCGTATCAGACAGAGTTCTACTAGTTAAATTAAGCGACAGACCTTTTGGCATAAATGTTATTCAAGTATATGCCCCAACAACAGAATCCAGTGAATATAGTGTAGAAGAATTTTATAATGACGAAGAGTCTGCTTTAAAGAAATGTAAAAATTCAGAAATAAACATCATAACAGGGGATTTCAATGCAAAAGTAGGAAATCAAGGTGATAGATACACGTAGGAAGCTATGGTTTAGGAGAGAGAAATGAAAGAGGACACAGACTTGTTGAGGGGGCAAAAGAGCAGAAAATGATTGTAGGAAATACCTGGTTTAAGAAACACCCTAGAAGATTATGGGCATGGAGGAGTCCTGATAGTACAGTGGTTCTCAACCGGTGGGGAATTCCCCCCCCCCCCCCGAGGGGAATTTTGGGGTTTCCAGGGGGGGGGGGATGAAGATTATTTCAAGATCGCGTTAATACAAGCACCGATTACTTGATCTTGTTTTTCCCTTCATACTTTACGCTTCTGTACGTATCACCCTTCTGAAATTCATTTTATAACGTAAGTAGACCCGCAAGTCACATTTTATGTAGATGTCTAGACTAGTTTTAGTATGTACTATTAAATTTAGTTTCAATTATTACATATACTGTATAGGGGCAGGGGGAAATTTTTAGGGAGGAAATACGAAAGGGGGGAATGACGTCCTAAAAATATGGTGAGGGGGGAATGACGTCCTAAAAATATGATGAAGGGGGGAACGGACCAAAAAAGGTTGAGAACCACTGTGATAGCAGGATTAAAAACCAGATTGATTAAATGTTGATTATCAGAAGATTTAGAAATGCGCTTATAATAGCAAACATAGTTCCCAGTGATGATTGTTATAGTGATCACAGATTACTTACAGGAGCATTGAGGATAAAGTTAAAGAAAGTCAAGTATAAAACAGAAAACACTAAATATGATTTGTGTACATTGAGTACATTGTGTTCATTGAAATACAAAACAAATTCAACATAGAAGTACAGAATAGATTTGATATATTGTCTGATTTAGAGATCCTATTCCAGGATGTGGATGATCAATGGGAAATGTTGAAGAATTCAATCAGTTTGGCTGCAGAAACAACTATTCCAAAATTAAAGAAGGTGGGTTGCAAGAAATGGATGACTGAAGAAATTTTACAACTAATGGAAATAAGAAGACTCAACAAAAACAATGTTGCCAAATATGTAGAAATTTACAGACAAGTCAGAATATTATGTAAGGAGGGATAAGAAACATGGCTTGAGAAAAATTGCTTAGAAAAAAAAAAAAAACAACAACAACACAACAATCAAAATACCAAATTAGTGCACAAAAGAATTCAGGAACTTACTAATAAATGAACAAGTACGTCAGCAGGCTGTCTAAAAAATAAAGATGGCAAAATCATAATAGAAAAAGATCATATTCTACATGTATGATCAGACTATGTGAAACACCTTTATGATGATAACAGAGATAAACAGTATGATATTCGATTTAATAATGAAGGACTGCCAATTTTGAAGATGGGGGTTCGAAAAGTTCTTAACCATATGAAAGCTGGCAAGGCCCCCGGTGCAAATAACATCACAACAGAAATGATTAAAGGCTTTAGAAAATATGGAATAGATCAAGTCACCAGACTGCTGAACTCATTATATGATACCTGACATATACCTTCTGAATTATGTAATTCTGAATTTATTGCAATCCCAAAGAAATCAGCCTTGGAATGTGATCAACATAGAACAATTAGTATAAAGAGTTACATCACAAAGATTTCGCTACGAATTATCATGCAAAGAATGAGGAAGAAGATATAAAATGAAATAGGGGAAGAACAATGTGGGTTTATAGAAGGAAAGGGTACAGTAAATGATTTGTATATGCTGGGTTCAGTTATTGAACGTTCTATAGAAGTAAACAAAGATATACACCTTTGCTTTATTGACTAATCAAAGGCTTTCGATAGAGTAAGACATGTCAACATGGTAGATATGTTTGCAGATCTACAAATTGATTGGAAAGAGAAAAAAAAAAAGTCGCTTAAAAGTCGACATGGTCGACTTCATTGCACCGGGTTTTATCCCATATGGCTCGATCTCTTTCCGCAGCGCGGAAAGCGTCGCACAAAGCACGAACTCCGTAACTCTAGCGACGACCCACAGGAGTCTCCGAAAAATTTACCTCATGAACCGAAGGACGCGGCCCGGAATCGAACCCACAACCTTCATAGCCCGAGTTAAACGGTTGGGATGGGAATTGACGGGAAAGACATTAGACTTATAAAAAACATATATTGGAAACAACAAGCTGCCATAAGGATTGATAATGAAGTGGGGCAATATCAGCCTATTAAGAGAGGTGATAGGCAGGGATGTGTAATGTCTCCAGACCGTTTCTCCCTACACAGTGAAAATATTTTCAGAAATGTAGAAGATATAAATGGAACGAAACATCAATAACATTAGATATGCATATGATACAGTATTGACTGCAGACAATGCACAAGATCTACAACAATTAGTAGACGCAGTTGTTGTACACAGTGAGCAGCTGGGGTTGGTATTAAACTGTAAGAAGACACAGGTTATGGTCGTCACTAGGAAGAACGAAGAACCACAATGTAATATACAAATAAATGGGAATATTCTTCAACAAGTGAATCGGTACAATTACCTCGGAACAGTCATAACATCTGATGGGAGATGCCTTGAAGAGATTAGAACAAGAATCGCCATGGCGAAAGTAGCCTTTAGCAAGATAAAAAAACGTACTGACCAATAAAAGATGTCAATTGAAACGAGAAAAAGAGTGTTGAGGGGATACATAGAGCCTGTTCTTTTGTATGGATGTGAAACTTGGACAATGTGCAGTCAAGCTGAAAAACACCTGATGGATGGAGAAATGTGGTTTCTGAGGAAAATGCAAAGAATGCCATGGACAGACAGAAAAACCAATGACCAAGTATTACAGGAGACAAATGAAAATCGTAAATTGATTAGAGAAATTAGGCGTAGACAGACAACAATTTTTTGGACATGTTATGAGAAGAAATTGATTGGAGAACTTAGTGACAACTGGCAAGATCGAAGGGAACAGACCAAGAGGAAGACCGAGAGGAAAATACCTGGATAGCTTGGCCACATGGCATGGACGAGACAGGAACATTGAGCTGATCCACGACGCTGGTGATCGAGTGAAATGGCGAGTCATGACCGCCAACGCTGTCCGGGATGGCACACGATTGATTGAGACCCGCAAATCACGTTTTATGTAGACGCCTAGAGCTATTCAGGTATGTGTTATTAAAGTTAGCTTCCATTTTTACGTACACTGTGTAGGGGTAGGGGGGCATTTATAGGGAGGAAATACGAAAAAGCGTGGAAGGATGACATTCTGGACATTGGTGAATGGGTAATTAATTTATTTGCATGTCCTTCACAGGACGTAGCAGTCAACCCCAGCATTTTGGCTGTTCGTGGACCTGGGCAAGTTTTACTCAGTAGTTTTCCATTGCTTTCTGAACGTCCGACACCTATACGTTTTTCGAAAAAAAACAGCACCGCTGTGTTTCGAACCCGGGTATACGGGATTACGAATCGCGTCCGTAAAACCCCTACCACGGAGAACGGTGGTGAAGGGGTGCATGGCCCAAAAAAGGTTGAGAACCACTGATCTATAGCATACTGCTACGTTATTTCCTGCTTAACCTGAGAGTTATTACTTTAAAGTAACTATTATAATGGGCAGAAGGCGTTAAGCTATAGACGTTGGGTGAATATTTACACTAGCCGATGTAAGAACATGCAGGTAAATGTCACGTGCCCTCACTATCGCGAGACTTCCTGTCAACAAAATAAATAATACGTTTCCTGTCAGTCACATATTAGGATACCCGGAGGCACCTTTCAACATACCACACATACAGAGCTGTCCGAGAGATAGGAGGGAGGCGCATAGAGCAGAAAGGGGGGGGGGGAGGGGCTAGATTTTGAGAGTATGTGTAAGAGAGAAAAGGGGGCGGTGAGAGAAGGTTAAAATTTAAAAACATAATGACCGTGAGAACAAATGGATTAGTGTACGATCCTGGTAATGATAGAAGAAGACACGCCTCTGTGACTAGGACCATTGGTACTATAATCGACAGTGATAGACACTGATCCTGAGTTGGAACATACAGCCATTGTGAGGTGGATGGCAACTGTTGGAGGCCTTGTAAACTGCTCTACACCCAGCCACAAAAGAGTGACATGGGTAAAAATAAGAGATAGTCACACAGACACATAAACAAATTGACAGACAGAAAGTAAAGAAAGAAAGAAAGAAAGAAAGAAAGAAAGAAAGAAAGAAAGAAAGAAAGAAAGAAAGAAAGAAAGAAAGAAAGAAAGAAAGAAAACGATAGATGCCACAAATCTTTAAATTATTCCCATTTGTAAGACCGACTTTTTAAATGCTATTTGATCTCCATTGTTCAGACTTATTGACTTGGCTTTTCCTGTTTTAAAATAAAATGCCCGATACTTTATACGAAACAATAAACAGGAAACACTTTAGAACACTCATGCAATCCAACTGCATTCTAAGTTCATACAGAGCTTTAGTGTGTTTCCAAAGATCAAAGTTTGAACTTTACAAATCTGTTCTCAATGGTTGTAAATAAGTCCCACCAGAGGGCAAATTATCACATGAATACTGTCAAGACATGGGACATTTGAGGTCGTGTGAACATAACTTGACGAGTGCACTGCTGGCAAGCCACATACATATATGAACGGTTTGGGAGCATTGGCATTTACGTCACATCGCTAACTTCCAACGAGCATTGTAATTCTTAGAATCACACTGTGACTCGACATCTGCGTACGTCGTCCGCTAAGAGAGGATAAGATTGGCTACATGTCCTTCCGTTCTTTCAATGTTACAACATGTGGTTGTCCCACCACATCACACAAGCATAACGGGTTCTGGCCTCAGGACATGTGTTACGTTATCACAGCAACAACAACTGGGTTGTGGGGTAGCTTAGTTGTTAGTTGCGCTTACCTACCAAGTCAGCGAGATGGGTTTATCTCCAGCAGAGACTGGGTGCTTTTATCCAGTCAGTACAGCTCTCAGGTCGACCTAGGCCTATAATGGTACTGGGTGTTTCTGGACATTGTCAGAGAAGGAAAAATGGTCTGGAGAGGACACTGGTCACTTTGCCGCAGTTTTAGGTGGCCTAGGGAGGACACTGGTCACTTTACCGCATTATGAGGTGTCCTAGAGAGGACACATATCACTTTGCCGCATTATGAGGTGGCCTAGAGAGGACACTGGTCACTTTACCGCATTATGAGGTGTCCTAGAGAGGACACATATCACTTTGCCGCATTATGAGGTGGCCTAGAGAGGACACTGGTCACTTTACCGCATTATGAGGTGGCCTAGAGGGGACACATATCACTTTGCTGCATTTTTAAGTGTCCTAGAGAGGACACTGGTCACTTTGCCGCATTATGAGGTGTCCTAGAGGGGACACTGGTCACTTTACCGCATTATGAGGTGGCCAAGAGAGGACACTGGTCACTTTACCGCATTATGAGGTGGCCTAGAGAGGACACATATCACTTTGCCGCATTATGAGGTGGCCTAGAGAGGACACTGGTCACTTTACCGCAATATGAGGTGTCCTAGAGAGGACACATATCACTTTGCCGCATTATGAGGTGGCCTAGAGAGGACACTGGTCACTTTACAGCATTATGAGGTGGCCTAGAGGGGACACATATCACTTTGCTGCATTTTTAAGTGTCCTAGAGAGGACACTGGTCACTTTGCCGCATTATGAGGTGTCCTAGATGGGACACTGGTCACTTTACCGCATTATGAGGTGGCCTAGAGAGGACACTGGTCGCTTTACCGCATTATGAGGTGGCCTAGAGAGGACACATATCACTTTACCGCATTATGAGGTGTCCTAGAGGGGACATTGATCACTTTACCGCATTATGAGGTGGCCTAGAGAGGACACTGGTCACTTTACCGCATTATGAGGTGGCCAAGAGGGGACACATATCACTTTGCCGCATTTTTAAGTGTCCTAGAGAGGACACTGGTCACTTTGCCGCATTATGAAGTGGCATGGAGCGGACACTGATCACTTTGCCGCATTATGAGGTGGCATGGAGCGGACACTGATCACTTTGCCGCATTATGAGGTGGCATGGAGCGGACACTGATCACTTTGCCGCATTATGAGGTGGCATGGTGCGGACACTGATCACTTTGCCGCATTTTTAAGTGGCCTAGAGAGGACACTGGTCACTTTGCCGCATTTTTAAGTGGCCTAGAGAGGACACTGGTCACTTTGCCGCATTTTTAAGTGGCCTAGAGAGGACACTGGTCACTTTGCCGCATTTTAGGTGGCCTAGAGAGGACACTGGTCACTTTGCCGCATTTGTAAGTGCCATAGAGAGGACACTGGTCACTTTGCCGCATTTTAGATGGACTAGAGAGGACACTGGTCACTTTGCCGCATTTTAGATGGCCTAGAGAGGACACTGATCACTTTGCCGCATTTTTAAGTGGCCTAGAGAGGACACTGGTCACTTTGCCGCATTTTAGATGGCCTAGAGAGGACACTGGTCACTTTGCCGCATTATCAGGTGTCCTAGAGAGGACTCAGATCACTTTGCCGCATTATGAGACGAATTATGAGGTGAATCCTCTGTAAGGTATGGAGTTTTTCCTGTCGGGGGGCAAAAGGAAAACCATAACCTGCAGAGTACGCGGCGACTGCACTAGCCAGGCGGTCTTAACTCCGTAGGCTCAAGACCCCTTCCTGTCCTACACCACAAGGTATTATAGACAGTTGATGATAGAAGGATCCCATCACATTGGAATGTAATGGAGACGACAGCTCTCAGATTTCGCAACACTGACAGTGAATAACTTTATCAACAACATCTCACTTAGTAAAATTGTGTGAAGAATAAACAAATACAAGTATGGCAATGAGTAACCCTACCAAACATAATCCCCCATCCAATGACTAAATGTTACATCTACTTTCGCCAACAACATCATCTTAAGTTTACCCCCCCCCCCCCCGTCCCCCCCATGTGCCTCCACCTTGTCGGGGGGGGGGGGGGGGCCTTGCGTGTCCAATGACCCCAAGAGCTGATCCGACGGAAGCACAACTATGTATCGGACAGGTCTTGGATTAGGGGCCAGACTAAGAGAGACACAATTTGCTGCTCTGCAGGTAGACTGAGGATAGCAGTCAAAAGATCAAAGCAGGTGTACGAAGTCAGAAATTCTTGGTCCGGACACATACTCTAAGGCCCTCCGCTGTGGGATTTGGCTGAACGCCTCTAAGCTATAAACCCTCGGAAGTGAGACCTGGGCCGATACCCACCTACTCGAAAATGGAGGTGAGATGTTAAGCACGCTAGATGCTTAGTCCAGATACTGTTAATAGGCTCTCAGCTGGGGGATGTGAGGGATCCCCGGGCGAGAGAGCCTGACCGATACTCGCACTCTGCTGTAAGGAAGTAAGGTGCTGAGCCGGCAGCACAGGGAGTCTACCTCGAGAGCGATACAAAGGGTGGAAAAGCACCTCAGTCGCACGTTCCGATGAAAGTCTGTAACTATACTCATAGAGTGAGCGTAGTCAAAGGTGGAAGATTGTCTTGTTGACACGAAATGGAACTCTTGGCTAGCGAATCCATTACGTGGCAGCCCGAAGCACAAGCTTGCTGAGTGAAAGTCGCTATAAGAGTCTAACTTGCCTCGAAACCCGAGGCAGGCTAACCTCATTAAAAATGTCCGCCGAAGTCGGAAGTGCCGGCCTACGGATGGCAAAATAAAAACTGGCACTACCCAATTACGTCCGAGTGAAATGTCTTTCGTGACCGAAAAAGCTCTAACTAGTCTTCCGAATGTCCCTCGTGCTAGGAACAGCTCTGACTACCTAGTTTTCCGAATGCCGAATGCCTCTCGTGTCCGGAACAGCTCTGACTAGATAGTATCCGAATGTCCGTCGTGCCGGGAACAGTTCTGACTGTATTGTCCTGGGCACAACGGCAGGCACATGTCCGAATCGAAAACTCGCTGAGTGGATAACGACTGCAGACCGCTCTGGTTTGTGCGGGAACAGCCCGGGGCGAACGAAATGCCCAGTATATTGAAATGAGGAATTAAAGCAGCCATGAGCAGGACGTGACGATTCCCTCGGTGAGCCCAGCACCAGGGCGCTATGTGTCGGCCCTGCAACTATGGAAACAACCCTGGATGGCGGAAAATGCCATGGACTGACCCTGCCTTCCCTTGAGGGGTGATCGTGAAGTCTTCGACTGTTCCAACTTTACCAACTGGGATGTGGACGGTACCACAAAAGTGAGAGTCTCCCAGGAATGCTAACCTGGTCAAAAACGCACGCGAAAGTCGTATGAGTTGGCCCAAGGGTTTCGGCCCAAGGGGGCATAACAACACACCACAATCACATCTGAAAAAACACTCCAGATGAACGCGAAGAAGAAGATCTTAAGATTATCACCAGGAAACGAGCGAGTAAACCTTCCTCGCCTTAACCTGTCGCACGTGCCTCACGTGAAGTGCGACACAGTCCCTCATACCGCAGGGACAATCTTTCCGATCCGTTCCTTTTATTGTGAGGCTCGACGCCTGGTCAGCCATAAAGAAACACACAAGCGAACAAACTCGGAGGTACAAAGTAGGATCTCCAAGGGACAGTAAATGTTATCAACAATGCAGATGATGAAGTATCTTCTCCTTGTCCGTTCCTCTGTCCAGGGACGTGCGTCATACCTAGTTATGTACCATGTACAGTAAAACCTCGAACACAAAAATTAAAAGTCAAACTGATCAGGAAAACGCGTGGGTCCTATTGTTTTTGCGAAATTAGCAACGAGGTCGTATGGGCACGCCGACGGAATCTGAGGCAACCGATGAAAACCGTGACAATTTTTTCGCCGAAAAAGAATCGACGAAAACTGGAAACCTACGATAACCGAAGGCAACGAAAACCGAAGTTTTACTATACGTCAGTGTGGTGGACTTCGGCAGGCATTTATGTCAAGTTTGCCTCCTCTAGACCAGTGGTTCTCAACCTTTCTTGGCCCATGCACCCCTTCACCATATGTTCAGAATGTCATTCCCCCCCCCCCCCCTCTTTCGTATTTCCTCCCTATAAACCCCCACCCCCGTCCCTACACAGTATACGTAAAAATATAAGCTAAATTTAATAACACATACTAGGACAAGTCTAGACGTCTACATAAAGCGTGATTTGCATGTCTATTTACGTTATAAAACGAATTTCAGAAGGTACATAATGCAGAAGTCACACAACTTAAAGTAAAATAATTAGATACATCTTCCGAGCTGAAATATATACCTGATCGCACAGTAACATCATTTGTTTACCATGGTAATTTTAAATGGACTATCATGTCTTTCTGTTTGCACAAAACTGGCCTATGTAGATTAATCAGTATGGCTTCTGCAAACTTTAACAAACGACTATTTTGTGTATGAAACAACATGTCATGTCTTGGAAACCGGTCATGTAATTGACAGAGACAGCGCTTTTCCTGTGTTGGTTCATACACAAAATAGTCGTTTGTTAAAGTTTGCAGAAGTCATAATGTTTAATCTATATAGGCCAGTTTTATGCAAACAGAAAGACATGATAGTCCATTTAAAATTGCCATGGTAAACAATTGATATTACCGTGCAAGCATATACATATTTCAGCTTGGAAGATGAATCTAATTATTTTACTATATGTTGTGTAACTTCTGCAGTATGTAGATGACGAGATGCAGCGAAATATGTCAGGCAATAAATCGTACAATCTATGTTTTGTGTCTTCGTTATTCAAATTCACTACGGCAAAACATTGTTTGGAATTTCAGAAGGGCGAGAAGTACAGAACCATGAAGTATGGAGGGCAAAACAATATCAAGTAATCGGTTCTTGTATTAACGCGATCTTGAAGTAGTCTTAAACCCCACCTGGAAACCCTAAAAGGGGAGGCAGAGGGGGTTTAATTCCCCACCGGTTGAGGACCACTGCTCTAGACAATCTAAAACAGTAGGCTCTATGTACCGCGGATGTTTTCTTTCCTAACGATTTTGCCACGGCAGCAGATTAAATTCCTGCTCTTTGAGATTTCGAAATGTCGTGGAATTTTTAACGTGCGCAATTTATACACGGAACTTCTTGTTTTTCGCATTTATCTGAGAGGCAGGGCCGGATTAAGCCATCTTGGTGACCTAGGCACATACCCACATGGGTGCCCCCTACTGCCCCGGGCCCCCGATCCTCCACTGACTGCTGGTATGTTCAATATTATGCAAAAAACTAACAAAGAAAAACAGTTGTGAAATGTAAACACATATGTTTGTACTACTATCACTCATATAAAACCTATAGTAAGGTATTTCTGTATTAAAATTAATAGTTAATTAATTTTGTAATAATAGTAGACAAAAATACTGTAACTTTTTTGATAAATAAGAAAGTCAGAGAGAGCACACATTTACATTTTAAAGTTCTTTTTTCTAGATATACGTCTGGCAAAGTTTTTGAGTACATCATCAAAGTTAATTTTGCGCATCAAGTCTGCCTCAATCATCAGCAAAGATAAGGAATCAAGCCTTTCTTGTTTCATTGTCGATCTACTTGGATTTTTTGTACGTTTCAACTGAGAAAAAGAGCGCTCAGTTGAACAGTTCGTAACCATTAATGTTAAAAATATGCGCAAGGCGATTTCTACATTTGGAAAAGCACACTCGATGTTGTCTCTAACTATTACTTTGTAGAGTTCTGCATAACTGAACGTGTTGTCAGATTTTGATGCACGAAACTTGTGGCGAATATATGAGTGGAACTGTTGTAGTTCAGTATATAAATTATTGTTCAGATCTTCAGGATGAGCATTTATTAGTCCTTCACAACACTGAGATGTTTGTGGTACATCGACCAAACAATAAAAACGAACTGCTAGATCATTATATACCTGTCCTCGTCTACTCATCTCTGTCTCAAGTTTGTCAACAATGGTGTAGAAAGCAGATATACGAAATTTGTCTCTGGCATTCTGAGATACCTCAGGGGCATCACCATCAATGACCACTGTCTTTCGTTTACGATTACGGGTCAAAGTTGACTTATAATCCACACCTGGTGTTATTTCTTTTGCAGCTTCTTCAAATCTTTCAAATTAATTCCTAGATTCATGCAAGTGATCTGCTAGTGAAGAATACAAATCAGCACACGTTTTCAAGTTCACGTGCTCATTTTGTAGAGCTTGACTGACCCTGTGAAAATGTTGTAACACTTCTTCCCAAAAGACAAGCATGAAAGCAAATTCTAATTCTTGCATCTTCTTTGCAATGTTTTCTGCTTATCTTCTGGTGTCCCCCTTCTGTGACTGGTCTTCTTGTAAACATTCCAGCGCTTCTATAATCTGAGGGTGAGACATTAGAATGGCTTCAGTTGCAACAGCATGTGCTTCCCATCTAGTATCGGAAAGGGACTTTACCAACTTTTCATTCACAAGGCATCCTTTTAGAATCTTCCATCTTTTGGTTGAAGCTGAGAAAAAAGTATAGATCAGTTGCACTGTATGGAAGAAGTTTACTGCCTCTAAACATGAGTCAACGGCACTTCTGCCTACCAGATTTAGTGAATGGGCAGCACAGGGTATGTATATAGCAAACTCATTTTCTTCTATAATTTTTTCCTGCATGCCCTTGTAGCACCCAGACATATTAGCTGCGTTGTCGTAGGACTGACCTCTGCATTTCGATCAATATTGCAAGCTTCACGTAAGTACTGCAACACTTGCTTAGCCATACCTTCACCGGCGTGACTTTTCAGCTCCAAGAAAGTCAAAAAGCGCTCAATGGGCTCTCCATCTACCACATATCGAAGAACAACGCTTAACTGATCTATATGTGAAATATCAGGTGTTGAGTCTACTGACAAGCTGAAATAACCGGAAGCCTTTACTTCATATACAATTACTGCATGCACTTTTTGGGACATAATTTCAATCAGTTCTTCACATACAGTTTTGGATAAATAAGAAGGATTTCCTTTTCCAGAATTTCTATATTTCGCAATGTGTGATGCTAAAAATGGACCAAATTGACTGACCAACTCCAGCAACCCTAGATAATTTCCATTTTGTAAAGATCCAAATTTTTCATTTGTCCCTCTAAAAGCCAGACTACGCTCAGCTATAGTACAAATAACCGCTACTGCTCGCCTCAAAACATGTTCCCAGTAAATGTACTCTTCATTTATTTGCTCTTCTAGCTTTTGTAGTAGACCCGAGCCTTGTCTACGAGCTAGGTGTGTTAACATGCAGTCTTTATGAGTAGCGCTTTGTTCATGATTATCAACTTGAATGTTATTTGTCCAGTCACTGAACCCATTTTTATCAGCCAAACTTGTGGAACCTTTAGACGCAAAAAGTTTACAAACAAAGCAGTACACAGATCGTGTGGATGGTGAATACAATAACCATTCTCTCCTGTACTGCTCACCATTTGCTTTTGTGCCATAGAAGAGTTTTTGAGAACAATATCTTGTTATTTTTCCTTCAGCATAAATACGGCAAGATTTATCAAAGGGACCATAATGATGCTGACATTTAGTGGGCCCACAGTCAACCTAGTAAGCCACATCATCATCCGAGAAGTCAATCCACAGTCCTGGATCTACTGCCTGATTTATTTTATCATCTTCATCTTTATCATCATCTTCAGCAGACTGAAGTGGGTCACCACAAATTTCATTTTCAAGCACTAATGCAGTGTCTGGATTTGCAGAACAGCCTATAGTAGACTTATCAAGAGAGTTGATAGTGTCAGTAAAATCCTGTTCCACCTGTTGCTTAACCGAAACTAAATAATTCGTTAATTTTTGCTCTTAGCTTTTACAACTGAAACAGTATGCTCTTTTTGTTTAGCTAGTTTTCTCTTTTGTGCACCACTTAACTAAACTCGTTTCATCTTGGGGTCTGAATCTGAAAAAAAGTATGTGAAAAGCTGTAAATGAAAAATGAATAAATAATATAATCAATATAAGTGGGTATGCTAAGGTATCATTGTCCGATTAATCATAATTACATTTTTTTTTAAACGAAAATGTATTTACATAAATATTAGAAAATTATGCAAAATAAGGCTAAGGAATAATATACTTAGGCCCCTATCAATAATTGCTTTATCAAAATCGATAAAAGCACATTTAAAGCGCAGTAATGAACTCCTTCAACACTAACTACCAATAGACGTCTGTATATATATATATATATATATATATATATATATATATATATATATATATATATATATATATATATATATATATATATATATACTAGCTGACCCGGCCCGGCTTCGCCCACGCCCTGGAGGGGATCTATCTATCTATCAGTCTGCTTGTTTGTCTGTCTGTCTGGCTGATCCGGCCCGGCTTCACCCAGTCCCTGGTGGGGAGAATCTCATTTAATTCATATACGTAGTCATATAAGCTCTCCCGTTCCCGACTGTCTGTCTATCTGTCTGTCTGTCTGTCCCGGCCCGGCTTCACCGAGTCCCTGGTGGGGAGCATCTAATTTAAGTCATATACGTAGTCATATAAGCTCTCCCTTTCCCGACTGTCTGTCTGTCTATCTGTCTGTCTGACCCGGCCCGGCTTCACCCAGTCCCTGGTGGGGAGCATGTAATTTAATTCATATAAGAAGTCAAATAAGCTTCCGTTCCCGACTATCTGTCTATCTATCTGACCCGGCGTGGTTTCGCCCAGCTCCTGGCGCACAGTAACTTAAAAGAATGTCCTTCCACACACCATTCAATGAAAACTGTAGAAAAAGATGGGTTACAATGTTATGCATTATGCATTATTTTTATGAAAACTTTGAAAATGCCTTAAAGATTATATCATTATTTATTATAACTCATATGCCTGAAAATAACTATAGACAAAGAGTTTAACAATAGTGCAAGTAAGTCCAACAATATGACTATAAAGTATATAGAAATGTTATTAAAAGTTATGCCCCTTGAAATAACTTTTCTAGAGTGAAGTCCCCCTGCTATATAGACATTATATAATGAAAATGGAAAAGTAAATGTTATTAAATAAGTAGAAGATTTTACATTAAGAAACTATTATAGTCGGTTTCACAGGAATGAAAGGAAGACGTGTAGAAAATGTCATCTCAATCGGATGTACCGTTATCGAACGCATCCAATACATAAATCCGCACAAACAAACATACACTCTGTTTTATATATATATATATATATATATATATATATATATATATATATATATATATATATATATATATATATATATATATATATATATATATATATATATATATATATATTAGATTTTTAAGAATTAAAAACCCTTAGATGAAAACGAAAACGAAAGTAAAAAGTGTAACCTTACCTTCGTCAAATCAAGTTTTGCTGTGTAAGCTAAATTATTAATATCTACATCAGTAAGTAGTTTATACAAATGTTCGAAAATGCAAAGTAGTTCTAAGCCGTTATGCAAATGTACAGTCATTCAATGACACGTCGACAAATTAGCACTATTCACAATTGTTTTCACTAGCAGACCAAAACGGAAGTGAATTTGTCGCTACGCATTAGTGCGTTACGTAGCACAAACATATCCCAGAAAAGTCAAAAAATAGCACCAAAAAACCTTGAAGAAAAATAACATAACATAGCAAAACAAAAACTGGGTGGGGGGTATTTTACCCCCGGGTTGTGGGACCAAGGTTAAATAATGTGCGATTCAATATTACACTTGCGATTTGCTTATGCCATGCAATTACGCTACCGGGACAATATACACATTTTTCTTGAGGACTTGTGGTGCCCCCCAAATGCTTGGTGCCCTAGGCACGTGCCTTGTTTGCCTAATGGTTAATCCATCCCTGCTGAGAGGGTTAAGTATATGATCTCACTACTCAAGATATTATAATGATGTGTAGTATCATTATATACATATTATTCTTGCAAAACAAAGGGGGGGGGGGGAGGGGTCTTGTACCTTATCAGCCAGTGACTTCAGTCACAGCTTCCCGCTAATAGTTCGATAGTTCTCTTATGAATACGACACTAACACAAATAGTTCTAACAGCACTGCATCAGCACTAATATTGTGATAGTTCTCCTAGAAAAACAGATTCAACACTAATTGTCCAATAGTTCACGTAGCCATAACGATCCAACACTAATAGTCAAATAATTCTCCTGGCAATAGCGATTCAACACAGATAGTGAAATAGATATGCTAGTAATGCGACACATACATTAATAGCCCAGTATTTCTAGCAATACAACATCAACGCAAGCAGTTACCGCATCAACACAATAGTGCAATACTTGTCTACTCAGTACAGCATCAGCACTAGTAGCACAAATCTTTCTATTGATACAGCATGAACACTAATAGTACAATAGTTCTCATGGCAATACATCATCAACACTAACAGTTAAATAGTTCTCCAAATACAGCATAAACACTAATAGCCTAGAGGTTCTCCTCACAATACAGCATCCACATTACTGGTCCAGAGGTTCTCCTCTCACTACAGCATCAACATTACTGGTCCAGAGGTTCTCCTCACAATACAGCATCAACATTACTGGTCCAGAGGTTCTCCTCACAATACAGCATCAACATTACTGGTCCAGAGGTTCTCCTCACAATACAGCATCAACATTACTGGTCCAGAGGTTCTCCTCACAATACAGCATCAACATTACTGGTCCAGAGGTTCTCCTCACAATACAGTATCAACATTACTGGTCCAGAGGTTCTCCTCACAATACAGCATCAACATTACTGGTCCAGAGGTTCTCCTCACAATACAGCATCAACATTACTGGTCCAGAGGTTCTCCTCACAATACAGCATCAACATTACTAGTCCAGAGGTACTCCTCACAATACAGCATCAACATTACTGGTCCAGAGGTTCTCCTCACAATACAGCATCAACATTACTGGTCCAGAGGTACTCCTCACAATACAGCATCAACATTACTGGTCCAGAGGTTCTCCTCACAATACAGCATCAACATTATTATTCCAGAGGTTCTCCTCACAATACAGCATCAACATTACTAGTCCACAGGTACTCCTCACAATACAGCATCAAAATTATTATTACAGAGGTTCTCCTCACAATACAGCATCAACATTACTGGTCCAGAGGTTTTCCTCACAATACAGCATCAACATCACTGGTCCAGAGGTTCTCCTCACAATACAGCATCAACATTACTGGTCCAGAGGTACTCCTCACAATACAGCATCAACATTACTGGTCCAGAGGTACTCCTCACAATACAGCATCAACATTATTATTCCAGAGTTTCTCCTCACAATACAGCATCAACATTACTAGTCCACAGGTACTCCTCACAATACAGCATCAACATTATTATTCCAGAGGTTCGCCTCACAATACAGCATCAACATTACTGGTCCAGAGGTTCTCCTCACAATACAGCATCAACATTACTGGTCCAGAGGTTCTCCTCACAATACAGCATCAACATTACTGGTCCAGAGGTACTCCTCACAATACAGCATCAACATTACTGGTCCAGAGGTACTCCTCACAATACAGCATCAACATTATTATTCCAGAGGTTCTCCTCACAATACAGCATCAACATTACTGGTCCAGAGGTACTCCTCACAATACAGCATCAACATTATTATTCCAGAGGTACTCCTCACAATACAGCATCAACATTACTGGTCCAGAGGTACTTCTCACAATACAGCATCAACATTATTATTCCAGAGGTTCTCCTCACAATACAGCATCAACATTACTGGTCCAGAGGTTCTCCTCACAATACAGCATCAACATTACTGGTCCAGAGGTACTCCTCACAATACAGCATCAACATTATTATTCCAGAGGTTCGCCTCACAATACAGCATCAACATTACTGATCCAGAGGTTCTCCTCACAATACAACATCAACATTACTGGTCCAGAGGTTCTC
Organism: Cepaea hortensis; assembly: GCA_963921405.1. NCBI lineage: Eukaryota > Metazoa > Mollusca > Gastropoda > Stylommatophora > Helicidae > Cepaea > Cepaea hortensis. The sequence continues at coordinate 60,682,786 of OY992882.1, read as the reverse complement.
CTCACAATACAGCATCAACATTACTGGTCCAGAGGTACTCCTCACAATACAGCATCAACATTATTATTCCAGAGGTTCTCCTCACAATACAGCATCAACATTACTAGTCCACAGGTACTCCTCACAATACAGCATCAACATTATTATTCCAGAGGTTCGCCTCACAATACAGCATCAACATTACTGGTCCAGAGGTTCTCCTCACAATACAACATCAACATTACTGGTCCAGAGGTTCTCCTCATAATACAGCATCAACATTACTAGTCCAGAGGTACTCCTCACAATACAACATCAACATTACTAGTCCAGAGGTACTCCTCACAACACAGCAACAACACTGGTTCCCCTGTAGTTCTAGCAAAACGTCATCGGCGTCTATAGTACACCTTCTTCTTTGTGTACCTTCAAACATCATTGTGAATAAGTTCAAAGAAAGCAGCAGTCATCTTGAGCTTGTCGACATCCCTTTAGAGCAGGGGTGGCCAACCTTTTCAGCAGGCGGGCCAAATTTCAGAAATAATATTTTCTGCCGGGCCACGCACCTAATTTTTATTTTTTTTGGTTAATTAAAGTAAACAAGCAAGCATGCTACAGCCTTGACCACATCATCGCTTCCCAATCCGCGGGCCGTAACATGACGTCCGGCGGGCCGCATGAGGCCCGCGGGCCTCGTGTTAGCCACCGCTGCTTTAGAGTGTATCCTCAAATGGAGAAAGTGTATGACGGAATAATTGTCTCTGTCCTGCAGCAAGTGTTTAGCTGTCCCTTTGCCAGTTTGACAGTTGCACACATCAGTGTCTCCTATTGAACGTATGGTATTTATTGAACCTATTGTATTTCAGCCTGTTGTGTCATGTGTGGAATCTAAACATTTTTACACAATTTGTGTGGCCTGGATGCTCTGACTTCCACTTGATTCTATAACTGTTTGTTATAAATCTCCTGGTCTCATTGTAGGTTATGTTTATATTAGGCTGAGGTAGTCTTCCACCTTCCCGTGCCAGTCTGCAGCTTTCCAGGGAATAGAAACCATGACACGAAGAAGAAGAAGAAGAAGAAGAAGAAGAAGAAGAAGAAGAAGAAGAAGAAGAAGAAGAAGAAGAAGAAGAAGAAGAAGAAGAAGAAGAAGAAGAAGAAGAAGAAGAAGAAGAAGAACAACAACAACAACAACAACAACAACAACAACAACAACAACAACAACAACAACAACAATAAAAACAAGGATGATGATGATGTTGAAGTTGACAAGAATGAAGAAGATAACGGGGATGAAAATAGGAACCTCTATTGGTGTGTGTGTGTATATACACTTTCTGGCTTTACCTGCACAGAATGCTTGGGCTTGGACCGAACTCCTGACATCAAGGACAGTCAATGAATATATTGCCAGTCTACCATGGTAACGTAGACAATTCATGTCAGCAAATGGGACTAAAGTACTCCCTTACTAGCCTTGAGGAGTGTCTGATAGATGGTTTACATAGACCAGTCTCACTCGAATGGTGATGTGGACGGTGTCAAGTCGGCCGGTGTTACTTCCCAGCACATTTGCTGATATCAATTTAGACGGGGTCAATTTGGAAACCTTGGTCAATTTACAGAGATTATGCCTCATCGGGAATTCGAACAAATGACCACCGGTTCGACAGGCAAGCGTGCTAGCAACTTCATCGCCGTGTCTGCCCACACGATTAATGTAGTTAACCCAATAAACCAAGCCATGCGGAGCGCAGCACCTGGTGTATTATCCCTAGCTAAGCATTTCAATCAAAATGCCGTGTTTAAACAGCGGGATTCAAGTAACCTGTCTTGTGCAACATTCAGCTTTTGCGCCTGGTGTGCTACAACGTCTTAGAAATGTGTCCCTGGACTCGGCCAAAAGATGCACATAAGTATGCACATATTATATTCACATGGTGACGGGATCACACGCTGTCACTGTCAGCTAACATTATGTTCGGAAAGTTTCCTCTGAAGTTTTATTTATCCCGCTTGTCAACGAGATGAAATTCACTACTTAGTCAGCCATGACGTTTATGTGAAAAGGCAATTTTATCGCGGGGAGGCCCACATATTAAATGAATGTTGTTTCTGGTTATGAAAAACAGATAAAGGGAAATTGAGAGAAAAACGAATGCCTACAAGTTTAAGAAAGGTCTCGCGTGTTAGTGTGGTTTTAACTTGGATAAAGCATCAAACTTATCACAGGCGGTATTTGAATAACAAATAGCAAAAATGTGATACATCGGTCATGGGAGTAAATTCGTGAACTTAAAATCGGAGAATACATAATAAGTTATGAGCACACTGCAAGCAGTGGCAACCAAATACCTTCCATATCCAACAATATCCAGTCTTCTCTGCTCGTATCTATTGATGTATCTGATATATGCCATCCAATAAATGCACTGATGTGAGAGATGAGAGCTGTTCATGCAGTCGTTGTTCTGTAACAATGGAGCTAGACCCATGGGGGAACCCTGTCAGAGTGTTTTATGTTGTAGTACCCCCTGGAGCCAGGCTAGGAGTCTGCGGGCAAAGACATGCCTAAACCACGGGGGTAAACATTACCAGCCTAACCCCAGCCTGGCTGTGTGTGCTGTGCTGAAACATGACCTGTGCCATTCCAAACAGCCTCTTCACATATACGAAGATCCGGTGCTGGTCTTGCACAGCCCAAGAGTGTCCAAGAGTATGGGGAGGAAAATAAGGGGGGGGGGGAGGAGAGGGGGAGAATCTGCAACAGTTCTCATGGAGATAGCACTGTGGTACCTTTTCTGGAGAGAAGTCTCTACATCAGCATCGCTTCAATAGATGGAGCTGTACAACGGTTGACACAACAAGAAGGTTAATGCATAGATGCATAGGAATTAGGAATGACAGCTCGGTGTATAGTGTGTAATAGTGTGTTTTATGTATCAGTGGATATCATGTATCCCGATAGTGTGTTTTATGTATTAGTGGATATAATGTTTCCTTATAGTGTGTTTTATGTATCTTCGGATACCATTGATCCCAATAGTGTTTGGTGCATCAAGGGTAACTTCGATCCCTACATTGTTTTATGTAGCAGCTTCTGTGAACACAATGCACAAACACTTAAAGGCCAGCAATTATATGTCATGCTTCGTTCTGGATTCTTGTTCTTATAAGTTCAAATAAGTTAGTTTCGCATCTTTTACATGACGTCACAATCAACCTCAGCATTGTTAAGCTATTTATGGTTTACTAGACATTATTACGTTCAGTAGTTTACAATTGCTTTCTGAACTACCAACACTCATACAATTGTTAACAATCAACACAAGGCGGTCTTCTTTCACATCAATGATGTCAATCTTTTGTATATCAAGGCTGTATATTGATGTGTTTCCAGGAAATATGTGGAACTGTGACTAGTGTTCGATACAATGACGTGCTAGTGAACAAACTGAAACCCGCTTTACGATCGAAACCCAGGAGACATCTCTCAAAAAGAGTATTATTGCTGCACGACAACGCCCGTCCTTATACGGCTGCGCATGCAGCGGATACATTATGTGCTTTGAAATTTGAGGTCTTGAAACATCCAACATACAGTCCAGACTTGATCCCATCGGCTTTCACTTGTTTGGACCCTTGAAAGAACATTTGCGGGGTCAGAAGTTTTCAGATGACAACTATGTAATGGAGGCGGTTCAAAATTGGTTAAGGCCACACCCAGAAACTTTTTTCCTAGGAGGCATCAACAATCTTATGGACAAGTGGACCAAACTTATTGCCAGACATGGGGATTATGTTGAGAAATAATACACATACAGTTTGTGGCTCGTACTATTGTAAAATAAAAATTAAAAAAATATATAGTGTATTCGTAAAATTCATTTTACTTAATGACTTACCCTTGTAAAATTATAACCCCACAAACGAAAAAGAAATTTAAAAACGCTGCTGGTAGCATACAATGGTTTTTCCTTATGAACACATCAAAATCAGAACCCCAAATACAGCCCAACTATAGGTTAAGAGTGAATATGTTTAATAATTTAATAATACTATGTTCAATCAATCAATCAATCATGTGCCATACTACTATGAACACATCAAAATCAGAACCCCAAATACAGCCCAACTATAGGTTAAGAGTGAATATGTTTAATAATTTAATAATACTATGTTCACGAGCTTTAAAAGCCGTCAATTTTGAGAATAAATAAGCGTATTTTCTTTCAGCCATTTAAAGTCATTGTTAGTGAAAATACATTTCCATACTTGAAAGTTCGTGGTAATATTGTAGTGTCTCCATTCTGAATGTTCAATGGCCCGTGGCTGCAATAAATATTTAGAACCATTAATCTACGCAGATACATATAACCTACGCAAGGCTGTTCAAATACGGGGGAAAAGAGGAGTTTCGCTTTAAGGCGTTGATTGTGTGACACATGTCTTAAACCTGTTGTAGCTAGCTCCTGGACTCCCAAGTACAGGCTTGCTGCAGAAAGCATAAGATGGTTTACTGTTCAGTTTCTTCAACTGGAAAACGTATTAGGGGTTTACTGTTTAGTTTCCCCAACTTAACATACCTGGCCTAGTTCGCATCCTGGCGTATATAAAACACGCATACACTTTTTATGTGCTTAAACCACACGTTCCCTGGTTAGCTTGGGCTAGACTAGGTGACAAAGCAGACATAGACGTTAGGCCACGATACAGATGATTTGCACCTGGTTCTGCAGTGTGATGCTCTCTGACGGAAGTAACAGAGAAAAATGGGGGAAAGTGGACACGTGACAATTAGCTTGGCTCAACTTGTCATGTGTGTTGACTTGACAGCTACTTCCCTACCCTTTTCTTTTCTCGTCTCGTCTAGTCTATTTTCTTAGCCTCACTTCTCAGATTACATGTTTCTTCTTGTCTCTTTATTTATCCTTGTTTTTGTGTTATCTTCTTTTTTTTTCCCTTTTCCTATCTTATTTTCTTTTCTCTACATACTCTTCTCTGCCTTATTCTCTGTTCTCCTTTCTGCCTCTGGTTCCTCCTCTTGTTGTTCTTCTTCTTGTTCTTGTTCATCTTCTTGTTGTTGTTGTTGTTGTTGTTGTTGTTGTTGTTGTTCTTCTTCTTCTTCTTCTTCTTCTTCTTCTTCTTCTTCTTTTTCTTCTTCTTCTTCTTCTTCTTCTTCTTCATCATCTTCTTCTTCTTCTTCTCCTCCTCTTCTCCTCTTTCTCCTTCTCATCCTCCTTCTTTTTCGTCTTCATCCTCTCCTCCTCCTCTTCCTTCCGCTTTCCTCCATCTTCTCCCCCCAACCTTTCCAGTTTATTCCATCTCATATTAAGCTGTTGAACATCCGTGTTCTAAAGTTATGGCTTTTAATGCACACACTTACACAAAAGCACCAATCAGTGTAACTTTACGAAACACGAATCGTGGGCTATAGACAACAAGTGATACCCAGCAGTTATGGGAACAATGGCACCGTGCTAAGTTAATGCTAACAATACAAGAGCTGTAGACAAACGTTAATGAAAGGATGACACACGCTGGCCTCTGGGAATAACCCACCGCTGGTTTTGTATCTCCGTGTGTTATCACAGACTGTAGGCGAGCTAGTACACAGTATGTGGTTGATTTCTATGTTTACATACCAGAAAGACTACAGGTACCTTGAATGTGTTTGTATGTTTGTGTGTGGCGCGGAGAGAAGGGGTGGGGTGGGGGGGGGGGGTGAAATAAGAGCAAGCAAGAGAACGAAAGACAGATAGAAAGACAGACACAAACACCTACAGACAGATCCACAATGATACACTTAGTTGAGTTGAGTTGAGCAAAGAACTGACATCACTGAACTCAGGGCATTCCCATACGCGTTCCGTCTCCTCTTTCAACAGCCTGCGAAGAGTGACACTACAAATCGTTCTCACCGCTATCCGACCGAAAGCTCTCCTGGTCTTCCCTCTCAGCCCTGAGACCCCTCCACAACCCCCACCGAGCCCCCGCAATCTCACGCTTTCAACACACGGGTTCTAAGTCTGTTCCTCCACCCGGCCCCACAGGCGCACGACCACCTTTCCATTTAGAGGTGTGATGATACATTTAGAGATGTGATAATACATTTAGAGCAACGACGATACATTTAGAGATGTGCTGATACATTCGAGGTGTGCTGACTGTCACAATCCCCTGCAACAGGCTGACAAAGGCTGTTGTCTAAGGTCCTTATATTTTGCAGATATCACTGAGTAGTGTTAGATGGATCAGCCACAGGTACCACAACACAGATCATGACATTGATCAACAACTAGTAGGCACTCGAGAACTCCGGTTTGCGCACACACAACTTTATTGATTATGAAGAGATATCGTAAGTTATCCTTTCTTACTTAAGTGTCGTCCCTGGAGTGAGGGGAATCAACACCTACATTTTTATTAACCCAATATTATTGTCCTAGAGAAACCACCAGACTCCGTCCACCAACTCCATCAGTTTGTAGATACCTCTTTCTTACTCTCACTCACCCCTGGATCATGCCCCGTCTCATTCTTCCCCAACACAACATAATCCACAACTCTAGCTTTAACAAATAAATACAAAAAATAATTTATTAAAACAGAGAGTATGCGTGTGAGAAGTGTGTGTGTGTAATGTGTAGAATGTGTGTCGAATATTCTAGCGTGTGCAGACTCAGACCAAGCAGCTGAAGAGCCCAGCCCTATCATCCCGGAAAGGATCACCCCACATCTTCATTTAGTCCACATTAACCTCACCAAGGAATGTGTCCCTCCTGCTAGATGCAGATTTCTACCGGTCGCTGTTTGATCACTCATATACCTAGTCCCAGTCTGAAATTGATCCTGCCTGGATCACACACCGTTATTATATGGCCCTATTGTTCTGAGACTTATAACATCTCCGTCCAGTGATGACACGAAAATACTGTTCCTTGAAAAAAATTTAATTCCTGTCTAAAGTTTCTATTGTTCACAAGGCCGCTGTTATAATAATTGCCTAATCAGTTTATACTGTTCTATTCCCATGTGATGTGGAAAACAGTATCTATTAGTCTTTTTACCCGTCGTGTGAGAACATAATACCCACTGGACTTTTCCCATGTGGTGTACCTAAATAAAAAAAACTCTATTGTTTTGTTCACATGTGATGTTTGTCAAAGACTCAGGGAAGACCACCCTGAATGAGTGGTCTACCTCAAGTAGATTAGAGGTAACCCAGTGCCCCTACATGAGGGCAGGGTAGGTGTAGGGAGTAGATAGGAAGGGGAACTATCAAATAGTTCCCTCATGAGACACTGAGGTGTCAACCAGAGAGTAAGCACTCTGGTCACGGCATAATCACGCCATCGTGATAGACACGGAGAACTAGAATGAAACTCAAGAGAGGCCACTACTCTAAGCGTGTTGAATGATGCAGCACGCAAAAGCCGAAGTACGCACAAGGTCCCTCCGCGTACTGTGTAATCAGCACGCGGAGAATTGGTCAGACAGGGGACAGACTTCGTAGGGAACACATCGCTTAGCGTCGATGCGTATTTCTTTAGCCGAGTAGATAGATTTAGTAGTAGGGTTAGGAACGACTAGTGATAGGCAATTCTGTGTATTCATGTGTGATTCATTAGCGACTGTTTTGTGCATTTATGTAATGTAAAGAGCCAGTGGCAATAAAATGTGTAATCAATTCCTCTCGTACGACTGACAAATCTTTTTGTGTGGTGCGAGAGAAGTTTATCCCGTAATGCCTGTAGCATCGCTTGATGACAATGTTTGAAACATTAATCTCACGTTTATTCCTTCTCCAAAATGATGCGGAGAAAACAATCTTTAGTATTCTGCTAACGTGTGACGTTTAATAAATACTCTCACGATTGTTCCTTTAAACCCCTTTCATCATGGGCCCAGTGCAAAAGTTGCTGAATAACTGCCTGCACTAAGGTCTCCATTCTCATTGACTTGAGTGACTTAAGGGAACCTGTAAAAGAGACAACAATACACTTGGTGAGAGCACCTGTCCCTGACCTCCATTAGATGGGGGTAGGCCTACATCCTCACTCAGATACATGATAGTGAACCAACTCTGTCATGGGCAGAGGAGCTCTTCCCATATAGGTCTGAGGTGGATTAAGATCAGGACAGAGCAAAATGCAAAGTGTAGAATCCCAGTAGACCTCACTGGAATATCCCATCATTGCACACTCTCCCCATCCCCAATCTCCCCCAATATCATCCCATTTCACTATTCCCCATCAGCGGAGCCACCTACCTTCTTACACTAGTTAATCTTAACAATGCGACTACCTATTGTTGCTGATATTCCTTGACTACCTAACCACAATGCTACAACACTATGATATAGTCTAAACTATATCTATCACTAAGCTATTCCACATTATTTATAGCTAGATGCAATCCCTAAGATACCTTATGCCATCCTGACTCAATCTCTGAATCGAATACACAATTTGCCATAAAAGACACATGTTAAGCAAAACCTAACACATGCGATTCTATTCAACACGGATCAAGCCAGCTATCACTTCTGCCTCCTTCAACTGTTTGAGCTACACTGGCTATAAACAAATCATGTTTTTGTCACGAGCCTGGAGTTATACCAGTGACGTTCCTTTGATGTCAAAACATCAGATTGGTCCAGGGGCACTAACCATTTCAGCAAGGTTCTTATCCCCCCTGGATTAATCAATGCAAGAGTTGACTTCTCTTGTTTCAACACCCCAAACAAAACACAACCGATGGTTTCAGGGGCACTAACTATTTCAACAATCTTCTCTTAGCTCCCCTCCTTAATCAATGCAAAAATGGTCCCCCTTGTTTCATCATCCAAAACAAGGTAGCGAGTTCCTGCATTGTCCCAATTCGGTTCACAATAACAAGCCTTCAATTTCCCGGCTTGCGGGGATTTTCAAAGATGCCCGTATTGATTGATCTCGCCGACTCCTCCGTCGTAAACAACTTGTAGTTGCGAATCAAACTGTCTTTGGTATTTTTAACATCTGATTGCAACTCCACAGTGATTTTCATGACAAGAGATATGATGAAAACACACCATCCCGGAAACAATCATAAAACCGACACACACATTAATTCCATGTGAAACCAACATTTCCTTCTACAAGCCTTTGAAAATTCACTTCTTACGTCCCTGAACGTAACCAACTCTTCTGAGTATCTTCTCTCTGGCCCTAGTTCCCCTAACTGGCCCGATACTCAATGATTCTCCCTCCCGGGCTGACGATTTTCCTAGCTTCGCCCAAAAACCGAGTACCTGACTAGTTTCCCTAACTTAGCCCAAAAATCCACTACCCCAATTTGCCAAAACTTCTGTCTTTATTCAGCATCTTAGGGACCACCCATGAAAATCTATTTCACCTTTGATCCCAGTTTACAGTTCCCCTGAAAATCTCTTCCTGGATTTTCCCTTTGTTTTATCCCCTCTCTAGCACGTTCCTTTCTGTTCACGGGTGACCCAAACTGACATGTACGTGCTTTAGCAATCCACTGTGTTGGGCTCTCCCATTGTTTTGGAACTTCTAATCAACCTCTCTGGTCCCACATCTGCCTTCCTCTTATCTCACACCTGTTAACCTTGCTTTGTTATATTCAGATTCTTAACCCCTATATCCGCCCTAACTTGGCGTTAGTCACCCACGTTACATTGATACATTTAGAGCAACGATGATACATTTAGAGATGTGATGATGCATTTGGAGGTGTTATGATACATTTAGAGATGTGATAACACATTGAGAGGTTTGCAGATATATTTAGAGATGTGACGATACATTTAGAGATGTGATGTTACATTTAGAGATGTGATACCATATTGAGAAGTGTGATGATATAATACATTTAGAGGTGTTATTATACATTTAGAGGTTTGCTGATAAATTTAGATATGTAATGATACATTTAGAAGTGCAATGGTACATCTAGACGTATGCTGATACATTTAGAGGTGTGCTGATACATTTAGAAATGCGATTATACATTTAGAGGTGTGGTGTACATTTAGAGGTACGAGGATACATTTAGAGGTGTGCTGATACATTTTGACGCGTGACAATATATTTAGAGATACGGTGATAGATTTAGAGATGTGATGATACATTTAGAGCTACGAAGATACTTCTGAGATGTGATGTATCATTTAGAGCTATTATGATACAATTACAGTCGCGATGATACATGTAGAGGCAAGATTATATAATTAGAGACACGACGATGGTGTTTTTAGAGGCATGATTATGCATTTTCAATCACCATTATACATTTAGAAATAATATGATACATATATAGAAGCGATAATACATTTAGACGAGCGATGATACACTTAAGGGCGTAACAATACATTGTAAGGCGTGATGATAAACCGTGAGTCACGATGATATATTTAGATATATGAACAGGGACGGTCGGTGTTTTACAGCGGAATGAAGACACAAAGATAACAATGTCAACTCATCCTAACCACAACAGTCCCTTATCAACATCAAGCGACTTGTAAACGCATCTTATAATCTCCACAAGAATGTAACGGTGCGGTTACTCTTTAGTTTCGTACATTTCGCATACCAACGCTTGTACCAACACTCCTGTATGATATACGAGTATATTGTTTGGTTAAACCCTCGCTAGTTCCCCGATGCAAAACTAATTATGAAACAGTTGCGTAAGCCCAAGATGCAGTTGAACATTCGTCATTAGCGTAGATCTTTTGCAAGACGGGAAACATAGTGACCAATAACAAGATGTCAATTACAAGCAGAAAAAGAGTGTTCAAGTGTTGCGTAGAATCTGTACTTTTGTACGAGTATGAAACGTGAACAATGAGCAGACACGCTGAAAAAATATTTAATGACCGTGGAAATGTTGTTTCTGAGAAAAATGTAAAGAATGCCGTGGGCTGACAGAAAACTAATGGGCAAGTCCTACAAGAAACAAATGACAACTGATTAGAGAAATTAGACGTAGACAGTGAAGATTGTGTGGGTATAGTATGAGAAAAGGTACACTAAGGAACTTGGTGACAACAGGCAAGATTGATAGGAAAAGAACAAGGGGAAGACAGGGAAGTAAATATATGTATAGTGTGGCCACGTGGCATGGTCGATACAAGAACGCTGAGCTGATCTATGACTCTGGTGATGGTGGGAGATGGCGAAACATGACTGCTCACGCTTATCGGTAGGGCACATTTGATGGTGAGATATGTGATGGTGGTGAAATTTAAAATGTACACTAATTACGGAACATGAACATAAAGTGTGTAAAATGAAATTGATTTGGTTCTATGCAAACACAATAGTTGCTAAACAATGAACAGTCAGCGGAAGTTAGTGAATTGGCTCATTGGAAACACTGCATCCACCATGCATACAAGACACAACTGGCATCTCATCTCATCTCATCATGTTCCTCTTGTACCTTGCGGTATCGAGGTGAATTATAAACAACGGGAGAGTGCCCGCTATTGGGCTTCATGTATCGATATTTCCATGGACTCAGTTATTCCCTGTGTTCATCGTTTACGTGGTCGGCCTCTTCCTCTGCTTCCCTGTGGTCTGTACATCATTGCTTGTTGTGGTATACTGTTAGTTGCTAACCTACTTGCATGGCCAAACCATTTGACTTGCTGCTTTCTAATAAAATCTTGTGCAGCTATAACCCCCACTTTAGTCCTGGCAAAACTGTCCCCAACCACTTTAATTCTCCTAACCACAATGGAGTCGACGATGTATGGGTCACTGCATTGAAACCTTGCTTCTCTAACAACTCCATTAGACTTAAAATTGAAAGCCAATTAATAAACTCTCTGGACTGCATTCACCCAGCAGGAATCAATATCGTTGTTGATGCCACAGTATAACTATACTATCTTCCCTGTATTTTATTCATATCGGACTGTTTACATGCCATTTGGCAACACAAACATTTGTAGCCCATATACCGGTGTAAACCACCATTTATGTTTCCCTCCTATCAACAAGAAGCTGTGTTCAATTTTATTTTGTTTTGTGTGGTTTATTTCGCTTTTTATCTGTTTGTGTTGTCCTGTCCTTGACAAAGGTTCTAGAACCGAAACGTCGGCAGTTTTGTGTTGTCCTATAATACGTATTGTTTTATTTTAATACTTCAGTATTATATATTTATTGATTGTTTCTCATTTTTGATAAGTCACACTTTGTTTTCACCTGTGTATGGAGTTCTTTGTAAGATATGTACATTGTGTCTGTGTTTATTATGTCTCTTCTTTTCGTAGAAGCTAAATATACTTAATTGTTTGCAATTCATATTGTTATATCCTGCTGTAGCCACTGCTTTTTCTTTTGTTCCACTGACATTGGTAACACAGAGTTGGTAGGAATATTGTGTTGTAAAGTGCTTTCTCAGTAGTTATTGATACATGTTTGCTCTTTAGTATAGGTGTCATTTGTCCAATGCGTTAGTTTGCTCTGTTGCATCTATTTTCTATCTCGTCTTCTGATTTGGTATTTGATGATATTATACTTCCTAGGTACTTGAAGCTCTTTACTTGTTTCAAGGGATGTTCGTTTAGGTGATTTTTTTTTCTTTACTTATATGTCATTTTATGTTCCCTATACATTTCGTTTAGACTATTCATGTGGTCTTGTAGTTCAGCTTCTGATTTTGCTATTAGTGCTTGGCCATCTGCAAACAGGAGTTCTTTAATGGTTAGATTTGCAGATGGTTCTTCTTCTGTGTTCTCGTCATGCGGTATTCTTGCGGTCCGTTTGGCTAGTTTCTTTACATATGTTGTCTATATATGTTATGAACAAGAGAGGGGACAGGATACAACCTTGTCGTACTTCAGATCTTACGGTGAAGGGTTCTGAGTGTCCTCCAGTTGCTCTCACTATGCATTCACTGTTGTTGTATAAGCTTCTACATAGGTTTGTTAGATGTGTACTCACTCCATATTGTTTAAGGATTTCCCACAGCTTGTTTCTATCTACTCTATCGAATGGCTTTTCTTGGTCGACAAAGGCTAAGTAGAGTGTTTCATTGAATTCGATTGATTTTTCTATAAGTTGTCTAAGAGCAAAAATGGCATCTGTGCATCCTTTGTTTCTCCTAAATCCAAGTTGTGTTTCACTTAGCCGGGGTTCTATAGTAGTTCGTAATATTTTCTCCAGAATTTTGCAAAATATTTTCCCAGTATGACTCAACAGTGAAATGCCTCTGTATTGTGTGCAATCTCTTTTGCTGCCTTTGTTTTTCCAAATTAGGATAATTATGGCGTTTCCCCAGTCTCGTGGTGTCTGTTGTTCTACCCAGACATGGTTGAATAGTCTATGAAGTCATGCTGTCCCTGCTTCTTTTGCTCTTTAATTAGTTCAATTGGTATTTCACCTTGTCCTGGTGATTTGTTCAATGGGGCTAATCTGACGGCTTTTATAATTTCTTCTTTCATTATGTCTGGTTATGGTTCTTCGGTGGCACCTGTGCCGGTTTCTTGAATTCCTGTGACATCTGATGGGATGTTGAGAAGTTGTTCGAAGTACCGTTTCCATCCTATTAGGATTTGTTTTTGTTCACTTATTGGTTCTCCATTTTCGCTGTTAAATATTTCAGTTTGGTCAAAGGGTTCTCCTCTGGTTCTCATTGCACTTATCTTTTTCTAGAAGTTTCTAGTTGCCTCCTTGTAGTTTGTATTTATGGTTTCACCATACTCCTTCCAGTCTTTTTGTTTTTCTCTCTTTACTATTCTATTCACGTCTTCTGGCTATTCTATATTGCATGTAACCGCATTCCGGTTTGCTCTTCGATCATTTTTTATATTTTTTCCTTTTTGCCTTTTACAGCTTTCTTTACTTCCGCGTTCCACCAACTCGATATTTTCTTTATTCGTGTTTTGCTTTTTACAATCGGCATTTAAATATTTAATCAGCGCCCGCAAATTCAATAGTGACGGATAACAAACAAACAACGGATAAACAAAACTTAATCAGGCTCTAAGTAACACTATTGCGACTTTTTCAGAAACCAGACTTTCTGCTTTCACGTGATACTGGCGTATTTGGGTTTTATCTTCATTATATATGCGTCTGTTCGCTTTCCATATGCCGTACTTCCATTAATTTTTACCCAAATTGCTTGCCCATTCGGACTGGCTTCTATCATTGTATGCGTTATTCATAATATTGCTAGTGTGTGTTTACAAATAATAATGTTACAAATATTACGCATGCCACGTTTGTAAACAACACACAACAGATAGGGTAGTTGTAGCATGTATGACACATGACATTTAACTTAAAACAGACAAGCTATTATATAAATTGCGCGGGAAATCGTTTACGTGTAGAGGTAGTACAGACATGCTTAGCACAACATACCAGATAAGCAATAGGTACACTTGTTGGCTGGACTGGGTGTGTCTCTATATCGAATAGGTTTGTGGTGGTAGGTGTATATGTTAGTTATATCCTTCTGTAAAGGCCATGTTAATTGTCGTATCCTCTCAAGTTTATTGTTCTGAAAACGTTTATTCATTCTGCTATTGTCGTGTCTGCCTGCTTGATACTAGACCTCCCAATAACTCCTGAATACCGTGTCTGTAATGTTGTGTCGGGTCTAACAGTGAATGGATCATTCCCCCCCACCCCCCCACCCCCCACACCCCCCCCCCACGACAAGTGGAACAGTGCAAAGACTGGTATGAACTTTATCTACCATGCCACCCCACTGTCAGGCCAGCTTTGTGATTACCAGTCCTAAACTTAATCCTGGAAAAGGAGATTGCCTCCCCCCCCCCCCCCCACACCCCTTCCCTTCCACTTCTGTTGAAGAGATGTACATGTTACAAATGTTCGTTTCTGACTAGCCTCTCTAATCTGTTTTTATAATTTTACCAGGGCAGTTCACGTCGTTTTGGCCTGCTCTTTACTATTTCTAACCGTCAGGGGAATCATTTCAGTGCGTAACTTGCACTCAAAGCTTCCTCTTCGCCCTCCCAAGAAGGCTAAGGGTCTACCAGGGTATCATGAATTTAACGAACCCAGTGCACACATACTGTAAACCTCCTAAACAAACTGCAAGTGCTCTGTGTCAACGCACCCAAGAATACCTTTCCTTTAACACATGTTGGCTGGGACTACCACTGTAGCAGACATGAATTAATTACAGGACGTCGATATTTTCTTCCCGCCAGAGTATTCTTGTAGCAAGTGTGATGTCACTGCCGATTGTCTCCAGGGCAACGTTGTCCAGCAATAGACGTATGTTGCACAGAATAAATAGTAATGGCACTGGCTAACAGACACTGATAAGGAGACTGGCTGAACCAAAGGTTCACTTTATTGACTCCCCATGAACATTTTGTGCAGACATCCACTAGTTGATTTCTGCTGGTCATTGTAGCACCAAATTATTGATTAGACTTTTATTAATTTTCCAGCACCGCCGTTACACAGAGTGCGGTCTTCTAGGTGCTATTTAGCTCTCTCTCTCTCTCTCTCTCTCTCTCTCTCTCTCTCTCTCTCTCTCTCTCTCTTCTCTCTCTCTTACTGTTTGATAGTCTGTTTCATTGAGTCTGTGTAATCGAAGCTGTTTGTCTCCCCTTTTCACACAAACCAACATTGCACACTGCCAAACGCCAACTATAACCACTACCACCAACTTGAACCACCACCACCACCACCTCCGCAAGTTCGTGAGACACAACAAAACAATTTGCCATCCCTTTTGACAGGAGAAACGAGTGGCTGGGGACACTGTCGCAGCGAGTGTGTAGAGCTGACATACTGGTTGCAAGAACGCTGAGCTACAGACGGTGCAGACTTACGGTAGGACAGCTGTGTTTATTTTTACGGTTAGGTCACAAACAGTACAGGCTTTTATTAAAGTATTGTAATTGTCTTATTGTGTGTTTGAGATACTGCCGTTTTCCTTTTATGAATTTAAAAAAAAAAAAACTGTATTTTGTTGCTTTTCTACTATGTATATGGTTTAGTTATTTTAAATAAAGTTCCATCGTTTTAAGTTGGTGACCCTAATTTTTCTGTGACAGCTACCTGTTAGTGTGTTACTGTTAGCATTATAGATTTTTCGGAAGTCAAATTAATATTAATTATTGTTTCAGATGAATGATTTAAATGAAGTAGTACCGTTAACGGTACTCTTCTGTAATTTACATTTGAATGATACATCTGCACTATAACAGAAAAGTTTTCTTCATTATGTATCATCTTAAGTAAGTAAACTCAATGGCAAGGAGCCGTGGCTAAGTCTGGTAAGATGTCAGTCTAGGATAGCCCGGTGACTGTTCTACAACACGTACGGTTATGTATGTACGGTTTGGTCTATCACATAAACACTCGTTTTTTCCGACTTCATGCCCTTCCACTCTCTCACGTAAATACATAATCACTCGCTGTTTCCGGATTCATGTTCTATCCCCTCTCTCTCTCTCTCTCTCTCTCTCTCTCTCTCTCTCTCTCTCTCTCTCTCTCTCTCTCTCTCTCTCTCTCTCTCTCTCTCTCTCTCTCTCTCTCTCTCTCTCTCTCTCTCTCTCTCTCATACATACATACATACACAAACACTCGCTGTTTCCGTCTTCGTGGCCTTCCACATAAAAAGTCACCGTTTCCTTCGTCCTCACAAACACATACACAAACTAACGGGTAGGTGCAGTTAGAACATAGTTTGCTGGTCCTTTAATCGTGACATCATACCAATCGATCGACGTCACGTGTCATGTCGAGTATTGTAAGAACCCGCCTGATTATGACGTGCCACTTGATGATGTATGACTGTGAGTCACCGCACATATTCCAGGTGTCGTAGGATGGCACCAAACGCTAGCAAACGTTGCTTCTGTGATACATATGTTTTATAATATTCCCATTTTTATGTGGTGTTTGTGCGAGACGAATGTTCCCGAATACCTTATAGTATCATAGTAACTAACAACCATTTCCTGGAAGAGGCTAAGGAAAGTATAGCATTATATACACAACAGTACGAAATAGACAAACGGTATTCTTTCAACACGTAGTGGCAAGAAAGGCACTGAAAAACATCGCGACAACTGGAAAATCAGTGGGAGATGAGGCATAGGAAAACCTAGAGAAATTATGCTGGATGAACACAGACATGGCATAGAGGAATTATCACCAGCGGACTTCATCCAGAACACCGAGAACCGAGATATGTAGAGAGACATGAAAGCCAACACCAGTTGGCACGGCACAAGATGATGATGGTGTTTTGTGCAAGTGGGCCCGAAGACGAAAATATCCAGGTTTCCGAAACGTCACTACATGTATATAGTTCACTGTGTCTTAATATTCAGTACCCCACCTGACAGTGTCCCCAGTTGACAAAACGCGTTTGACGAATATGGTAATATGTGTTATACAATCGAATGTACAGCTGTGTTGCTTTGTAACATATGGGGTAGGTCACAGTAACAAGTGTGCCGTGTCGTATGATATATTTATTGTTTCTCTCGCTGACACCCCCATATCGCCAGCTGGCAAGCGGGCATACATTAACATATTTAAAACCCCTATGTTTTAACAAACACTTGATGAAGAATCGTTGTTCGCACAGCCGCACGTGAACTGAAATTAACTCTTTACTTAAATCAACTATTCCAGTCCCAGTCATCCTTATATTGAAATAATAGCACATTGAATATAAGAAGGCGACAAACAGCGTTCCTTGGACATGTAATGAGAGGGCGGCATTAGGAAACATCAAGACTGGAAAGATCAGCGATAGAAGACCGACCAATCGACCGATCGAAAGAAATAAAGAAAGAAAGCAAGAAAAACAGAAAGAAAGAAAGAAAGAAAGAAAGAATGAAAGAAACAATGAAAGAAACAATGAAAGAACGACAGACAGACAGACAGACAGACAGACAGACAGACAGACAGACAGACAGACAGACAGACAGACAGACAGACAGACAGACAGACAGACAGGCAGGCAGGCAGGCAGGCAGGCAGGCAGGCTATAAGTATAAGACTACAATATAGATACGCTGTCTAATCTCCACCCTGTCTGTAGACTGAGGTCAAAATTGAGGAAATGTGAATCGTCAAATTTCCCGCTATTCTCACCTGAGATGTTTCAGGACCTTTGGTTCCACAAGACATAATAAAAGGTTCCACAAGAGATAATCAAATGTTCCTCGAGAGATAATCAAAGGTTTCACAAGAGACAATCACAGTTTCCATAAGATATAATCGAAAGTTTCACAAAATATAATCAAAGATTCCACAAGATATAATCAAAGGTTCCACAAGAGATAATCAAAGGTTCCACAATAGATAATCAAAAGTTTCACAAGAGATAATCAAAGGTTCCACAAGAGATAATCACAGGTTCCATAAGAGATAATCACAGGGTCCACAAGAGACAATCAAAGGTTCCACAAGATATAACCAAATGTTCCACAAGATATAATCAAATGTTCCACAAGAGATAATCAAAGGTTCCACAAGAGATAATCAAATGTTCCACAAAATATAATCAAATGTTCCACAAGATGTAATGAAATGTTCCACAAGAGATAATCAAAGGTTCCACAAGGTATAATCAAAGGTTCCACAAGAGATACTCAAAGGTTCCACAAGAGATAATCAAAGGTTCCACAAGATATAATCAAAGGTTCCACAAGAGGTAATCAAAGGTTCCGCGAGAGATACTCACAGGTTCCACAAAAGATAATCATGGGTTCCGCGAGAGAGTGGCAACAGATAAGTCTCACCGTCAACTCAGACGGACAGATTATGTAAGGCACAATTCGTCATAAGGATGCCAACGAGTCGGGTGTGGTGTTGGAGAGCTGGGCTTTTCAACCTCTTCATCGGCATTAAGTTGGACTAAAACGCTGACTTTTCGTTTAGAAAGAAGTGCTAAACTACTGACCATACAGTTGTCTGGAATATCTTCCTGGGGTTGTCGCAACGTCCTGTTTCGTTATGTTTCTTATACTGTTAGAAATGGGTGTTGAGTGCACGTATAGACTGGGACCAGTAACAATGACTAGAGGTTTTATCACGTCTACAAGTTATCGCCGCCACTGACTACTGTAAGGTAGTTTACATATCCTTTACATAAAGGACTCAAACTCAAACCCAGGTTGATTTACAAGTCGATATTTACGTTCAGTAGTTTGTAATTGCTTTCTAAAAGAAAAAGAAAACTCAATGATTAGGTTAACTGACCGATGTGTGGATTGAACCCACAACACCACCATCAGTCAGTCAGTCAGTCAGTCAGTCATTCAGTCAGTCAGTCAGTCAGTCAGTCAGTCAGTTATCTATTGGGGCATCATCCTTACACTCCGGATATGTGCTCAGATTCTCCTACCAATATATGCTTCAGTGTTCGGCGATTAACAGTGCCAGTTGTGTGTTGGTTGACGGGGCCCATCACTCTCCCAATGTTGTCTCTCGTGTCTGGCCGTGCCAGTTATTGCTGCCAAGTCTCCCATTCTAGACAACGACGTGGATTCATTGGCGTCAAAGTCATCCGCTCTCCACATCTCTCTCAGGGCATTAAATAATAATATCCGAATGATCCATGGGCTGGCCATCTGCAGGGGATGCAGAGCCAGCAAGTTTATCAGCTCGTTTGTTCCTGCCCCCCCCCCCCCCCCTTTCTTCCTCCCGTATGTCCCAATATGAAGATGAAGTTGACTCTAAGAACTGTAGACCTCCGCCGTGATTCAAGCGCTTGTCTACATACAGAATCCACCTCGACTCCTCAGATCATGGTCATTGAATCACTTAGTACACCAACGTGGGAACGGTTCTGTGATTCTAGCCATAAGAAAACCGGTGCTACTGCCATCAATTCCATCGTCATGCTGCTCGTGGTCGTAGAGTGGGCACTTCTTGAATGGTTCGGCCCGCAAAACATTCCGTGAATGCCCGCGCACTTCTCTACTGCTGTATAACAGGTCCATCTGTATAGATAAGCACATCGGAATCATCTGAATTTTCACTGATGAGCCCGTTGACCTCTGCATTGACAGCAGCAGGATTATGTTATCTCGAGCGAGACAATACAGGAGAAGTTACAATCCGTCGTTAGCACACCGGAAGTTTAAGCGCAAACGCAGTATGCTACGCGGAAACGTCGACCTCACCGTAAGGTGCACATACAATATTTGTATGTTACGGGTCATTGAGTCTACACGCAGATTGTAAATGTCTATCGGGACAGAAGTTTGGGATACGCTGGCCCAATGACATTTCCACATAAATACCTGACTGGGGCGTGGCAGTTCACCTAAATGCAGTTTGTTTTTTAAAAGTCACGGTGGGCAATTCCTCCTAATTTGTCATAGCTGCTTTCTTATGGGCAATCTACTAACACCCACCTACCCCACTCTTTTTTCATCCCCCTCCACCCCTGGCTTGTCCTAATTTGCAGTGATGTATTAATATTTGTTGTTTCCTTTACTATGTTTGTGAATATCACATGTTAAACATGCTTCGAGTTTCTCACATATGTTTGATCTTTCGAGGTCCCAATCCCTTTACGCTATTTTGGTGCCTCTGTATATATCTAATTCGTCTAAACGTTGTTTCTCAAAATGGAGAAAAAGTACAATAAGATAGAAATAATGTATTTTTCTTTTTAAATGCTTCCACTTTATGTTTACTTGACAAGTTTGTATCCTTTGAACCTCTTTTCTGTCAACCTGGTTTAACTACGATGTTTGCAGTTTTCGGCCATATGACCCATCATACATCCGAAAATGAAAATGTGCGTGGTTACACCTTGTCCTTGTACCCTAAAAGTAAGTCAAGGTAAAGACACCTTGTTACACTCCTCGAGGTGTATTGGATGTACGGTGATAACCCCATATTTTGTATAGAACAATCGGCACTCGTGGGGTCATATAGTGATTATCACGCCGACCGCCTCTACTGCCCTAGGAGTTTCGTGGTGCCAAGCTTAGACTAACTCGGACTGAGAATTAGATTGCAGTAGCTGGCTGGTGCACTTGCCTGCCGGTTTTGTGGTCCTGGGTTTGCATTAGTGTAGTATGTATATATGTAGCAACAGTAACATGATTGTTAGCACAAACCACCAATAAACCTCAAGAAACACTTGCTGAAGTATTGATTAGCACAAGTTCTGACAGACTAGACATTTCGTGCTGCTTTCTTGTATCGCGTGTCAATTGACTATCTCTTTATTTCTGTCAAATATGTCCACCTATCTACTCCTCTCTCTCTCTCTGTCTCTCTCTCTCTCTCTCTCTCTCTCTCTCTCTCTCTCTCTGTGTGTGTGTGTGTGTGTGTGTGTCTCTCTCTCTCTCTCTGTCTCTCTCTCTCTCAGTCTCTGTCTCTCTCTCTCTGTCTGTCTCTCTCAGTCTCTCTCTCTCTCTCTCTCTCTCTCTCTCTCTCTCTCTCTCTCTCTCTCTCTCTCTCTTCTTTTCCCGTCCTCTTATAATATCCCCTGTATACAAAATGCAATATTTCTAAGAGGGACAAGAGAAACAAGAGAATACCTCAACAAATATTGCAAAACTATCCTCGAATCTCGGCCGAGAGCACACCCATTTATTGACGACTGCTCTATCTTCAGTGCTATGAAGAGATCGTTTTCGCATCTCTTGAAGAGAACTTTTACATCTGCCTGCACCCAATCTCTAAATAAATCATTTGACTCACGAGCATCCAACTAGCATTGCTGATAAGAGATTGGTCTGCTTGGAGTTGGGAGCTGGAGATGGGAGCTGGAAACAAGGTCGCTGGTGTTGTTTTTGACAGCGGCATAAGTAAAATCTGGGCCTGTGTTTTGACGTAAAGGGTGGGGGGAGGTGGCACAATGTAAGCATAAATACAACAATGAATCTGTGGTTTGTACAGTCATGAGCAATTCCTGTGTCAGTTAGAACAGCAACCGTCTTGCAAGTTCAACCAAAACCTACATGCTACCAAGACATCATTTACCACTGGCAACAACCCCAACAGACTCCAAACACAATACCTTCCGGTGTGATGGCTGTACATATACCCATAGAGACTGTCGCTTATTAAGTCTTGTATTGCCCTGCGCTTGGTGATAATAGAAATCTTGTTTCTTCAACCGAAGACAAACAGAGCGCCTTGCATGGATGCAGACTGTAGATCATTTATATATATATATATACACACACACACACACACAAACGCCACTCCCTGATATTGAGCAGAAGCCCAAATGACACGAGTTCACTAGCAGCAACAGCAACAACACCAACAACAACATATCTCCGGCACTTGACACTATACAACAATACTTGCAATAGGATTAGTGCTTCATGTCGGCAGTGCAAGTCAAATCTGTTATTTGTATATATGCAACCGTAGCCCATCTATTTTTGCAAGATTTGTCTTTCTTGATGTTTTCTCTTCTTGCTGATTATAACAAGTTTACATTGTAAGAACCATTCAGTTGTCTGTGAGTGTGTGTCCTGTCAGTATGTGTCTATCGTGTTCCTTGAAGCATTGTTGTTTTTCTGTTTTCATGTCGTTAGTTCTCTCGATAATAAGTGCTTTTATTTAGCATCTGACTTAAGACCAATTTTTTTTTAAGACCAATAGTGTACACACACCCACACACACATACGCATACATACATACTCACACATCCATTCATCCATCATATGCCATGCCGAGGGCGTTCATGTTTTGCACTCTCATTCGATCACCTGAGTCGTGGATCAGCTCCGTGTTCCTGTCACGACCATGCCATGTGGCCAAGCCATCCAGGTATTTACTTGGTCTTCCCCTTGGTCTCTTCCCTTCGATCTTGCCAGTTATCACCAAGTTCTCTAAGTCATTTCTTCTCATAACATGCCCAAAAATGTTGACTGTCTACGTCTAATGTCTCTAAGTTTACGATCTTCATTTGTTTCTTGAAGGACTTGTTCATTCGTTTTTCTGTCTGCCCATGGTATTCTTTGCATTTTCCTCAGAAACCACACATACACGTATATTAAATAGCTTTATATGAGTTTACACACAATTGATCGTTCGCGGTATTTACAAACGCAAATATACATTTAAAAAAACACCCATTTAACGTCTTTCTGTCACGTTAGAGTAGTATAGGATTGGGGTATAATTTGATGAAAGGATCGGACAGAAGATGTAACAACTGTCAGTACGCATGAAGTGACAACTGCCGTGGGTAGGTAGCAGCCTGGTTTACTGGGAAAGAGAGTGACAACTGCCGTGGGTAGGTAGCAGCGTGCTTTACTGGGAAAGAGAGTGACAACTGCCGTGGGTAGGTAGCAGCGTGCTTTACTGGGAAAGAGAGTGACAACTGCCGTGGGTAGGTAGCAGCCTGGTTTACTGGGAAAGAGAGTGACAACTGCCGTGGGTAGGTAGCAGCGTGCTTTACTGGTAAAGAGAGTGACAACTGCCGTGGGTAGGTAGCAGAGTGCTTTACTGGGAAAGAGAGTGACAACTGCCGTGGGTAGGTAGCAGCCTGGTTTACTGGGAAAGAGAGTGACAACTGCCGTGGGTAGGTAGCAGCGTGCTTTACTGGGAAAGAGAGTGACAACTGCCGTGGGTAGGTAGCAGCCTGGTTTACTGGGAAAGAGAGTGACAACTGCCGTGGGTAGGTAGCAGCGTGCTTTACTGGGAAAGAGAGTGACAACTGCCATGGGTAGGTAGCAGCGTGCTTTACTGGGAAAGAGAGTGACAACTGCCGTGGGTAGGTAGCAGCCTGGTTTACTGGGAAAGAGAGTGACAACTGCCGAGGGTAGGTAGCAGCCTGCTTTACTGGAAAAGAGAGTGAAAACTGCCGTGGGTAGGTAGCAGCGTGCTTTACTGGGAAAGAGAGTGACAACTGCCGTGGGTAGGTAGCAGCCTGGTTTACTGGGAAAGAGAGTGACAACTGCCGTGGGTAGGTAGCAGCCTGCTTTACTGGGACAGAGAGTGACAACTGCCGTGGGTAGGTAGCAGCCTGCTTTACTGGGAAAGAGAGTGACAACTGCCGTGGGTAGGTAGCAGCCTGGTTTACTGGGAAAGAGAGTGACAACTGCCGTGGGTAGGTAGCAGCGTGCTTTACTGGGAAAGAGAGTGACAACTGCCGTGGGTAGGTAGCAGCGTGCTTTACTGGGAAAGAGAGTGACAACTGCCGTGGGTAGGTAGCAGCGTGCTTTACTGGGAAAGAGAGTGACAACTGCCGTGGGTAGGTAGCAGCGTGCTTTACTGGGAAAGAGAGGGTTAAAGTGACAACTGCCGTGGGTAGGTAGCAGCCTGGTTTACTGGGAAAGAGAGGGTTAAAGTGACAACTGCCGTGGGTAGGTAGCAGCGTGCTTTACTGGGAAAGAGAGTGACAACTGCCGTGGGTAGGTAGCAGCGTGCTTTACTGGGAAAGAGAGTGACAACTGCCGTGGGTAGGTAGCAGCCTGGTTTACTGGGAAAGAGAGTGACAACTGCCGTGGGTAGGTAGCAGCGTGCTTTACTGGGATAGAGAGTGACAACTGCCGTGGGTAGGTAGCAGCGTGCTTTACTGGGATAGAGAGTGACAACTGCCGTGGGTAGGTAGCAGCGTGCTTTACTGGGATAGAGAGTGACAACTGCCGTGGGTAGGTAGCAGCTTGCTTTACTGGGAAAGAGAGTGACAACTGCCGTGGGTAGGTAGCAGCGTGCTTTACTGGGAAAGAGAGGGTTAAAGTGACAACTGCCGTGGGTAGGTAGCAGCGTGCTTTACTGGGACAGAGAGGGTTAAAGTGACAACTTCCGTGGGTAGGTAGCAGCGTGCTTTACTGGGAAAGAGAGTGACAACTGCCGTGGGTAGGTAGCAGCGTGCTTTACTGGGAAAGAGAGGGTTAAAGTGACAACTGCCGTGGGTAGGTAGCAGCGTGCTTTACTGGGAAAGAGAGTGACAACTGCCGTGGGTAGGTAGCAGCGTGCTTTACTGGGAAAGAGAGGGTTAAAGTGACAACTGCCGTGGGTAGGTAGCAGCGTGCTTTACTGGGAAAGAGAGTGACAACTGCCGTGGGTAGGTAGCAGCGTGCTTTACTGGGATAGAGAGTGACAACTGCCGTGGGTAGGTAGCAGCGTGCTTTACTGGGAAAGAGAGTGACAACTGCCGTGGGTAGGTAGCAGCGTGCTTTACTGGGAAAGAGTGGGTTAAAGTGACAACTGCCGTGGGTAGGTAGCAGCGTGCTTTACTGGGAAAGAGAGGGTTAAAGTGACAACTGATATGAACAGAAGTCTTACAACCAGTTCAGTATACAGCATGACTCATTTTTCACTGGCCTGAGGTCTATTAAAAAAGAAGACCCATTTATGTTCGTCAGCACAGCCAAAGTATATGAGAAAATTAAGCCATGCGGGAAAACATCCCATTGATTTGAAAGGAGCTATGATTAATTTAAGACGGGTGGGTGGTGAAAAGAAAATTGTTTCGACTGTGTAGGTGTATTAATGTAATACATTCATACCTTTATTCCTGCAGACTAAACATATTTAAAGGTGACAAAGCACATCCTGTGCCAAACAGGTAACAGGTAGAAGGTGCCCTTGGTGTGCGAAGCCTTAATTCTTCACATACTTTAGTCAGGACAGATCAGATGCGGTGGCCAGTAGCTTTTCTTTCCGAAACAATTCCAACAGAATTCTGAAAATTGCCTTGAACCCATTTTTTTTAACACTACTGAGACTACCCCAGAGAAGTATGAGTTGGAAAACAATAATCTGACCTATTTTGAGGATTCAGTGAGGATCATTGTATTGGCAGGTAAACGTACTAATCACTTTGCCGATCCGATCCGATCCGATTTGTAGAAAAAAAAAAAAAAAAAACTTTCCACCCCTTCAGCTAGCCTCTGTGGCGTTAGTTATAATTATATAATACACTATGCCACTGGGCTCGTCCTATATAAAACTCACATTGTTTGTCCCAGACAAACAGTAATTACTTCCCCCCCCCCACCCCCCCCCCCCCCGCTACTTCACAGGAATTAAGGAATTGTGTTGAGCAAATAATAATAATAATAATAATAATGCCAGTGACCATTCTAATAAGAGTCGGTGAATGTAAGAACTTTTTAGGGACAGGACGATCACTAATGGCAGTATCACGTACAAGGTCACCCATTTCAGTCGTAAGGAAATGGTAAATGAAATGTATGGGGCATGTCAACAGGAGTGGTGGACTAGCAACATCAGACTTGGAAGTGGGGGGGGGGGGGAACTACTCAGTGAGAGATGCAGAGCTAGGCAGAGAGCGATGTGTGTGGACAGCTGAAACAATTTGTAGCTGGGCCACAAGTAATAAACAGCACCAGCTTCATCAAAATATCAGATGACAGAGATGATCTGAGAGTCAATTTCTGCTCCAGACCTGATATCCGAAGAAGAAGAAGAAGAAGAAGAAGAAGAAGAAGAAGAAGAAGAAGAAGAAGAAGAAGAAGAAGAAGAAGAAGAAGAAGAAGGGGGTGGATGGGAGGAGGATTATGGGGAGGGGAGGAGTAGGTATAGAAAGGGATAATCAATAAACACATAGTGAGTCAATAAACACATATTGAGTAATATACTACAAAATGAGATAACAGATGTGTATCTGACTGTGCCGTAGAAACAAGCCCAGGCCAGCTGTTAACCGATTGATTTCCCCCAGCTTGAGGTGCCAAACCTGTATAACTGGTCTGGTTCTAGAACACACGTAAACCGACTGACTTCCCCAGCATTGAGGTACCTGACTTGTATAACTGGCTCTGCCCACACACACACGTTTGGCAGCGGTAAACGGATTTACTTCCGCTAGAAAGAGTTAACAGTCTTATATATCTGGCTCTATGTTCTCTAGCACGATGGGACAGGACAATCACAGATGGCTGTCAAGTACAAGATCGCTCATCTAAACCATAAAGAAATGGTAAATGAAACGTGTGGGGCATGTCAACAGAGGTAGTGGACTAGAGAAATGGGTACTAAACAATGCATTCCCTTGGTGAATGTGAGCACTGAATCCACAAAAAATATGTTGCACGATTTATTGCCCGGTATATTTCGCTGCATCTCGTCCGGTGCAAACTGCAGAGATATACATTATATGAAGTGAACAAACTCGGTTTTGTGAAAACAGAAAGAGATCTGATAAATTTGAAACTACCGTGGGGAGAACAAATGTTCGGCATTCCAACAATACCTGTGACTATGTGTTGTCATTGTTTCAGGTAAGGTATTATTCATTAATTCACTTCATTTGATACATAACTCTGCAGTATGCACCTGACGAGATGCAGCGAAATATGACAGAGAAATTAGTCGTGTATGGAACATTCCCCTGAATGAGTTAAGTCTTGTATATCTGGCTCTGTGTTCTTTAACACGCGTTCGGCAATCATAAACAGACAGACCTTACCCAGAATCAAAGTACAAATAACCCACACTGACAGTAATGCTCAGTGTCTAGAAATGACACAGTCAGTTGGATAATACAAAGATTATGTATCTAGACAATTATCAGTTTATGTCAGCAGGAATTCGTGATAGACACTTCTGAAGGGTTAAGAACCGTTAACTCGTGGTACGTGTCCTTCACAACACTTTGAGAAGCGAACCAGAAGTTTACGAGCAAACGCTCTTATACAATAGACCACATTGGCCTCTGTGAAACATTAGGGTTTTACAAATACTCGGTCATTACAAAATAAGGTTAGGTGAACAGCTCCATTCCTCACTGCCTTTTCTGCTGATTCGGCTCTGGCTGACCAGAACATTGCTGCCGCCACCTGAGCTTAAACAAACCCTTGTGTTTATATCAAACAACGTTTGAAGAACACTTGCTTGTATCACTACATGGAATTGGACGAGGCTCTAGGGCAGAGGCATCGACACCAATGGGTCAATAACAACTACAACTATAACAGACATAATATGCTTAAATCCTTGCAACGGAATACGTTACCTTGTCGTGACCAATTATAGTCCTTCCTGCACAGACGTGGCAGGGGCGGCACTACCTCCCTCTTATCTCACGATCAAGCGTGTGCAATTCTACGTGCAAGCACATGTTGTTACACGAGAATGCAAATATTGTATGACGTTACCATGTAGCAGGTCAGACGTAGAACGACGCTATCGTCACTGCCCACCACAAAGATTCTCGAACCCTTGCAACAAATAATTACAATGGCGATATATCGTCCTTCAGTCCAAATGGGTAGTCAAATTTGGCGATATATTATCGTTCGGCACTGACTGTGTTAACGTCTCTAGTTCATCGTCGTGCTGGTAGACCCATGCCCCATGTTTCAAGAACCGTACCTCCCATTTCTGCAGTTTGCCATATTTGTGCTGGTCGACCACTGTCTTATGTTTCAACAACTTCATCGCCTATTTCTGCAGTTTGCCATATTTGTGCTGGTCGACCACTGTCTTATGTTTCAACAACTTCATCGCCTATGTCAGAGCCTAACATGGTATAGCTGTGCAGCAACATCGTTGCGACACCCGGCTGACAAGATTGTTACCTGACACGCGACCAGCGGTCAGGCTGACGACAGACACACGCAGGACACGTGACACCACTAGAGGCAGTGGGCAGTTGGCGTGCTAAGGTCAGACCGAGCTGGGACTGGAGACCGGACGGACATGTGCGATGAGAGCAAGGCGTTTGTATGAATCTCCGTGATTGAAAGCCGAACGACTGATATCTTGAGCGTCAGACCTATGAGCTGTATTGTGGTTGTGAGCGTCGTGAGTTATATATTGTAGATTGCTGTAATTATCGTTCTGTATTTAATGTGGCAATAAATCCATAGAACTTGTGTTGCTGTGTCTTACGTCGAATCACGTTATACTTGTACTGTCTCACACGTGTTAGCCAACGAGCCAATTATAAGACCCTGACATGTGTGGACGTGGGGGCTCGTCCGGGATCTGAACCCGGGACCTCTCGCAACCCAAGCGAAAATCATACAAAATAACAATGTCGACAAGGTCAAACGGTGACAAGTTTCACAAATCACAAATGTTTTACACGTTTATGCTAAGACCATACCACAACAGAGACAACGAACAAGACGATACAACAGCTTGCACCGTGATAATAGATCACGAAGATGACGATTCTAGCGACGAGATTCCAACACCTACATTAGACACGACAAACTGCTTAAATGAGATCAAGATCAATCCAAACTTAAGTCAAGCAGAGACAAACAGTTGCAAACAGTTGATACAACAATACAACACCATCTTTTCAGACAACCCAGGACAAACAGAATTAGTACAGCATCACATCACACTCACATCAAACACACCAATAAGATGTAGACCATACACAATACCATTACACTACAAAGAACAGTTACATCAAGAAATTATCAACTTAGAAAAAAACAACATCATCAGACGATCCTTATCAGACTTCTCTTCACCCATGGTCATTGTACGCAAAAAGGACAAGACAATACGACTTTGCATCGACTACCGAAAACTGAACAAAATAACTGTTTTAGATCTTGAACCAATGGCAAACACTGACGATCTTCTGACAGAACTGACTGACGCTAAGTTCTTTACGACGCTTGACATGTCTAAAGGTTACTGGCAGATATCTGTACATGAAGACAGCAGACATCTAACAGCTTTTGCCACGCCTTGGGGACTGTACGAATGGTGCAAACTTCCATTTGGGCTAGTCAATGCCCCAG
The DNA here is from genome assembly GCA_963921405.1 of Cepaea hortensis. Taxonomy (NCBI): domain Eukaryota; kingdom Metazoa; phylum Mollusca; class Gastropoda; order Stylommatophora; family Helicidae; genus Cepaea; species Cepaea hortensis. The sequence goes on along the minus strand of OY992882.1, from coordinate 60,653,127 downwards.
CCACATTCGTACGCATGACACGACTCCTCCTATCTGACATTCCTAATATCATTTGCTATATTGACGACATCTGTGTCCATACAGAGACAATGACAGAACATATAAAGACACTAGAACAGACACTAGAACGTATCAGACAGCACGGACTGACAGTGAAGCCTTCAAAGGTGAACATGGCTTACCAAGAGATATCATTTTTGGGGTACAGAATATCCAATGGCTTTGTCATGACAGACAACAAAATTGTCTCCAAAATTCTGAAACTGTCACTCCCGACTAATAAGAAACAAGTCCGGAGTTTGTTGGGACTGATCAATTATTACAGGAAATTCATTCCTGATTTTTCAGAACTGACCGAGGTTTTTTCTAACTTACTAACCAAGGATAAGCCTGAAAAAGTTGTACACGATGAATGCCTACGAAATGCATTTCATAAAGTTTTGACATACTTTTCTGATAAGAATTCGAATAATCTCATCCTTAAATTGCCCAACATTCGTTTACCTTTCAGATTGAAAACAGATGCTAGCTCCGTTGCGATTGGGGCAGTCCTATTGCAGGAATACAACAACATCCTGCATCCCATTTGTTTCATATCAAGAAAACTAAGGCCTAGAGAGCGGGCATGGTCCATTCCGCAATTAGAGGCACTTGCCTTAGTAGAAAGTGTGACGAAACTATCCAGATATCTTCTAGGACGTCACTTTATCATCGAAACTGACAACAGTCCATTACGGTATATAAATGCCGGAGTACCATCCAACAATATGATTGCTCGCTGGTCCTTGAAGCTTCAAAATTACAGTTTCGAGGTTCGTCACATTTCTGGCAGAATCAATACAATTGCCGATCTTTTGTCCCGTTGTCCAACCGACCCAGTAAGCAATGTCTGAGTGCAGAGTGTACTAATACACTCAGAACAACACAGCCACCAATGAGTGAATGTTTTCTATTCACCTACTGTGTAAGGTCTATAATTGTAATTGTGATACGGTTAAAAAACCGACATGTATAATATACTTATTTTAATCAAGCCATGTAATGAGTGTAGTATAATTGTGTAGTGTGTGTTAGAAAGAGAACATTATTAATTGTAAATATACACCAAGAACAGTGTCACAGACGCTTAACCACTTACCAGAAGCGAAATTTACCATTTAACAGTGACAGCTGTGAGTGATTTTCTTCACCGTGATATTTTAACGACGTGTGCAAATGTGGACTGAACAATGACTTATACACCACCTCTGCATCGAATTTAATCCAAAATGTTCCACAATTGAACATCGGAAATAAGAACATTCAATCTTTATCCAGAAGTTGTGAACACATCGGAAATAAGAACATTCCATCATAATCCGATAGTTGTGATACTAGAACATCAAACACGAACTTTGAGAACATTTAACTATCCGTTACAAAAGAAAACGGGAGCATTTGTGGTCAAACAGCAACTAAATTTTGCGTTTCGTGTGTACTTCCTGTGTAATTTAAAAAGTATAGCAAAATTAGCAGACGATATACAAATATTCAAAAACTTATGACGATTGTAAAATCCTTTTGAATCTATAAAATATAATACACCAATTGGGTCCTTATTTAAATTGATTAGTGTAATCTTAGAATCATATCTTGATTAATGTATTCATATTACCGACTTTTTCTCGTTAATATGAAGAAACGTCAAGCAATGACGCTAAGAAATTAAATAATTATTGTCATTTATTGAATTTCTTGATTGTCAAAATTACTTCCCTTGCATTTACGAATTACACCAAGGGCCATAATTTGAAACATATTCATTAATGTGTATTGTATAAATAGACATTTTGTTGCTCAAATGGTTAACACACCGGGTAGGCGTCCACCAAGCATGGCAGATAGCTGCCAACATTGCAAACCAACATAAGAGCTCCTGGCCAAATGAGGTCAGAGTTTGAGTGTTTAATGCGACTTATGTAAAGTCGTATTTCAGTCTGGCTAGATGGCTGTTGCAAAACAACCATATTATTACGTTTTTTTCAAATTGCTGCGAAGTAGATGCGTGAAGCTGGTAACTACTGATCTGACTGGGTATTATTGCAATGGAGGTAACCAGCCATCAGGGGGATGAAACCCAAGTTGTGTTAAAAGTTGTACTTCATTTGTCATTTCAATGCAACTTACATTTTTTGTATATATTTCCATGCCATATATGTATTTTCATGCATAACACTGGGAAAGAGTAGTCTCTGACATGAAGTTAACACTACCCCAGTATATACATATGTCATGAATGAAAGATGACATCTTTCATTGAGGTACCCGGGGAGAATGTCAGAGCCTAACATGGTATAGCTGTGCAGCAACATCGTTGCGACACCCGGCTGACAAGATTGTTACCTGACACGCGACCAGCGGTCAGGCTGACGACAGACACACGCAGGACACGTGACACCACTAGAGGCAGTGGGCAGTTGGCGTGCTAAGGTCAGACCGAGCTGGGACTGGAGACCGGACGGACATGTGCGATGAGAGCAAGGCGTTTGTATGAATCTCCGTGATTGAAAGCCGAACGACTGATATCTTGAGCGTCAGACCTATGAGCTGTATTGTGGTTGTGAGCGTCGTGAGTTATATATTGTAGATTGCTGTAATTATCGTTCTGTATTTAATGTGGCAATAAATCCATAGAACTTGTGTTGCTGTGTCTTACGTCGAATCACGTTATACTTGTACTGTCTCACACGTGTTAGCCAACGAGCCAATTATAAGACCCTGACAGCCTATTTCTGCAGTTTGCCATATTTGTGCTGGTCGACCACTGTCTTATGTTTCAACAACTTCATCGCCTATTTCTGCAGTTTGCCATCTTTGTGCTGGTCGACCACTGCCTTATGTTTCAACAACTTCACCGCCTATTTCTGCAGTTTGCCATCTTCGTGCTGGTCGACCACTGCCTTATGTTTCAACAACTTCACCGCCTATTTCTGCAGTTTGCCATCTTTGTGCTGGTCGACCACTGCCTTATGTTTCAACAACTTCACCGCCTATTTCTGCAGTTTGCCATCTTTGTGCTGGTCGACCACTGTCTTATGTTTCAACAACTTCACCGCCTATTTCTGCAGTTTGCCATCTTCGTGCTGGTCGACCACTGCCTTATGTTTCAACAACTTCACCGCCTATTTCTGCAGTTTGCCACCCACTGCCACGTTTAATATGATCACCACATTCGGCTTCCTGTCTTTGAGTCAGTTTTTTTATTTGTCTCCAATTTTCAGATCTTTTAGAATGTTAATATTTACCTTCGTCTGTACCTACGGTATTCTAAGAATGTTCCTTAACAATTATGTTCACAAGTCCCGACTTTCTTCCTGTGTGAGTGTGTGTATGTATGTACGCCTCGAGGCGCTTGGTGGGGAAGGCAGGGAGCTTCATAACTGGATGGCTGGGTCACATGGCGTATTCGGGACAAGAACACAGATCTAATCCAAGACTGTGGTGATCTAACCATGACCACTCACGTTATCGGCATGGCACATGGTGATGATGAATGTGCTGGCAGCAAATAATCTGGCTTCTCCGACGAGTCTGCACACAAATATACCTACGAACTGCCGTAAAACGTACAAAACCCTGGACATAACCGTGTTCACAGGGGGTTGAACCCTATTTAAAGCGGACGTTATTAGTCGGGGATTGCCCTGCGGTTAAACTGGAAAAGGTTGACTGCATTAGTGAAGTTTCATTGACACGCTACACCTGCGACCTGTGCCCTATAACAACAACAGTCGACCTACATATCTAGTAAAGCGAAACCACCCTATGATTAATAATATCCCTACATATCGTGGCGTCCCAAAGTAAGCCCTTCTACATGCTATCGGGTCTTCTAAGGATAAGTCTTTTCCTCTTCTTCTCGTCTGCCTTGTAGAACCGTAAACAACTTATGCTAAATGTTCTCAAATACTTTTTACATTTTGAGTCTTACCACAACGACAGCTTTTTGACATAGTTAGTTGACATAGTTAACTGTATCCTGTGCTAACAATGATTCCCCATAATAGTAATACAGTAATCTGTACTGCATCCCAATTGTGTAGTAGTGTTTGTATCCTGTGCTAACAATGATTCCCCATAATATTAATACAGTAATCTGTACTGCATCCCAATTGTGTAGTAGTGTTTGTCACTTCTAGTACAGTATGTGTCCCTGCTCCACACTGAGCTGCTCCAAACATTGAACTTCAATCTACCATTTATTATTGCTTGAGTGTTCCAACGGAAATACTGACTTCATTTCAGAAAATCGCGTACTTTTAAACATGGTTTAGAATGGTTATTCAAAACATATCCATTTTATAACCATTTTACTTATTTATCATGTAACTTAATCTTCTGGACAGTAGACATTTATTTATCTTGTTATACCATTCATGGAAAGAATTTAAATTTATGGCAACCACGCTTTAATATTCCAGACTTAAAGCAATCACTGTTTAATATTACCAATAAACTAATAGCCATCCATCATGTGCCATGCCATAAAGCGTGGGCGATCATGACTGGCCATTTCACTCGATCACCAGAGTCGTGGATCACCTCAGTGTTCCTGTCTCGACCATGCCATGTAGCTAAGCCATCCAGGCATTTACTTCACGGTCTTCACCTTGGTCTGTTCCCTTCGATTCATTTCTTCTCATAACATGCCCAAAAAATTGTGACTGTCTACATCTAATTTCTCTAATCAATTTACGATTTTCATTTGTTTCCTGTAGTACCTGGTCATTGGTTTTTCTGTCTGTCCATGGTATTCTTTGCATTCTCCTCAGAAACCACATTTCTACAGCCATCAGATGTTTTTCAGCTTGACTGCTCATTGTCCATGTTTCACATCCATACAAAAGTACAGGCTCTATGTAACACCTCAACACTCTTTTTCTCGTTTCAATTGGCATCTTTTTATTGGTCAATATGTTTGTTATCTTGCATCAAACTTATAGCAACTGCACTTTAATATTACAAACACATTTATAGCAACCACACTTTAATATTACAAACACATTTATAGCAACCACACTTAAATATTACGAACACATGTATAGCAACCACACTTTTATATTACAAACAAAATTATAGCAACCTCACTTTAATATTACAAATAAATTTATAGCAATCACACTTTAATATTACAAACACATTTATAGCAACCACACTTTAATATTACAAACACATTTATAGCAACCACACTTTAATATTACAAACACATTTATAGCAACAACAATTTAATATTACAAACACATTTATAGCAACCATACTTTAATATTACAAACACATTTATAGCAACCACAATTTAATATTACAAACAAATTTATAGCAACCACACTTTAATATATAGCAACCACACTTTCATATTTACAAACAAATTTATAGCAATCATGCTTTAATATTATAAACAAGGCATCACAAAACGGATCACAGGATCGCTTATAAATTATATTGTAGACATGATTGTTCATTTGTGTGCTCTAACATTTTTCACTTGTTGTTTTTTTCCCAGGATCGCGTGTTATTTCAGTAGAACCTACAGCCGTGTTCACATCTATCAGAAGCAATGTCACAGTTCGAAAATAGTGTGAAATCTTTCTTCAAAAAAGCAGATAAAGATGGCAATGGTTGCCTTTCGCCCAAAGAACTCTACCGTGTTCTCATCGACTCTGGATTTGGGGGAACGTGTGAAGATGTAGTGGTGAGTTGTCAATGATGTATATGTGATTTGTCAATGATGTACAGGTGAAATGTCAATGGTGTATTTTCGATTTGTAAATCATGTACACGTGAGATGTCACTGATGTTTATGCAGTTTGTCAATGATGTGCAGGTGAGTTGTCAATGTTGTTAAAAGAGTTGTCAAAGATGTACAGGTGAGTTGTAACTGTATGCATATGTGAGCTGTCAGTGATGTACAGGACAGTGCAGGTGAGCTGTCACTATATATGACCTGTCACTATGTATATATATAGGTGAGCTGTCACTATATGTGAGCTGTCACTATATATGAGCTGTCACTATGTGAATAGGTGAGCTGTCACTATATATAAGCTGTCATAATGTGTATAGATGAGCTGTCATAATGTGTACAGATGAGCTGTCACTATATATGAGCTGTCACTATGTGTATAGATGAGATGTCATTAAATATGAGCTGTAACTATATATGAGCTGTCACTGTGTGTCTTTGTTCAGATCTACAAAGACTATTGATCTTACCAACAGTTCAGATGACACCAAATTGAACAGCTACGTTCTTGAAAAAGTCAACAGCTTCACATACCTAGGAAGCAAAATGACATCTACAGGGGACTCAACACCAGAAATATCATCTAGAATCGCACTGGCATCTAGTGCCTTCAATAAACTGTCAAACATCTGGAAGTCAAAGACACTCAGCAAACACAAAAAACTTAAAATCTTCAACTCTTGTGTGATTCCAGTGTTAACGTATGGATGTGAAAGTTGGAAATCTACGGTAGCTTTAGATAAAAAAACATTAGACAATTTTGAGAACAAATGCCTTAGAAGACTTCTAAACATCCACTGGACAGACTTCAGAACCAATTCGCAAATAAGACAAGAGACTAAGCAAGATTCAGTATCCAATTTCATAAGAAGACGCCGTTGGAACTACATCGGCCATGTACTCAGAATGGACAAGTCAAGACTCCCCTACCAAGCCCTCATATGGTCACCAGTAGGGAAAAGAAAACAGGGAAGACCAAGAGAGACCCTGCGTAGAACTATCACCAGAGAAGGCTCATTCAATGGCCAAGTAAATATCCAAGATCTACAACAGGCAGCAGCGAACCGCCAGGCATGGAGAGACAGGACTTCTGCCCTATGCGCCGCCTTAGGCTCAAGAGGAAAGACTAACTAACTGTGTGTATACATGAGCTGTCACTATACATGAGCTGTCACTGTGTATAGGTGAGCTGTCACTATATGTGAGCTGTCACTATGTGTATAGATGAGCTGTCACTATATATGAGCTGTCACTATATGTGAGCTGTCACTATATGTGAGCTGTCACCATATGTGAGCTGTCACTATATACGAGCTGTCACTATGTATATAGATGAGCTGTCACTATATGTGAGCTGTCACTATATGTGAGCTGTCACTATATGTATATGTGAGCTGTCACTGTATGTATAGATGAGCTGTCACTATATATAAATATAAATATATATATATATATATATATATATATATATATATATATATATATATATATATATATATGTTGTCACTATATGTATAAGTGAGTTATCCATATATGTGAGTGTCATTATATGTATAGGTGAGCTGTGACAATGTATATGTGTTAGTTGTCAGTATATCTATAGGTAAGCTGTCAAAATATGTAGATATGTTTGAGCTGTCACTATATGCATATATGTATGAGCTGTCACTATATGTATATATGTGTGAGCTGTCACTATATGTATATATGTGTGAGCTGTCACTATATGTATATATGTGTGAGCTGTCACTATATGTATATATGTGTGAGCTGTCACTATATGTATATATGTGTGAGCTGTCACTATATGTATATATGTGTGAGCTGTCACTATGTATATATGTGTGAGCTGTCACTATATGTATATATGTGTGAGCTGTCACTATATGTATATATGTGTGAGCTGTCACTATATTTATATATGTGTGAGCTATCATTATATGTATATATGTGTGAGCTGTCACTATATGTATATATGTGTGAGCTGTCACTATATGTATATATGTGTGAGCTGTCACTATATATATAGTTGAACTGTCACTAATGTGTTCGTGCGTGTGTGCGTGCGTGCGTAAGTGTGTGCATAAGCGTGTGCATTTTAGAGAGAGAGAGAGAGAGAGAGAGAGAGAGAGAGAGAGAGAGAGAGGGAGAGAGAGAGAGAGAGAGAATGAGAATCTGTCACTATATATAAAGACTGACAGTTCTAATGCAATGAATTAGAAGACTTACAACGGTAATGACATGATATTGATAGGTTGACAATGGAAATGAAATGACATTAACTTTAACTTTAATCATTATGTATATATAAATGCTGATAGATACAATAATATGATATAGACAATTTATTAACTTTGACCACATTTAAAAAAGTCCTTCCTGAGCTTGGGTTAATTCAATATTTATTAATATAAAAAAATACCAACAGATTTTGATGTAGCTCAATGTTAAAAAAAAAATCTCTGTTTGATTTGATTGCCTACTAATTTTTGTTTTATCATCCATGTTTGATGTAATACGGATTTTTAAAAACAATACCCTCCAGGTTTGATTTAATTCAAAGTTTGCTATTACAACCAATCTCTTACAGGCTTGGTTTGATTCAATTGATAAGAACAAAGACAAGACAATTACTCTGGAGGAGTTGCTTTTCCAGCTGAGCCTAAGAGATCCCAAATCTGTTGAGTAAGTGATGGACATTTTGTCCATATTTACGGCATATCTGTTTCCTCTAATCACCACCATTACCAGTCTAGTCAGGTATGCCTGACCCTTATGGCAGCTGCAAGAGGCTGTCAAATCAAGATGATTTATACAACTTAAACATATTTCTTAAGAGCACATCAAACAAACGTCCTTAGAGAGCTTGTCATACAAATGCCCTTATAGAGCACATAAAACAAATGTCCTTATAGAGCACATAAAACAAATGTCCATGTAGAGCATATCAAACAAATGTCCTTATAGAGAACATTAAACAAATGTAACTATAGAGCACATTAAACAAATGTCCTTGTAGAGCATATGAAAGAAATGTCCTTATAGAGGACATCAAACAAATGTCTTTATATAGCACATCAAACAAATGTCCTTATAGAGCATATAAAAATGATCTTATAGAACACATCAAACAGATGTCCTTGTGTCCATGAAAATATAAATACATGCTGTCTAACTAGATGTTGTCAATAGTCATCAAAACTGTCATTTACTGCCAATATAGTACCTTGCGGTATATACAGAGGGATCTTGAGCCTGAGGAATTAAGGCCGCCTGGCTAGTGCAGTCGCCGCGAACGGTGCAGGTTAGGGTTTCTTTTTTGCTCCCGACAGAAAAAAAAACGCCACACCTTACCGAGGATTCGAACCCGGGTCTCCCGAAGGAGAATCCGGCGTCTAGCCAGTCGGCCAGCCGCTCCTCATTGTCAGTAGTGAATGTTGAAAGCTACATATTTCCTATTCATCTTTGTCTTCCGTCTTTCATCTCCAAAGTCCATCAAACAACCCATGCCAAGCTCATTGAAGACTTGTTCATGGTTCAATGGATTTTATTGTAACCCACCATGCAGCTAAAGCTTTCTGTAGATTGGGGTGTCTAGTCTCACACCTTTTCGCTTTATATTACCTGCATGGTAGGTAACAAAGTTCATTGTATTCCTTGTGGACCCTGGGAATTTATGGGAGACACATTTCCTAAAGAGGAAATTCCCTTGTTTCAAGAAATATAAAATTACGTATCATCTAGATAAGGGTTCTCAACCGGTGGGGAAATTTTAGGGTTTCCAGGGGAGATGGGGGTGGGGAGGTGGGGGTGGGGGTGGATGGGATTAAGACCACAGATTGGCAGACTCAAAATGGCTTCAGGTACAATATCCTGGTTTTCTATTGAGCGTTTTGTTTGATGAAGCACAATTTTCCTGCATTCTGGTGTCGTGTACTGAGTGACAATCCCTTGACGTTTTAACTGTTTGTTTATTGTAATATGATTAATTTGGTGTGTAATAAACTATTGTTGAATATTTTTTAAACATGCACTTTTTGAGGCTGACAATTGTAAAAGGGGGGGGGGGGGGGGATGACATTCTGACTTATGGTGAAAGGGTGCATGGGCCAAAAAAGGTTGAGAACTACTGACCTAGCTAGATCCGCGGCTGTCGGCAGTGAGTTTGGAAGTCTACACCTACTCTGTTCCGAAGGGGTTATGGACGCAGTTCGTAATCCCGCATACCGCGTTCGAAACACAGCTGCGGGTTGTTTGGCAGCAGTCCACCTTACGTTGGTGTCTTATGAAATGGTAAGGATGTCGGTCGTTCAGAAAGCAATGGCAAACTACTGAACCTAAACTTGCCCAGGAATCACGAACTGCCAAATAATGATTGGTGTGACTACTACGGCCTATAAAGGATATGCAACCAACTAACTTCACAGTTTCCATTCTTCTTCTTCTTTGGCCTTCTATCTCCTATTGAAGCCTAGTCCCTCGGCCAACTTAGACCACGTCCATTGCAGACACGTCCATCATTGGCTGGATTTTATAACTAAAGTGTTCTACGGGTTGCGGTATCCAGTGTCATGCCAACCCTCGTTAGTCGCCTCTGACGACCTGCCTGGCGGGCTGCAGTGTTACTGTTCTCTATAGTACACAAATATTAAATGTTCTTGTTTTCATGAATAGATAAATAAATAAATGTCATCTAGAACGTTCCACTGCTGTCAGTATGAAATGCCTAGACTATCCTGGTTTGGTCATCTGACTCATCACAATGGTTTCCAGACAACTTCTCTGAAAGCAGTCAGTGAAGAAGCTGATCTAAGAACCCCAGTGCTGGCAACATTGACACCCACAACACTAGCATACCCAGTGCTGGCAATATTGACACCCACAACACTAGCATACCCAGTGCTGGCAATATTGACACCCACAACACTAGCATACCCAGTGCTGGCAACATTGACACCCACAACACTAGCATACCCAGTGCTGGCAACATTGACACCCACAACACTAGCATACCCAGTGCTGGCAACATTGACACCCACAACACTAGCATACCCAGTGCTGGCAACATTGACACCCCCAACACTAGCATACCCAGTACTGGCAACATTGACACCCACAACACTAGCATACCCAGTGCTGGCAACATTGACACCCCCAACACTAGCATACCCAGTGCTGGCAACATTGACACCCACAGCACTAGCATACCCAGTGCTGGCAACATTGACACCCACAACACTAGCATACCCAGTGCTGGCAACATTGACACCCACAGCACTAGCATACCCAGTACTGGCAACATTGACACCCACAACACTAGCATACCCAGTACTGGCAACATTGACACCCACAACACTAGCATACCCAGTGCTGGCAACATTGACACCCACAACACTAGCATACCCAGTGCTGGCAACATTGACACCCACAACACTAGCATACCCAGTGCTGGCAACATTGACACCCACAACACTAGCATACCCAGTGCTGGCAACATTGACACCCCCAACACTAGCATACCCAGTACTGGCAACATTGACACCCACAACACTAGCATACCCAGTGCTGGCAATATTGACACCCACAGCACTAGCAAACCACACAAACCACTACAAGGTAGAAGCAGTGGAACACCTTCCTGGTGACACATCCAATGTGACATCCTGATGACCCACAGATGGGGGGAATTATGTGACGGAACACAGCAAGAAGTTAGGACAACACTTGGAGTGCACATGAACTCTGCTAGCTTTCAATAAATGTATACAAGTGAAATATTGTGTAATAAATATGGGGTACTGCTTATTGCTTATCATTTAAATTTACCCATCACTTCTTCTTCCTTTTCTGCCTTTCCATTCTTATTCCTTTATTTTTGTTGTCATGGCCGTCTTCCTTTTTTCACCTTTATTCTTAATTCTCCCTTCTTCCATCTCCTTCCTTCATTCTCCCATTAATCTCACCTCTTCTTACTCACACTTCTCCTTCCTTCATTCTCCCACGTCTCACTTCTTACTCTCACTTCTCCTCCCTTCATTCTCTTCTCATGCACACCTCTTCATACTCATCCTTCTCTCACCTTCATTCTCGATTAAATCTAACTGCTTCTTGCTCATCTGTCTCACTCTTTCTTTCTTCCTCCAGTTTTACTGCTGCTTACTCGTCCTTCTCTCTCTTTCATTCTCCCTTCATCCTCACTGCTTCTTACTCATCTTTCTTTCGTCTTTATTCTCCCATCATTTGATCTTCTTTCTACTGTCTATCTCCTTTTCCCTTATTTCTCTTTTCTCCTCTTTTCTACTTATTCTTCCCCCCTTTTAGATCTAGTTCCACGCTTTACTCCACCCACTTCACGCGTACAATCGTAAACCTGTACTTAGGTTGTACTCAGTATATTCTCTCTCTCTCTCTGGATCTATTTGTTAAGCATGGTCAAATGATGTTAATTTTTTGGACTTATTTAAGCTGCCATTAATTTCATTTGTATCCCTGAAACAGAGAAAGTGAACTGCGGGCACAGTTCAAGAAGATGGACAAAGATAACTCTGGTAAAATTAGTCCTGAAGAGCTACAGGAAATCCTGACTAATTGCGGCAAGAAAGGTAATGCAGCAAAATACATCTCCACTGTGGACAAGGATAATGATGGAAAAATCAACTATGAAGAGTTTATCAAACTGTGGAGGGACGAAAAATAAAAGAGATTAATTAGTTGGTGCTGTCAGTCAGTAGAATAAGATAGCCTAGATAAAATGCAACAAAAGAAAGATGAGTGGTGGCAACAAGAACACAAGACCATGTTGTTTTCTATGTCATTGAAACGATGTTAATGGGAAATAACTAAATTATATTCCATAACAATGTTTTCATAAGTTACCAAACTGTATACTAAATGTGTCAAATTACAAATACATTACATTACATAGACAGTGCCTGGCAGAGGACACTTTTCTCATTCAAAGATAGGAATAAAGTTGCATTTGTCACACATATTCAAGAAAAACAGCTTCACCTTCAATGTATAACGCTAATGTTACAGAGTCAATGATAAGGCATCATTTACTGCTTTGTATTTCTATTTCATTTATCACAGTAGACTTCACAATGGGACGTGCTTGTTAGCTGCACATTTCATAAAGTTGATAGCCAATATGAAACTGCATTACTATAAAACCATCTATAACTGTAATGATTAAAAACAACATAATATCAAGAGCTTTGCACATGGCAAAAGATAATCGCTTGGCAATGCGCAGTGATCTTATATGCTAATATATATGTGTGTGTTATTATTCAGCTTTTAAACCTTTTCCAAATGCTAATATAATTACTTCTTGATATTCTGGTCAGTGTTAGATTTCAGGTGACATTCAATTATCTATCAGGGCACAAGGACATAATAATAATATTTTAATATTAATTTTAATAATAGAGAAGATACATGAGCATGACAGATACATGTTGCTTTTTTATGCATCTTATAGCAAATCGTTTATCTTCAAAATTATATTTGGTGCACCGTAGCATGTTTTTTTTTAACATGTCATACAATTTCAACTGTTGACATAATTTTGGTTTTGTAGTGTAGAATAAAAATTTTAAAAACGTTTATTATAGTTGTATTTTGATTTGTAGTTGGTGAAATGAATATAAGGTGTGAGACAGATTAAGGCAGATACAAAACACCACAGGCCTAATTAACAGAATGAGAGAGTTGCTAATTAAAAGAGAAAAAGAAGCAAAATGTCTGTCTGCTTGACGTTTTGTTTGTTTAAAAGAGACCAAATGATAACACGGGTGAAAGAGTGATCAATTAGAGAGACGTAAGGGAAGGGTGTTTGAAACTGTGCAACCATCTAAGCCTGAATGTCCGTGTGAATGAAAGTGTGCAACAATCTAAGCATGAGTGTCCGTGTGAATGAAAGTATGCAAGCATCTAAGCATGAGTGTCCGTGTGAATGAAACTGCAACCATCTAAGCATGAGTGTCCGTGTGAATGAAACTGCAACCATCTAAGCATGAGTGTCCGTGTGAATGAAAGTATGCAACCATCTAAGCATGAATGTTTGTGTGAATGAAAGTATGCAACCATCTAAGCATGAGAGTCCGTGTGAATGAAAGTATGCAACCATCTAAGCATAAGTGTCCGTGTGAATCAAAGTATGCAACCATCTAAGCATGAGTGTCCATGTGAATGAAAGTATGCAACCATCTAAGCATGAGTATCCGTGTGAATGAAAGTATGCAACCATCTAAGCATGAATGTCCGTGTGAATGAAACTGCAACCATCTAAGCATGAATGTCCGTGTGAATGAAACTGCAACCATCTAAGCATGAATGTCCGTGTGATTGAAACTGCAACCATCTAAGCATGAGTGTCCGTATGAATGAAAGTATGCAACCATCTAAGCATGAGTGTCCGTGTGAATGAAAGTATGCAACCATCTAAGGATGAATGTCCGTGTGAATGAAACTGCAACCATCTAAGGATGAATGTCCGTGTGAATGAAAGTATGCAACCATCTAAGCATGAATGTCCGTGTGAATGAAACTGCAACCATCTAAACATGAATGTCCGTGTGAATGAAAGTATGCAACCATCTAAGCATGAATGTCGGTGTGAATGAAAGTATGCAACCATCTAAGCATGAGTGTCTATGTGAATGAAAGTATGCAACCATCTAAGCATGAATGTCTGTGTGAATGAAAGTATGCAACCATCTAAGCATGAATCTCCGTGTGAATGAAACTGCAACCATCTAAGCATGAGTGTCCGTGTGAATGAAAGTATGCAACCATCTAAGCATGAGTGTCCGTGTGAATGAAAGTATGCAACCATATAAGCATTAGTGTCCGTGTGAATGAAACTGCAACCATCTAAGCATGAGTGTCCGTGTGAATGAAAGTATGCAACCATCTAAGCATGAGTGTCCGTGTGAATGGAACTGCAACCATCTAAGCATGAGTGTCCGTGTGAATGAAATTGCAACCATCTAAGCATGAGTGTCTATGTGAATGAAAGTATGCAACCATCTAAGCATGAATGTCCGTGTGAATGAAAGTATGCAACCATCTAAGCATGAATGTCCGTGTGAATGAAACAGCAACCAACTAAGCATGAGTGTCCGTGTGAATGAAAGTATGCAACCATCTAAGCATGAGTGTCCGTGTGAATGAAAGTATGCAACCATCTAAGCATGAGTGTCAGTGTGAATGAAACTGCAACCATCTAAGCATGAGTGTCCGTATGAATGAAAGTATGCAACCAT
This sequence comes from Cepaea hortensis, assembly GCA_963921405.1. Lineage (NCBI taxonomy): Eukaryota > Metazoa > Mollusca > Gastropoda > Stylommatophora > Helicidae > Cepaea > Cepaea hortensis. The sequence goes on along the minus strand of OY992882.1, from coordinate 60,638,079 downwards.
CTAAGCATGAATGTCCGTGTGAATGAAAGTATGCAACCATCTAAGCATGAGTGTCCGTGTGAATGAAACTGCAACCATCTAAGCATGAGTGTCCGTGTGAATGAAACTGCAACCATCTAAGCATGAGTGTCCGTGTGAATGAAATTGCAACCATCTAAGCATGAGTGTCCGTGTGAATGAAACTGCAACCATCTAAGCATGAGTGTCCGTGTGAATGAAAGTATGCAACCATCTAAGCATGAATGTCCGTGTGAATGAAAGTATGCAACCATCTAAGCATGAGTGTCCGTGTGAATGAAACTGCAACCATCTAAGCATGAATGTCCATGTGAATGAAAGTATGCAACCATCTAAGCATGAATGTTTGTGTGAATGAAAGTATGCAACCATCTAAGCATGAGTGTCCGTGTGAAGGAAAGTATGCAACCATCTAAGCATGAATGTCCGTGTGAATGAAACTGCAACCATCTAAGCATGAGTGTCCGTGTGAATGAAAGTATGCAACCATCTAAGCATGAATGTCCGTGTGAATGAAAGTATGCAACCATCTAAGCATGAATGTCCGTGTGAATGAAAGTATGCAACCATCTAAGCATGAGTGTCCGTGTGAATGAAACTGCAACCATCTAAGCATGAATGTCCGTGTGAATGAAAGTATGCAACCATCTAAGCATGAATGTCCGTGTGAATGAAACTGCAACCATCTAAGCATGAGTGTCCGTGTGAATGAAACTGCAACCATCTAAGCATGAATGTCCGTGTGAATGAAACTGCAACCATCTAAGCATGAATGTCCGTGTGAATGAAACTGCAACCATCTAAGCATGAATGTCCGTGTGAATGAAAGTATGCAACCATCTAAGCATGAATGTCCGTGTGAATGAAACTGCAACCATCTAAGCATGAGTGTCCGTGTGAATGAAACTGCAACCATCTAAGCATGAATGTCCGTGTGAATGAAAGTATGCAACCATCTAAGCATGAATGTCCGTGTGAATGAAACTGCAACCATCTAAGCATGAGTGTCCGTGTGAATGAAACTGCAACCATCTAAGCATGAGTGTCCGTGTGAATGAAACTGCAACCATCTAAGCATGAATGTCCGTGTGAATGAAAGTATGCAACCATCTAAGCATGAATGTTTGTGTGAATGAAAGTATGCAACCATCTAAGCATGAGTGTCCGTGTGAATGAAAGTATGCAACCATCTAAGCATGAATGTCCATGTGAATGAAACTGCACTATCTAAGCATGAATGTCCGTGTGAATGAAACTGCACTATCTAAGCATGAATGTCCGTGTGTATAGTAGTAAAGTAAGGGCCCATGTTACAGCCCTTCCGCACGTCCATACACTCAGGACTACAAAGATGTGTTTCTACTGATGGACTTGAGCATTTTGTTCTTCTTCTTCTGCGTTAGTCCGGTATGTTGTTCTGGACGTAATTACATTGTGCTTGTTTACAGTAGAGTTGCGATATTTGCACCTTTCGGCTGACACATCCCAATTCTTCAGGCATTTGTTGACCGGGTTAACCTTACCGGGTGTTTATTTTGTTCAATAGTCAATACTCGGGATTTGGGAGAAGGAATGGGTGTAGGTAAAGTTCCATGACGCTCAGAATGGGTCAAAAGCCACACACAAAAACAGTTGGAACTTCCTGGATTAGATAATCCTTCTCGTACTCCTTCTCTTTTCCTTCTCTTTTCCTTCTCTTCTCTTTCTTCTTGCATTCTCAAATATAAAAATGAATGTTGTCAAAAACAATCATAGTTTACAGCAAGCCACCCAGTCTGCAATAAGGTTTACTTGCTCTTGTGTGTGGCGTAATGGATTTTTGCTGGCTGCGTGGTATGTTTACATATGACAATCTATCAATCAACTTATCCAAAATGTGATACCTGAGTTTATGTTTATTTTTGGCCCATGTGAAGTCTCAACATTACGATGTGTTTTCTTCTCTGAATGTGTGATAATTTGGATTGTTACAGTGATATATTGGATGAGCATTGATCCATATTTTATGACAGATGTGTTGGAGTTATGATCTCTTATCACTGTTTGTGTATACTTTATACAACCACCTACCTATTGCTGACAAAGCCGATTCTGGACTAATCACATAAAATAAATGTTATTGGCACAGTTGTACATAATACTGATAATAGGGAGCTGTGATAGACAATGACAAATAAAATCTCTATCATCTGTTCTGTGACCTATAGCTTGAATAATGGACTACAAGATAGATAACATAAATCATAAATAATAATACCAACTACATCATCACCAAGAGCCTTGCCGACTTGTGAGGAGTATCATGCAGTTCCACATCGTCTAGCTATTAATGTGTTTGTTGTCGCCTTTCCTTGCCATGATGAAAGGATGTCAAGACTCTTCACTTGTCTCCTTCTGTCTCTTTCCATAAATCTCTCCAGTTGTCACAGCATGTTCCATTTTACCGCTTCTCATCACATAGCCAAAATAATGATGATTGCCTCTCTCTGATGTTTGTGGCAAGTTGACATTGTGTCATAAAGTTCATTCAAAACGTTGGGATTACTCAATTTGGTTTTTCGAGGAATTTTCATTATTTTTATGTAAAACCGCATCTCTAATTCCGAAGAGACCCCGTTTTAACACCGTTTCTAATTTTTTTTTTTTTTTTTTACATGACGAGAAATGTTTACTGGATACAGCTAGAAAGAATGAAATCTAACAATACCATTTTCAAGTACCATTTTTTTTTCTGTCAAGTATACGCGTTTTGCGCTCGCGCGTGTGTGAATGAGAGAGAGAGAGAGAGAGAGAGAGAGAGAGAGAGAGAGAGAGAGAGAGAGAGAGAGAGAGAGTATTAATAATGATTAAAAGTGGTGTAGGGTAAAGAGAGAGGGATAGTACCTCGCGGTGAGTGGCAGCCATACCCCAAGGGATAGACCAGGATCCTATTTGGTTCCCATCTCTTTACCTAGCTCATGTATGGCTCCACGAATACCGCTTGTGAATGGCGGTGGCCACACCACGGGCAACAGTCTTGGCTGACTGGCTAAACTACATGAGTGAAGTAGGGGTAATATACTACTAAGGGAATATCCATCCCTAGTACACAAAGACTGGGACGGTAGAGAAGGCGGATGAATCTAAATAGATCAACGGCTTCGAAAGCGAAACAGCAGAGTGTGTGGCACACATGAGGCGTGTTCAGGACACGATAGTGAACATGGCTGGCCATCGTGGAAGAGATTGGGACCTCACCATGTAATATCCCAAAGACAGTAATGGTATGCGATATGTACAGTCAGGGCGCGAGACAGACAGTGTTGGAGATCCATTGCAGCCAATCTTCATTGCGGAGACGGCACCTTATTGATTGATTGATTGATTGAAAAGATCATAAAATAATCATAACCGATATTTTTTTTTTAGTATTTGCCAAAAGAACTAGACTAAAAGTACTGAGGACAGTTCAGAGCGAATGGAGACAAGTAAGACACGAACAATCCTCGACTGATAACATTAAAGCATAGATAGGTTGCAGTATTTCCACACTTGTGTGTGTTGCCTTCAAGAGAGAGCAGTGGAGGAATGGTTGCTAATGTGTCCATCATGACACTCCCATGAGCCACATCCGAGCTTAAAGAGTGAGATAAGATACGACGATGAACTTCAAAGAATTGAAGGTTAAGCAGTTATGTCATCATTAATATCCTGAGCTGTTTTCAGCGGGTGTTCCATAATTAAGTAAACTGTCAATCAGCCAATGTATAAGTGGAACAGTTGCAAACACGATTCAATGTGGCATGTCATACTTTAGTGAAGATTCAAATGTGTAAATCGAACATTTAGAGAGACGATACAATGTGCCATGCATAGTTGTAGTTACTTCCCTTTAAATACTGGCTCGGATTTATCATTCTCAACATGACCATTGTTCTGTAACACCTCAGGGTAGAATGTGAGAAACTAGACACGAACCAGTCAATGAATTAAGTGAATGAATGAATTAGAAATTGAATCAGTTAAACAGTTAGTTGCAAATCCTTTACAAGACGTAGCAGTCAACCTCAGTATTTTTGGCTGTTTCTGATATCTTGGCTAGTTTACGTTCAGTAGTTTGTCATTCCTTTCTGAACAACCAGCACTCATACCATTTTATGAACAGGCGATCTGCTGGCAAACTGCCTGCAATTTTTTTGAATCTCGAATTGAATCAGTGGCTACATGAAATAATAAATAATATGACAGATGATTTATAATCTTCTAAGAAAATACGCGTCCTTGATTAATTTTTACGAAATAGTAAATGTTCTAATAACAATTTAAGATAGAGTATAGATACATCTTCCCATGGGCTTCCAAGTAATATAATGACTGATTTGAATTTCAAGAAAACAAGCAAACATTCAAAGAATTCGCAAATAGGCACAAAGAAACTGTCATATCAGTCGATACCTTATCAGTATATGCATATTAAACATACAATCCGAAATCTACCATATAGCCATCGACGGGTAAGAGGCGCCATAACTGTCCCCTCTGCTTTCTTGCAGGATCCATCTCTGTATGCAGGATTACGTCACTAGTACATTAGGCAGGGAGATCACTAGTACATTATGAATCAACAACTCAGACAATTTCAAAGACCTGGGATAATCTCGTAAGATGGCGATCCATTACCACTCATAGTTTTGGTATGATAGATCATGATTATATATATATATATATATATATATATAGAGAGAGAGAGAGAGAGAAATATAGACATATAGGCAGAGAATGAGAGGAGATATTAGATGCTGTAAACCTATCCATGGTCTTTTAAGATAGAGGTATGTACATAAGTCTGGATTAATTGTATTGGCTATGTGTAGTGTTCCAATAAGATTAGGGTGATAATTCCCTCGGCCTCCTGCCTTCCCCCTGATCGGAGAGTAGTGGATGGAACTCTAGTCTTATTGGAAGTGCGAAAGTGGAGGACCCGTGTGCACGTAGGGCAAGCTAATCCACGTGAACATAATCGGTCCAGTGCACATGGAGTAGTACCAAGTATATGGACTACGCTTGAGTTCAAAGCGAGCGACTTATTAATGAAGTAAGCAATACCAATATTTTGTTAAATGCAAGTCCTATGCATAACGTTGCAAATCTCATCCAGGCTCAACAGACTGTGATTGACTTGGCATTTTTACCGTTGAGGCTAACTGAATATAACGCTTACTACCAGATGAACATTGCCGGCTCCATGACCGAGGTGTTAGCAGCTTTCTCCGCTAACCCCGAATACTCTCGTCACTTGACGCGACGAGAATTAGCAGTGGTTCGAATCGCAAAAGTGACTTATGAGAGTAAGGAGCCGGTCGCTCAGAAAGTCGTGGCGTGCTGATGAGCGTAATCTAGCCTAGGAATCAACATTACAGCGGAAAGATGCTGGTGTTGACCGCAATATCCTGAAACAGGATGGAAACGCGGGAAAAAAACACCAGATGAACATTACATGTGCAGACTTACTCTGTATCGAACATCACCCATACAGACTTACTCTGTATCGAACATCACCCATACAGACTTACTCTGTATCGAACATCACCCATACAGACTTACTCAGTAGTGAACGTGTTACTAGTGTAACATTCCCCCGTTAAGACATACTAAGTATGGAACTTATTGTTATAGAAACATCACCAGTAAAGACACATTCAGTATCGAACTTATTACTATAATAAAACCATCAGTATAGATAGATAAACTGTGAATTGGAGGACACAGCAATTAGGTTTTAAATTCCATAAGGAAAAGACAAAGCTGTCTGTCACTGTCATTTACTGTCAATATAGTACCTGCGGTGTATGGCAGAGGGGTCTTTGAGTCTGAGGAATTAAGGCCGCCTGGCTAGTGCAGTCACCGCGAACTGTGCAGGTTAGGATTCTCGTTTTGCCCCCGACAGAAAACAATCCCACACCTTACCGATGGATAGAACCCAGGTCTCCCGAATGAGGGTGCGGCGTTCTAGCCACTCGGCCAGCCGCTCCACTACTAATGAGATTAAATCAAGCAAATGACAATCTGATATCCCTTGTTGAAACGTCACTTCAAGAGACGGAATTATACACCTATTTATGTAGCAGTGTAGACAAAGAAGGTGGTACACACACCGATATCAGAATAAGAATGCAGAAGCTTTAGGGGCTGGAAAATGTGTAGAAGTCAAGAGAAATGAAACTTAGTGCCAAAGTAAGAATATTCCATGCTAACGTGATCGGTACTACTGTATGGAGCAGAAACGTGGAGAACAATTATTCCATGCTAACGTTACATGGGTACTAACGTTACATCGGTACTACTGTATGGAGCAGAAACGTGGAGAACAATTAGAACGATTACAAATAAAATACAAACATTCACTAAATGGTGGTTGCGCAAAATACATGTACTAAAATTGTATGACAAGAATCACTCATGTGGAGTTCACGGGGACAAAAAGATAGTGTGAATCAAGAGTTGAAGAGAAGATACTGGTGCTGTATAGGACATACATTGAGAAAATCTCAGAGTAGTATAACTAGCAAGGTTTTTGTCTCGAATCCACGGGGCAAAAGAAATAGAGGCAGACATAAAACATGCGGAGATGTAGAAACAGAAATAAATAATATAAAGACATGGACTAAGTTGCATAAGATAGCTAAGGATAGGAGTTCTTGGAGGTGGCTAAGCGCCTGTCCCCCAATGGGTGCAAGATGAAGAATAAAACTGTATCCAAGAGACAACAATACAGATTCCTAAAGGAAAAGCAGAGGCTGCAGCAGGATATAACAATATGAATTGCAAACAATTAAGTATATTTAGCTCCTACGAAAAGAAGAGACATACTAAACACAGACACTATGTACATACAGATTACAGCTTGGATCACAGAAGTCAGTCTAAGCAATGTGATGGATAGAATGAAAAATACTCCTGAATATCAATGATTAGGCACAGAAGTACAAGCTGTGTGCAAACAGATTAAACAGCAATGGATAAACGAAAAGTAGACTTAAAGCGGATTTTTCGATTTATGTGATAAGAAAAGGATCGTAATACAAGGCAAATGCATCAACAGACAAAGACACCGGTCACAGGACATGAAATGTCCATTTAGGAGAATGCAGGAGGGGAAAATCATACTTGATGAGAATGATTTATCAGAATACGGACAGACCATGTAAAAGAATTATTTGAGGATAAAAGGTACAATAAATCAACATTCACCAATAACGAAGGTCCTAATCCTCTAAAATCGGAAGTTGAGAAAGCAATAAACGCGGTGAACATAAAGAAAGTCCCTGTCAATGGAGAGAAATATAAATAGAAACAATGGCAGCCCTGGGGATTTTGGACTAGATTACAATCACTAAGTTATGTAAAGATCTGTACCATACAGATTTCATACAATCACTGAGTTATGTAAAGATATGTACCACACAGGTTTCATACAATCACTAAGTTATGTAAAGATATGTACCTGTTGTGTGTCCGTTTAAAATGTCGTCCCTGGAGTGAGGGGAGTCAACACCCACATTATATTTAACCCCTTATCAATATCCTGGAGAATCCACTAGCTTCCGTCCACCACAATCCTTCGTTTCATGGACACCTCTTTCTCTCTCGCTATCACTCTACCTGATCATGCCCCCTCTCATTCTTCCCCCCAACGCAACATACTCAACAACTCTTGCTTCTAAAAATTAATAACAATTAATTTATTAAAAGAAAAGTGTAACGTATGTGAGACGTGTATGCGAAGATAATGTGTGACGTGTTCTATAATGTGTGTAGCATCGGACCCTCAGATAATAGCACAGTCAGTTCATCCTTGCAAGGACACACCACAGCACGTTAAGTCAGAACAAGTCCACCTCACCCGGTACTGTATCTCTCCTGCCGGACACCGACTGTCATCTGTAGCTACCTGGTAATCCATCTTCCTGATCATCCGAAATAGATACAGTTTGTAATTTACGACTGATCATGGACCAGTTGCACACTACACATTAAAAAATGTCGTTTAAAAGTGTTATCCCATATGGCTCGGTCCCTTTCCGCAGCACGGAAAGCGTCGCACAAAGCACGAACTCCGTAGCTTTTAGCGACGACCCACAGGAGTCTCCGAAACATTTAACTCGTAAACCGAAGGACGCGACCCGGGATCGAACCCACAACCTTCGGAACACGAGTTAAACGGCTTGACCACTTCGCCACAGACACTCCCATAAGTTATACTCCTATAAGTTCCTATCGTTCCTAAAAAATGTACGAATCCGTTGTACTGTGAAATTAGGTATCACTGTTATTGTTAATATACCTGATCCTAACTAGTGTCTATATAGTCTCAAGTATAATGTCTTTTGTAATATTTCACTGGAATCTATCACACCATGTGACTGTTACATTTTAATGTTCTCGTTTAGTTAACAGTGTTTGTATGATATGTGATGTATCGACAATCATCACCCATCCTAGGTGAACCTTCACACACAGGAATCGTTATATTGGTTTGCTCTTCTGAGCCATGTTATGGTGGACCCTCCTGATCATGAGTCCAGCGTAAACATTATACCACCTTTCTTCTCGGGAGTTATTCGTTTTCCGTAAGAAAGCGTTTGACTGTTCAACTGGTGTTCTTCCTAATTGGAGTTGAACTTCTTCAAAACCAGTGTTGAACTTCCTCGTAACTGGCAGGGAACCTGTTAGAGAAACAACACATCTGGTGATAGCACTAGTCACTGATCCTACCGGCTGAGTGTAAGCCTATTGCCTCGCTCTGTTATTTTTCAGCTAACTAAACTCTGTCATAGAGCAGATTAGCTACACACCTAGGTCCGAATCAGGCTATGACAAGGAAAGACCAATAACAGAGTGCAAAACCCCAGTGGGCAAACCACTGAAAGATCCCCCCATTGGACATTTTCCCCATCTCCCAACTCATCTTAAATCTCTCCAAATATCACCCCGCTACACTATTCACCCTAGCAGAACTACCTCTCACTTCACTGCTCTATTTTCAACTAACAGAGCTAATCATCACACTCTAGTTTTAACAAGACTACTGCCTATATTAATTAGGCCTAAATAGACTATATTTGGTACCTTAAGCAAATCCGCATTACTCCTGGATGGCATCTATAACTTGCCATTAAGACATATGTTATTTTAATGTTGCTTAAATCTAACACAATAGATGCTCTCCGAATTTCCTAACTGCGGTAACACAACACGTCAATCCTAGTCAATTTCCTTGGCCACACTAATCTACACAAGTCTTGTTTTTGTCAAGAGCTGGGAGTTTTCCAGTTAAGTCTTTGAAGTCACGCAGGTGTCTTTCAGGGGCACTAACTAATTCCAGAATCTTATCTCCCTTGGGTTTAATCAATGTCACCAGTGGTCTCCCCCTGTTTTGACAACCCAAAACAAGGTAGCGAGTTCCTACATTTTCCCAATGTTCACAATAACAAGCCTACAACTTTCTGTCGTGTGGTGACAATCAAAGCCGCCATTTCGTTTGATGTCGGAGAATTCTCAGGGTCCCGCGGGTGTCCTGATCTCACCTACTAGTCAACAACTTGCAGCTGTGAACACAGACTGTTTTTCTGTAATTTTTATCATCTGATGTTAACGACAGTGGATTTCATCACATAGGCCCCCTCTTAAGAGAGTAGTCCATCTCACTCTTCTCCCCTGTACGTTCGATCCAGATGATTTATTCTTCTTCTTCAGGAGTTGGGTGCCTGGATAGAAAATCCGCTCCAACATTTTCCTTCCCAGGTATATACTCCACTGTGAAATTGTAAGGTTGAAGTAACAACTACCATCGCATCAAACGGGCGTTGAGCTTCTGAGAAGTAGCCAGGAACATCAGGGGTTGATGATCCGACTGGACCCGAAACTGAACTCCATACAAATAGGGCTGGAATTTTTGCACGGCCCATACGAGAGACAAGCACTCTCTCTCTCTCGACGGTCGAATAATTCCTCTCAGCCTGGAGAAGTTTCTTGCTTGCGTATGCCACAGGTTTCAAAACCGAAGCATCGTCTTTTCCTTAATGTAACAAGGCTGTCCCAATCCCAATCCCACTCGCATCTGTTCTCAACACAAATGGTTTGGAAAGGTGAGGGAGCTGTAACACAGGTTTGCTGACCAAGGCCTCCTTTAACTGACTATAGGCAGTCTCACATTCTGGTGTCCAGATGATTTGGTCCGGGAATCCCTTTTTCAAGGTTTCCGTCAATGGAGCTCCCATTTCATTAAAATGTGGGATAAATTTTTGGTAAAACCCACATAACGAGAGAAAGGATCTCACATCCTTCTTCGATTTTGGCCTTGGTGCACTTCTGATTTTTTCTAGGTTCTTTTCCTCTGGGACAATTTGTCCTGGAGTGATGGTGTGACCCAGAAATTCCAGAGTCTGGTAACCAATCATGCATTTGGTTGGACGAGCGGTAAGCCCTGCTTCCTTGAGTCTATTAAAAACTCTCTCCAAGGATTGCAAATGGTCATCCAAGCTGTCACTGGCAATCAGAATATCATCCATGAATGATACAATGGACGGATCCTGTAAGGGATTAGGTAAAGTCCTCATCATGCGTGTAAACACACTGGGTGCATTGCTGAGTCCAAAGGGCATGACCTTGAATTCGTAGTGTCCACTGGGTGTACTGAAAGCCAACAGTGGTCGAATCTCCGGTTTGACTGGTATCTGATAGTACCCCCGACTCAGATCCACCTTTGAAAAGTACCGAGCCTTATGGAGCCTAGCGAATAACTTCGTTGGATTCGGCAAAGGTTCCACCTGAAATTGTGTATGACTGTTCAGAAGTCGGTAGTCTATACACAACCGGTGTTCTCCACTTGGTTTGCGTAACAAAACTACCCCGCATTGTATGGGGATGTGGGTGGCGCAATCACGTCATCCTCCAGCAGTTTCTGTATTTCCTCCTCCAGGGCCTTTTCTTTAGAGAATGGCACTGGGTAAACCTTTTGGCGAACAGGCTCCTGTGTGGTCAAAGTCATCTCGAACTCAACCAACCTCGTTCGACCTGGTTTATCAGTCAGTATCTCCTCATGAGACTTGAGAACCTGGGTTATCTTTTCCCTCTCCTGGGAAGTCAGATCAGGGTTCACTTGCACATCCCTATAGGTTTCCTGGTGTACCAAGGGATATTCCCTGCCCTCGTTGGTTCCCACTTCAGTCTCCACAGCAACTGCCATTGCCATGAGGTGAGCTGCTTTGTTTCCGGGTCTCACCTCGTATTTCCTCAGGAGATTGATATGGAAAATCTTCGACTTTCCCAGGATCTGGATCTGATAGTTGGTTTTGGATACCACCCTTTCCACGGGAAATGGTCCTTGCCAACCTATCTCCAGTTTGTTGTTTCCCGTTGGGAGTAGCAACAATACTTTGTCTCCCACCTCTAGAGATCTGTCTTTAGACCTACGGTTGTAGTAAGCCGCATGTCTTTTTCTGGCCTTTTCCAAGTTTTGATTCGCCAGAGTCCATCCCTTGTGGAGTTTTTCTTTCAGTTCCTCCACGTAGTTATAGGAAGAGATCACTTCTTCTGACGTCCCCTCTTCAGTCCAACTCCTCAACATGGCTTCCAACAGTCCCTTGATTGGACGACCAAACACCAACGTAGCGGGTGGTAGTCCTGTTGAGCCATGAGGAACTTCCCGATAAGCAAAAAGTGCTGCTGGGATATATTCATCCCACCTATCAGGTTTTTCCTGTGCCAGTTTCCTGAGCATTGTCATCAACGTGCCGTTGAAACGCTCTACTTGTCCATTGGCTTGAGGGTGGTAAGGGCTGGTATGTATGTGGTTAGAGTGGAACACCCTAAATACCCCCTCCATGAGTTTTTCACAAAACTGAGACCCATTGTCCGTCAGAATTTGATCCGGAAAGCCTAATCTTGTAAAGGCCTCCATCAGTGCGTCCGCCACTCGTTTCGAATCAATTGTGGTCAACGGTATGGCTTCACCCCACATTGTACAGCAATCCACCATTGTGAGAATATACATGTTCCTCTTCCTCGTCCTGGGAAGTGGACCCACGATATCGATGGCTACCCTCTCGAAAGGAGAGTTCATGATGGGCATCTCACCCAAGACCACCGGTGCTGTCCAGTGTTTCGGTGCCACCCTCTTGCACTCAGGGCATGACTTCACATACCGACGCACATCTGTCATTCCCGGCCAATAGTATTGGCAGGAAATTCGCTGCATGGTGGCAGCAATACCCATGTGTCCTTTAAAGGAGATGGTATGCCCCATATGAAGAATCTGGGACCGGTGAGCTTTCGGGACGACCAACTGACCGTATAGGTTGTCTCCCCTTCCGGCTCTCCTGTAGAGTATCCTATTCTTCAGCACTTCTCTGCAGCTTTTTGTAGCAAGGACGTAAAGTAGCATCCTCACTCTGGGCAGTTCGTAGCTCCCCCGGAATTGGGTTAGTCACAATTGCTTCTGCCTCTTCCGCTCTCGTCTGAGAGCGAGTCTGTATTGCTCCCATATGGATTGGCTCACTGGGCATTCCCAGAAAGACATACCGGCAACCGAGGATGACGGGAAAAATGGGATCGGTCAATACAGCGGCCTTGGTTGTGCCCTTGACATACCTTGACCGAATCTCCACATTAGCAATGGGCAACTTCATGGCCACAGCACTCTTCTGTGCAGGCTGTCTCTCCATGGTCTCACCTGTGAATTATTCTGGGTGTACCAGATCCGCAGAAATCACGGCCTCCCCGTCCAGTCCTGTGTCGTACAAACACTCCACTTGACGACCGTTAACCTCTACCAATTCAACTACAGGTGGTTTTTCCTGGTCTGGAGTCTATTCCTCGGCCTCGACCTGTTCAGTGGGCTCCACCTTGGGTTCCACTGGGCACACGACGAAATGAGAGTCTCCTGACTTTTCCCTGCAGTAAATAGCATTGTGCATGTTTGACTTGCAGTTTTTGCCCTATTTCCCTGTCCTAGAATTTCTAGTGCCGGACTTGAGTGAGCTCTCCTGGTGGCGAGCTTCCTTGTTGACCTTGGCATTTTCAGTGACAACCTCCTTGGAAGTCACTTGACATGCTGCGAAGTGAGGGCTTTAGCCTTCGATTTGCAGTCCCTCGTATTGTGAGAGGGTGACTTACAAATTGAACACCATTTCTCCGACCACTGTCGTTTTGGTGTAGAGCTTGAAGTGCTCCTGCTTCCCTCCTTCGTCTTCTCTGAAATATCCTCTGATTTTTGTACATAAGGTTCCCCCTTTTTGATTCCTAAGTTTTTGGCTTTCTTCTTGTCATGTTTCTCCTGACTTTTGGTGTTGTGGAAAGGTTTTCTCCTGCTTCCCCATGTACCCCGACGAACCGTTCTGCTAATTTTGTCACGAGGTCAATACGTTCCGCTCCTTGTTCTCCCAGGAATGTCCTGAGAGGTTTTGACATTTGCTTCTTCAGCTGGTCGACCACCATGAGCTCTTCCAGACTCTCATAGTCATGTGCGAACCCAGCCAAATCCATCCACTTATGGAGGTAGGAGTTTAGACGCAAACTGTAGGCGGCAAACAACTCGACAACCCAAAACAAGGTAGCGAGTTCCTACATTTTCTCAATGTTCACAATAACAAGCCTACAACTTTCTGTCGTGTGGTGACAATCAAAGCCGCCATTTCGTTTGATGTCGGGGAATTCTCAGGCTCCCGCGGGTGTCCTGATCTCGCCGTCTAGAAGTCAACAACTTGCAGCTGTGAACATAGACTGTTTTTCTGTAATTTTTATCATCTGATGTTAACGACAGTGGATTTCATCACAGTACCATACAGGTTTCATACAATCACTGAGTTATGTAAAGATATGTACCATACAGGTTTCATACAATCACTGAGTTATATAAAGATATGTACCATACAGGTTTCATACAATCACTGAGTTATGGAAAGATCTGTACCATACAGGTTTCATACCATAAGAAGCAAAAGTATCAATGTTTATAACATTGCCACAACACCAAGCGCAACTGGTGCTCATCTTGTAGGGGACAATGCTTTAGTGAGCCACACACTGAAAATATTACTTGCGATAATGCATGCGAGAATACAACATAACATACAACAGAAGTACATTCTGAGAAAAGTGGAACACAGGAAGGTATTCATCATTTTAGAACACTGGCAGAACATTTACAGAAGTTCGCGGGTGATAACAAAGGCCAAGCGAGATTTGGCTGCAATGCGGGTGATGGCGGTGGCGAAGTGTGTGCAGCGCTATCTATGTCTCCTTTACGAGGGTCTGGTACTTTCTGTTTTGGACTATGCGATGGCGATTCTGACCATCAGCTGTAAGCAGATGGAAAGGATGGAAAGGATACAGAACTAAGCTATGCCTATTATTATTGGATGTACAAGAGATACAGCATGCAGGGCGATGCGTTAACTTCTTGATTTTCCAACCATTGGGGATAGAATACAAATTTGCAGAGCACGTGCCTACCTCAGTGTCAACGCAAACACACAACATTCACTTCAAAGTGAAATTAGAAGGTAAAGGGCAGCAGGTCAAAAAGAGGAAAGTCGTGGGTGGGTGAAGCCGAAGACATTCTTCAACAGGTGTGTTCACTTGAGGACTTAGAACCTGGCGAGGAGTGGGTACGAATGCCAACAGATTCTGTACGTCCTTTTCAGTTTGCATCCAACTAGAAAGAAAATACGGCTGCTTAGGAGGCGGAAGTACAGCCTTATATTCGAGAATACCTTGGAGAGTGATGCTGTCATTTATACAGATAGGTCGGTCGTTCAACGGGTGAGAAGTTCATGGGCTTTTACGGCTCTGGCCGGAGGGAGAATTGTGAAGGAAGATTCTGGTGCTTTTGCTTTGACCACAAGTAGCCTGACTATGGAAGTCATAGCAGTAAGTAAAGCAATAACATGGCTCGAGACACAGACATTCACTAGGGCATGTTTCCATAGTGACTCAATAAGCATGCTCAAGAAGATAGAGATGGGGTGGATCCGAAGAGAGTGGCTGCTTTCTCTGGAGCGGTCACGGCTGGCAAAGATTAATTTCATTTTCGTGCCAGGGCATGTGGGTTAACGAGGAAATTAGCGGGCTGACAAGCATGCAGTTAAGGCTACAGTGGAAGGCGGATGAGCCATGGACCAGGCTGACATTCTGAATGCTTTACGAGAAGTAAGACTTTTGTGAGAACCAAGTGATGGCTGTGAATCTACAACCATGGTCAAACTACGAGAACAGCAAATTAAAAGAGGTGTGGCCAAACAAGAACAGTACGCAGAAAGCCAAAGAAAATTAATAAACCAACACAGAACTGGTGTCGTCAGTTGCTACACACTTTGGGATTTGCTGAGGGGATCCGAACACTTATGGACTGAATGGTTCGATGTGCAATGAGGATGATCTGTCAACTAACTAACTATCTTACAGAAGTTCAAACAGTTTGTTATCTCTACTTCATACAGTACTCTAAGGTGTATTAAAAGGCTGTATGTGTAGTTATCCGCGAGGCGTTAATTAAATCTCTGGATGAAATACGTATGCATTGTAGACACATTTATAACAACGTATACGTGGAACAGACAGCAACATTGAGATCAGAAAGGTGTATCATCTCGTATAGATACAGGGAAAGGTGTGAGACAAGTGCATCCCTTCACCACATTTTCAGAATGTCATTCTCCGCCCCCCCCTTTTTTTCGTATTTTGTACCTATAAATTCCACCCCCCTTCCACTCCTACACGGTATATGTAAAAATGGAAACTAAATTTAATAACAAATACTAGAACAAGTCTAGACGTCTACATAAAACGTGATTTGTGAATCTACTTACATTAATTAATGGATTTCAGAAGGGGGAGAAGTACAGAACTGTAAACTATGGAGGGGGAAACACTATCAATTGATCGGTTCTTGTATTAACGCGTTCTTGAAATAATCTTAATTCTCCCCCTCCCCCCCCCCAATTCTCTTCCTCCCTCCACCCCCGGAACCTTAAATTCCCCACCGGTTGAGAACCACTGTCCTAGATATTGTGATACATGTTTCTCTTCCGTTTGTTGCTACAAGCCGTCTCCATTCGTCTCTCTGGTTGACCTTCTCTTGCCAGTCGCTGATTCCAAGTGCTTGTAGGTCTGTATGTATCTGTATGTATCTGTATCTCCACCGTCTTCTTGGTCTACCTCGGGGTCTATGGTCATTTATTTCTTGAGTGTATGCGAGTTTTGTTTCCCTATTATCTTCCATTCTTTCTATATGCCCCAGCCATTGTAGTCTATTAGCCTTCATGATACCAGTGATTAGCGGGGACTTAAACAGATCATACATTTCTTTGTTTCTTCTTCTTTTCCACTCTCCACTTTGTGTATCCCTAATGGGCCCAAAGATGCGTCTTAAGACTTTGTTCTCAAAGGTGTTTTTAACAAGGCTTCGTCTCCTTTCGTTGTACTCCAAGTTTCAGAGCCATACAGCACAACGATGGCAGATGGCTATGTCCCAGAGTTGACCGGTTTTTGCCTTATGCAGAAATGCGTGGCTGCTGGGCTTCTGGTTGACTGCCACTGCCATCGACGGTGAACTGTATTTCGTGGACTGTGTGGGTGAACATCTAGGAAACATCCAGATGGAAAAATGACTGCCGATTCCATCAGAGATAAACTGGGTGTTTCGTGGGGGACTATTGTGTTGACATTCTGGCGGCAGAATTATGCACAGTGTATCTGTGCGGGCTGTTGTTTGTCGAGACTCCTGTCTTTTCCACTTTTCACATTGGGCAGTGGGGAGCGTTTTGTGTGATATTCACTGGTACAGGAACGGAGCATAATGGGGACGACCCGTTGCTGTGAAGTTGGAACTGCGACTAACTAACTAACTAACTAACAGCACAACTGGTCTGATCAGTGTTTTGTATATTGTGATTTTGGCGTTACGAGATAGCGCATTTGATTTTAGCAGATGTTGTAGTGCATAGCATATCTTATTTCCAGAGTTGATTGTAGCCTGTATTTCTTCCCTTATTATGTTGGAGCAGTTGAAGATTGTACGCAGGTATTCGTATGTTTCCGTTCTTGTAATGATCATATTATAAACAATATATAAACATTAAAAAAACATATAAACATTATGGTAAATATTATTAAACTACAGTTTGTCTCTCCATATTGTTAGGTTAAGTACTTTTCTTCCAGTTGTTACCACATTATGCCTCTTTAAGATGTTACATAAAATATTCCTCTCCTGGTTGATGTTTTAAACATTTCTCCCCCAGTTTCATTATTAAATCCTTTAGAACTAGATAGTTCATATTCAAACTAGTATCACTCCAAGGAGCTATTATTTTTAGATAGCAACCATTTGAAACAGAAGTTGTTAAAAGATGCCCATACTGTCCGATTTCTAAGCAACAAATAAAAGCCCTGCTACTCTTCCCCTCCCCTCATCTGCACATACCAATCTTTGAAAAGGTCTTTCTAATGACCGAGTCGATGCTCCATCTTCTCAGTAACGTGATCCCTTGCGGCAAATCATACGTGTATATTTGGCACCAGACATCTCATCTTGGTAAAATGTCTTTATCCCTGTGTAAGACTTAGATATTCCAAGAAACTATCCATGTGGTTAGTTAAATAATTAAGGTTTTTTTTTTTAAAAAGCTCAGATAGATTGACTATCTTGCACGTTTCACTGCAGTTGTTTACATATTTTTAAAATAGACATTGGTTACCTATTTCCATAACAAATATCATGTTTTGAACAGTATACGAATGCTAGATGAGAACGGTACAGCCTTCACCAAACATGGGTTAATTGTCAATAACTGTTAACTTATGGTCCCAGCGCTCAAACAGTTGCCCATTGCGTCAGTATGTTAGCTCGACCTACCAAGGAGTAAAGAATGGTACCAAACGTTTTCTAGAGGCATTCGTGCTGATTTGGCCATGGGAGGCGAGCTTTTCCTCAATGGCCGTGTCTGATAATTTACTACACCGGGCCTTCCCTAACTATGACAAGTTGTAGGACATAGCATTTTCAAATGTCCTACTAGGTTACAAATAGTGTATGTATCAAGTGATATTTTCCCCTGAGGGTCAAGACCTACGCTGTGATCATGCTTACTGAGGACCATCCAATCTGGCACAATTAGGTCTGAAAGAAAGTCGCAGCAAACCCCCACGATGCGTATGTTGAGTTGAGTTGAGTCAAGAACCAACATCACTGCACTCGCGGAATTTCCTTAAGTGCTCAATCCTCATCTTCAACAGCCAGTGTAGAGTTCCAATATTAATGGTGCCCGTTGCAATCTGATTATATTTTCGACTTGCTTTTCCTCCTTTGACTGTCGACAAAATCCTCTGACCACCACTTGCTGCTGCATTCTCTCTAGACTATAATAGTCTATCTGTTCTTCTGCATTAATCACTTTTTCCCAGAATTGTCGTCACCACATCTGCTGTATCATGCAACACATCACCCCTTAATGATGCGGCACCAGCCAATCTGTCTGCCTGTTCATTTCCAGTCACACCAGAGTGCCCTGGAAAAAAGATCCAGCGAATGCCCACAACCTGCAACCTCTGAATCGATGCAAGAACCCAAATATGTGGGAAAGTAATATTGTGTACTATTGGATAAAAAAAATCAATGCAATGCATAACAGATAAAGTAATATGTTGTGCTGCTGAACGGGAGAACATACAGAACAGATTGCTTTCATGTGTGCATTACCTTGTGCCGACCAAGAATCATATCTCGACATTAAATAAAATTGCAGCTGATGCAAATGATAAAACATGAAAATAACAGATGTATTCGGACTAACATTCTACAAATTATATCAACCACAGATAACCAGCTGCATCAGGAGCCTCACCAACATCATGCAGCATGTATTCTCAGAATGTCGCTCTCAAATCGGCCGCTAGCAGAACTCTCAACCTGACCCTAGTTCCCCTTCCTCATGCATCGCCACACCCCGGGTGTCTATAATATTCACCGTCCACCGTCGTATTTTTTTGTTGTTTTTTGGACCCCTTCTTCTGCCAGAACCACACTCTACATTCCTGCCCTTTCTAAGCCTTTGCCAAATATTTAAGTGTCAGAGATGTGCACTTTACTGGGCAGTCTTCTTCTATGTTCAGAACTTGTAGAGTGCCAGTATTTGTCTTGTGCTTGATCCACGCCATTCTACGAATTTATTTCTAACTATTTAAGTTCTCAAGCCTCTATTTTCTACATTGATAATTACGAACGAGACCGTGAGCACGCGCGTATGTGGCCATAGGAAAAATGTGTGTTCTCATCGGTTACTTGTCCTTACTTGCGGGTATCATAAAGAACAATCACAACAATAAAGTTAGTTGCATTTACAGGACGTCACAATCATAACAGCTTGCAGCTAATTTAGAACCCAGTGTTTCGGGATTGGGAAACTGCGTTCACTCCCCTAAGACACAGATGCTGAAACACGATAACGACCTTTGAATTCTGCATACTTAATTAGTATAAGGTGGAACAGTGACTTACCCAAAAGCAGGCATCGAGAACAGCGCCTTCATATTTCTTTAACCCTTCCACTCCTGACTCGTGAGCGTACGTGTAGATGTAGTTGGCGAATGACGACTGCGGAATTCAAGACATGTTACTTGACACAGCCGTCTACTAGATAACATTATTGGATTGTAAGGCAAATATTTTTGAGAATATAAATTTTAGACAGAACGCAGGGGCTAGCACATCTGCCTGGTGGTCATTTGTTCGAATCTGCATATGCCGGGGATTTATTTTTTGTTTTGTTTTTGTTTTAAATTGATCCGTGTTTCTCGGTACAACTATGCTACAATTGGCATAAAGAAATGATATCTAGAAATAATATGCGGCTGGCGTTATATTGACTACATGACCCATCCACCGCTGATTGATCTATACAATTATGAGGCTAGCACCATATGCTCATTACGTCTCAATAGGGGGAAGACAATATATTCGTTGTTTCTGTATAGACTCGAGCAATGGCGGTACTTGGGTTGACGTCTCAATACGGGGAAGACAATATATTCGTTGTTTATGTATAGACTCGAGCAATGGCGGTACTTGGGTTGACGTCTCAATACGGGGAAGACAATATATTCGTTGTTTCTGTATAGACTCGAGCAATGGCGGTACTTGGGTTGACGTCTCAATACGGGGAAGACAATATATTCGTTGTTTATGTATAGACTCGAGCAATGGCGGTACTTGGGTTGACGTCTCCTATGTGACCATATGACTCAAGCGATGACCTAATCTCACAAACTAGGTATCTGGACATTTTCTGGGAGGTCAGGCAGGCTACTGACCACACCACCCGTCGTATGCCGTTTCCTCAAGAAACCGTGAGTCTATTTATCCCCTATTGTTGTTACGTCTTTAAGCGTTTAGCATAAATGCACTTGTGTAGCCTGCGTAAATTGCTGTTTGATGTTTCTCCTACTAGAAGCTTCCCGACATATCCTTCTCCCCATATGTGTATAATAGGGGTGGGGCTACGGCATATTTCTCCTATTTCAGATGGTATGGACATATTTCCATGACCTTGCAAAAGATATGCGCCACACATAACAGAAAATGTAGGACTTAAAGGACGTAAAGTTGAACACAGAAAGAGAGACGGATGAATTACCTGCTCTCAGTCGGAACATCAACTGGATTACTGCACACATTACTTAGCAGACTGGGAGAGGGAAACATTACCATC
Organism: Cepaea hortensis; assembly: GCA_963921405.1. NCBI lineage: Eukaryota > Metazoa > Mollusca > Gastropoda > Stylommatophora > Helicidae > Cepaea > Cepaea hortensis. The sequence goes on along the minus strand of OY992882.1, from coordinate 60,617,314 downwards.
AGACTGGGAGGGGGAAACATTACTATCAGACTGAGAGAGGGAAACATTACCATCAGACTGGGAGAGGGAAACATTACCATCAGACTGGGAAGAAAGATTACCATCAGACTGGGAGAGGGAAACATTACTATCAGACTGGGAGAGGGAAACATTACCATCAGACTGGGAGAGGGAAACATTACCATCAGACTGGGAGAGGGAATCATTACCTTCAGACTGGGAAGAAACATTACCATCAGAATGGGAGAGGGAAACATTACCATCAGACTGGGAAGAAAGATTACCATCAGACTGGGAGAGGGAAACATTACCATCAGACTGGGAAGAAAGATTACCATCAGACTGGGAGAGGGAAACATTACCATCAGACTGGGAAGAAAGATTACCATCAGACTGGGAGAGGGAAACATTACTATCAGACTGGGAGAGGGAAACATTACCATCAGACTGGGAGAGGGAAACATTACCATCAGACTGGGAGAGGGAAACATTACCATCAGACTGGGAAGAAAGATTACCATCAGACTGGGAGAGGGAAACATTACCATCAGACTGGGAAGAAAGATTACCATCAGACTGGGAGAGGGAAACATTGCTATCAGACTGGGAGAGGGAAACATTACTATCAGACTGGGAGAGGGAAACATTACCATCAGACTGGGAGAGGGAAACATTACCATCAGACTGGGAGAGGGAAACATTACCATCAGACTGGGAGAGGGAAACATTACTATCAGACTGGGAGAGGGAAACATTACCATCAGACTGGGAGAGGGAAACATTACCATCAGACTGGGAGAGGGAAACATTACTATCAGACTGGGAGAGGGAAACATTACCATCAGACTGGGAGAGGGAAACATTACCATCAGACTGGGAGAGGAAAACATTACCATCAGACTGGGAGAGGGAAACATTACCATCAGACTGGGAGAGGGAAACATTACCATCAGACTGGGAGAGGGAAACATTACCATCAGACTGGGAGGGGGAAACATTACCATCAGACTGGGAGAGGGAAACATTACCACCAGACTTGGAGAGGGAAACATTACCATCAGACTGGGAGAGGGAAACATTACCGTCAGACTTGGAGAGGGAAACATTACCATCAGACTGGGAGAGGGAAACATTACCATCAGACTGGGAAGAAAGATATCTTAGGAAGCGAAAGAACTATAATCCCTGGGACCCATATGGCAAGATAAACAAAGGGAGACCCCAAACACACTGAGAAGAGAGTTAGTGGCAGACATGAATAATGTGGAGAGAACATTGAGTAAGCAAACGATAGGAGGGTCTATGCTTCAATGGAGGACTGTAGAAGATAAAGATAGTTGAGGCTTGGTCTCACTATCGGCGGCAGTGGCAAGATCTTATAGAGCCACAACCAAGGCACATTGAGAGTCACCGCGACGTACGAGTAATTGGTACCCCTACGCTTCGACATAAGCTAAAAGAGATCTAGTACGCACGGACGATCCCCGAGTAATGTAATACTGGTTATAAATATGCAGTAAACCAATCTTGTACATAATATTGTCTTTACACTGATCGATTGAAAGCAACTTTTTGAGCAAACTTCTGGTCCTTGGTTGCCATTTGGGGTAATGTGACGTGTGTGTATTTTCTCTTGTGTCGTGACATCAGGTAATTTCTACAAATAACTAAATCGTTTTAGGGATAAACAGTTGCAAATAATTTGATCACAACTTACCTGCAAGCCATCAAAAATGAACAGTGAAATGCAGGACAAAAAGGTAACCATAATGACCTCTCGAGCTCCGCATGCGCAGCACGTGTCTCTTAACCACCCGCCCAAGGTGTCAACTTTGAAACCTGGTGAGTACATAGGGTCATTATCATTACCAGTTGTAACAGAACACAAGGAGCAGTTCAAGAACAAGCATCAATACAGTGGGGACATTAGCACGCGGGACACGTTCCAGTCTTCAATAGTCAACAAAAGGCTCCCATGCTGATGGTAGCAATGACATCTTGTTTAATGAAACGATAAAGTCTGCGACTTTTGATGTGTTGACTTGATTCTGACAGGGTAGATAAACACAACGCATATGTTATACATGTTTGCCAGCCTTTCCATGCTGCCTGTACGTTGGTGCACATCAACTACCTTCATCTTAGAGAAATTACTGTGAGTCCTGCAATCTTGTAACGCCAGCAGTACGTAGTCCTCGGCAAGATTATTTACAGCAGCCATCATGGTGATCATCCACCCGTTAGCCAGACATATGTTCTCGCTATGCCCGGGAGTAGGTTATGAAAGGTCTAAGGACAGTTCCTGACCCAATTGCCGGCCTGTATGATTCCTAATTTTGGAAAGAAAAAATAAAACATGGCCGACAATTGCTTAGTCAATGATTTATTTTATCATCGACTAAATTTGCTATAATGACGAATAGACGTGTGGAATTAAACACCCATGAGTTATAAACCACTAGCTTCGCCCAGACTCTGGTGGGGAGCATCTCATTTAATTCATATAAGTAGTTATATAAGTTCTCGTTCCCGTTACCGACTATCTGTCTGTCTGTCTGTCTGTCTGTCTGTCTATCTATCTGTCTGTCTGTCTGTCTGTCTGTCTGACCCGGCCCGTCTTCGCCCAGACCCTGATGGGGAGCATCTCATTTAATTCATATAAGTAGTCATATAAGTTCCCGTTCCCGACTGTCTGTCTGTCTGTCTGTCTGTCTGTCTGTCTGTCTGTCTGTCTGTCTGTCTGTCTGTCTGTCTGTCTGTCTGTCTGTCTGTCTATCTATCTATCTGTCTGACCCGGCCCAGCCCATGGTGGAGAGCATCTCATTTAAATTATATAAGTAGTCATATAAGATCCCGTTCCTGACTATCTGTCTGACTGTCTGTCTGTCTTGGGTAAATGTAGGAGGGAAGAGGAAGAGGGAGGTAGAGGAGGGAAGAGGAGGGAGGAGGAGGGAGGAATAGGAGGAGTAGGGAGGAATAGGAGGGAGGAGGAGGGATTAGGAGGAGGAGGGAGGAGTAGGGTGGAGGAGGAGGCGAGGAGGAGAGAGGAGGAAGAGGGAGGAGGAGGGAGAAAGAGGGAGGAGGAGGGAGAAGGAGGGAGGAGGAGAACGCAGGAGGAGAAGGGAGCAGGAGGAGGAGAGGGAGGAGGAGGGAGAGGGAGGAGGAGGGAGGAGGAGGAGAGAGTAGGAGGAGGGAGGAGGCGGAGGGAGAAGGAAGAGGGAGGAGGAAGAGGGAGAAGGAGGAGGGAGAAGGAGGAGAAGGAGGGGGAGGAGGAGGAGGGAAGAGGAGGAGGGGAGGAGGAGTAGGGAGGAGGAGGAATGTGAAGGGAGGAGGAGGGAGGAGGTAGAGGGAGGAGGAGGAGGAGGGAGGCGGAGAGAGGAGGAGGGAGGAGGAGGAAGAGGGAGGAGGAGGAATGTGAAGGGAGGAGGGGGGAGGAGGTAGAGGGAGGAGGAGGGAGGAGGAGGAGGTAGAGGGAGGAGGAGGGAGGAGGAGGAGGGAGGAGGAGGAGGAGGGAGAAGGAGGGATAAGGAGGAGGAGGGAGGAGGAGGAAGAGGGAGGAGGAGGAATGTGAAGGGAGGAGGAGGTAGAGGGAGGAGGAGGGAGGAGGAGAAGGGAGGAGAAGGGATGAGGAGGAGGGAGGAGGAGGAAGAGGGAGGAGGAGGAATGTGAAGGGAGGACGAGGGAGGAGGTAGAGGGAGGAGGAGGAGGGAGGAGGAGGAGTGAGGAGGAGGAGAGGGAGGAGGAGGAAGGAGGAGGGGGAAGAGGGAGGAGGAGGAGGAGGGAGGAAGAAGGAGGAGGAGGGAGAAGGAGGGATAGGGAGGAGGGGGAGGGAAAGAGGAAGAGGGTAGGAGGAAGAGTGGAGAGGAGGAGGGAGGAGGTAGAGGGAGGAGGAGGAGGGAGGAAAAGGGAGGAGGGAGGAGGAGAGAGGAGGAGGAGGGAGGAGGTAGGGAGGAGGAGGAAGAGGGAGGAGGAGGGAGGAGTAGGAAGGAGGAGGAAGAAGGAGGAGTAAGAGGGAGGAGGATTGAGGAGGGAGAGGGAGGAAGAGGGAGTAGGAGGAAGGAGGAGGAAGAGGAAGGTGGAGGAAGAGGGAGGAGGAGGAAGAGGGAGGAGGAGGATGGAGGAGGGAGAGGGAGGAGGGGAAGAGGAAGAGGGTAGGAGGAGGAGGGGAGAGGAGGAGAAGAAGGGAGAAGGAGGGAGGAGGAGAAGGAGGAGGAGGGAGGAGGAGGGGAGAGGAGGAGGGAGGAGGCAGAGGGAGAAGAAGGAAGGAGGAGGAGGAAGGAGGGAGAGGAAGGAGGGAGAATGAGGAGGGGAGGAAGGAAAGGGAGGTGAAAGAGGAGGAGGAGGGAGGAGGAAAGAGGTAGGGGGAGGAGGAGGTAGAGGGAGGAGGATTAGGAAGGAAAGGGAGGAGGAAGAGGAGGAGAAGGGAGGAGGAGGGTGGAGGGAGGAGGAGGAGGGAGGAGGTAGGAGGAGGAAGAGGGAAGAGGGAGAAGAAGGGAGAAGGAGGAGGGAAGATGATGAGGGAGAAGGAGGCAGAAGGAGGAGGAGGGAGGCAGGAGGAGGAGGGATGAGGAGGGAGAGGGAGGAGGAGGGAAGATGAGGGAGAATAGGAGGGAGGAGGATGGAGGAGGAGGGAGGGAAGAGGGAGAAGGAAGAGGGAGAAGGAGGAGGGAGGAGGGAGAGGGATGAGAGGGAGGAGGAAGAGGAGAAGGGTGGAGGGAGGAGGTAGAGGGAGGAGAACAGAGGGGGAGAGAGTTCGCCATACAGAATTTATACTCGTCTAGTTCTTCCCTTCTACACGACTGTAGATAACTTCCTTACACATAAAAAGATGAATTGTTATTGATATTGCCGTGGCATGGAGGAATATCAGCAGCAGAGTTGATCCAAAAAACCAAAGATTGAGATCTACGGAGAGCCATGAACGCCTACGCCAGCCGGCACGGCACTTGATGATGATGATTGCCGTGTGACGATTCTGTGTAGTCACGTCATTTTCTTCCCTTTCCCTAGCGATTTGGTTCGGGGATTCTTTCATCATCATCATCATATATTTACGTACGTATTTTGGGAGGGGGAGGAGGGAGGAGGAGGAAGAAGAAAAAAAAACTATGACAGTTGACAGCTCTGGAATGAAAGGAAGGCGTGTAGAAAATTTCATCTCAATCGGATGGGCCGTTCGCGAACAAATAAAGGACATACATATATACATACATATTTACATACATACACTTTGTTTTATAAATATAGACTAGCTGACACGGCCCGGCTTCGCCCAGACTCTGGTGGGGAGCATCTCATTTAATTCATATAAGTAGTCATATAAGCTCCGGTTCCCGACTGTCTGTCTGTCTGTCTGTCTATCTATCTGTCTGTCTGTCTGTCTGTCTGTCTGACCCGGCCCAGCCCATGGTGGAGAGCATCTCATTTAAATCATATAAGTAGTCATATAAGATCCCGTTCCCGACTATCTGTATGTCTGTCTGTCTTGGGTAAATGGAGGAGGGAGGAGGAAGAGGGAGGTGGAGGAGGGAAGAGGAGGGAGGAGGAGGAGGGAGGAGACAGGAGGAATAGGAGGGAGGAGGAGGGATTAGGAAGAGGAGGGAGGAGTAGGGTGGAGGAGGAGGGGGAGGAGGAGGGAGGAGGAAGAGGGAGAAGGAGGGAGGAGGAGATCGCAGGAGGAGGAGGAGGAGGAGAGGGAGGAGGAGGAGGGAGAGGGAGGAGGAGGGAGGAGGAGGAGAGAGTAGGCGGAGGGAGGAGGCGGAGGGAGCAGGAAGAGGGAGGAAGAGGGAGGAGGAAGAGGGAGGAGAAGGAGGAGGGAGGAGTAGAGAGCGGGAGGAGGGAGGAGGCGGAGGGAGGAAGAGGGAGGAGGAAGAGGGAGAAGGAGGAGGGAGGAGAAGGAGGGAAGAGGATGAGAGGGAGGAGGAGGAAGAGGGAGGAGGAGGAATGTGAAGGGAGGAGGAGGGAGGAGGTAGAGGGAGGAGGAGGAGGAGGGAGGAGGGATGAGGAGGAAGAGGGAGGAGGAGGAATGTGAAGGGAGGAGGAGGGAGGAGGTAGAGAGAGGAGGAGGAGGGAGGAGGAGAATGGAGGAGGAGGGATAAGGAGGAAAGGGAGGAGGAGGGGGAGGAGGGGGAGGAGGAGGGAGGAAGAAGGAGGAGGGAGGAAGACGGATGAGGGGGAGGAGAGAGGGGTAGGAGGGGGAGGAGGAGAAGGGAGGAGAAGGGAGGAGGAGGAGGGAGCAGGAGGAAGGAGGAGGGAGGAGGAGGAGGAAGAGGGAGGAGGAGGGAGGAGGAAGAGAGAGGAGGGAGGAGGAAGAGAGAGGAGGGAGGAGGAGGGAGGAAGAGATAGGCGGAGAGAGGAGGAGGAGGGAGGAGGAGGAGTAGGGATGAATAGGAGGGAGGAGAAGGGAGGAGGAGGGATTAAGAGAAAGAGGGGGAAAGGGGAGAAGGAGGAGGGAGGAGGGAGGAGGAGGAGGAAGAGGGATGAGGAGGGAGGAGGGAGGATGAGGAGGGAGGGAGGACGAGGAGGGAGGATGGTGAAGGAGGAGGAGGAGGAGGGAGGAGGGTGAAGGAGGAGGAGGAGGGGGAGGAGGGAGGGGGAGGAGGAGGGAGAAGGAGGAGGAGGGAGGAGGGAGGAGGAGAACGTAGGTGGGGGAGGATGAGAAGGGAGGAGGGAGAGGGAGGAGGGAGGAGGAGGAGAAGGGAGGGAGGTGGAGGGAGAAGGAGGAGGGAGGAAGAGGTAGAAGGAGGAGGGAGAAGGAGGGAGGAGGAGACAGGAGGAATAGGAGGGAGGAGGAGGGATTAGGAAGAGGAGGGAGGAGTAGGGTGGAGGAGGAGGGGAGGAGGAGGAAGAGGGAGAAGGAGGGAGGAGGAGAGAGTAGGAGGAGGAGGGAGAGGGAGGAGGAGGGAGGAGGAGGAGAGAGTAGGCGGAGGGAGGAGGCGGAGGGAGCAGGAAGAGGGAGGAAGAGGGAGGAGGAAGAGGGAGAAGGAGGGAGGAGAAGGAGGAGGGAGGAGGAAGGAGGAGTAGAGAGTGGGAGGAGGGAGGAGGCGGAGGGAGGAAGAGGGAGGAGGAAGAGGGAGAAGGGAGGAGGAGGGAGGAGGTAGTAGGATGATTGATTGCCATCCCACCAGGTTAATATGTTATCGCGGACCTCAGAGAGAAGTGTCTATGTAGAAGACCATTTCCTGGACGTACGTATTTTGGGAGGGGGAGGAGGGAGGAGGGAGGAGGAGGAAGAAGAAAAAAAAACTACGACAGTTGGCATCTCTGGAATGAAAGGAAGGCGTGTAGAAAATTTCATCTCAATCGGATGGGCCGTTCGCGAGCGTATAAAGGACATACGGAGATACATAAATACATACACACATCCTAATTTATATATAAGATAACATCATACAGTTGGGCTAATATGTTGATTTCTTGCCATTGACTTGGGGACGTAATTTACAAGCACGTCAGAGGTCGGAGTGGGCTCGTCTGATGGCGAGGGACATTGGTGTGACATATATGTCATCATCCCTCAGTCTTTTCCAGCAGACGTTGCTAGGACACGCTATCTGAAGAGTAGAGGCTATTAAAAAGCCCGACGGGAGAATTAACGAAACGAAATTTCGTTTCGTTTTAAGGCAATTGATTGGCCGCGCCCCGGAAACACAGGCTTAATCTAGACAAAGGCTTGGTAGACAAAGCGGTCTGGTCAATCGCCATGTTTCTCCAATGGTAGCGGGTGACCCATTGTTAATGGGTTAATTATTAGCTACGTATTCTCTGCGTTTTAGGTGAGCATTATATTATATACAACATATCATGTTAGGTATTAGGATACATGCTTTGAGGCAACTAATATCATGATTGAAGTTGTGTGTGTGAAAATTATGAGAATCGCTTTCATTGAAAGGTTGGTTTACGTCACGCAGCCTAGACACCGCCATGTTGTCCAGTCAGCCTTCATAAAGCTTACAAGATAATCTTGCAATGAGTCAATCTTCTGAGATGATTTTGTGAACTTACTTTATTCCTAAATGCTTATTTTTCACAACTGGTCTCTGTGTTTTAAAGTGTTTTTTTCCTGAGTGCATATTTTGTATTTCGGCCCTTATGAGGGAGAAATATTACTATTTCACATCTGTGTACAACTTTAATAGTTTGTTAGATAGAGAGAGATATTCTCGCTTGACTTTTTCATGCACTTAGGAGTTAATCTTTTGTTTACCTGGTTGTAAATACACAGAGATTGTCTTGTCGTCTTTTATTTTCATAAATGATGTTATGGGATTTTCATGTGGTATGATATACATAATCTCAAGTGTATGGGAAAAGATTCCCATGATTTCTCTTTTATGAGTATTTTACCTTTTATGCTCATGATTGTTACTGCTTGATGCTGTAATAAATGATGTTATAAGATTGTCATTTGGTATGATATATCTATATATCATCTCAAGGGAGTGGGAAATGACACCTGCTCTTGTGTTTTTACTTTCAGATGTTGTAATACCCACTAGAGAGTTCATACCATGTTTAGTAAAAGTCTAACAAGTTTTTCTGTTATTCATCATATATATCATATGTATATTCTATTCATGATGTTACTGTTGGAGTAGATCTTTTAACTGCCCCCCCCCCCTATTGGGGACAAACACATGATGATGATGATGATGATGATGATGATGATGATGATGATGATGATGATGATGATTATGATGATGATGATGATGATGATGATGATGCAAGAAGAGATGAGTAATCTGGTAGCTAGCCCTTTTGCCATTTATCAGTGGTAGTCACATAATGCTGTTTGTAACTATGGAAAGGAGATTTATGAATTGTTTACATGAGGACATTGTCTCAGGAACTCTTTCCATGATGTGACAGCGGTACTATCAAAAGATGTTTGCATATTTAGGAGGTGAAGAAAACCTCCCAGGAAGCTCCAGTATCAGTCCAGAAGAAATGTACCTATTGAGTAGATATCTCACTCACATTTGGAGTGAGACAAAACTCTACAGTAGGCGACAAGTGCTAGGCAACTATTGTCACCTTTCTTTCTTCTCCCCTTTTGTTCCCTCTATTTTTAATTATGATACACTGTTATTCATCATATATATGTATAGTTTATTATGATACATTGTTATCCAAGTTTGGATTGTATAACTAATCTATATCAACCCTGTTCTTCTTCACTACATAGGCGCTAGAGATGGCGGTGGAGTATTGGCACTAGTCACCATGCTTCGCACTGGATTTATAGTCAACTTGTTTGGATTTAGAGGCAGGAAACTGGGATATCAGCCTCCTCTAATATTCTACAAAGAGTGCTGGTTACTGCTACTCACCCTGAACCTGAATGTCAATGCCTGGATACGTAACGGATTTTGAATATGCGGAAGTGGATTCCCTACCTCTGGGAACTTACAGACGGTGTTAAGCTTTTCAATGTCTGCAAAGACATGAGGCATGCCTGGCCTAGATGGATACAGAGTATAACCTCTTCTAAAAGTCACCGCCTAATTCCACATTCAACTGTCATATTCCAGAGGCTCATGGATAGTCTGGAATTCACCATCATTTACCAGTATGGATTTACCAACTGATTGTGTGAACTCCCAGCTTCCTTTGAATCTTCTCATCCATCATATCCCAGACATGGATAATCAAGCACATTACCAACTCCCGTCAATCAAGTCGTATATTCAGCTGAAGAAAGAATAACCTACATCTTAACCCAGAGAAAGGGGCTGGAATATTCATGCCCCATTCAAGTTAGTTCTGTCAGGAAATTCTAATGGATTATGTGATGTCACTCCTCATCCAAAGAGATACTGAAAGTGTTTGTGCCTGATCCTGATCGAATCAATCACATGGACTCCTGTGTGTCACGCCACGCCAGAATGCTTCAGACTTATTTATACCTGTCTGTTATATCACCCTGGAACGTTCCTAGCCCAGTGACTTAGCAACTGTGACTTGAGAGAGTACAGTATATCCACATTGGATTCATATGGATTACTCCTACATGTTTTTCGCGATGGATATATGATCCAGAAGTGAAAGTTCTGTGTGTGATTAGATAGATTTTCTTTATCTATTTCTTTGTATGGATTATTTACTTTGTTGTGTGTTTGACACATGTATTTGATGTGAACCTTTTTTGGGGAAATATTTTTTGGGACTTCTGGTTTGGGTGTATACTTTGTGTGCATTGCCTGAATATGAATAATTTCTTTCATGTATATGTCATATTGTAGCCAACAGGGTTTTCCAGAACCCAAATGTTTCCACAATACAATTGTTTGTTTGTTTGGTTTAACAAAGCCTTGAAGTTACTTCATTGTTAACCTGTTGTTCCAAAACTGATGTTTATAGTCCAGTTATTGTTACTGTTATGTGATACAGTGAGTTATGGTTACTGTTATGTGATACAGTGAGTCATTGTACTGTTTTTGTCTAACAGTGGCTGTTGTTCCTCTGTCATGTAATCCAGTTGTTGCGTCTAACATTGGTTGTTGTCCCTCTGTTGTATAATACTGTGGATGTGCATGACAGTGGATACTTGTCATTGTTTATATATATGTTGGAGATTAAATGTGGGGCGGGGCACTTACACATAGACACACCCTCTGGGTAGAGTGATTAGTACTCGGGTGTCTGTGGTAGAACTTCCCGGATCTCCCAGCCTTCTATGAGAAACATTTCTTCTATGTTAGTGTTGAACTTGCACCCTTTTCTGCCTTGTTCAATACTTGGGGGTTACGAGCCAATATATTAATTCCTATAGAGGGCGTGGTTGGGTTTTAGACCCCATTCATACTTAATACCCCTAGCGAAACTTGTCCTTATTCTAATTTATTATATTTACCACCTCACAAGTGGGCGCTCGTCGCGGAATTTTGAACCCTTACCCCATGCCATGAGTGTGGGCGTTGCCCAGAAAATTTGTACCCATGTCTACCTCTCAAGTTGAGACTTTACAACTAATTGGTGGCTGGTGTTCACAAGTATGGGCTTAGACACAAGTTTTATGAACCTATGGTGTCTTAATCACAAGTATTGTTTGTTGTGTTTCAACTAATGTTCACAGGTGATGTCTTTATTCTAGAAATAGAAACCTGTGTTAATGTTTGTATATGAGAATGGTTAACTCATGTATTTTGTATCCTTTTGGTGGGAGACCTTTTCCTTGTATAGGACCTCATAAAATAAGGTCTCTGGGATGGTTAACCCATATAGGATTATTTCTGGTAGGATGTCAGGAATTCTTGATTGATTTTGTGTGATGTTGATGTTAGATGTTATTGTTACTTTGGGATGTTCTTGATTAGTATATTTTGGTAGTATGATAAATATATTACTGTACTATATGTCCTCATTTTTGCATAGACCCACATATGAATCCTGGGCTGTTTAACTATGTTGTCATATATTGCCATTTTATTTTGTGCATGCTCTGTTTGTTGGGGTCATGTACTATTGAAACTTACCCAAAGCAACAGAGAAATCCAAAAAAAAAAAAAAAATATTTAATGGCTGAGACAGATAGGATATAGCACCCCAAAATTTTTTTTTAAAGAATTCAGTAAAGATATCTTTATTTAAGTGGGACACTACATGCATAAATGAGATTTTAGAACATCAGGGGAAAATAACAATAACCAATTAAGTTGACTTAATGTTAGGGCCAATACTCCACCTGCAATTTTATCCGACATGTATAATGGAAGGAGTATGAATATTGTTTAAATTGCAGTATTCGTAGCCGCCAAGCGGGAAACAGTGGATTTTTATATTCCACCCCATATGCATAACATGTTCGGAAACACTGAAAGTAGATAGATTGACACTAATGATTCATATAAGGACATAAAGACGCCTATTCAACGCTTTCAGTTTAAGGGTCTGGTATTCGTAACAGATCTTTTATTGTCCATTTGTCAGAAATGACACTGGTCAATTTTATTATTCGGTTGTTGTAACTCTGTAGTGAACAAAGATCCATTTACTATGTGAGTGAAAGCAATTGAATTACAGGGCCCCTTTTACAAGCTAGTCCCTCTGGCATTACCAGTGACAGAGAAGCATACGTCGTTGTGTGACTGGCGAACGAAGGATATGGTTTCGACCGTAAATTTACCCTGTTGTTTTTTATTGGGATGTCATAGGAAGTTAAGAGCTACCGAAAAAAACCTGCCAGTATCTCGAAAAAATTTTTGATGTCAGAAAACAGGAAATATGGTCCTCATCTGCGACATTCCCAATTTTATTCTCATCAGAGAATTAGTAACAGGCTCGGGCAGCGTTAGCTCTCATTTTGCATGTTGCTTGTACTGACTTGAAAGACTAGGGACAGCTTGCTAGTTGTCACATTATGTTCTTAAAGTCAGGATTTTTCTCCAAAACATCAAACTATTTTGGTGGTCTAGGAGATAGCCCGATTTATACAACTATTAGCTAGTGGTTGTTGTTGACGTACCTCTCGACAGATGAAGAGTAGGACGCCTTATTCTTATATATTCATAGACCATGCTAGATTGGGCTATAGCAAGGACTATACTTTTCAAGCACTTGGAAGCCATTGGCTGAGAGTTGCTTGACTTTTTACTAGTTTAATATTTCTTCTAGGGAGTCTAACTAGTAATATATTTCAGTTCAGAAGGAAAAGCTTTCAAACTCTTCCAGTTTCAACAGATTCATTGTTCTCCGTATTGATCGGTTACGAACAGACCTGGAGAGAAACTTAAAGGTGCCCTGATTTTTTTTATCTTGAGGAAGTTAACTCAGGAAACACCAGAAAAGAGGGATATATTTATACCTGTGGCTTTCATTGCTTACAAGTAAGGTAACCCATCAGTAAACTGGGAGTGTACCGACAACTCGGTTGTTCGGATGACTATTACAGGGACCACCTACGGCTTTAAATTTATCTATGAACTGAATATAATGTGGGTGGTGATACAGCTATGTGCAATGTTATTACATCTACTTAACGGTGCTTGGGTGGAAATTGTCTACAACATATTTGGAGGCAGATGACGATCAATCTACGACAATCGACGCAGAATTGCTCGCTATTTTCACCAGGAAAGCAACGTATACGTGTTGGAGGGGAGAGAATAAATGCCGGTAACTCATTCTAGTCAGTATAAAGTGCGGATGGACTTATAAACGAGCCAGGACTTTTCGTAGATTTGGCCTCAAAGCAAATGAACCTACACCTGTGCTAGTTATACTTACCCAGTTCAGTATGCCACTATGACTGATTTGAAGGAGGAGATGCTGCTGTTAGCATATTTTAAGGATGATATTCTAATTGCTAATGAAACGGTTGTCGAAGCTTTATATCTTCGTTCAAACGTCGAGAAATTGGTTCGATTGCAGTGCAACCAATACCTCATATAGAGATCTCAACGTCCACTCATATTTCAATGGAATGCTGACAACAGTGGAGAGAGAGTTACACTTCTTCAAGCGAAGCTAGATGAACACTCAATGTTATGTCCAGTTGTCTTGGCAAGTAGAAACATGAATGTGGCACGGAGAGATTATTCTACAATAGTGATTAAATGTAAAGCATAATTGGAGGACCTGGAAGACCAAATGCATCAGATTAAGAAGGTGGAAGACTGTGGATGAATGTAGCAGCTCTTCCTAGGTGGATAGACCTGTCTAGGTGGGAGACTTGTGACATATATGTCATCATCCCTCAGTCTTTTCCAGCAGACGTTGCTAGGACACGCTATCTGAAGAGTAGAGGCTATTAAAAAGCCCGACGGGAGAATTAACGAAACGAAATTTCGTTTCGTTTTAAGGCAATTGATTGGCCGCGCCCCGGAAACACAGGCTTAATCTAGACAAAGGCTTGGTAGACAAAGCGGTCTGGTCAATCGCCATGTTTCTCCAATGGTAGCGGGTGACCCATTGTTAATGGGTTAATTATTAGCTACGTATTCTCTGCGTTTTAGGTGAGCATTATATTATATACAACATATCATGTTAGGTATTAGGATACATGCTTTGAGGCAACTAATATCATGATTGAAGTTGTGTGTGTGAAAATTATGAGAATCGCTTTCATTGAAAGGTTGGTTTACGTCACGCAGCCTAGACACCGCCATGTTGTCCAGTCAGCCTTCATAAAGCTTACAAGATAATCTTGCAATGAGTCAATCTTCTGAGATGATTTTGTGAACTTACTTTATTCCTAAATGCTTATTTTTCACAACTGGTCTCTGTGTTTTAAAGTGTTTTTTCCTGAGTGCATATTTTGTATTTCGGCCCTTATGAGGGAGAAATATTACTATTTCACATCTGTGTACAACTTTAATAGTTTGTTAGATAGAGAGAGATATTCGCGCTTGACTTTTTCATGCACTTAGGAGTTAATCTTTTGTTTACCTGGTTGTAAATACACAGAGATTGTCTTGTAGTCTTTTATTTTCATAAATGATGTTATGGGATTTTCATGTGGTATGATATACATAATCTCAAGTGTATGGGAAAAGATTCCCATGATTTCTCTTTTATGAGTATTTTACCTTTTATGCTCATGATTGTTACTGCTTGATGCTGTAATAAATGATGTTATAAGATTGTCATTTGGTATGATATATCTATATATCATCTCAAGGGAGTGGGAAATGACACCTGCTCTTGTGTTTTTACTTTCAGATGTTGTAATACCCACTAGAGAGTTCATACCATGTTTAGTAAAAGTCTAACAAGTTTTTCTGTTATTCATCATATATATCATATGTATATTCTATTCATGATGTTACTGTTGGAGTAGATCTTTTAACCCCCCCCCCCCCCCCCCCCCATTGGGGACAAACACATGATGATGATGATGATGATGATGATGATGATGATGATGATGATGATGATGATGATGATGATGATGATGATGATGATGATGATGATGCAAGAAGAGATGAGTAATCTGGTAGCTAGCCCTTTTGCCATTTATCAGTGGTAGTCACATAATGCTGTTTGTAACTATGGAAAGGAGATTTATGAATTGTTTACATGAGGACATTGTCTCAGGAACTCTTTCCATGATGTGACAGCGGTACTATCAAAAGATGTTTGCATATTTAGGAGGTGAAGAAAACCTCCCAGGAAGCTCCAGTATCAGTCCAGAAGAAATGTACCTATTGAGTAGATATCTCACTCACATTTGGAGTGAGACAAAACTCTACAGTAGGCGACAAGTGCTAGGCAACTATTGTCACCTTTCTTTCTTCTCCCCTTTTGTTCCCTCTATTTTTAATTATGATACACTGTTATTCATCATATATATGTATAGTTTATTATGATACATTGTTATCCAAGTTTGGATTGTATAACTAATCTATATCAACCCTGTTCTTCTTCACTACATAGGCGCTAGAGATGGCGGTGGAGTATTGGCACTAGTCACCATGCTTCGCACTGGATTTATAGTCAACTTGTTTGGATTTAGAGGCAGGAAACTGGGATATCAGCCTCCTCTAATATTCTACAAAGAGTGCTGGTTACTGCTACTCACCCTGAACCTGAATGTCAATGCCTGGATACGTAACGGATTTTGAATATGCGGAAGTGGATTCCCTACCTCTGGGAACTTACAGACGGTGTTAAGCTTTTCAATGTCTGCAAAGACATGAGGCATGCCTGGCCTAGATGGATACAGAGTATAACCTCTTCTAAAAGTCACCGCCTAATTCCACATTCAACTGTCATATTCCAGAGGCTCATGGATAGTCTGGAATTCACCATCATTTACCAGTATGGATTTACCAACTGATTGTGTGAACTCCCAGCTTCCTTTGAATCTTCTCATCCATCATATCCCAGACATGGATAATCAAGCACATTACCAACTCCCGTCAATCAAGTCGTATATTCAGCTGAAGAAAGAATAACCTACATCTTAACCCAGAGAAAGGGGCTGGAATATTCATGCCCCATTCAAGTTAGTTCTGTCAGGAAATTCTAATGGATTATGTGATGTCACTCCTCATCCAAAGAGATACTGAAAGTGTTTGTGCCTGATCCTGATCGAATCAATCACATGGACTCCTGTGTGTCACGCCACGCCAGAATGCTTCAGACTTATTTATACCTGTCTGTTATATCACCCTGGAACGCTCCTAGCCCAGTGACTTAGCAACTGTGACTTGAGAGATTACAGTATATCCACATTGGATTCATATGGATTACTCCTACATGTTTTTCGCGATGGATATATGATCCAGAAGTGAAAGTTCTGTGTGTGTGTGTGTGCAATCCCCAATTTTCTAAATAGGTGGATATATGCAAAGCAGCTGTTTTCCTGGATTATAGAGAGTGTGATTATGGCCAGACTTTTTCTAGTGGATAATGAAGGAGAGGAAGTCATCATCAGACCCATAGGATAGTTCTAGAGACAGATTAGATAGATTTTCTTTATCTATTTCTTTGTATGGATTATTTACTTTGTTTTGTGTTTGACACATGTATTTGATGTGAACCTTTTATGGGGAAATATTTTTTGGGACTTCTGGTTTGGGTGTATACTTTGTGTGCATTGCCTGAATATGAATAATTTCTTTCATGTATATGTCATATTGTAGCCAACAGGGTTTTCCAGAACCCAAATGTTTCCACAATACAATTGTTTGTTTGTTTGGTTTAACAAAGCCTTGAAGTTACTTCATTGTTAACCTGTTGTTCCAAAACTGATGTTTATAGTCCAGTTATTGTTACTGTTATGTGATACAGTGAGTTATGGTTACTGTTATGTGATACAGTGAGTCATTGTACTGTTTTTGTCTAACAGTGGCTGTTGTTCCTCTGTCATGTAATCCAGTTGTTGCGTCTAACATTGGTTGTTGTCCCTCTGTTGTATAATACTGTGGATGTGCATGACAGTGGATACTTGTCATTGTTTATATATATGTGGGAGATTAAATGTGGGGCGGGGCACTTACACATAGACACACCCTCTGGGTAGAGTGATTAGTACTCGGGTGTCTGTGGTAGAACTTCCCGGATCTCCCAGCCTTCTACGGGAAACATTTCTTCTATGTTAGTGTTGAACTTGCACCCTTTTCTGCCTTGTTCAATACTTGGGGGTTACGAGCCAATATATTAATTCCTATAGAGGGCGTGGTTGGGTTTTAGACCCCATTCATACTGAATACCCCTAGCGAAACTTGTCCTTATTCTAATTTATTATATTTACCACCTCACAATTGGTAATAAGGAAAGATAATCCACGTATAAAAATCAGTCCAGTGCATTAACGTAGTATCAACACTTGTATAGACTACGCCTGAGTTCTCCGAGCTCCATCACAAGGCCCCAGACTTCACATATAGAGGCATCCTCTCCTGCATGGATTCAGACCTCAATTATAGACACACCCGAGCAGTTCGTAATCCCGCATACCGCGTTCGAAACACAGCTGCGTTGGTTTTTTTTATGAAATGGTATAGATGCCGGTCGTTCTCAAAGCAATGGCAAACTACTGAAGGTAAACATGCCCAGGAATCACTAACATCATGAGACGATAATTACGTACCCCGTTATTCATTGGTCAGTACTTATCACATGACTATGAAATGATCATGTTCAACGTATGCAATTATGCGCGGTGCGGCACGAACGGATTTCAAATGAACGCCCCTTATATTTTCAGTTTACAGGTGAAACAAAACAGATACAGAATCCATATTCATAGAGGCTGTTTCAGCGGGGTGTCTCTACAACATCAAACGCATGGGGGAAATTGCAGACGAACATTTAAAAAGTGAACAATTCACAGTTCAACAACAATCAATAATGTTCACAACTCGAGAATAAACACGTGATTTTAAGTCGGAATGGGTTAGAGATATATCGTCTGTCTCTAGCATGAACAGTGTCGGGTTTTGAGTGGCTTGAAGGTATGACTTCCGTGTTTAATATGACGAATACCGAGTTTAGAGTGGTTTACAGGTAAGAAGCCCGACTCTGGCCTGAAAAGTGACTTATGAAGTCCGTTTTTATCATGATAAGTAGGGTGTTTAGAATGGCTTACCACAGGTATGATCCAACACCTATTTATGGTCAACCTTCACGTATCTCTGGTCAACGATACACATAACTCACATCAATCCGACACCTAAGTCATCCCACCCCCACAAATATCTCAGTTCAATCCCATATCTGACATTTCAAACAACACTCCTAACTACATCCAATCCCACACCACATTCAGTCCATTACCAACCACCCTAATTAAACATTTACTGATCGGACGATTTTAATTAACAGGAAAATATTCAGGCGTATTAAATTAACGGGTCCCTAAGTCGTTGGGGTGAGGCCGGAGAAGATGACCGGAAGCATGAATGCAAAAGTTGCTATTAGGAAGCAGTTGCTGGTGGCGTTATCGATCTGAGGACCGGAGAATTCAATCTGGATGTGTGCTTTAATACTTAATTCTAGTGGCTTTCCAGGGGAATACGCAGCATGTGAACATGATAACATCAGTTAAGATCAAACGAGTGGCGACAATGAAGGCAAAATATATACCTGCAGTGTGTGGGGCTAAAATACACTGTCTGTTAACTCAGTGTTGTGGGCTAAGTTTGCATGAGTGGTAACAATGATGAGCAATTGAACCCCTGCTGGGTCTTGAACTAGTCTTAACTGGAAATTCGTTTGAGTTGCTGAAGCTGTCATGTTACGTCTAAGCCTACCAAACACAATGTCCTGTCATCACTTCATGTTTATGTATAATCCTTCTTTCACATTTTGTTCCATTTGATTATTTCATTCTTTCCATGTTGACACATCTTGGTGGGGTAATTTGCTCAGTTACACTATATACTATGTACACACATGAAGGCATTATAAATGGAAAATAGCCAGCGAATTCTTGAGGATAATTACTCAAAACTATACGCCCAGTCAAATATTGCCTCTCTAAGTACGAGAAATATTTCAAAACGTTCAGGTTCTCTACCGAAACAATACTGATTAGTAAGTAATGAATCACCCGTGGATTATCGAGCTATTTAATGAGAAGCTAAGAACAGTAAGCCTGTAACAACCCATGCATGTCGTAAGAGACGATTTATGAGGGTTGGCGTCAGACCGACTACCTCTTGCTGTAAAACACATAGCTGAACAATTCAACCAATCATAAACGAGTCAACAATGGACTTGGCACCAGTTGGTTGAGGTCCCATGCTCCACTAGGAGATAAATGGCGGCAGTAGCAGCAGAAAGTGGTGAGTAGCACAATAGAACTTGTAGCACGTTCATCTCGTCCTTCAGATGTGCTAGGGTGAGCACACTGTTTTTCTCGGTGTGCGCACTACAAATACCAGGCACTCACAAATATCTGGATGTATATAACTTGTTATCCTTCCTTCTGCTTCTTCGTTCGCTGCAGGCGTCAATATGAATAAATGAAAGAAAGCAGCAGTCAATTTAAGCTTGTTGATATCCCCTTAGAATTTGTCCTCGAATGGAGCGGGTATAGGACAGCCAGCCCTCTTTTCTCTGTTCTGCATATGTTGACACTCCTACAACAAATGTTTAGCTGTCATTTTACCAATTCCACAGTTACATGCATCATTGGCTCATATCTTTGGTTTATTGAGTATGTGATATTTCAGCCTTTTGTGGCTTGTCCGTAGTCTGAAGAGTGTATCTTGTTCTATTCGGTTGAGTTGGTAATATGCATCATCTTTCTGGTGACTTGACTGCTCTGATTTCCACTTAGTTCTATATTCCTTCTTATAAACCTTTTAGCCTCATCTCAGATTATATCTATTTCAGGCTCAGGTATTCTTCCACCTTCTTTTGCAAATATGTCGGTTTCGTCATTTCCAGGTATGTTGCAATGAGAAGGAATCCATTTTTATTCTTCTAATGATTTTCCTCACACGATGTTCATTGGGAAGCGGAACAGCTACCATTGTATCAGAGCATTAACTAAACTGGTATGGAGTTGCACATACGCACGTGCAATCAACACTCTGCTCCGTCTCTATAACCCCTTGCACAGACATATATTAGGATGGACGCATAACGAGATCGAAGCAGAAGATAGGTGGTAGCGACGAGTTTTATTATAAAAGAGTTAAGAGTTGGGCGCGTGGCTATTTCAAATATTTCACGAGTTAATGATATTTTATACATTTAGTGTGTACATTTGCAGTCCGACAGAATGCAGCGTAAATTATAAATCACCTTCGATGAACTGCACAAAGAATAAACACCTTCTTTCTTCCGAATCTTTCTTCTTTCTTCGTTTTTGTTCCTTTCTAGTTCATCTGTATTCTTCTTCTTTCCCTGTTTCTCCTTTTTACTGTTTATTCTTCTTCCTCCTGCTTCTTCCTCCTGCTTCTTGTTTATCGTCCTCCTCTTACTTGTTCTTCTTTCTCTTCTTCTTCCCTCCTCCTCCTCCTCCTCCTCCTCCTCCTCCTTCTTCTTCTTCTTCTTTTTCTTTTTCTTCTTCTTCGTCTTCGTCTTCTTCTTCTTCTTCTTCTTCTTCTTCTTCTTCTTCTTCTTCTTCTTCTTCTTCTTCTTCTTCTTCTTCTTCTTCTTCTTCTTCATCTTCATCTTCAGTCTTCTTCTTCTTCTTCTTCTTCTTCTTCTTCTTCTTCTTCTTCTTCTTCTTCTTCTTCTTCTTCATCTTCAGTCTTCTTCTTCTTCAGTCTTCTTCTTCTTCTTCTCCTTCTTCTTCTTCTTCTTCTTCTTCTTCTTCTTCTTCTTCTTCTTCTTCTTCTTCTTCTTCTTCTTCTTCTTCTTCTTCATCTTCAGTCTTCTTCTTCTTCTTCTTCTTCTTCTTCTTCTTCTTCTTCTTCTTCTTCTTCTTCTTCTTCTTCTTCTTCTTCTTCTTCTTCTTCATCTTCAGTCTTCTTCTTCTTCTTCTTCTTCATCTTCAGTCTTCTTCTTCTTCTTCTTCTTCTTCTTCTTCTTCTTCTTCTTCTTCTTCTTCTTCTTCTTCTTCTTCTTCTTCTTCTTCTTCTTCTTCTTCTTCTTCTTCTTCTTCTTCTTCTTCTTCTTCTTTTCTTCTTCTTCTTCTTCTTCTTCTTCTTCTTCTTCTTCTTCTTCATCTTCAGTCTTCTTCTTCTTCTTCTTCTTCTTCTTCTTCTTCTTCTTCTTCTTCTTCTTCTTCTTCTTCTTCTTCTTCTTCTTCTTCTTCTTCTTCTTCTTCTTCTTCTTCTTCTTCTTCATCTTCAGTCTTCTTCTTCTTCATCTTCAGTCTTCTTCTTCTTCTTCTTCTTCTTCTTCTTCTTCTTCTTCTTCTTCTTCTTCTTCTTCTTCTTCTTCTTCTTCTTCTTCTTCTTCTTCTTCTTCTTCTTCTTCTTCTTCTTCTTCTTCTTCTTCTTCTTCTTCTTCTTCTTCTTCTTCTTCTTCTTCTTCTTGCTTCTGCTTCTGCTTCTGCTTCTGCTTCTGTTTCTGCTTCTGCCTCTGCTGCTGCTGCTGCTGCCAGAGAGTGCTCATGGGTCTGCCACCTGAAGATAACAGTGCAGATATTGGCTAACCCTACTGTGAAGCGGCGAAAAGTGTTATGTTATGTTACGTTACGTTATCCGTAATTGTGGAATACATCTGGATTATGGAATCTATGTCATTATATTAAATAATAATTGTGTCAAGCATAACAAGCTGGCAGTGGACATTAATTGCTCACAGAAACGTGAAGAAGAAAACCTAGACTGATTCTAGATGTAAATAAACTAGTGTAACGCACGTATTTTGGTACAAATTTGGCGGTGAACGGACGAGTGAAGAATGTGAGATTACGAGCGAGGTTAACTGCGTCAGAGAAGAATATGCAGATGTGAGACCAGTAGGGTTAATCACAATCTTCAACAAATTGTGATAGTCCCAGACTAGGTGAGGTTTTAGGCACGGACAAAGCAATATAAATCGTCATGCTAATGGGGGAAGCCCCAAACAACTGGTGAGGATATCACGTATTTGGTAGATTTAAATCACCGGTGGGAAAGTAAATCGTGCGAGTCAACTAAGAAACAAAGGAGAAGTCTAAAGGTAATTTTCATGGGAACTGATAATTGGGGTTAAAAAGAGGTTAAATTATGTTTTTTGGGAGGTCCAGGAATAATGAATAAAAACACAAGGCTGGGCAGAGGACGGGGATTCGGACTTTGAGTTGTGGCGGAGTGAAGGAGAACGCTGCCTGGAATTTTGAGACAGGGAGGTTGAGACTGATTGACAGCAGCTCAGTCGGAGTACTGGGCAGACAGTGGAGGACTGAGGTCTGGCCCAGTAGAATGGAGAAGAGTTGAGAACAGTGTAGTGCGTGAGGCAAATTAACGGCTATCGTGTGGTCGCAGGATCTAATTGTGTTAAAGTATTCTCTGAGTGTGCTGAACTGTTCATATGCAATATTGATATAGTTTACTGGTTAAATTGTTCCTGATGAGTAGGATTGTATCATCAAGTGTGTTCTAATTAAAAATCGTATATGTGCAGCCTGCTGTTAGATATTGATTCATCGTTGTTGATCAGTCGTTCAATGCAACATTCACACAGACATCCTCTAGACACAACAATAGCAACTTCTCTATGCCAATCATAACTTGTGACAACTAGCAAATGTTAAAACCACGTTTACAACTCATGTCTTGCCAAATCTCACTGAATATCACAATTGTTGAGACCGCTTTTGTGTTGTTGTTGTTTTTTTTTTTTTTCAAATGAGAACAACCGAAACAAAAAGCAATGGCAAAACACGTGCGCCACTAACGGTTAATTCATTCTGCTGTTACATGGGTGCAAGAGATGGTTGGTTTCTTCATAGTATGCACTGCTAAGACCAATTCAAAGTATTGCAAGAAGCAAACACACAAAGAGAGATGCCTATCCACATAGAAACAGTGCAATCATCGTCGTAGGACACAGGAGACGACAGAATCTGAGGAATGTTGTGGTAACCAGGAAGACTGAACTCATTAGGTGCACATGTTACCGCTGTGTGAACATGCTGGCAGGAATGTAGACTGGCACGGAGACGACAAGCAGTCGAACTTATGAGGATCTAGAGATATAATTATGGAGTATCATGATCTTGTGCATCGCCCGTCATGGCAAGTGGTTATGACTAATTTGCAGAATCAGATGATGTTAATATGTGTCGTTCCTTGTCCTTTATTTTCACGTTCTTGTTTTCAGATATCATTCTACTTTAGGTGTCTGCTATGGACCTATTTTGTGTGTGCCGCATATCCTATTTACAGGACATCGCTGTCAACGCCAGCATTTTACCGCTGATGTTGATGTCTTTGCAAGATTACATTCAGTAGTTTGCCATTACTTTCTGAGCGACCGGCTCACATACCCCCGTAAAGAACCAACGAGTCGGTTACCCAACGTGGACATACGGGATTACGGAGAAAGTCAATAACACCTTCGCCAGGGAGACCGGCTATGGAACTGTACTCGGCTCGCGATGATGATGGAACATCACCAGAGGGCGCGGACTGTATGATTGGTTTTCTAACTCTGGGAATCGTCCTAACCCCAGTATACAAAAGCGTGCACAGGCAGAACTGGTCTTTTCTGTAGTCTACCCCACCAAGTTATGAGGCGCCAATGCCTCTAGTAAACTTGTTACTTTTCACCTTGAAAGGTTTTGCAGTGGAAAAGTCAAATTCTAGTTTTAGATGTTAGATTTTCCTGTGTTTTTAGTATACTAGAAGTTTTTGGTGGATTAGTTTTTGGTGGATTAGTTTTTGGAGGATTAGTTTTTAGTAGATTGGTTTTTGGTAGACTGCGTTTTTGCTGAATTAGAAGTGTGTGCTGTACTTAGAAGTTGTTGCTATACTTAGGAATTTTGTTTATTGGATTAGAATTTTGGCTGTTTGGTTTTGCTGGATTCTAATTTCTTTATTGATGCTACATGTCTGCATATTATTCTTGCTTTTAGAAGTTTAATAAACAAATGATACTTGTGTTATTCTTACTGTGTCGTTTAGCTGATAGACTCTTATTACATAGTCATTGGTGTTAGAACAGCCCTCGGAGTAATTCTTTGTCTGGAATTGGATACAATTTGTCCAATTCTCTGTCGGCCAATCCTGGATCATCTTAAAGCTTAATTCCTTACTATTCTTGGTAACCGGGGACGGTGAGAGGTTCTCTCTCTTTATTCATTTTCTTCTTTGGCCCTACGCAGTCAGGTTTGCGCTCTTCTCCTCACATCACCGTAACAGAAGTAAGTGGTTCTTGCTCCTGTTTTCACCTCTGTTTCAGAACTATACAAACATAGAATAGACACCATATTCCCAGTGCGCATTATGCCTGGTAAAGCGGCCTCTTGATTTTTTATTTTTTTTTTAAATTTAAATTGTTTTTATTTTAATGGTACAACTATTTACGATTGAAAAGACCTTAGACTTGTAAAAAACAATTATTGGAAACAACAGCGGCCATAAATATTGATAATTAAGTTGGTCAATATCAGCCTATTAAGAGAGGTGTGCGGCAGGGATGTATCATGTCTCCAGATACTTTTTCCCTGTACAGTGAAAATATTCTCTGAAAAGGAGAAGATATGAGAGGAATCATGATTAGGGCCGTAACATCAATAACATTAGATATGCGAATGATACAATATTGACTGCGGACAATGAGCAGGATCTGCAAAACAGTGAACAACTAGAGATGGAATTACATTGTAAGAAGATACACATTAAGGTCGTCACTATAAAGAAGGAAATGTCACAATGTATAATATAAGTAAATGGGATATTATTAAACATGTGAGTCGGTATAATTATCTCGGAACAGTCATATCATCTGATGGGAGATGCCTAGAAGAGATTAGAATAAGAATTGCCATGGCGAAAGTAGCCTTTTGCAAGATGCAAAACATACTGATCAATAAAATATGCATTACCAACGAGAAAAAGAGTGTTTAGGTGCTATTGTTAATTTTTCTGTATGGATGTGAAGCGAGGAAAATGAGTAGACAAGCTGAAAAACATTTAATGGCCGTGAAAATGTGGTTTCTGAGGAAAATTAAAAGAATACCATAGACAATCAGAAAAATTAACAATCAAGTACTACAAGAAACAAATGAAAACCGTAAACTGATTAGAGAAATAAGACGTAGATAGTCATAGCTATTTTTTTTTTTTTTAAATTTAACACGCTATTTGAACAAATAAATTGGAGAACTTGGTGACAACGGCAAGATTGAGAGGAAAAGAACAAGGGGAAGACAGATAAGTAAATACCTGGATGGCTTGGCTACATGGTATGGTCAAGACAAGAACACAGAGTTGATTCACGACTCTGGTGATCGTGTGAGATGGTGAAACATGACCGCCAAGACTTATCGGCATGACACATGATGATGAGGAGGAATTACGGTCATGACAGTCACTGTCTCTAGTTATCTATGCCATGTCATATCTGAATCAATCTAGTTATCTATGCCATGTCATATCTGAATCAAGTTGATGTTGCTTACATGATTTGCTGCCCAACTCTTTCAGCTGTCCTTGTGTTGCTTATATTATTAGTTAACTATCTGTTTAAGCTGTCCATGTGTTGCTTATATTATTAGTTAACTATCTGTTTAAGCTGTCCGTGTTTTGCTTATATTATTAGTTAACTATCTGTGTACGCTGTCCATGTGTTGCTTATATTATTAGTTAACTATCTGTGTAAGCTGTCCATGTGTTGCTTATATTATTAGTTAACTATCTGTGTAAGCTGTCCATGTGTTGCTTATATTATTAGTTAACTATCTGTTTAAGCTGTCCGTGTGTTGCTTATATTATTAGTTAACTATCTGTTTAAGCTGTCCATGTGTTGCTTATATTATTAGTTAACTATCTGTGTAAGCTGTCCATGTGTTGCTTATATTATTAGTTAACTATCTGTGTAAGCTGTCCATGTGTTGCTTATATTATTAGTTAACTGTCTGTTTAAGCTGTCCATGTGTTGCTTATATTATTAGTTAACTATCTGTGTAAGCTGTCCATGTGTTGCTTATATTATTAGTTAACTATCTGTGTAAGCTGTCCATGTGTTGCTTATATTATTAGTTAACTATCTGTGTAAGCTGTCCATGTGTTGCTTATATTATTAGTTAACTATCTGTTTAAGCTGTCCATGTGTTGCTTATATTATTAGTTAACTATCTGTTTAAGCTGTCCATGTGTTGCTTATATTATTAGTTAACTATCTGTTTAAGCTGTCCATGTGTTGCTTATATTATTAGTTAACTATCTGTTTAAGCTGTCCATGTGTTGCTTATATTATTAGTTAACTATCTCTTTAAGCTGTCCATGTGTTGCTTATATTATTAGTTAACTATCTGTGTAAGCTGTCCATGTGTTGCTTATATTATTAGTTAACTATCTGTGTAAGCTGTCCATGTGTTGCTTATATTATTAGTTAACTATCTGTGTAAGCTGTCCATGTGTTGCTTATATTATTAGTTAACTATCTGCTTAAGCTGTCCGTGTGTTGCTTATATTATTAGTTAACTATCTCTTTAAGCTGTCCGTGTGTTGCTTATATTATTAGTTAACTATCTCTTTAAGCTGTCCATGTGTTGCTTATATTATTAGTTAAGTATCTGTGTAAGCTGTCCATGTGTTGCTTATATTATTAGTTAACTATCTGTGTAAGCTGTCCATGTGTTGCTTATATTATTAGTTAACTATCTGTGTAAGCTGTCCATGTGTTGCTTACATTATTAGTTAACTATCTGTTTAAGCTGTCCATGTGTTGCTTATATTATTAGTTAACTATCTGTTTAAGCTGTCTATGTGTTGCTTATATTATTAGTTAACTATCTGTTTAAGCTGTCCGTGTGTTGCTTATATTATTAGTTAACTATCTGTGTAAGCTGTCCATGTGTTGCTTATATTATTAGTTAACTATCTGTTTAAGCTGTCCATGTGTTGCTTATATTATTAGTTAACTATCTGTTTAAGCTGTCCATGTGTTGCTTATATTATTAGTTAACTATCTGTTTAAGCTGTCCATGTGTTGCTGATATTATTAGTTAACTATCTGTTTAAGCTGTCCATGTGTTGCTTATATTGTTAGTTAACTATCTGTTTAAGCTGTCCATGTGTTGCTTATATTGTTAGTTAACTATCTGTTTAAGCTGTCCATGTGTTGCTTATATTATTAGTTAACTATCTGTGTAAGCTGTCCACTTGTTACTTACATTATTAGTTAACTATCTGTTTAAGCTGTCCACTTGTTACTTACATTATAAGCTATCAAGCTATTTAAACTGCCCACATGTTTAGTTTAGTTAAGTTTAGTCGACGGATCAATATCGTTATTAGTTTTCCAACTTTTTAAGCTGTCCACATGTTGCTTATATTATTAGTTATAAAACTGTTTAAGTTGTCTACTTGTTGCTTAAATTATTAGTTACAGATCTGTTTACGCCTTCCACATTTATCGCTTTCAGCTTTTCTTTGTTTTGCTTGCTCAATTTTCCTCTTAAAAGTTTAATTTCTCTTATTCTATATCTCTTGTTGACATTGCTTAAATAGCGTTTATCTGCTGTTCATATTGTCCATAACTTTCTGGTCTTGTATTTTCTTATGGCTTTGAGTATGAGTATGGCTTTTACCAAGTAACACCTGCAGCTATCAGTAACTCAGTATTTCTTTATTTCTTGCCCATATTGTTCTCCGTATTGTTTTTCAGAAACCGCAATTTCTATACCTTCGGCGATTCCCATCAATTTAATACTCAGTGTCCACCATTAACATTCATACAAAAGGCTGGACTACACACACCGTTGTGTCAGCGTATTATGTTTCCATGGCGTTTCTATTTTTCACTTTATTTTTCTAGTATCGATATTCCAGATGGCGACTAAATTCTTTGTCTCTGTGTCACACCATCGATCGGATATCCTGCTCCACAGACATTGCAATGATGCACCTGCTTGCTTCTGCCGATGGAATGCCCTGTTCATAACCTCTGTGACAGGAACGCAAGAATATGTTTTCCGAACCGCTGTCTTTAGAGTCCTTTAATATTTGCAGAAATACGTTTTTACACCCTTGTTACTCTTTATGTCTATTTAATCAGATTAAATTAATGGAAATTTCCCCACATATGGCGAACCACTTCATGCGGAAGCCTAAGCCGAATTAATATAAGAATTAAGGGAGTAATATTAAGGAATTTATCGTTAAAGAAAAAACAACCTCATGAGATTGAAAGCGATACTGGCGCATGTATTTCCAGCTCATTTATCAGTAAGACTCAGTCCTTTACTTGAGTAAACGAGTCAAAGCTGGGCATAGACAAACAATACCTGCACATAGAGAAGAGAGACAGGCAGATAGACAGACAGACAGACAGAGAGAGAGAGAGAGAGAGAGAGAGAGAGAGAGAGAGAGAGAGAGAGAGAGAGAGAATGGCGGAGAGAATGACAAAGACAGAGAGAACGAAAGAACGAACGAACGAACGAAAGAAATTTACTTTCAAAGGATCGCAAATTGGGCACGCATGCCCGTCTTACATTCGGCCTTTCAAATCAGTCACCTTTCGTACATCAATTATCTATTGTGCATTACATTAACATAGGAAAAACAAAACATTGTCAAATGAATGTTGTGAACATAAACAATGCATATTACCATGTTTGTTATGAGACAGGCAACTGCCAGTCACACATACATACGCACAAACATATACACACATGTTAACATACATTATTTACACGAACTCTCACTTGTATGCGCCCACTCAGTAACACACAAACACACTCACTCGCATACACATATACTCACAATCACAAACTAACAAGTTTACTTATACATACATACATACATACATACTCTTTCTCTCTATCTCTCTCTCTCTCTCTCTCTCTCTCTCTCTCTCTCTCTCTCTCTCTCTCTCTCTATATATATATATATATATATATATATATATATATATATATATATATATATATATATATATATATTGTTTATGTTTACAACATTCATTTGACAATGAATTTTCCCCTATGTGAATGTATCATGTACTATTGATGAACGGAAGATGAGTGATTGAAAGGACCGAATGTAAGACGGGCCTGTGCCCAATTTGTGACAGTTTGAAAATAAAGTTAAATCAATCAATCAATCAATCAATCAATGAATGAATCAATCAATCAATCAATCAATCAGTCAATCTCACTTTCTCCATCACTCTCTCTCTCTCTCTCTCTCTCTCTCTCTCTCTCTCTCTCAGGAACAGAGAGACTCACAGAGACAGAAACTGACAGAGACAGCGAGACTGACAGAGACAGGGAGTGACAGAGGCAGAGAGACTTACATAGATGGAGAGTGACAGAGGCAGAGAGACTTACATAGATGGAGAGTGACAGAGACAGGGAGTGACAGAGACAGGGAGAATTACATAGATGGAGAGTGACAGAGGCAGAGAGACTTACATAGATGGAGAGTGACAGAGGCAGAGAGACTTACATAGATGGAGAGTGACAGAGGCAGAAAGACTTACATAGATGGAGAGTGACAGAGACAGAGAGACTTACATAGATGGAGAGTGACAGAGACAGGGAGACTTACATAGATAGAGAGTGACAGAGACAGGGAGATTTACATAGATGGAGAGTGACAGAGACAGGGAGACTAACATAGATGGAGAGTGACAGAGACAGGGAGACTTACATAGATGGAAATTGACAGAGACAGAGAGACATAGATGTAGAGTGACAGAGACAGGGAGACTGACAGAGACAGACAGACTGATAGAGACAGAGAGACTGACAGAGACAGAGTGACAGAGACAGAGAGTGACAGAGACAGAGAGACTTACAGAGACAGAGAGTGACAGAGACTGAGAGTGACAGAGACAGAGACTGACAGAGATAGAGAGTGACAGAGACAGAGAGTGACAGAGACAGAGAGTGACAGAGACAGAGAGTGACAGAGACAGAGAGTGACAGAGACAGAGAGTGACAGAGACAGAGAGACTGACAGAGACAGAGAGACTGACAGAGACAGAGAGATTCAGAGACAGAGAGACTGACAGAGACAGAGACTGAAAGAGGCAGAGAGACTGACAGAGACAGAGAGTGACAAAGACAGAGAGACTGACAGAGACAGAGAGACTGACAGAGACAGAGATATTCAGAGACAGAGACATTGACAGAGACTGAAAGAAACAGAGAGACTGAGAGAGACAGAGAGTGACAGAGACAGAGTGACCAACAGATACAGAGAGTGACAGAGACAGAGAGACTGACAGAGACAGAGAGTGACAGAGACAGAGAGACCAACAGATACAGAGAGTGACAGAGACAGTGAGACTGACAGAGACAGAGACTGAGAGTGTCAGAGAGAATGACAGAGACAGAGAGTGACAGAGAGAGACTGACATAGGCAGAAAGTGACAGAGACAGAGACTGACAGAGACAGAGAGTGACAGAGACAGAGAGACTGACAGAGACAGAGAGTGACATAGACAGAGCGACTAACAGAGACAGAGAGTGACAGAGACAGAGAGTGACAGAGACAGAGTGTGACAGAGACAGAGAGTGACAGAGACAGAGAGACCGACAGAGACAGAGAGTGACAGAGACAGTGAGTGACAGAGATAGAGAGTGACAGAGACTAACAGAGACAGCGAGTGACAGAGACAGAGACTAACAGAGACAGAGAGTGACAGAGACAGAGAGACTGACAGAGACAGAGAGTTACAGAGACAGTGAGTGACAGAGACAGACAGTGACAGAGACAGAGAGACTGACAGAGACAGTGAGTGGCAGAGACAGTGAGTGACAGAGACAGTGAGTGACAGAGACAGAGAGTGACAGAGACAGTGAGTGACAGAGACAGGGAGTGACAGAGACATAGAGACTGACAGAGACAGTGAGTGACAGAGACAGTGAGTGACAGAGACAGAGAGACTGGCAGAGACAGAGAGTGACAGAGACAGAGAGACTGACAGAGACAGAGAGTGACAGAGTCAGAGAGACTGACAGAGACAGAGAGTGACAGAGACAGAGAGAGACTGATAGAGACATAGAGTGACGAGACAGAGAGACTAACAGATACAGAGACTGACAGAGACAGAGAGACTGGCTGAGACAGAGAGACTGACAGAGATAGAGAGTGACAGATACAGAGAGACTGACAGAGACAGAAAGTGACAGAGACAGAAAGTGACAGAGACAGAGAGTGACAGATATAGAGAGACTGACAGAGACAGAAAGTGACAAAGACAGAGAGACTGATAGAGACAGAGAGTGACAGATATAGAGAGACTGACAGAGACAGAAAGTGACAGAGACAGAGAGTGACAGATATAGAGAGACTGACAGAGACAGAAAGGGACAGAGACAGAGAGACTGACAGAGACAGAGAGTGACAGATATAGAGAGACTGACAGAGACAGAAAGTGACAGAGACAGAAAGTGACCGAGACAGAAAGTAACAGAGACAGAGAGACTGATAGAGACAGAGAGTGACAGAGACCGAGAGTGACAGAGGCAGAGAGACTGATAGAGACAGAGAGTTGCAGAGACATAGAGACTGACGAGGACTGGCAAACTGACAGAGAAAACCGTTATAAATGCAACCGCAGAAACTACGCTTATGAAGCTAGAAGAAGACCGAGAATCAGATGCACTTTCAGGATTACACTAACCAGCAACACAGTTCTGTGCCATTGTTGGCTCAAGAATAAACACGCTAACGGCAAATATGATCATCCACATTAGGTATCCAAGTACAAGTAAAGAAACCTGACCCACGCCTTAAGGACATATGTTCCTAGGTCCATATGTTTCTTAGACTAAACGGCAAAAGCTATTGGTGAGTGCTGCCAGTATCGCAACGGGAGCCTCTACACTCCAGACATTTCCTGATTTTATACAGGGTCGACGACTTGAGAGACCTGGTCAACTGTTAAATTTAAGGTAAGTGACCTAGTGGGTAGAGAAGCGAGTTGACCACTGCGCTAACTTTGCATCCTATTAAATATATAAGAGCTAGAATTCGTTTGCCTATCGAGAGGATCATCGGAATGAATAACATCTCCTCCACAGTCGTCATAGTAACATCGGAGGACCGAGTGATCCCTCAATACATCAGATGGGACAAGAGAGACCAAGTTCCAGAGCACTACATACCGAGAGTGCTGCAGTGTTCTAAGTGCCAGAAGTTTTCGTACACCCGTGCCACCTGCAAAAGTGAGGTGGAAGTATGCAGATACTGCTCTGTACCTCATCCATACAGTCAGTGCCAGCATGCAAAGATCGACAAGGACTTCATGAGGCCTAACACTAACAGAAAATACGCCAACTACCTCGGCAACCACGGCGCCAGGTACCTCGGCTGCCCCTGACACTAAGACAGCAAGGAAGTAACCATCAAAACTAACCTGCCCTATAAAGAGGCTAGGAGGCAGTACGAGGCCACCAATCGGCTCACAAAAAGCGACAAAGCGCAATTTGAAGGCCAACTGAAAGACCTGCGATCAAAGTTCAACAGCATGGAGGAAGAAAAAGAAAAGACACAAGAGACTCAGATAGCAGCCGCTCAGCGCATCCTGGACGAAACGAAGCAAGTTCAGCAGAAGATTGAGTAGGATGTCACTCGAATGGCTGCTATAAAGGCTGAGAATGAAGAACAGCTATCAAAAATACAAGATATGAAAGAAAGGACGTCAGAAACTCTACTAGAGATAATAGCACCGTTCAGTACCCAGACAGCCACACTCGAACTAGAAGATGCAAGAACACAGACAGAAGAAGCAGCAGCAGATGAAGGACGTTATCGATCACTACCAAGATCCGGCTGGCGAACACCGAGAAGATTCGAAGGCAACCCACGACGGGGTAATAGGAGGAACACCAGGAGAGGCGACAACTGGTAAAGCTCCCTGAAGGAAACAGCACCATAAGACGGGGTGGAGCCACAATTACTCCGGGCCTCAACAAGTGCGCGACTCTGTCCAGACATGAAAAACCTCATCAAGAAAGTAACGAATGTAGTCAATCTATCAAAAGCCGGGAAGCTGACAATAAGCAGCCGAAAGTACGAAAGACGAACTGCAAGCTACACCATAAACATCCCTACATAGCAAAGTCGAAAACTCGCTTGTACTATCACGTGGTGTCTTTCTTATATGCATACGAGGGGTAAATAATTAGTGTTATCCTGTCTATGAGGAACATGTCATTGTCAACAACATAATTCTATGGAAATCGCTTTCTGCTCTTATTTCACAAAGACATCATCATCATCATTATCTAGCAAGTCTTTTGCAGAGGGTAGCTGTCATCACTGTCAGACGAAAGTATTCTCGTTCAATGGTTTGTGTCCTTCTTCGTGCTGGCCCAGCCCTGCCTACAGCTCCAGCAACCAGGCCTCTCCTCACTGTTGACTATGGTCAAAGTATGTCAGTGTCTGGGGGAATAATGCTCTTTATGAACTTTATGAACCATGTTTATGAACTGAACTAGAGTTTATTAGAAGGCAGCAGGTCAAATGGTTTGGCCATGCAAGTAGGTTACCAACTAACAGCATACCACAACAAGCAATGATGTACAGACCAGATGGAAGCAGAGAAAGAGGCCGACCACGTAAACGATGGATGCAGGTAATAACAGAGTCCATGGGAATATCCATACATGAAGCCCATAAGCAGGCACTCTCCCGCTGTTTATACTTCACCTCGACACCGCAAGGTACAAGAGGAACAAGATGAGATGAGATGTGATGATGAACCATTTTATTACGACATTCAGATATTGCGGAATGTCAGTATTTGTCTTCTCCTTGGTCCACGGGATTTGAGGGATGTTTACGTAAAATGTAAGTTAAATACCCCTTTGTTCTTCTTCAGTGATTGCGAAATTGGCTGACATCTGTATGTTGCCACGGTGTCCTCACAAAGTATTACTTTAATTTGCTTGCAGTGACTGTGGCATAGACAGACGCTTAATACAGTTTTAGCTCTGCGTTGCTAAGAGCAACTAACATCTGCCTTAATTTGAACAGTTCTCATGGTTTCGATTATTGAGCCAGTACGTTCACAGTTTGTGACATTTTCATTGTCACAGTTGTTGATTGTGATGTTCGGTTGACATGAAATTGTGCCTGTGGACATTACAGGTAAACGATGTATTGCATAGAATATTGTTTATTTTCTAAAGTGTTACTTTTGCTTGGCCTAGTCTACTTTCAATTTCTTTAAAACTTCGTTCATATGCTGTTATCGAGGATCCCTTTTATTTCAATACATTGACGCTATAAAAGAATACAATTTTGTTGCATTTTGTTTGGATATTGGATTATTTGCAGAGAATAATGCAAATTAATTGGATGTTGTTTAGATAGTGTGGTATTTGCATAACAAGAACGCTAGAGAATAATGCAAATTAATTAGACCTTGTTTAGATATTGGGGTATTTGCATAACAAAATCGCCAGAGAAGGATACAGTTTGATTTGATGTTGTTTAGATAATGGGTCATGTGCATGAGAAGAACGCTATAACAAGACACAGTGCGGTTGGATGTTGTTACCTTTGGTGCTTGGTAGCACGTGATTGCTGTCGTGGTGATCTGCAGCTACACTTCTGGGTTTCAGCTTCCCCAACTTCTCTTGGAATATCACGTAGGCAACAAGAGCGGCAATGGCAAGCTGGTGTATGACAAGGTCACTGGTCAATATTCATTGTTGAAACGTATGTAGTTATATAATATTAGACGTATAACCGCCACCCTGCCCCACCCCGCCCCACCCCCTGCAACACAGACGTGCTATATCGGTCCAAACAACTTTTAAGACTTGATTGAGGCGTGCAAACTGTACGTAAGGTCTTGTAGACGGCTGCTAACTTTGTTTTTACCCAAGCTTTATATACTCTATAAAACATGATCGCTACGGGATGAAATGCCATCTGTTACTCCGTGCACTAAAGCCTCCAAAATGTGATCGTCCTAACACTTCACATAACCACACCAGACTCCTGCTACGTGGGCGTTAATCAAATATAGCATTTAGCAAATCAATTAATTGACACCAATACACACACAAACACACACACACACACGCACACACGCACGCACGCACACACACACACACATACGCACGCACGCACACACACACACACACATACACACATATATATATATATATTGTTCTTGACATATGTAGATATGTAGTTGCCTACGAAGCGTCGAATGGTTTGTGATGTGTTGTATTCTTACTTATTTCATTGATATATGTCTTGGATTTTATATATGTTTACATTATTTTCATATTTTCCGTACTTTGTTTACGTGAACCCTAGTCAGGTGTGTATATGTGTTAGCTTTTATTCTGCGACCTCAGAATTCAAAAATACATATTTATTTCATTGTATACTATTATATCCCAGCTGCAGTAAAGACATGTCTTATTTAATTTATTCAACCTTAGATGCCAACATAGTCCGCTGTCACGCACATTTAATAAAGTTACTAAGACAACTCCACTGCAAGCACCTTGACCTCAGAGGTTAACACAGCTATGACCTGTGTAAGTCAGATACCAAGAACATCAAGCCAAAATAGGTGAAGCCAGACAGAAGTTTTATGCAGGAAGCCAAAGAAAATATAGTAACCAAACACAGAACTGGTGTCATCAGCGACTAACATGATTAGGGAGATACACATGATGGGGTTGAGGAACGTATGAACTGAATAGTTTGATGTGCAGTGAAGATCATATGTAGACTACCCAACAAACAAGTCAATCAACTACTCGGCCAAACAACCCACCAACCAACTAATAAAGTAACTAACTAATTAACTAACTAACTAACACTAACTAATCAACTAATTAATTAACTAACTAACTAATTAACTAACTAACTACTAGCTAGCTAACTAAATAACTAACTGACTAATTCTAACAAAGTCCTGTCATGATTAGTCTAGGTCAGACAAGAACACTATTCAGATAGCTTGCATAAGAAGTCAATACAGCTGTACCATAGACAGTTTATCTCAGACATCAGTATTACGCTGTCTTAGATAGTTTAGCTCAGACAATAATATTGCGCTGTCTTAGATACATATCTCGGCTATCAATATTGCAATATAGCGTATCTCAGATGCCAATGACAGCTTAGCTTACCTCAGATGTTAACGACAGCTCTACCATGGACAGTTTACCTCATACATCAATACTGTGCTGTCTTAGATAGAGTATCTCCGATGTCACGACAGCTCTGTCATTGACAGTTTACCTCAGATAGATAAACAAATATATCCCTGGTGGTTTAACCCAGGTGCTAAGACAACCCTATCTCTAATAATTTACCTGAGATGAGAACACAATGCTGTCCTAGATTATTTATGTCAGATGACAAGACAACTCTATCTCAGGTAGTTTGCCTCCAAGACAAGACAACCCTATCTCAGGTAGTTTGCCTCCAAGACAAGACAACTCTATCCCAAGGTGTTTACCTCTATGACAAGACAATCTCAGGAAGTTTACCTCAGATGGAAAGGTAACTCTATACCGGATTGTTTACATCAAATGACAAGACAATCTCAGGAAGTTTACCTCAGATGAAAAGGTAACTCTATACCGGATTGTTTACATCAAATGACAAGACAATCTCAGGAAGTTTACCTCAGATGAAAAGGTAACTCTATACCGGATTGTTTACATCAAATGACAAGACAACTCTCGCCTTGATAGGTTACTTAACATGATACTTTATAGCGGGTAGTTTACATTAAATGACAAGACAACTTTACCCTGGGTAGTTTACATTATATGACAAGACAACTTTACCCTGGGTAGTTTACATTATATGACAAGACAACTTTACCCTGTGTAGTTTACATTATATGACAAGACAACTTTACCCTGGGTAGTTTACATTATATGACAAGACAACTTTACCCTGGGTAGTTTACATTATATGACAAGACAACTTTACCCTGGGTAGTTTACATTATATGACAAGACAACTTTACCCTGGGTAGTTTACATTATATGACAAGACAACTTTACCCTGGGTAGTTTATCCCAAATGCTAAAACACTTCTTTCCCGGGTAGTTTACCTCAGATACAAAGACGGTCTACATCATGTGGCCTTCTTCAAATGCCACAACAACATGAATCACCGAGTCATACCCGAATCACATATGGCTTTATTTCCAGCTCTAAAATGTATGTTAATGGCTACAGTGAACTTTACCTGTAGGCCACCAAGGATGTAGAAAGCTTTAGGGAGCTTGCTCATGTGGCGATATCTGAACACACGCTGAGGCTGTGGTGGGATATGTAACGTCATCATGTTCTCCTGGTCGCTGGAATCGTTGTAGGAGTTGGTATTGTGGTACGTGGGCGTCTCGATGGTAAAGCCATCTATATAAGGTGTGCAGTCTCTGTTTAGCAGGAACGCTGAAGCTATCATGGGGCTGATGAAGGCGCCAATTCCATAGGAGCAGTGTATAGCCTACAGGAGATAAATATATCAAATTGTATGTAATATTTATTAAACAGTAACAGACAGTTTAAACAGTCTACCTCGCATTAAGCCTACGGTGCTAGACCCATATGTCTATGGAGGAATCGACACTCCGTGAGAGATGTCAGTATCACGCTCGTCGCCTTGCCTTCCCAAGACATCTCCTCGTACACACTGAGGATATGTTGATCTGGCAGCATAGATGAATTTAAACGCGTCTCGATGCGGATTCGAACCCAACCCATGACCGGGTTGACAGACAAGTCTAACCACTACACTACCGCGGCTCCGCAATATAAATATGTCAATATCTATAAGAGTAACCTATAAAAGAAGGACGATGTGAGTAAGGGAGATAAATACATAAATGTGTGGAGTGATGTACATTGTAAGGGAGATCACCGTCAGCTGAATCTACACAAACGACAGGAAAGAAGTAGAAACTGAAACAGAATAGACAAGAGAGAGAGAGAGAGAGAGAGAGAGAGAGAGAGAGAGAGAGAGAGAGAGAGAGAGAGAGAGAGAGAAAGAGAAAGAGAGAGAGAGAGGGGCGGAGTGAGAGGGAGAAGGAATGATAAGCTAAGCATAGAAGAACGTAAAAGAAAGAATAATGTTACTAGTTCAGAAACATAGTCAAAATACTATATATATATATATATATATATATATATATATATATATATATATATATATATATATATATATATATATATATATATAATAAATATATATATATATATATATAACACGGGTAGATGATCAAGACATGTGCTACCTGTAAGAACGGGCCCACGTTTTTCCCAAACATCTGTATGATCTGCAGGTTGGCCAGACAGTCCAGACAGCCCATACACCAGCCCATAAGGATGAGCACCACGATGAGGGAGGCCAGGTTGCTACAGACAGGTATGAAGAACATGCTGAGCGACACCCCGACAGCGCCAACCAACATCAGACTGTGTACGGGCACCCTGGTGAAGAGTTAAAACAAAACGTCTTACATAAATGAAGCATTTAAAGGCATTGATTATAAAAGACAGTGGAGACAATTCGCATCAACTATGACGTTAGCCGTACTTTCTATACCAGTTATTCTCAACCGGTGGGGATTCCCCCCCCCCCTTAGGGTTTCCGGGGGGGGGGGAAGGGGCGGGGAGATGAAGATTATTTCAAGATCGCGTTAATACAAGAACCGATTTCTTGATATTGTTTTTATCCTCCATACTTTACGGATTTGTACCCCTCGCGCTTCTGATATTCGTTTTATAACGTAAGTAGATCCACAAATCACGTTTTATGTAGAAGTCTAAATTTGTTCTAGTATGTGTTATTAAAGATAGCTTCCATTTTTACGTATATTATGTAGGGGCAGGGTTGGGGAGGGGGGAATTTATAGGGAGGAAATACGAAACGGGACGAATGGCATTCTCAACATATGGTGAAGGGGGGAATGGGCCAAAAAAGTTGAGAACCACTGCTCTATACCGACGTGTTTCGGTTTGTTATAATATTTAAGTGTTTAGTAAAGGTAACACCGCTTCAGTCGACCCTTCGATTCTTAAACGTACCCCGTAGAATTGACTGCATGAGCGTGTGTAATCGATCTGTTTCGTCATGTTTCGACTACCGGCGGTTAGCTTTTTATCTCCAAAAAGGCCATGTTAATTAATTCAGTCTGCTTATTTTCAATTTAAAAATAAAAACGTGATCGTTGTCCATGTATTATACGTTAACTAACCTTTTTTTTTACTTTTGAGATAGAGCAAAAGCACAGTTAGAACAAGAGCGGGATTCACACAACTGAGGTTAGACAAGGGTGCGTTCTGGCACCACATCTTTTTATTATATATATGGGTAGCATCACCATAATAGACAACAATCAAACAGATGTCGAGAAAGTGCCTATATTAGATTAACTGCTCTTCTCCGATGACTGATGTCTGCTGCATAGCAGAAGTGAACATTGCAGGAACGCATAAATTTACTCCAGAATAGTTGTACAAAATATAACATGAAGATCAACCTTGCGAAACCAGAAGTTATGAATATAAGTAAAGAAAATTATGAAATTATTATACAGATAAACGAACAAATTCTAAGACAAGCGTACGAATTCAAATATCTTGGCAGCATCTTTACATCAGATGGCAAATTAGATAGAAATATTGAGACCAGAAATAAACAAGCAACAATAATGTTACATATCAAATAACACCCATCATAAAACATCCAGCTATCCCCATGGAGATTAAGAAGAACATTATAAATGCAATTTTTATAACAAGAACACTAACTAAAGAACAAGAAAGAGAACTCACTACTTATGAAATGAGATGCTTGAGAAAAGCAGTGAACAAATCAGGAATGGGCATTATTAGAAACGAGGAGATATATAAAACAGTTGGAGTAACACCAGTTGTGAAATTCCTTGATAAACAAAGACTTAACTGGTTCAGCTACCAAGTGAGAATGAACCCAATGTCGCCAGTAGCAAGAGCATACAACATGAAAATGGAAACATCAAGAGGCACGGGAATACCACGGAAAAGATGGATCCACGGAGTTATCAAAACCTTAAAAATAAACATTTCAGCGTCCGAGCGAGCCCTTGTTAGGAAACCAATCATAGAACAAGCAGGCGACGCCTAACCGCATAGGGCAGTAAAGGACAAAAGAAGTAGAAGATCTAACATTTTTTTTCCACGTCATTTGTGATTGTGGATTCTCGGCACTGGAAACTGTGATTACTTTCGTGTGTTCTCAGATAACTTCACTGTTAACTCCATAGTTTTACTAGTAACGTATGTTAAATTCAGCTGTGCATCATTATCATTGGCAGTTGCTTTTATTGTTGGTGTTGGCACTGCTGTCATTGTTGTTGTTCAATATTGTTCTATCAGATAGAAGCAGGCACTGGTGGTGACTTGGATTAGTCCCAAGAGACACTATAAGCTGAGCATTCGTGATCTATCGTCATGGAGTTTGCAATAGGTAGATGCTGATCGCCCATCCTCATCACGGGAAGAATTGTAACAATCGGGTGATCTCGTGTCGTGCAATATTTGTAGTTTCTCCAAGTTTAATTACTGTAGAGATCGTGGCTGACCTGGCTGTCGCTCAGATTACTGTCTTGTTTCCAGGATGCCCCGGAAAAGAAGTTACAGCAGTCCATGTCAGGATGGTACACGAAGTTAGTGCAATGATTTATCTGTAGTTTAACATCGGTAAAGTCAGTGTGATGGCAAATACTGCCGCAGAGATGTCTAGTGAGATGGCTTCATATATACTAGTTCATAGCAATAAGAGATCCGTTGGTAAGTTGAGAAACCTTTTACAAGTCTTACAGTGTATTAGGTATATTTTGCTAGACACATGTTTATAAAGCAATTGTCACTCCAGGTGTAATATAGATGATATCACGTAGACAGCCTTTTCGTCCCAAAATATTTCAAGGTACCAATTTAAGGCTGGGTTTACCTGGAAGGCAAGGTCAATTTTAAAAATTTAATTCTCTCAAAGTGGATTCGAACTGATGACTACTGGCAGGCAAGTGTCTAGTCACTGCGCATATACAGCTCCAGAGATGAATTAGGCAGATTTATATTTAATAAAACAACAAGTGTTTGCATCCATTTATTATACGTCTTCCATTTGTTGTTTTGTTCTCCCCGTTATGTGTTATTGTTGATTCCCAACAAGGGAAAAGAGATTACTTTTTGTGTGTTCCCCAATAGTATCTGTTTTAAGTCCATTTTCTTACATGTGACATCTATTAGGATACGCTATCTATCAAACTATTAGTTGTTTTAGTTGTCCTTTCTTTCTCGCAGCCACTTTTCGTCTCACAAATACACATGTTACGACACAAAGCCAGCATGCAGCTTGGGCACTGTTCCTCGACAACTCTCTCCTCAACAAAGGTCATTCTTCCTATTTGTCTGCATAACCATATTTCGAAAGCGTCAATGCTTTTATCTGTTGCCCATATTCCTGTATTATACAATAATGTAGGCTAAAGGTGGTGTCGCAACTGTTTGTGTGTAATGTGTGGTGTGTGTGTGTGTAGTGTGTGTGTGTGTGTGCGCGCGCGTGCGTGCGTGTGCGTGTGTGTTAAAGAGCTTTAATGTGATAGTGACTTTAGATCCGTTAGTAATTATCGATGGAGCTGGATCTTAAATAAAATTTACAAGATGACATTATGTATATATGTCTGTGTGTATGTGTGTTAGCGTGGGCGTGTGTGTATGCATGAGTGTAGTTCAATTACATATTATAAAATAATTGTTAAGAAGTAGATTTACACTGTCTTCAGAAGCTTCCCCAGTTAGCAGAGATGAAACAATGCGCGTAATCAATCCTGACAGGTTATTAAATAATCTAACTTGCAACTTTTCAAGTTCCGCTGGAGAGCTGAGGACATATCTAATTTTCAGCCAAAATCAAAGAGCTTGTGACACGTGGAATGTTTCTCAGTTTGCATGTTAATATGACATTTTCAGAAAGTGAATGAAATAAGTAAAATAATTCCTTTATCGTTCTTTATTCCGTTTAGTTAACAAATCACAAGAGAGTACTTAACAGCAGAAACTATTCTATGTGGAAGACTGAGATCATCCAGTGCCCACTGGGCTATAACAATTTGGGTCTAGCACCAAATGACCATTACGCCTTCAGGCGTGGGAGCGGCTTTTATTTGTACGTGAGATCAACATGTCCTTTCACATTAACAAATATCGTTCCATAAAATTATTCTCACACATATCTGCGCGCGCGCGCGCACACACACACACACACACACACACACACTCACACCTTGAGGTTCAAACTTACCACCCTCAAACGACGAAACGTCTCGCTAAAGGAACAAGAATAACTCGATAAACCAACCCATAGCTACACTATAACTAACAAAGATTTCGTCAGACGCCAATCTACCTGAACACGTGAAAATCTGCAATATTTATTGCTGTGCATTACGGACAACTTTGCAATACGCGAAGAACTTTGCAATGCGGACGGCTCGTGG
Organism: Cepaea hortensis; assembly: GCA_963921405.1. Classification (NCBI taxonomy): domain Eukaryota; kingdom Metazoa; phylum Mollusca; class Gastropoda; order Stylommatophora; family Helicidae; genus Cepaea; species Cepaea hortensis. The sequence continues at coordinate 60,574,830 of OY992882.1, read as the reverse complement.
GACCATAGCGTTAGTGTATTTGCTCTCTCTGGAACTGAATTGTACGTGTCAATTTATGGAATATGTCTTGGCCGGAGCGTTCCATTTCTAGACGATTACATTAAGACACAGATCTTCATTCATGGAGTAAAGAAACACAGCAACATGCGAAGATCTATGTCATCTTAGAATATGCCTGCACTCCCTGTCACTTTGTCGAAACTAGTCAGACACTGACAGAAATGAAGCATCATAAGTAAACCTTATATCTTTTGACACGATAAAATAACCGAATGAACATTTATTTCTTTAAACAAATTGAAATAATCCAAAACAAATTATTTAAAAGTTCATGTTATACTGAAAAATGTTGTGATTTCTGAAACCAATCTTGTGAATACCTCTTGGGAAGTAACTAACAACGACTGTCTAATAAGACTAATGAAAGTACAACATTATTTACAACTATAAGACAAAGACAACAGGCGTTATTTGGTGGTATAATGAGATGAGAGGTGATGTAAAACATCGTGACGACTGGAAATATCAACGGTAAAAGTGCAAGAGGCAGACACGGTACTGTATGGTCTAAGACGGAGGAACATCGTCGATATAATTAACACAGAGTAGAACATCGTCGATATAATTGACACAGAACATCATGTCCCGAGATTTGAGGAGAGAAATGAACGCCTACGCCATTTAGCAAGATATACGATGCTCCCGATATCCCTTAGTTTTGATATCCACACTGTATATGTAGAATATTGGTCGCAGTGCAGGATTGTATGCTGTGTGTATTGTATGGCTATTGAAACGCAGTGTAACACTGCAGTAGAGACATGTCATCTTGATCTCTTTTTTGTTAGCTTTCCTCATTAGCCCTGGAAAGGATGTTTTGGAAATGTGTCCGCTGACTTGGAAAGATCCGATAACAGGAAGGCAAACATGGACCCACAACGTCATGCTGAAGTTGCATGTGTCGACCAAAACTGCAAATATGACAGCCTGGTTATAAAGTGGCAGCACAAAATCAACGTCATATTCAGGACCAACCAAGAGGAAGGAGAACATATATTCACAATGTATTTAGTGATTACACGTGTCATGAGATCGCAAGATGTATACTTCATTCTTTCTTCTTCTTTCACCTTGTAACTCCTATTGGGACCATCCATCCATCATGTGCCATGCCAATAAGCGTGGGCGGTCATGTTCTGCCTTCTCACTCGATCACCAGAGTCGTGGATCAGTTCCTTGTTCCTGTCTCGACCATGCCACGTGGCCAAGCCATCCAGGTATTTGCTTCTCGGTCTTTCCCTTGGTCTCTTCCCTTCGATCTTGCCAGTTATCACAAAGTTCTCCAATTCATTTCTTCTCATAACATGCCCAAAAAATTGTCACTGTCCACGTCTAATGACTCCAATCAGTTTACGATCTTCATTTGTTTCTTGAAGGACGTGTTCATTGGTTTTTCTGCCTTTCCATGGCATTCTTTGCATTTTCTTCAGAAACCACATTTCCACAGCCCTCAGCTGGTTTTTAGCTTGACTGCTTATTGTCCAGGCTTCACATCCATACAAAAGTCCCCATTGGGACAGTGGGGCATAAATCCTCTCAACAAATTCATCCCATGTAGCCCTTTCTGTTGCTATCTCCTGCAGGTCTGCCCATGCCCTCCCGCATGTTATTCATTTCTTGCTTTTTTTCTCGTCTCCGTATATAATAATAAGAAAGACACCTTACCTCTCATTATAACACCAAATAACACCATTTGTCTTTTTTTCATATGGTTGTAAATGTTATACTTTTAGTAGTTCTTACTCTAATTTGTTTCCCTGTGGTTTCCATAGTACGAGTACTTTTTAGTTATACTTTTCCTAGGTATTCTCAGCGTGGGCCCTGTATGTCTGCAAGCGCCTGCGTCTTTTCCCTGCTTCTTGATTCACTGGTATTTGTTTAGTTCTGTCCACATTGGTTATCCTGTCATACCAATTTAGTCTTTTGTTGTGTGAAGGCACTAAGTGCTGAATGTTTGTAGTTTATTATTGATCCTTTTAGTCGTCCTCCATGTTTGCGATCCATAGACGTGAACAAGTGACAAGAAAATAGAAGTACTTTAAACATCTCAAACACTTGTGAGCAGCGAACAGTGGACAGAAAACAGTCAGCTCCATTATTTGTTAGTTGTTGTGTTTTGTTTTCCCAGGTAACAGAAGAATTAAGGTTCTATTTCGTCCGACGTGGAGGCAGCTGGCAGCGAGCAATGTATTTTCTTGAGTACAGTTGCTGTCATTGACAGCTTGGACTCGGGACACGTTGGGCCGACAGCATCCCGTTTATCCTTGTCGCGACCTACAATACTCACACAGAAAACTGCTGCTACGGCAGTACATAGAACACATAAGGTTGACGTGTAACAAATGTTTACCTTCTCTATATTTGTGTTACACAAGCACTTGCCGTAATTCGAACAGCATACAGACAGATTTTACTCGTACATTTCCTGTACGGATTTTACAGGCACCATAGTAAGGTAACAGTAAACTTAATGCGTTGATAAAGTAAGAGAGGAGAGGGGAGAGGGGGGGGGGGGAGAGGGGAGGGGGGAATGGTTCGAGAAACGTAAGGGTTGGTCGATGTTTGATTTAGCAATGAAAACCGTACACTGATTAGAGAAATTAGACGTAGACGGTCGCAATTTTGTGGACATGTTAGGAGAAGAAATAAATTGGGGAACTTGGTGACGAAAGGCAAGATCGAGGAAAAGAGAACAAGGGGAAGGTAGAGAATTGAGTTGAGTTGAGTCAAGAACCGACATCACTGCACTCAGGACATTCCCATACGTGCTCAGTCCCATCGTTCATCAGCCAGCGAAGAGTCATACTACTAATCGTTCCCACCGCTATCTGATTAAATGTTCTCCTGGTCTTCTCTCTCAGTTTTGAGTTTCTTCCAGAACCCCTGCCGATCCCCCGCAATCTCATTCTTTCCACATATGGGTTCTCAATCTGTTCCTCCGCCTTCTCCACCTGGTCCCACAAGCGCACTACCACCTCCCCCTTGTCCATAGGCAAGATACCACCAAGAGGTGCATTCCCTGCTAGCCTATCAGCCTGTTCATTCCCCCGTACACCCGCATGGCCAGGGCAAAATATCCATACAATTCTCACAATCTGTGACCTCTGAAGCGACGAGAGCCATTCCACACGAAACATTCCTTTCTCCACCTAGCTAAGCATATTCTTTGAATCCGCAATGAACACAACGTGTGTTGCAGTAGTCTCCTCTAGCCACCGGAATGCCACTGTTACTGCCTCCACCTCCATTCTCATGCTGGAGGTCGTAGTCTCATATGCCAGGCTCTCCTTCAAGACTCGCCCATTAGCCTTTGCAATAAAGCCCCAGCCACTACGTCTGTTTCTCACCACTGACTCATCAGTGTAGATAAATATGTCATCTTGATGTGTGTTGCTCTGGATCAGCTGTTGCACTTCAAACTCAGTGCGGCCCGCTGCCCATTCTCTGCACTCACAACCCAGTGTTATTATTACATTGTGCCAGTCCGTCCTGTCATCCAGAACTTCAACCCACTCTCTTTCACGATTGATGGTCTCTAGATCACACACCTGACGTATAGAAAGTTCTGCCTGTGCCATCCAGGACCTGCCTCGTCTTAGTCTATGACCCTTTACCATATCTATTGCTGCATGCAGCGGGTGATCCTTGTCTGCGGAAACTCTCAGGTACCATTTGGTTGGCTTGGTCGAGACAAAAACACAGAAATGATCCACGACCTTGGTGATCGTGTGAGATGGCGAAACATGACTGCCCACACTTATCGGCATGGCACATGATGATGATATTCTCATGACATGAGCAAAGACCACAGTCTCCTTCGTGTTTTGTATATAATGTCCTACTGTCATCAGCATTTCCCAGACACTCATTGTTAATGACATTGACAGTGCACAATATTGAGAACATACGTCATATATATTATATACCTGCTGTCTCCAAGCTCTACCCAGTTTGCTCCCTCACGTTTCATGATTCACTGCCATAAAGTGAAATATAAAATGACGTCACATAGGTATTGTGAAATCCTTTAGAGGAGTTTCCGGTGTTCAGCCACTCCCACACATGCACACACACACACACACACACACACACACACACACACACACACACACATATGCAGGATTCCGTGACCGCCTTGCTGGTTCCTAAAGGACCATGCAGCCTTTAATGCAGGCAGTTTGATGCCCAGTGAAGATAGCGGAAACATGAAGCTATCCAATGGCGCTGTGGTGAAGGGCGTTACGAATGCAATTCGCGATCCTGCAAATTGCGTTCGAAACACAGGTGCGAACGTTTCTGAAGTAGGCTGCCTTGTGTTGGTTTACATACACTGGTATGAGTGTCGGTGGTTCAAATATCATTGGCAAACTACCAAACGTAAACTTGCCCAGGAATCATAAACAGCCAACAAATGCTGAGATTGACTATTTTCTCCTGTAAAGGACATGGAACAATCTTAACTAACTGCAATGGTATCTTGTTACATATTGTTTGTTTTCGTTACAAACACTCGGTTACTTATAATAATCGGCATAATATCACGCCTGGCACGCCCATACATATTCCGTCACGCTCAGAAAATAAGGCGTGCTATGGTCACATATGTTCTGAACATACGTGGGACCTGTTCTGTCGTACGTCCTGTCCTGCTAGCTTAAAGTCCGCTTGGCTTCTCTTCTACGCTTTAAGTATCTTCCAGACCGTCTGCTTACTACCTTCCCAGGCAGTCGTGCCAAACATGGATACTCCGTATGTTCATCTGCACTCTCAACCCTATCCCAGAGGGACTTCATCACATCACTTGTGCTATAAAGTAGCTCTTGGACATGAGGGGTTGCAGCAGCTAATCTATCACTGCTCATCATGTATGCGTGCTCTTGGCAGACAAGCCATTATGTGCTCGTTTCTATCGAACAATGCTAGCCATTCCACCTGGAAAATAACAGTTTCCACATACATAAGCATTTTGTGTAAGTTCGTTACAAATACAACATTTACTGTGCTGTCCTCCAACCATCGGAGGGCTGTCGTCGCAGCCTCAACTTCAATTCACTTGCTAGCTGTTTGCCTTCCTAACTCCTCTTATTGTTTAAACAGTGTTTATTTGCCTGGGGAAAGATCGAGGGAAAGGCAGAGAAGTAAATAGCTGGATGGCATGGCCGTGGTAGGTCGAGACAAGAACACTGAGCTGATCCAGGATTCTGGTGATCGGGTGAGATGGCGAAACATAACCGCCCACGCTTATCGGCATGGCACATTATGATGAGGAATGGGTGCTGTGTTCGTGCACCCCCCCCCCCCTTTATATAAGAGATTAAAATACAAGATAATATAATCTTTTTTCGGGGCAGATATGACAGTGATCATCTTCACATATTCATTTTTACAAGCATAATTTTAAAATATAAAAGAAAGGATGATTTCATTCTCACATTTCTATTATCGATTTTGCCGTTAGCCCAGTTCTGATGTAACCGGGATGTACAAAAAATAAACAAAGTAAAAACAAGAGAGAAGAAACCACACACATACACACAAACACACACACACACACAAACACACACACACACACAGAGTGAGAGTGAGAGTGTGTGTGTGAGAGAGGGAGAGAGAGAGAGAGAGAGAGAGAGAGAGAGAGAGAGAGAGAGAGAGAGAGAGAGAGAGAGTTGGGGTTCAGATGTATTGCCTGTTGTAGCTGGTAGAAAAGCTGTCTGTGAAGGCACGGCTCACACGATGAGGCTGTAATGAGGCTGTAACAATGAAGGGAAGATTCAGACACGATGTGACCATGGAGATATACCGATGCAGGAGCAGACAAGCAGAGTGAGAGAGAGAGCGAGCGAGAGAGAGAGAGAGAGAGAGAGAGAGAGAGAGAGAGAGAGGAGAGAGAGAGGGGGAGAGAGAGAGAGAGAGAGAGAGAGAGAGAGATAACGAGGAAGGGAGAGAGAGATGTTTTGTTTTAATGGGGACAATGGCTGCAACCTTCAACTGATGATGAAGCGTTGTTCCCGTGTTGATCATAAGGTTGGTGTCACATCTGGTTGGCAGTCAGTTGTAATAAGCTTGTGCGGAACAAACAATGTAAGAGAGAGTGAAGACGATAAACATGATTATGTTGCACCCCATGTACGGGATTATGTTGTAGAAAACTAACAGTTGACATCTAGGTGACCAGGGATTGACGATGTGGAATCTTACACAAACAAGTAGACAATGCCTTGACGTGTAAAGCTTTCACGGATGTATTAATTCCCCGGATCTTATGGCAGGGATGACACAACTGAAACATTCCAGTTATGGGTGAAAAATTAGGAGCAGAGTTCTAAACATGAATATGCCTCGGCAGTTGGACATTGGCACGAGTAGGCCGTGTAGGTCGCTGCCCAGGCTAAAGGTTCTGATATCAGAACAGACGAACACATCTATCTATTATCTTTACGGGTACACTAGGGATTGAATGTATGTAAGCGGTCAGAAAAAAATTCATAAAGTGATTTTTATATGTCAAGCATTCATGCCTGGGTGCTATGAGACCATTCATAGTATACTGCCATGTGTAATACACTTGTGGATACGTGTGCGACGTCGATATGGTACTGCACAGATAATGTCATGGGCACGGTAGGATACAGGATCTAACTACTGGGCTAGTCGCCTGCTAAGTGAGGGAAAGACTTGCCACTTATTTCTCCGTGGATTCAGGCCTACAGAATGTGAACTACGCCCTATCATATAAAAGACCCATAGCAGGAAACTGCCTGAAGACATATGTCTGTATGCAGTAATATAGTGCTGATGTAGTGATGTACTGATGCACTGATGTACTGATGCACTGACGTACTGATGTACTGGTGGACTGATGTACTAATGAACTGATGTACTGATGTGCTGATGTGCTGATGTACTGATACACTGATGTGCTGATGTACTGATGTACTGATACACTGATGTGCTGATGTACTGATGTACTGATACACTGATGTACTGATACACTGATGTACTGATACACTGATGTACTGATACACTGATGTACTGATGTACTGATGTGCCATACTGCTGGTTTAGGATAATCATCATAATAATAACTCCAACAATCCAACGGTACGCATATAATTATTTATGGCTCAATGAACTGTACAACCAAGAGCAACTGGAGCCGTAACTTGAAAGTGATGGACGAAGCAGATTCTTGACTTTAAATTATAATTCTCGCTGTTTAATTGTTACAACGTACACCGTTTGCTTCGACAAACACTACAATTCATTATTACGTAAGAGCCTGTGACACCAGGCGGGCCTTAAGAACATTTGATATGAATATGCATGAATAGAAGACAAACCTGGTTTTCTAACTATCAGTCATTTGTTCTATTCGTCCGCAGACGACCTTCTGTCCATTCACTCAGTGTTCGTCTCGCTGCTCTATGTGAAATATGTCTAGTTTCTCTGCCTGCAGGTTCGTTACTTTTGTGTCGATATCTTGTAGCATGTCTGTCACCTGTTCTTTCTCTGCTATTGTAACTCCAGCCACTGATCTTTATTCCAACTCTGATCCATAGCCACGCCAATGTTTCCCTACTAAAATTTGCACTGCCTTCTCGGTTCCATGTCCCCACAAGTCTGCCCCTTGTTATTCTGATCGCTATGTGACGGTTTAGTTGTTTCCAACGCGTCCCTTAGTTTTTATCGTTTTTTGGCGTCGAGGATTTCTCTCTAATTTATATGACGTCATTTCGTTTGCACTCACTATATGGCATGATGTACTAATACACTGATGTACTGATGTACTGACGTACTTATGTACTGATACACTGATGCACTAATGTACTGATGTACTGAAATACTGATGCACTGTCACACTGATTCACTGACGTACTGATGCACTGATACACTGACGTACTGATACACTGATGTACTGATGTACTGATACACTGATGTACTGATACACTGATCTACTGATGTACTGATGTACTGATACACTGATGTACTGGTGTACTGATACACTGATGTACCTGATGTACCTGATGTATTGATACACTGATGTACTGACGTACTGATGTACTGATACACTAGTAGTAGAGTACGTTGTATCTGATTAGATTTTCTGGATTGTGGTGCTGGATTGACCCCAATCCAGCTGGATTGGGGTTAGGGGTTAGGGGTTAGGGGTTAGGGTTAGGGGTTAGGGTTAGGGGTTAGGGGTTAGGGGTTAGGGGTTAGGGTTAGGGGTTAGGGTTTAGGGGTTAGGGTTAGGGTTTTTTGTCTGCTCCTAATTATAATTTCTGGATTGACCTCGCTGGATTTCCCCCAATCCAGTTCGGGACCAGGGCGGTTTGGGTAGGGTAGGTACTTAGGTCATATGTAAGGGTTGATAATTCTAATAAAAGACATGTTTCTAAGGGCAGATAACTGAGTTGTGTGTATAATATTTTAACTAATTGTAAAAAAATAAATAAAAAACATAAATAAATAAACAGCAACCAGGGGCGCGCGGCGGCGGGCGCAGGAGCAAGCGCGGCCCATCGGTCGCGTGGGGCGGTCGACCCAAGTAAAACAATGTCTTGTAGTAACTAATTGGCCAGTCATTGCTGAGTGATCACTAGTCCGGTTATTGACGAGTACTGTGGTGGGGTTAGGTGGGTCGAAGTCTCGAACCGCGCCGGGTGTCATATGAAAATTATAATAAGTAAAAAGGTATATATGGCGTGTATATGATCTGTAGTGGGTCGTAGTGGCTTATAAAACTATCATCATATAGATTTCACCTCTTCAAATGAAAACCTTAAAAAAGTAAAGATGGCCTGTAGTAACGGTTGTAAGGGGGCGTGGCTTCGTGGTATTCGTTGTTAAGGGGTTGGTGAGTGGTGATGTACCTATATAACAGCTTCCGAACAATTTAAAGGGATGGGCGAGTGGCGAAGTGGCTAAGTAAATGCGTCGGTTCCTTGCTAAGAGACAGAGGAGTTGCTAGATAAAGGCTCCAGGTCGTTGTCAAGGGGTTGGTGAGTGTACAAATAGCTAAATAACTGCTTCTGATCCTTGTTAAGAGGTGGGCGAAGGGCGGATTGGTTGGATAATTACGCCCGTTCCTTGGTAAGAGCCAGGGTGATCGAGTGGAGAAGTGGGTAAATAAAGACAGGGAGGTATACCACCAACACATTCAACGCAGAATTTCGGCGTCGGTCGTCAGAAGACCAAGGATATTTTCATTATATGTCTATTGTAAAGGGGTCGACTGTTTGTTATAACGGGGTTACTATTATCTATAGTGGCTGGGACTTAAATACTATCAGCATACCGGTTACAGCTCTTCAAATGAAAACTTTGAAAGTGTAAAGATGGCCGATGGTTTTAGTGGGTATGACTTTGTGATATTCGTTGTTAAGGGGTGGGGTGAGTGGATGGGTAACTAGATAAACGCTTCCGAACACTATCATCGGGTTCGAATCCCAGTGGGGTGGTCTAGTGGTAGAAGAAATATTGATAATATTTGGTTACTTAGTTGTGATTTCGAGCTCGGTTGTTATTAACCCGGTTATGTTTAGAAAGGTAGAGGTGGTGTGCTGGTTGCGGAGTATGTTTAGGGGGTACCCCAGACACCGTGGAAGTGACAGGTTCGAATCTCGGAACTTTGTCGTGGGTAAGATTTCCAGTCATCAAGGTGTGGGTGTCGTCGCGGCCACAAGTCCCACCGCTGATGAAAAACACAGACAGCAGATTTCACCATTGTACCTACGAGTCACAAAATATAAGCTAACTTAACATTCAGAATATGACCTCAACAGGTGTTGCCAAAAATCAATACTTATTCTTATAACGGCTAATCCAGGGGATTATCGTCATCGTAATGACCAAGTCAGGTTAATAATATTTCTTATATCTCCGCCATTGCAAATAGTTCGCGATATTAATAAATGTTCATATAAAGGTTGGAAGGGGATTAAAAGATTAACACCTATTGTCGGGACATCCAATAAAAATCAATAACACTACCCTCGATTTTTCTCATAATTGCCGATTGGAGATTATGGGCTAGGTGTATGTGTCCTTATTTAGTTAAAACAGGTGGTATGAGTAGGAGATATCACAAACAGTATCAGCATGTGCCACTCTGATCTTAAATATCAGTAGTTCGTTATTCTTGTGACATTGAAAAACGCTTGTGGCTTGAAGACAGATGGTGTACTATGTTATTGGGTGGTGTATATAGATTGACCAGTATGTGAAGTTGATAAGGTCACCCCTGCCAGCGCATCGTAGCTGTGTTGTGACTTGTCGCCTATTACATCCGGGTGTAAAAATAACCAAAAATATTTCACATCAACTCAGACATGCCTCTATATAGCTGCACTGCGAACATGGCTAGAGTCTACTTTAGGAAAGTATCGTGTATCTGTGTATACGGGTTTACCACTGCTTATAGATGTGTGCAGTATTATTAGAAAGCGGCCGTTATGTCTACATTATCAAAGTATGTTGCCTTACAGAGCTGGTATAGTATCTATGTGTCTGCTACGTTGTATGTTTTGTCATGTTGCCTTGTAGTATTTGGAGGGAGTTTCATGCGGGTGTCTAGTGAACTTTTTAAAAACTATGTCTCAGAATCCACAACGCCACTGGCATTAGAGGCTTTTCAACTTGTCTGCTCATTGACCACGCTTCACAGTCATACTAAAGTACGGGTTCTATGTAGTACTTAAACACTCCTTTTATTTCTCATTACAGTTGTCAACTTTATATTAGTCAGTATGTTTTTCAATTTGCAAAAGACAACCTTCATCACAGCGATTCTTGTTCCAACGCTTTAAAGCCACCTCCTATCAGACATTTTTTTCTTTCCTTTTATGCTCACGGCTACCGTTTCCCCATTTCAAGCTCCATGTCTCTACTCGTATGCATTAGTGTGGTAGAAGTAAACCGATAACTCACAAGATAGACGTATATTATCACACTGTATATGAACATGTGGGAAACGGCTACATCCGGGCAAAGAGGGCGTTGTATCTGTCACATGCGTATGGATACAGCCGAGACACGTGGTTAAGAGGGATACTACAGGGAAAAAACGGTATTATGTTGGCGATCGAACCAGGGGACCTAATTCGTGATGACCACCATGTACGGGAGTGATTCTGCCCCCTCGTCAACAGGGCGTCGGAGGTTTAAAAGGGTGTTCATTCTCTCGCTTTTCTATTTCCGAGTCGTCATAGGGTCACCAAGTAACAATAAAGAACACGAAACTACTACTACCAAGGCCTCTATACACCACAATGCATTTTCGAATATAATATACACAACTATAATCAAGTCATCCCAGTATTCAACTAACCCGTTCTCATAGACATAGAGGAGAGATGTGAGCACCGAGGCCAGTTGAGGGAGGTGTACCTTTTACTTAACATCTATCGGGTCATACACCGACGATTGTTTAGCTATATTTATCATATAATATTACCCGTGAACACAACAAGCTTCCCCGGATCAGTCTTAGGCTTCTCATATAACATGACATATCACGTTCCCGCTGTCCTGACCAGCAAAGTTATCGCTTCTCAGAGCAGACATTTACACTTTCATTAATTCTTCTGCCTGGCCAAAGGGGGTCTTTGCATCTTTCCGCAGAAACCTAGTTCCAATGCTAATATATTTTTTTTCAATGTGTCGGTTAATTACCACATTTCACATCCTGACAAAAGTACAGGTTCTATGTTCCACTCCAACAGTCAAATAAGAAAAAATGTTAGCCAAATTATTAAAATGTTGGCCAAATATAGAAATATATCGACCAGACGTATAAAGTATAGTAAAATATGTTAGCCAAACTTATAAAGCTCGTGGTCAAAATAAGAAATATCTCAACCAAGCGTATAAGAAATAGGAAAAAGGCTAGTCAAACTAATGAAAATGTTGGCCAAATACAGAAATATCTCGACCAACTTATAAAATGTAGGAAAAATTGTTAGCCAAACTGACAAAATTGTTAGCCAAAATAAGAAACGTCTCGGCCAACTTATAAAATGTAGGAAAAATTGTTAGCTAAACTGACAAAACAGTTGGTCAAAATAAGAAACGTCTCGACTAACATTATAAAAAGTAGGAAAAATTGTAACCAAATTAATTTAAAAAGGTGACCAAAATAGGAAATATCTCAACCATACTTATGAAAAGGAGGAAAATGTGTTAACCTAATGGGGAAAATATTGGCCAAGTGAAGAAATATCTCATCCATTCTTATAAAACTTAGGAAAATGTGTTAACCTAATGAGAAAAATATCGACCAATTGAAGAAAAAAGTTACACAAAACTTATAAAACTTTGGGAAATGTGTTAACCTAATGAGAAAAATATCGCCCAATTAAAGAAAAAAGTTACACAAAACTTATAAAACTTAGGAAAATGTGTTAACCTAATGAGAAAAATATCGACCAATTGAAGAAAAAAGTTACACAAAACTTATAAAACTTAGGGAAATGTGTTAACCTAATGAGAAAAATATCGCCCAATTGAAGAAAAAAGTTACACAAAACTTATAAAACTTAGGAAAATGTGTTAACCTAATGAGAAAAATATCGACCAATTGAAGAAAAAAGTTACACAAAACTTATAAAACTTAGGGAAATGTGTTAACCTCATGAGAAAAATATCGCCCAATTGAAGAAAAAAGTTACACAAAACTTATAAAACTTAGGAAAATGTGTTAACCTAATGAGAAAAATATTGACCAAGTAAAGAAAAACGTACACCAAACTTCTGAAAAGTAAGAAAATTTGTTAACCAAATGGGAAAAATATTGGCCAAGTGGAGAAATATCTCAACCATACTTATGAAAAGGAGGAAAATGTGTTAACCTAATGAGAAAAATATCGCCCAAGTGAAGAAAAAAGTTACACAAAACTTATAAAACTTAGGAAAAGGTGTTAACCTAACGAGAAAAATATTGACCAAGTAAAGAAAAACGTACACCAAACTTCTGAAAAGTAAGAAAATTTGTTAACCAAAAGGGAAAAATATATGGGCTAAGCTATGAAATATGTTGACCGAACTAAGAAAGTGTGTTAACCAAAGGGGGGAAAATGTTGGTCAAAACATGAAACATCTCGACCAAACTTATAAATATCTCGTGTAAACTTATTTTTAAAAAAAAAGTAGGAACAAATATTGCTTCTGTAGTTATGTCAAACGTGTCTTGAACTTTTATCTGAACAGACATTTCACTTAATATACAGATATAGGGTAAGTATAGGTATAAGTTAGGTATAGGACATATATCAAGCTTACATCTTGCGCAATAAAAGTGCGATTTATTAGTTTTAAATTTTAATTAAAATGTAATCACATAAATTTTACTTTTTCATTTCTAACACTGGTTTGTATCTATGTCTCTTAAGAAAGAGTTTGTTGTATAGTTAGGGTTAGGGTTAGGGTTAGTTGATGTATACTTAGGTTTAGGGTTAGGGTTAGTTGATGTATACTTAGTGTTAGGGTTAGTAAGAAAGAGTTTGTTGTGTTTGATGTCTTTCTGGTAGTCCAAGGAATGCAACTCATTCGTCTCAATAACCCAAGCTCTGTTGTTTTTTCAAGTTCTGCCTAGGGGTGCTGGTCGATGACCATATTCGTTGTCTAGAATAGCGCCTAGTAGGTTAGGGGGCATAGGATTTATCTCCACGGGGTTGGAAAATCTGCTTAGTCAGCAGAAAATCAGTTGTTCTGTAATCAAAGAGAATGTTAATGTTATTTGGTATGAAATGTTGAAAGTCGGTTAGACGATGTGGTAGAGGGTATTCAAGGGTTCAGTAAGGCAGACGTGGCTTTAAGAAAGGTCGACTTCATAACAGACACTGTTGGTTGGTTGCAGACTTGCCGCTAATGCAGCTGTGAAATGACAAAGTGTGATAGAGGTGGACAAAGTAAGCAATGTTATGTTAGCTAGACTTCGAGAACACTCTTTGTATTGTTGAAAGATGGACCAATGGAAGGTTAGTGTAGCAGACATTGTGGTATAGAAAGTTGAAGATATCAGCCATGGGAAGTGGATCTTTGCTGACGAATACTCAGATGATATTGAAACTATCCCAGGTGGAGCCACAGATTGCCCTAAATGTTGTTATGACTGTTTCATTAGAGCTCATGTGAAACGAAGGTTTGGAGTTGTTAGTGGTGCTACATAGAAAAGTTGTGAAGCTATCTATGAAAGACATAGACACTTTGCGTTAGAAAAAAAAAAAAAAAACAAGAGTGTGAAGAGCTGGGTGATTAGTATGCATAAGTGCTTCTTTAGTCGATACTCTGGACTGATAAGTTGAAACTTTCGGTAATGTAAAAGAGGGAAAGTGTTGACGTTGATGATTATGTCTTGTGAAATGTCTGTTCAGATAAAAGTTCAAGACACGTTTGACATAAAATAAAATAAGTTTACACGAGATATTTATAAGTTTGGTCGAGATGTTTCATGTTTTGACCAACATTTTCCCCCCTTTGGTTAACACACTTTCTTAGTTCGGTCAACATATTTCATAGCTTAGCCCATATATTTTTCCCTTTTGGTTAACAAATTTTCTTACTTTTCAGAAGTTTGGTGTACGTTTTTCTTTACTTGGTCAATATTTTTCTCATTAGGTTAACACCGTTTCCTAAATTTTATAAGTTTTGTGTAACTTTTTTCTTCACTTGGGCGATATTTTTCTCATTAGGTTAACACATTTTCCTCCTTTTTATAAGTATGGTTGCGATATTTCTCCACTTGGCCAATATTTTTCCCATTTGGTTAACACATTTTCCTCCTTTTCATAAGTATGGTTGAGATATTTCTCCACTTGGTCAATATTTTTCCCATTTGGTTAACAAATTTTCTTACTTTTCAGAAGTTTGGTGTACGTTTTTCTTTACTTGGTCAATATTTTTCTCATTAGGTTAACACATTTTCCTAAGTTTTATAAGTTTTGTGTAACTTTTTTCTTCAATTGGGCGATATTTTTCTCATTAGGTTAACACATTTTCCTAAGTTTTATAAGTTTTGTGTAACTTTTTTCTTCACTTGGGCGATATTTTCTCATTAGGTTAACACATTTTCCTCCTTTTCATAAGTATGGTTGAGATATTTCTCCACTTGGCCAATATTTTTCTCATTTGGTTAACAAATTTTCTTACTTTTCAGAAATTTGGTGTACGTTTTTCTTTACTTGGTCAATATTTTTCTCATGAGGTTAACACATTTCCCTAAGTTTTATAAGTTTTGTGTAACTTTTTTCTTCAATTGGTCGATATTTTTCTCATTAGGTTAACACATTTTCCTAAGTTGTATAAGTTTTGTGTAACTTTTTTCTTCAATTGGGCGATATTTTTCTCATTAGGTTAACACATTTCCCTAAGTTTTATAAGTTTTGTGTAACTTTTTTCTTCAATTGGTCGATATTTTTCTCATTAGGTTAACACATTTTCCTAAGTTTTATAAGTTTTGTGTAACTTTTTTCTTCAATTGGGCGATATTTTTCTCATTAGGTTAACACATTTCCCTAAGTTTTATAAGTTTTGTGTAACTTTTTTCTTCAATTGGTCGATATTTTTCTCATTAGGTTAACACATTTTCCTAAGTTTTATAAGAATGGATGAGATATTTCTTCACTTGGCCAATATTTTCCCCATTAGGTTAACACATTTTCCTCCTTTACATAAGTATGGTTGAGATATTTCCTATTTTGGTCACCTTTTTAAATTAATTTGGTTACAATTTTTCCTACTTTTTATAATGTTAGTCGAGACGTTTCTTATTTTGACCAACTGTTTTGTCAGTTTAGCTAACAATTTTTCCTACATTTTATAAGTTGGCCGAGACGTTTCTTATTTTGGCTAACAATTTTGTCAGTTTGGCTAACAATTTTTCCTACATTTTATAAGTTGGTCGAGATATTTCTGTATTTGGCCAACATTTTCATTAGTTTGACTAGCCTTTTTCCTATTTCTTATACGCTTGGTTGAGATATTTCTTATTTTGACCACGAGCTTTATAAGTTTGGCTACATATTTTACTATACTTTATACGTCTGGTCGATATATTTCTATATTTGGCCAACATTTTAATAATTTGGCTAACATTTTTTTCTTATTTGACTGTTGGAGTGGAACATAGAACCTGTACTTTTGTCAGGATGTGAAATGTGGTAATGAGCCGACACATTGAAAAAAATATATTAGCATTGGAACTAGGTTTCTGCGGAAAGATGCAAAGACCCCCTTTGGCCAGGCAGAAGAATTAATGAAAGTGTAAATGTCTGCTCTGAGAAGCGATAACTTTGCTGGTCAGGACAGCGGGTACGTGATATGTCATGTTATATGAGAAGCCTAAGACTGATCCGGGGAAGCTTGTTGTGTTCACGGGTAATATTATATGATAAATATAGCTAAACTATCGTCGGTGTATGACCCGATAGATGTTAAGTAAAAGGTACACCTCCCTCAACTGGCCTCGGTGCTCACATCTCTCCTCTATGTCTATGAGAACGGGTTAGTTGAATACTGTGATGACTTGATTATAGTTGTGTATATTATATTCGAAAATGCATTGTGGTGTATAGAGGCCTTGGTAGTAGTAGTTTCGTGTTCTTTACTGTTACTTGGTGACCCTATGACGACTCGGAAATAGAAAAGCGAGAGAATGAACACCCTTTTAAACCTCCGACGCCCTGTTGACGAGGGGGCAGAATCACTCCCGTACATGGTGGTCATCACGAATTAGGTCCCCTGGTTCGATCGCCAACATAATACCGTTTTTTTTTTCCCTGTAGTATCCCTCTTAACCACGTGTCTCGGCTGTATCCATACGCATGTGACAGATACAACGCCCTCTTTGCCCGGATGTAGCCGTTTCCCACATGTTCATATACAGTGTGATAATATACGTCTATCTTGTGAGTTATCGGTTTACTTCTACCACACTAATGCATACGAGTAGAGACATGGAGCTTGAAATGGGGAAACGGTAGCCGTGAGCATAAAGGGAAAGAAAAAAATGTCTGATAGGAGGTGGCTTTAAAGCGTTGGAACAAGAATCGCTGTGATGAAGGTTGTCTTTTGCAAATTGGAAAACATACTGACTAATATAAAGTTGACAACTGTAATGAGAAATAAAAGGAGTGTTTAAGTACTACATAGAACCCGTACTTTAGTATGACTGTGAAGCGTGGTCAATGAGCAGACAAGTTGAAAAGCCTCTAATGCCAGTGGCGTTGTGGATTCTGAGACATAGTTTTTAAAAAGTTCACTAGACACCCGCATGAAACTCCCTCCAAATACTACAAGGCAACATGACAAAACATACAACGTAGCAGACACATAGATACTATACCAGCTCTGTAAGGCAACATACTTTGATAATGTAGACATAACGGCCGCTTTCTAATAATACTGCACACATCTATAAGCAGTGGTAAACCCGTATACACAGATACACGATACTTTCCTAAAGTAGACTCTAGCCATGTTCGCAGTGCAGCTATATAGAGGCATGTCTGAGTTGATGTGAAATATTTTTGGTTATTTTTACACCCGTATGTAATAGGCGACAAGTCATAACACAGCTACAATGCGCTGGCAGGGGTGACCTTATCAACTTCACATACTGGTCAATCTATATACACCACCCAATAACATAGTACACCATCTGTCTTCAAGCCACAAGCGTTTTTCAATGTCACAAGAATAACGAACTACTGATATTTAAGATCAGAGTGGCACATGCTGATACTGTTTGTGATATCTCCTACTCATACCACCTGTTTTAACTAAATAAGGACACATACACCTAGCCCATAATCTCCAATCGGCAATTATGAGAAAAATCGAGGGTAGTGTTATTGATTTTTATTGGATGTCCCGACAATAGGTGTTAATCTTTTAATCCCCTTCCAACCTTTATATGAACATTTATTAATATCGCGAACTATTTGCAATGGCGGAGATATAAGAAATATTATTAACCTGACTTGGTCATTACGATGACGATAATCCCCTGGATTAGCCGTTATAAGAATAAGTATTGATTTTTGGCAACACCTGTTGAGGTCATATTCTGAATGTTAAGTTAGCTTATATTTTGTGACTCGTAGGTACAATGGTGAAATCTGCTGTCTGTGTTTTTCATCAGCGGTGGGACTTGTGGCCGCGACGACACCCACACCTTGATGACTGGAAATCTTACCCACGACAAAGTTCCGAGATTCGAACCTGTCACTTCCACGGTGTCTGGGGTACCCCCTAAACATACTCCGCAACCAGCACACCACCTCTACCTTTCTAAACATAACCGGGTTAATAACAACCGAGCTCGAAATCACAACTAAGTAACCAAATATTATCAATATTTAATTCTACCACTAGACCACCCCACTGGGATTCGAACCCGATGATAGTGTTCGGAAGCGTTTATCTAGTTACCCATCCACTCACCCCACCCCTTAACAACGAATATCACAAAGTCATACCCACTAAAACCATCGGCCATCTTTACACTTTCAAAGTTTTCATTTGAAGAGCTGTAACCGGTATGCTGATAGTATTTAAGTCCCAGCCACTATAGATAATAGTAACCCCGTTATAACAAACAGTCGACCCCTTTACAATAGACATATAATAAAAAATATCCTTGGTCTTCTGACGACCGACGCCGAAATTATGCGTTGAATGTGTTGGTGGTATACCTCCCTGTCTTTATTTACCCACTTCTCCACTCGATCACCCTGGCTCTTACCAAGGAACGGGCGTAATTATCCAACCAATCCGCCCTTCGCCCACCTCTTAACAAGGATCAGAAGCAGTTATTTAGCTATTTGTACACTCACCAACCCCTTGACAACGACCTGGAGCCTTTATCTAGCAACTCCTCTGTCTCTTAGCAAGGAACCGACGCATTTACTTAGCCACTTCGCCACTCGCCCATCCCTTTAAATTGTTCGGAAGCTGTTATATAGGTACATCACCACTCACCAACCCCTTAACAACGAATACCACGAAGCCACGCCCCCTTACAACCGTTACTACAGGCCATCTTTACTTTTTTAAGGTTTTCATTTGAAGAGGTGTAATCTATATGATGATAGTTTTATAAGCCACTACGACCCACTACAGATCATATACACGCCATATATACCTTTTTACTTATTATAATTTTCATATGACACCCGGCGCGGTTCGAGACTTCGACCCACCTAACCCCACCACAGTACTCATCAATAACCGGACTAGTGATCACTCAGCAATGACTGGCCAATTAGTTACTACAAGACATTGTTTTACTTGGGTCGACCGCCCCACGCGACCGATCGGCCGCGCTTGCTCCTGCGCCCGTCGCAGCGCGCCCCTGGTTGCTGTTTATTTATTTATGTTTTTTATTTATTTTTTACAATTAGTTAAAATATTATACACACAACTCAGTTATCTGCCCTTAGAAACATGTCTTTTATTAGAATTATCAACCCTGACTCGCAAGATGTCCAAACACTCGCCTTTCAATACAGAAACCATACAACGCCTTTCTCTCAATCACACGTCCGTCCTGTACCGTGTCCCCAGAGCTGTCTGGACCTGGTTCGCAACTTGCCTCCTGCCTGACGTGGCGTCACGTGGCAGGCGTGCGTCTTGCGTTGGCGGCCTGACCGCTGGTCAGCCAGCGATCTCGCAGGCCGGTAACTCCTATTCGCCTGGCGGCGCAACGAAGTTGTTGCATCCCTTACTGGGAACTAAGTCGCCTGGCGGTCGTAACGATGTCCCTGCATCGCTGTCCCCTGTTAGACTCTGACACGCTCCCCCGGTAAAATCCATGAAAGATGTCGTCTTTCATGTATAATGTCTGTACCTGTTGGGTTAATAGTATACCCTTGTCAGAGTCTACCTTTCTATTGTTATACACAACGTTATCAAAATACACACATGGCATAGAAATATATAAGCACTGGGAGTTGGGTACAAAGACATGTGGTGCTTCATGTTTAACACATATCAGGCTTCACCCTCTCGATGGCTGGTTACCTCAATTGTATTATCACCCAGTCAGATCAGTAGTACCAGCTTCACGCATCTACCTCGCAGCAATTTGAAAAAAAAGAATAATATGGTTCTTGGAACAAAAACCATCTAGCCAGACTGAAATACGGCTTTATATAAGTCGTATAAAACACTCCAACCCTGTCCCTACTTGGCCAGGAGTTCTTGTGTTGGCATACAATGTTGGCAACACTCTGCCATGCCCAGTAGATGCCTGCCTGTGGTGTCAACACTTTAACAACAACATGTTATATTACACACAACACATTAGCATATACATTTCAAATTATGGCCCTTTGTGTGAAAATGTAATAACAATAAATGAAAGGGAAGTAATTTTAACATTAGTGACACACAATAATTTACAATAACTATTTAATTTCTTAGTGTCATTGCTTGACGTTTCTTCATATTAACGAGAAAAAAGTCGGTAATAGATGATACAATTTTGTCTCTAATGATTAGATCTTCCAATCTCTGATAACTTTTTTCAATTTTGGCTGCTGACGTCCATTTGGTGAAAATATCTCGGACTAAGCAGAGGTAGTCAGAGAACGTTTGAGTCGGTTTTGGGCTCAATTTACTGAATTGTTCTCTGTAACCTGCCTCATGTAACATAAAATGTGCCATAATCTTGGATTTCAGATAATGGTAATCTTTTCTGAGGTCTTTGGGGATGGTTTCAATAACTTTAAGAGGTTCCCCTGACAAACTCCTCATGTACACAATATTCCATTCAGACAGTGGAACTTGATAATGTTCCATTAATGTTTCAAAATTTTGGGTAAAGGCTGCAATGCAGTCACCCGAGGTATAATTACGTACAATACCTTGATATTTCTTATACTGGTTTTCTTTCTCCAGTCTTTCAGATTTCTTAGACTCTTTGTTAATGGCAGTCTCAATGTCAAGTTGTTTTATCTTCAACTGTAACTCCAGTTCTTCTCTCTTACTCTGAGCTGCTATTTCTGCCTTCTTCAGCTCACTATCTATCTCAGCTTGCTTTGTCTTTGCAGCCAGTTCTGCTTCTGCTTGCTTTAAGGCTGTTTCTGCCTCTACTTGCTTGGCAGCTCTTTCAGCTGCTCTTTCTTCCCGTTCATTCGCTTTTTCCTGAACTCGTAGGTATTCAGCGTACTTCTGCTCACTCCACTGTGTTAGTTCATCACCATGTAACTGTAACTTTATGCCCATATCAATGAAATCAAATAATGAAGACATGATGGAAAAATGTCAATGAAATACCAGCCACACACAATATGTAATAAGTGGTTAGTAATCAACAATTTACAATTTGTTTAAATGGACGATATGTGCCTAAAAATGCATTTTTAAAGTATACGAAAAGAAAAAAAATTATACTCAAGTGCCCTGGATGCGGTGAAGAACGGTTGAAAATCGGGCTAGGAACTGTAGGGTCGCTACTTCGAATCGTAAATGACCTCTACGGCAAGGTTTCGGCTGGTACGGAAAAACCTGCTTTTATTTTGGAAGAAGATAAATTAGCGTCTATTTGTTGGTGTGTGCCTGCTTGTCACTGAGTGTTGATTAGGTTTGTATGGCGTTGAGTGTAATTGTATGTCGTAAGTTTGTCCGTCAACAGTTTTTTTTTTTTTTTTTTTTTTCAATACACGTTACTTTCTTTCCAAACACTTTTCGCGTTCCACAAACTCAATGCACAAAGACAATCTACAAGTATCTTAACACTCTACAACATTGATGACACATCACTTACATCAAGATGACATTCAGTAAGGACATAGACATCAAGTTTACAAGATGGCGGCAAGGTCAAAATGGCGACAAGATCACAATGTCGACAAGGTCAAAACGGTGACAAGTTTCACAAATCTCAAATGTTTTACACGCTTACAGGATCAAACAAAATGTATGCATTGTACGTTTACAAATGGTCTTACACATGTTTAACTAATGTAGTAACAATCAAAATGAGCCTTCCATGATCACATTTAGGTTTAAATCTAACTAAATTAAAGCTGGACGAGACCTTCACGTTCAAAAAGGACGAGCTACGTTCAAATCTAACTAAATTAAAGTGGGACGAGCCCCCACGTTCACACATGTCAGAGTCTTAAACTTGGCTCGCTTTCCTAACAAGTGTGAGACAGTACAAATACAACGTGATTTGACGTAAGACTCAACGATACACCATTCAATGGATTTATTAACATATCAAATACAGAATGATGATCACAACAATATATAATGGATACTTTACAACTTACATCCACAATACCGTTCACAAGTCTGACTCGCAAGATGTCCAGACACTCGCCTTTCAATACAGAAACCATACAACACCTTTCTCTCAATCACACGTCCGTCCTGTACCGTGTCCCCAGAGCTGTCTGGACCTGGTTCGCAACTTGCCTCCTGCCTGACGTGGCGTCACGTGGCAGGCGTGCGTCTTGCGTTGGCGGCCTGACCGCTGGTCAGCCAGCGATCTCGCAGGCCGGTAACTCCTATTCGCCTGGCGGCGCAACGAAGTTGTTGCATCCCTTACTGGGAACTAAGTCGCCTGGCGGTCGTAACGATGTCCCTGCATCGCTGTCCCCTGTTAGACTCTGACACTTACATATGACCTAAGTACCTACCCTACCCAAACCGCCCTGGTCCCGAACTGGATTGGGGGCAATCCAGCGAGGTCAATCCAGAAATTATAATTAGGAGCAGACAAAAAACCCTAACCCTAACCCCTAAACCCTAACCCCTAACCCTAACCCCTAACCCCTAACCCTAACCCCTAACCCTAACCCCTAATCCCTAACCCCAATCCAGCTGGATTGGGGTCAATCCAGCACCACAATCCAGAAAATCTAATCAGATACAACGTACTCTAATACTTACACTAATGTACTGATACACTGATGTACTGATGTACTGATGCATTGATACACTGACGTAATGATGTACTGATACACTGATGTACTGATGTACTGATCTATTGATACACTGATGTACTGATGTAATGATGTACTTATACACTGATGTACCTGATGTACTGATGTATTGATACACTGATGTACTGACGTACTGATGTACTGATACACTAATGTACTGATACACTGATGTACTGATGTACTAATACACTGATGTACTGATACACTGACGTACTGATGTACTGATACACTGATGTACTGATACACTGATGTACTGATATACTGATGTACTGATACACTGATGTACTAATGTACTGATGTACTGATACACTGATGAACTGATGTACTGATATACTGATGCACTGACGTACTGATGTACTGATATACTAATGCACTGTTGTACTGATGTACTGATATACTGATGTACTAATGTACCGATGTTCTGATGCACTGATGTACTGATATACTGATGCACTGATACAATGATGCACTGATTACTGGCACACTGATACAATTATGTACTGATGCACTGATACACTGATGCACTGATACACTGATGCATTGACATACTGATGTTCTGATGTACTTATACACTGATGCACTGATGTACTGATACACTGATGCACTGATACACTGATACACTTCTGCACTGATGCACTGATGTACTGATACACTGATAAACTAATGTACTGATGCACTGATGTACTGATACACTGACGTACTGTTACACTGATACACTGATGTACTGATACACTGATAAACTAATGTACTGATGTACTGATATACTTATGCACTGATGTACTGATGTTCTGATGCACTGATGTACTGATATACTGATGCACTGATACACTGATGCACTGATTACTGGCACACTGATTCACTTATGTACTGATGCACTGATACACTGATGCATTGACGTACTGATGTTCTGATGTACTGATACACTGATGCACTGATACACTGATGTACTGATACACTGATGTACTGATACACTGATGTACTAATGTGGTGACGTACTGATGTTCTGATGTACTGATACACTGATGCACTGATGTACTGATACACTGATGTACTGATACACTGATGTACTGATACACTGATGAACTGATACACTGATACACTTCTGTACTGATGCACTGATGTACTGATACACTGATGCATTGACGTACTGATGTACTGATGCACTGATGTACTGATATACTGATGTACTGATACACTGATGTACTGTTACACCGATACACTGATGTACTGTTACACTGATACACTGATGTACTGATACACTGATGTACTGATATACTGATACATTGATGTGCTGATACACTGATGCACTGATATACTAATACATTGATGTACTAATGTACTGATACACTGATGTACTGATATACTGATGTACATATATACTGATACACTGATGTTCTGATACACTGATGTACTGATATACTGATACATTGATGTACTCATACACTGATGTACTGATACAGTGATGTACTGATATACTTATACATTGATGTACTGATACACTGATGTACTGATACACTAATGTACTGATACACTGATGTACTGATACACTGATGTACTGATATACTGATGCACTGATGTACTGATACACTGATGTACTGATACACTGATGTACTGATATATTGATACATTGATGTACTGATACACTGATACACTGATGTACTGATACACTGATGTACTGATACACTGATGTACTGATACACTGATGTACTGATATACTGATACACTGATGTACTGATATACTGATACATTGATGTACTGATACACTGATGTACTTATGCACTGAGGTACTGATACACTGCTGTACTGATACAATGATGTACTGATGCACTGATGTACTGATACACTGATGTACTGATGTACTGATGCACTGATGCATTGATAAACTGGTGCGCTGATACACAGATGCACTGAGTGTTATAACTGTGACAAACCCCTCACTTCTAATTTTTGCCATTCATTTTTGCTTTGTCGAAACCTACGTTTTGTTTCGCACTGAATCCGTTATACTTTTCAAAGAACAGCCTTCTGAAACAAGCATTGCGGTTCCGGTTTGTACGTTTCAGAAGGAAACTGTGTATGCGCATGTAGCAAGAAGATAAAGACAGAATGGATTCTATAGCTGATTACATTTATGGAACATTTATGAACGCCAAATTGACTAGGGCAGATAATTACCCATGTTAGGATAAGACAATCGTCAGGCTTTGGTCACGTTATGAGACGGGAGATTTCCAGAACGCTGTGACAACAGGGCAAATTGAATGTGTTAAGTAGAGTGCAGGACGGGTTGGCAAATGTTAAGGAACGACAACCAGCGGTAGCAGATACCAAGAAAATAGTTGATGTATTGGTGTGAAGGAAATAATTGCCCTCGCAGAACTGCATGACACAGTAAATCAGTAATGATATTAAGCACAGGCAAATCTAAAAATGTCTAGTACACGAACAGAGGACAACGTGAACTAGCCGATACCTGTTAGTATTAAAATGTTGCATGTCATTTGCCGGACGTGCAATAAACTCACTGTTGATTTTCTAGGCAATGCTGCTTCAGCAGTTTGCCATGGCTTTTGAACGAGATGTCAGCGCTTACGTCCAACTGACCGGTGTGGGAATTTAACCCACTACCTCACCATCAGCGCATAGGAAGTTTAATAACAAGCGCTTTTAACATGCACGCCTCTCTTACCTCTACCTCTTAGTATTGGCATTCACATACTAATATAAACGTTCAAATTGACACCCGTTTCCCAGGTTAAGAGATGGAGTGGTTGGGCGATGGCTAGTGTTCTCATTGACTAAAAGTAAATCAACTAAGACGAAATGTGAAATGGATCAGCTGTACATGAAGACAATCATAAGTGACAGAATGGACTTTTGTGTGTGATAATTGGTGTCTTTAAGAAGACAATCACACGTGACAAAATGGACGTTTGTGTGTGATATTTGGTGTCTTTAAGAAGACAATCACAAGTGACAGAATGGACGTTTGTGTGTGATAATTGGTGTCTTTAAGAAGACAATCACAAGTGACAAAATGGACGTTTGTGTGTGATATTTGGTGTCTTTAAGAAGACAATCACACGTGATAAAATGGACGTTTGTGTGTGATATTTGGTGTCTTTAAGAAGACAATCACAAGTGACAGAATGGACGTTTGTGTGTGATATTTGGTGTCTTTAAGAAGACAATCACACGTGAAAAAATGGACGTTTGTGTGTGATATTTGGTGTCTTTAAGAAGACAATCACAAGTGACAGAATGGACGTTTGTGTGTGATATTTGGTGTCTGTAAGAAGACAATCACACGTGACAAAATGGACGTTTGTGTGTGATATTTGGTGTCTTTAAGAAGACAATCACAAGTGACAGAATGGACGTTTGTGTGTGATATTTGGTGTCTTTAAGAAAAGAATCACAAGTGACAGAATGGACGTTTGTGTGTGATATTTGGTGTCTTTAAGAAGACAATCACACGTGACAGAATGGACGTTTGTGTGTGATATTTGGTGTCTTTAAGAAGACAATCACAAGTGACAGCATGGACGTTTGTGTGTGATATTTGGTGTCTTTAAGAAGGCAATCACAAGAGACAGAATGGACATTTGTGTGTGATATTTGGTGTCTTTAAGAAGACAATCACACGTGACAAAATGGACGTTTGTGTGTGATATTTGGTGTCTTTAAGAAGGCAATCACAAGAGACAGAATGGACATTTGTGTGTGATATTTGGTGTATGAAGACTTGGTAAAATAATAACCCGTAATAGTTATACCAAAGGCCTCTCCATGGAAAACAGATTAAACTAGACAAGATCTCATTTAGAATGACGAAAGAGAATTGCAAAATCATTAATGCACTAAATAGAGCGTTCGAAAATAAAGCATGATACTCAAAACGTCAAGAGCAGAAACCGTGCAGACATATGTGTCATAAGTTTGAAATATGTGGGTTATTTGAATGTAATGATTTATGCAGTTATTGGAGTGCTAATTTCGATGTAACGTGAAGTATAGCAGAATTTAGAATATCCAAATCTAGCGTTAAATGAGATAACAGTATGAATCAGAGATAAGGAGAGCAAACGAAATGGATTACTACAAAACTATTTTAATTGGAGCCTGCGCAAAATATAAGGATTTAAATGATATGACAGAATTACCAACGTGGAACTCACTGAGAGAAATAAACAAATACCAGTAAATCGAAGGGTGAAGAAGAGTGTCTAGCGCTGGATTGGACACATATACTGAGTAAATATGAGCACAGTGTAGCTAGAAATGTTTTTGTCCGGAATCTACAAAGGGTAGCTAATGACAGGACGGCTAGGAGTGAGGTTGCTGAGGGGCTATGCCTCAATGGGGGGGGGGGGGGGGGGAGAGAGAGAGAGAGAAGAGAAGGCGAAACAAAAGAAGAAATAAAATCAGATACAATAAGGGAAGTTTCACGGTAATTACTGTTTATACATACACTAACATGGATGTACTCCAATTGCTGTAGATTGCATCGGCAAGCGAAATACGAGTTATTATCTGTAGTTTCTAGATCATTCGATGCAGTGTATATCCATCCATCATGTGCCATGCCGGTAAGCGTGGGCGGTCATGTTCTGCCATCTCACTCGATCACCAGAGTCGTGGATCAGCTCCGTGTTCCTGTATCGACCATGCCATGTGGCCAAGCCATCCAGGTACTTGCTTCTAGGTCTTCCTCTTGGTCTGTTCCCCTCGATCTTACCAGTTGTCACCAAGTTCTCCAAATCATTTCTTCTCATAACATGCCAAAAAAATTGTGACTGTCTACGTCTAATGTCTCTAATCAGTTTACGATCTTCATTTGTTTCTTGAAGGACTTGTTCATTGGTCTTTCTGGCTGTCCATGGTATTCTTTTCATTTTCCTCAGAAACCACATTTCTACAGCCAACAGATGTTTTTTCAGCTTGGCTGCTCATAATCCAAGCTTCACATCCATATAAAAGTACAGGTTCTATGTAGCATCTCAACACTCTTTTTCTCGTTTCAATTGACATCTTTTTATTGGTTAGTATGTTTTTCATTTTGCTAAAGGATACTTTTGCCATGGCGATTCTTGTTCTAATCTCTTCAAGGCATTTCCCATCAGATGTTATCACTGTTCCGAGATAATTGTACCTATTCACTTGTTGAAGAATATTCCCATTTACTTGTATATTACATTGCGGTATTTCGTTCTTCCTAGTGACGACCGTAATCTGTGTCTTTTTACAATTTAATTCTAACCCTAGTTGTTCACTGTGTGTAACAACCGCATCTACTAAATTTTGCAGGCCCTGTTCATTGTCTGCAATCAAGACTGTATCATCTGAATATCTAATGGTATTGATGCATTGTCCCCCGATGTTGATATATCTTCCATATTTCTGAAAATATGTTCACTGTACAGGGAAAACAGATCTGGAGACATTACACATCCCTGTCTCACACCTCTCTTAACAGGCTGATATTGGCTTACTTCATTATCAACTCTTATGGCAGCTTGTTGTTTCCAATATATGCTTTTTACAAGTCTAAGATCTTTTCCATCGATTTGTAGATCTTCAAGTATCCTTATCATGTTGACGTGTCTCACTTTATCGAAAGCCTTTGTGTAGTCAATAAAGCAAAGGTGTAGATCTTTGTTTACTTCTATAGAATGTTCGATTATGGTTCTCAGTATATACACAGCATTTACTGTACCCTTGCCTTCTACAAACCCACATTGTTCTTCTCCTATTTCAAGTTGTATTTTCCTCCTAACTCTTTGCATGATAATTCTTAGCAAAATCTTCGTGATGTGACTCATTATACTAATTGTTCGATGTTGATCACATTCCAAGGCTCCTGATTTCTTTGGGAATTCAATAAATACAGAATCACATAACTCCTGAGGTATATTTCCAGTATCATATATTGTATTAAGCAGACTGGTAACTTTATCTATTCCATATTCTTCTAAAGCATTAATCATTTCTGTTGTGACGCTGTTTGAACCGGGGGTCTTGTCAGATTTCATATGGTTCAGAGCATTCTGAACCTCCATCTTCAAAATTGCTGGTCCTTCATTATTATTTTGAACATCATACTGTTCGTCTCTGTTATATAGCTCCTATATAATTTACTCTATTTTCTGTAGTTCTTAGATTCTTTGATGCGTGATGTCTAGTTCCCATATCATTTGCTCAATTATCTGTAGTGCTTAGATTCTTCGATGCAGGATATGTACTTTCTAAATCGTTTGCTATATCATCTGTATTGTCTAGATCCTTCACACAATGATCTTTAGTGCCTAAATCCTTCAGTCTATGACTTGTAGTGTCTAGATCATTCGCTCCATGACCTGTAGTGCCTAGATCCTTCACTTCATGACCTAAAGTGCCTAGAATTTTCGCTGCATGGTATAAGTGCCTAGATTTTTCGCTGCATGGTATGAGTGCCTAGATTCACGTTAGAAAGTTGTTGAATATCCTTTATAGGAAGTAGCAGTCAACCCCAGCATTCAACATTTTTTGGCTGTTCGTGATTTCTGAGCAGATTTACGTTCAGTAGTTTGCCGTTGCTTTCTGAACGACCGGCACTCATACGATTTCATTTTTAAAAAAAACAACCACGTAAGGCTGCCAAATCGCCCACAGCTGTGTTTCAAGCGCAGGCATGCGTGATTACGAACTGCATCCGTAACCCCAATGCCATAGAGTGCTCAGATTTGTCGCTGTATGGTATGAGTGCCTAGATTAGCGTTAGAAAGCGTATAAGAATATTGTTTATTTTGGAGCATGCAATCATGATTACATATTGTTGATCATTAATTCACATTGATAAACGAAGTAATAACCAGAACAAAGCCCAGGTTTTTAAATGAAGAAGACAAGTAAATAATGTAGAAAACAGAACCAGTTGAATGACTTTAGCGCATGGAAACTCACATAATCTAAGACAGAAATTGAAGCGTACGTAATTTAACATCTAATTTCTAGTTTTGGTCTCAGTTGTCAACTCAACTCTAGATAATATATACTGGGATGCAACTGCTGTTAGCGTATTTTAGAATCTCCAGGGGTATTGTACACAGGATTGTAGAATGTTGACAACAATTATAAATTATGATATTACAAATGTGCATTATTACAAACACGATGTAGCATTACAAATGCAGATGATGAGAAACAGACAAAAATACATTAATTTTCTTTTTAAAAGTTGCGTATCCCTTACGGGACGTTGCAGTCAACACCAGCATTTTTCAGCTGTTGTTAATGTACTAGGCAAGTGTTACGTTCAGTAGTTTGCCATTGCTTTCTAAACGTTCAGAAAA
This sequence comes from Cepaea hortensis, assembly GCA_963921405.1. Lineage (NCBI taxonomy): Eukaryota > Metazoa > Mollusca > Gastropoda > Stylommatophora > Helicidae > Cepaea > Cepaea hortensis. The sequence continues at coordinate 60,544,487 of OY992882.1, read as the reverse complement.
CATTAATTACAAAAAGAAAAATAATGGAAAAAAAATATATTCAGCTTCTTGAAACGATATTAACAACTACTGAGATGAAAATTAAAATCACAATGAGAAAAATCTCATGTTAATTGGGGACACATTCCAAATCGAAGTGATTATTCGCAGCACGCTGTTAATAACGCTTCCTATAGCTAAGTGTTATTGGCAGTCACGGCTGGTCAAGTGACGTTTACTGCCGTCGAAAATGTTCGAAAACCGCGATAGAAAAAGGTGCGTTCTTTTCAAGTTTCGGGTTAGGGTTAGGGTTAGGGTGAGGAACTGCATACAGAACTAAATATATATAATATATTTTTAAAAAATGATTTAAATGTTCAATGGGAGCCACACTTAAATCTTGCAGCTGTGAATAACGCTCAGTATTATTCACAGCGCTTTGCGAATAACTCTTCCCTTCCAAATACATTGACCACATTAAAAGGCATGATATACAAAAACCATTTCAGTGGTTGTTTATTGTTGTTGTTGTTTGGCCACTGTTGAGGCAGAGGACAACGACGTCATAAAAACTCAGATGATTCTACAAACAGTTGTTGTCCTCTCATGTTATGTTACTGACATGACTCTACATAAAGCTGTTGTTCTCTCATGTTGTGTTGCTGAGATGATTCTACATAAAGCTATTGTTATCTCATGTTGTGTTGCTGAGATGAGTCTACAAACATTTGTTGTTCTCTCATGTTGTCTTGCTGAGATGACTCTGCAAACAGTTGTTGTTCTATAATGTTGTGTTGCTGACATGACTCTACATAAAGCTGTTGTTCTCTCATATTGTGTTGCTGAGATGATTCTACATAAAGTTGTTGCTTTCTCATGTTGTGTTGCTGAGATGAGTCTACAAACATTTGTTGTTCTCTCATGTTGTATTGCTGACATGATTCTACATAAAGTTGTTGTTCTATAATGTTGTGTTGCTGAGATGATTCTACATATAGTTGTTGCTCTCTCAGATGGTTATACATACAGCTGTTGTTCTGTCATGTTGTATTTCTAAGATGATTCTACACACAGTTGTTGCTCTCTCAGTCATTGTTGTTCTGAGAGAGGGGAGAACCGTGTTCTGAGATCTAAGTGGCATATAGTTTTAGGCCTCTCAGATGAATCAAGAGTCGACATCACAAGCCAAGATACCCCCATGTGCGATCCGTCCTCATCTTCAACAACAAGCTATGAGTCCCAATACTCATCAACTGCAGCCTGATTATGTGAACGGTTTGCTCTTCCCTGGAGTATTGAGTATCGGCCGGAACGTATGGTCACTCTCTGCTGTACCATTCTCCCCAGGTCATGATGACTTATATGTTTCCCACACTTTACAAATGCTATAAAAGGACCCTGACTACATCTGTCTTATCGTGCATCAGTAGTGCAGCACCCTACCGTGCAGACAATTTGTCCCGCCTGCTCTATTCCACATCTGTCTTATCGTGCATCAGTAGTGCAGCACCCTACCGTGCAGACAATTTGTCCCGCCTGCTCTATTCCAAATGCACTAGCATGTCCCGAAGACAGGATCCAGCTGCTACTCCCTGAAGCATCCCACTCTGCACGAAGCATGCCTGTCTTGGCTCTTCTCATCATGCGCTGTGTTGTGTATGCCAAGACCATGTACTGGCCAGGGGGTTGGGGCATCGGAGTGGGGGATGATATGTGACAGAGCCTACACATAATGCAAAACGCATGTACTGGGATTGGAAACTATTGCTAAAGGCGATGGTCACAAGCCAATAGTTTAAAGATCCCAATGGTTTGGAGGTACAACGATGGAAGGCGTGGGGCCCGGAAGATGAGTCAGGGGTCAACCATTACGAAGATGAACACAGCACATTGAAGGCATACTGGGTATGACCAAGAGTGAGATAGGAGAACTGGCAAGGGATGTAGACGTTTGCGGCAACCGCCATGACAGCGAAGTTCTGCAATGCACCTGCTACATTATCATCATCATCATCATCATCATCATCATAATCATCATCATCATCATCGCCATGTGCCTTTCCACATGGCGTATGCGTTCATGTCTCTCCACAGATTTCGATCCCACCCCCACCCCCACCCCACCCCACTCACCCTACTCCCTTCTCTCATGCCACTGTTTTGGCGGCATCATGACTCTCGGTCTGCCTTTACATGATAATGATGCAAATTTCCATTCCATAATACTGAAAAAGTCTATACTTTACATCATTATTATCATTATTTGAATCAGAAAGGCGATCAGCAATTTATAATCTTCAGTTAGTCGTTGCACGCTGACGGATTTACTACGGAGATGATCGGGGCAGATGAGGACGTGACTAGACTGCAGCGGTGATAATCTGAGCTGAACTGAACAAGAGCTGAACCAGCCAAGATGTGACTGTTCAGACAGTGAAAGCTTAGAGCCTTCCCTGAGTATTGCAAGTGCATTGATTACTGCTGTGTACCAACACATGGAGTCATCTATGCGGATGATGCAACAGGAATTTATGGGTTGTTAGCGGGTTGCATCCTCCTGCTCTGTATAAAAATGCTCTATGTAAGTCAGACGTAACTACTGGTTATGAATACTATTTGTTATTCTGCTGTTGCACACTTTAAATTTTGAAATATTGTGTTAGCTATTACACATCTGTACTTGCACAGTGTTAACTGATTTTGTTTGATACTAGGTATACTTTGTCTTCGCATGATACCGTTTAGTTTACGATAGTTCATAAGGAACATTATTTTGTTTTCACCAAACAACTAACGGTGGGATGGCAGAGCTGGAAATAGAGAGACATTGGTAAATTGCACATGATATAGAACCACTGTTATGCCCAGTCTAAAAACGACGGCTTTTTCGCCGCCTTCTAGTTGTATTCAGACATCCTCTTGTCCTTTCATCATTTTCTTGGTCAGATACATGCAACAGTGAGAGGCGAATTAACATACCCAGTCTGGACTTGGATCACCGTCCGAGTCAAGTACTGAGTCAGTTAGGGAAATCATTCTATGCATGTCAACAAATAAGGACATGTTCCTTTATTTCACTGAGTGAGAGGACAGACGAGAACATTAGGGTACGAGCTGGAGACTAGAAAGGGAATCAGACTCAATTAGACTGAGCACACTTAGAAAAGGACAGGTGATAGTAATAATCGATAGACAGCGATCAGTGCGTGTATATGCTCCACGGGGAACATAAATGTTGGATAATGATCACATATCGTCAGACTATTAGACAGCACATGCAAGTATCTTTAATTGTTTTACCGGTCATATACCATAGGATTTTATCAGAAAGCACACTACAAGTGTAAAATCTGACCGTCTCTTTGCCTTGTCAGGTGCATTTGAAAGTTTTCAAGTGACCACACTGTTCGAATATTTCCCAGAGATGTTACTTGTATGCTTTGTAAAAATATATCACAAACGATAATATAAAGGAAGTACAATAAACAACAAACAAACAAAAGAAATATAGAAAACTGAGGTATCCAGTGACATCAAAAGGAACAGCCATGAAATAATTAAAGAGAATCAACTATCTAGGGTAAGCGCTAAGAACATATGGATAATGCAGCAAGCAGAGATAATGTGCAGAGCAATCAGAGCAATGACAGTATAGCATCTGATGAAGGTTATTCCATGTACCAGATAACAATCAATGACAGTATTGCATCTGATGAAGTTCCTGTATTCAATGTCGAGGGCTTCCAAGCAGTTGCCATGAAGGGTTTAATATTAGGATGTTTATTTCTCCCCCATTTGACAATATGACCTTGCCTTACTGGGGAATAAAAGTCACACTCCAGATACACAACGATGGCATCCAAATCCCACTCCAGTAGGCGGTCCTCGTGCAAAAAGCTATCTAAAATACGAGGGGAAGTCAAAACGTAAGCCACACATGGCTGTGGAAAAATAACTAAATATGATAACAACTTGACGCGGATTTATTGTTATACATACATTGTCCCTTTATTTCTCAATATAATTTCCGCCAACATTGATGCACATATCCCATCGTATTATCAGTCCAACCAAACCGGCTGCATAGAACGACGTACTCTGTTTTCTAAACCACGTTTTCACTTCACATTCAACTTCGGCGTCATTCGCGAAATGTCTCCTACCAAGACGGGTTTTCAGTGGACCAAAAGATGGAAATCGCTAGAGGCTAAGTAAGGTGGATGTTCTAGAACTTCCCACCTTAGTTAGTTAATTTTCTCCTGAGTTAATAGAGCCGCGTGTGGTCTGGCATTTTCATGAAGAAGCAACACGCCTCTAATCAACAGTCCTGGACGTTTTCTTCGAATTGCATCATGAAGCATCGACAGAACCTCATAGTACGATTCAGAATTCACATTGTCACCTTTCTTCTTGAAATTGGTTAAAGCACGCCTTGACAATCCCAGAACACTGTCAGCATAACCTTCCCTGCTGATGGCGTAATCTTGAATGTTTGGACACAAGGCGAAGAAGGATGTTTCCATTGCATTGAAGCACGCTTTGATTTGGGCTAGTAGTGATGCACCCATGATTCGTCCCCACTAACAATCCTGTTCAGCATGTCTTCTCCTTCCTCTTTGTATCGACAGAGATGATGCAAGGACAGGCCAAATCGGTTCATTTTGTGTTCCTCCTTCAATTGTCTGGGTACCCACCTTGAGGACACTTTCATAAATTTCAATCGATCATGCATTATGCTGAACCATGTGAGCACCCTATTGCAGATGCTACAGAGTCTATCGTTACTCGCCTGTCACCTCTAATATCTCCTTCATCCGCTGCACGGATGCTTCTGTTGCAATCTCAACAGGACGACCGGATCGGATTTCATCAACAAATTTAGAGCGTTCTTGAGAAAATGTTTCTACCCAGCTATGCACCGCTTTACGGGACAAACATTTGTCAGCATAAAAAGGAAGCATTTTCTTATGAATGCCCTTTGAAGGCAGTCCTTTTGTCCACAAAAAACGCACAACAGCACGTTGCTCTTTGGTTGTACACTCCGTAAGTAGAGTCGCCATTTTGTTTATGCGCTGCGCATGCGCACGAGACACCTAGCGCTACTTGATGAACGGGAACATAAAGTTCGATGTTGCTGTCAACTAATGACACTTGTAGAAAACCCCAAATACATTTACCTGCCATCCCATAGAACTGTGTGACTTATTTATTGACTCGCCCCGTAGAACAACCCCCCCCCCCCCCCACCCCACATTTCTAAATTCTTCCTCCTGAAGTTACAAAGCGGGTATCAAGAGAAGATAATGTCTATCTAACATAGAAAGCAACACTTCTTGATTCTTTCAGCTGAAGCTGTGTAGCTGCTGTCAGCACAATATAATGTCTTATCTAATTATACAACCTCACCATTCTTGATTCTTCCACTGGTAGCTATGTAGCGACTGTCAATGGACACTACAAATCTATGTAGCATAGAAAACCACATTTCTTGATTTTTCCAGCTGAGCTTACATACCCGCTGTCATCTCCTAAAAGGCTCCTCTGGAAGGTGACGCTACCGAACGACCACCACTGTCTTCACACATAACATTTGCAGCAGACATGCTGACGTTCCAAAGTTGATTTATTCAGGACGTGGGTAACAATCCCTGGTTCATGGGATTTCTGCATTAGACAATTTACGTTTCAATAAACATGACGAAATCTTCTTAGGCATCCCTCTCCGAATCCTCTTAAGTGGCGGTTGTCTCCTTGGATGCGTCCTCCTGATCAGGATGAAGGATCGCTAGGATGTATGATTCATATAATCCGAATTTCGTCTGCATTTTCATTTGGCCTGTAGATTGTATTTCACATTTTCTAAGCTCCCTTGAGGATAGTGCCACTGTCTGGAGTGTTCGCGTGTGTGCTTCTTATCTTTCCTGAAATAAGTCTCTCTCCTTCTTTGTCTATTACTCCGTTTCAGCTGTAAGGGGAACATAAAAATGAAACTAAATGTACAGAAAAAATTGCGGCCTGTTTCAGTCACAAAACTACATGCTATTTTAGTGTCTAGGAAATGACGGTCTTCTTGTTTGCGCGCGCAGACGCACGCACGCACGCACACACTAATGGAACAGTCATACATATTTATTCAGCAAGACTAAATCCTCGAGGTCTTGTACAAACTAAACTAAACTAACTAGTTCATAAGTCCTCCACTCATTAGTTACCTAATTACAAGGTGATGCAAGTGCTGTTCCCGATCAGAACATCTACACTTATGTTATATACTTCCTTTTCTGGGGCTGGTATACTTACAAGCAACAGTATTTTCTACCAAGGGGTACTATATTCTGCTCAATCCTAGGCTTCACACCGGTAAGTGAACGTAAAGGACCTCATTTCATCCTGTGAGGCCTATTAGGCATATGGTTCTAGTCCCCATAATTGTATAGACCACCCGGAATCCCATAAATGATGTCAATATCATTGTTCTGGCATCATTTTTGTTTGTGTTCGCTGGCTTGTAACTCAAGCGTAGTCCATACTAGTGCTACTATTTCTAGTGCTGATATTTCTATTTCTATTTCTATTTCTATTTCTAGACTGATATTTGCGTGTGGGCTAGCTTTCCTTATTACCATTGTCCCTCGCCTTCAGGCGAAACAACTCCGACTTCTGAGGTACTTGTAATTTACGTACCAAAGTCAAGAACGAGAAATCAACATTTTAATCCAAACTTAAGGTGTGAGGGTTGAACCCGCTGTCTCGGCATCAGCCCTGAAGTTTAAGAGCCAGCGATTTTATCCATTCGGCCATACTGACCTTCCTGGCACAAATGTTATGCTTGATCGACCTGTGAGGCCAGGTCAGTGACAAATAAAGTTCCCTTTGTATCGGCACTGGACAGTCAAACAGTAATGATGTCACCCACAAGCCCAGCAGCTGTGCATCGATGGCTTGTGGTGAGTGCGTTTCTGTTGTATCTACATGTATCCAGTTACGCGTTTAAGTGACATTTTGTGAGCTGTCGATTCATATAATATACTGGCATTACACGGATGGTTTCCCCTTCCTTCCGTTGGTATGTCTACGGTTAAACTACACCAACCCTTTTCAAAAGAGACAGACTGACCAGGACAGCAGGGGATGCAGGGTAGAGCGCCTCTTACACGCAGATGGCCATATCAGAGAGTTGTGACCGATGTCTGCAAATTAATGCTATATAAACGTAACAAATAAAACAGAACGAAACAGAACAGACACGCTGTGTCCTCGGCAAATGAAAGCGAATCTAACAAACTGGGATGTTTATTTATCTCAGAATGACCTCTGTGCGAAAATGACCCATCAACGGTTAATGTTTCAGAACCACATTCTTCCAGTTTCATTCACAACAAAAACATTGCGTTCACGTTTGCTCCCTTTTTATTCGTTCGGAATTTTCACCTCAATAGCTCTTTCATTGCCCAGCTCCGTCCATCGGTTAATTTTGTTTTTTTCTATAACCCCCCCCCCACCTCCCCCCCCCCCCATCTCCACCCTTCCCTTGTCCTAAATCAAACTGATCTGTTTGGCAGGCAGAACGTGCTCTAGGCCTAGTCGCCATCGTCCACTTAATCTCACTTCTTCATTACCTTAAAAGCATGCATCTTATTGGCTAAACTGTTTACTCGAACTAAACTCGATGATCACCCAACAGCTAGCTCAACCATCTTTCTATCCGAGAGATGGTAGCTTTCAGTGTAAGGGTGCTGTCGGGGTAGGACAACTGTTCAGGTTCAGGAACTGTTGGGGTAAGGGAATTGTCGGGTTAATAAAACTGTCAAGTGTTAACGTGGTAGGAAAACTGTCAGGTGTTAACGTGGTATGAAAACTGTCAAGTGTTAACGTGGTAGCAAAACTGTCAAGTGTTAACGTGGTAGCAAAACTGTCAGGTGTTAATGTGGTAGGAAAACTGTCAGGTGTTAACGTGGTAGCAAAACTGTCAGGTGTTAATGTGGTAGCAAAACTGTCAGGTGTTAATGTGGTAGGAAAACTGTCAGGTGTTAACGTGGTAGCAAAACTGTCAAGTGTTAATGTGGTAGCAAACCTGTCAGGTGTTAATGTGGTAGGAAAACTGTCAGGTGTTAACGTGGTAGGAAAACTGTCAAGTGTTAACGTGGTAGGAAAACTGTCAAGTGTTAACGTGGTAGGAAAACTGTCAGGTGTTAACGTGGTAGGAACACTGTCAGGTGTTAATGTGGTAGTAAAACTGTCAGGTGTTAATGTGATAGGAAAACTGTCAGTTGTTAACGTGGTAGGAACACTGTCAAGTGTTAACGTGGTAGGAACACTGTCAGGTGTTAATGTGGTAGTAAAACTGTCAGGTGTTAAAGTGATAGGAAAACTGTCAGGTGTTAACGTGGTAGGAAAACTGTCAAATGTTAACGTGGTAGGAACACTGTCAGGTGTTAACGTGGTAGCAAAACTGTCAGGTGTTAATGTGGTAGGAAAACTGTCAAGTGTTAACGTGGTAGGAAAACTGTCAAATGTTAACGTGGTAGGAACACTGTCAGGTGTTAATGTGGTAGGAAAACTGTCAAATGTTAACGTGGTAGGAACACTGTCAGGTGTTAACGTGGTTGCAAAACTGTCAGGTGTTAACGCGGTAGGGAAACTGTCAAGTGTTAACGTGGTAGCAAAACTGTCAGGTGTAAACGTGGTAGGAAAACTGTCAAGTGTTAACGTGGTAGGAACACTGTCAGGTGTTAACGTGGTAGGAAAACTGTCAAGTGTTAACGTGGTAGGAAAACTGTCAAGTGTTAATGTGGTAGGAAAACTGTCAAGTGTTAACGTGGTAGGAAAACTGTCAGGTGTTAACGTGGTAGGAACACTGTCAGGTGTTAATGTGGTAGTAAAACTGTCAGGTGTTAATGTGATAGGAAAACTGTCAGTTGTTAACGTGGTAGGAACACTGTCAGGTGTTAACGTGGTAGGAAAACTGTCAAGTGTTAATGTGGTAGGAAAACTGTCAGGTGTTAACGTGGTAGGAAAACTGTCAAGTGTTAACGTGGTAGCAAAACTGTCAGGTGTTAACGTGGTAGGAAAACTGTCAGGTGTTAATGTGGTAGGAAAACTGTCAGGTGTTAATGTGGTAGGAAAACTGTCAGGTGTTAACGTGGTAGGAAAACTGTCAGGTGTTAACGTGGTAGGAACACTGTCAGGTGTTAATGTGGTAGAAAAACTGTCAGGTGTTAACGTGGTAGGAAAACTGTCAAGTGTTAACGTGGTAGGAACACTGTCAGGTGTTAATATGGTAGGAACACTGTCAGGTGTTAACGTGGTAGGAAAACTGTCAGGTGTTAACGTGGTAGGAACATTGTCAGGTGTTAATGTGGTAGGAACACTGTCAGGTGTTAACGTGGTAGGAAAACTGTCAGGTGTTAACGTGGTAGGAAAACTGTCAGGTGTTAATGTGGTAGAATACCTGTCAGGTGTTAATGTGGTAGGAAAACTGTCAGGTGTTAACGTGGTAGGAAAACTGTCAGGTGTTAACGTGGTAGGAACACTGTCAGGTGTTAATGTGGTAGGAAAACTGTCAGGTGTTAACGTGGTAGGAATTCTGTCTGGTGTTAACGTGGTAGGAACACTGTCAGGTGTTAATGTGGTAGGAAAACTGTCAAATGTTAACGTGGTAGGAACACTGTCAGGTGTTAACGTGGTTGCAAAACTGTCAGGTGTAAACGTGGTAGGAAAACTGTCAAGTGTTAACGTGGTAGGAACACTGTCAGGTGTTAACGTGGTAGGAAAACTGTCAAGTGTTAACGTGGTAGGAAAACTGTCAAGTGTTAATGTGGTAGGAAAACTGTCAGGTGTTAACGTGGTAGGAACACCCTACCCCCCATGCATACCATCAGCTTCCGACTAGAATAGTTTATGGCAAGCTAAGACATACAAAGCCAGTCTCCGTGGCAAAGGTCTTATGGACGCGATACGTAAGCCCGCTTACTCACATTCGAAACCCCGCGGCGACCGATTTGGCAGCAGACAGCGTTACGCTGGGTTTCAAGGAGTTGGTATGGGAGCCGGTAGTTCAGAAGGCAATGGAAAAATATTGAACATAAACTTGCCAAGACATCAACAACAGCAGTTAAATGCTGGTGTTGACAGCGATGTCCTGTAAATCAGTTATCAGTTATCAGTTGGGGTATCTTCATTGCACTCCGGACAGGTCCATAGGTGCTCAGATCCTCTCCCTCCCCCTACCCCCCCCCCCCCAGCATATGCATCAATGTCCGGTGGCTAATTGTGTCAGTTCTGTGTTGGTTGACGAGGCACCTCGTTTTCCCGATGTACCTCTCGCGTCTGGCCGTGCCGATTCTTACTCCCAAGTCTTTCATCCTGGACAGCGATGTGGATTCACTGACGTCAAAGTCCTCTGTTCTGGACATATCTTTAAGGACGTTAATAACATCGGAACTATCCATGGGCTGGCCATATACAGGGGGTGCAGAGCCAGCCAGTTTATCAGCTCGTTCATTTCCCTCGACTAACGCATGTCCCGGGACGAAGATGAAGGTGACTTTGCGGACAATAGACTTCCGCAGTTACTCAGTCCACTGTCTACGTACAGATCCAGCTTCGACCTTCCGAATCATGCTCATTGAATCACTTAGTACACACACAATGGTATAATTCTGTGATTCCAGCCATATGAAAGCCTGTGTAACTGCCATCACCTCCATCGTCATGCTGCTTGTAGTCATGGAGAGGACACCACTGGATTCTTGAACGGTTCGGCCCGCTGAACGGGCTGTAAATGCCCACGCACTTCTCTGCTGCTTTACAACAGATCCATCTGTATAGATGAGCACTTCGGGGTTGTTTGAGTGTTCATTGATGAGCGCGTTGACCTCTGCATTGACAGTGACAGGGTTCTGTTCTCTGCACCGTCTGTCAAGTGTGATAATGCAGGAGAAGGTGCACTTAAAAGCTGGAGGCACAGGCACCCATTCCTTGCCGGGGTTGATACTGGTAGGACTGCAGACCTGTCTGATGATATCCTCCGCCCGACCCATCCATGATTTGCCCCTCTTTAGCCTGTCACTCTTTTCTCTGAATATAGCGTCATGCAGAGGGTGCCGTTCATCTGCACTTATTTTTAAGTATGCGCGAGCTCTCCAGATCTTGATCCTGTGGTTCATTGTCGGGAAGTCAAGGAGGTATCTCATTGCTACACAGCTGGTGTTTCTCGTGCAGTCCAAAATGATGCGCATGGCTTCGTTTTGTACCTTTTCAAGTCTTCCAATCTGTGTAGGGTCGACAGTGAGGATGGCCAGGGCATACTCGATGGGTGAAAGCACCAGTCCTTGGAACAGAAGTATTAGCAGTCTTTGCTCTATATTGGAAGTCGCCATGACTCTCATTGCTGACAAACCTTTTCTAGCTTTCGTTATGACATAATCGACATGATCTCTGAAAGACAGGCTACGATCAAGCCTCACGCCAAGATATGTCATTGACTGGGTTCTACTCAAAATGCACCCATCCATTCTTACTGCCGGCAGGTCTGTGTTCACAATATGGTTGTTTAGGGAGAACCATGTAACCGATGCCTTTGCAGGGTTGACAAGGGCAACGGCATCAGCACACCATGAGGAAATTCGATCTAGTTCGCCCTGCATATCATTGGCAACCGCCTGTCTATCTCGACCCTGTCGATACACAAGGATGTCGTCAGCAAATGACATAGTCCTAAACCTCGCGTCCAACTATTGTTCAGTTATAGGCACCGTATAAACGTTCAGATGTCCTGTAAAAAGGATATGCAACAAAAACAAAAAGAAAAAAAAAAAAAAAAAACAATAAAAATGACAGAAAAAGATCCCAATGCGGTTAAATGAAAACAAACAATCAAACCCATGTGAAGAAATTTCTAAGACTGCTCTTAAGTCCTTCGGCATTAACACAATCATACATAGAGAACGTAAATACATAAGCATACACAGGAGTAAAGCATAGATAGAAGAACAGAAGTAACACTACCTTTAGGCACTACCAAATGTTTCCGCTCTAGAGGCACAATTTGTCGATTTCTTATTCAAATTATTTATCCGAAGGAGGTGTTTCATATCATGGAAGCATCCATATGTGAATCCCACAACATAATTTATGCCATCTTCTGCAAAAAGAAGCAACATCGCATGTAGTTGCTAAACCGAAGAAGTTAACCGATCGTTTCCGTGTACACCATTTTGGCTTCCATGAAAGAACTCAGAAAGACCAGTCACTCGTTTTCAACAACCTCAACGATATAAGTCAAGCGGACATTTCAGTCACTGCCTTAAAATTATGTTTCGCAAAGCAATCGCAAACTACTGAACAATCATTTACCCGGGAATCTCACACAGCCAAAAAATGCTGGAGTTGACTGCTACGTCTTGTAAATGATGTGCAACTAACTTTTTCATTAAATGCGCCACTCCTGTTGTCTATGAAAATCCCCTTATTCTTAGTATGGGCTATCTCCAGTCAACATGGAGCGTCGCTCAACATTAATTTATCTACTATATATTTATGACTATTATCCGTATCTCATGCCAGGTTCATGTTTTCTCCACCACCCAACCCCCACCCCCTCTCCGCGAGCGTGTGTAGTCTGTGTGCGTGCGTGCATGGGTGTGTGTGTGTTTGTATGTGTGTGTGTGTGTTTGTGTGTGTGTGTGTGAGTGTGTGTGTGTGTGTGTGTGCGTGTGTGTGTGTGTGTGTGTGTGTGTGTGTGTCTGTCTGTGTGTTTTCGTTTTCTAACACCCTGACTTGTTTAGCATTTCTGTAGTTTTGTTTCCTGAATTTTTAAAATTATAATTCTTGAATTGTTCAGAAATGTTAATTTCTTATTTGTGGCTGTGAAACATTAGTTGTTCTGGCGACATTTTCTAAACATTCTTTGATGAAGACTTTGGTCGAGACGTTTGCGTGAATCTGTGCGTGGGTTTCCTCTTCTCGAGCGACCCAGTTATACTTTGTGCACATTCTTTCTCATTACAAATATGTTGTAGGGCGATTCATTGTTTTTATTCAACACCCAGGTAGCGAATGTTCATTCACTGTAATGACCCTTATGCTGACCATATTTTGTTGTTTGGTCTCCACGAATTGTAATGGTACTGGAGACATTTGATGGTAACACCTGTAGTGGGAAGTCAGCTGAAGCCAGATATCATCGTTATTTTATGTTAGGTGAGGAGCGGCTGGCCGAGTGGCTAGAACGCCGGACTCTTATTCGGGAGACCCGGGTTCGATCCCTCGGTAAGGTGTGGGATTTTTTTCTGTCGGGAGCAAAAAGAAAATCCTAACCTGCACAGTTCGCGGCGACTGCACTAGCCAGGCGACCTTAATTCCTCAGGCTCAAAGACCCCTCTGCCATACACCGCAAGGTACTATATTGGTAGTAAACGACAGTTTTTATGTTAGGTTGCTTAGTTAGTATGATCGACACCCCTTCACATTGCCTTCTCAAACCCCCTTTGCAGCAGCCATGAGGTGATAGATGTAATGTCTCATATTTCGCCCTTAAAATGTTTGGCCAGGCTTCACCAGATATAGTTAAAAAGCGCATGTTTCCCTATTGGTATTTATATCCACTTCGCCAAGCTCACAACATGAAGAATGTATCTTAAATCGCAGTTCGCGTGTATCCAAATGAACGCATACATCGTTTTTTTTTGTTTTTTTTTGTGGTCGTGTTTTTAATTGAATACATGCAAATGTGATGAATTATTCTAGTACGCATTTTGAGTCTGAAGAAATGGACAGGTGTTTCTTTTAACAGTGTCAATTATATAGTGTATTTCTTTGTGAGTGAACAGGTCAGAATGTCTTGTATACATACATAAAACATTCACACATCTTTCGGAATATACATTAAGGGTTGTTTTCTACTCTTCTATAGTTGGTATTTATTCTAAATATATAGTTACAGCTATTAAGAACTCAACGCATTTGGAATGTATATACATCCTGTGGATGTCCTGGATCGGCTAAAAATTGCTAGTGGAGCCTGAATCCACGTCTGAGGACAGACTGTGTTCATCGTGTGGCAACATGTTCTTTCATTAACCTACACTAGAAGAAAACCCGACACTTATTTGAATTGTACACGCAACTGAATCGATTGTAGATTTCAGCTTCACGGACAGTTATTGATTTCAATCGGATTTAAAGGCAAATATTATGGATCCGTTGTATTCTTAACACAGTTCTGCAGGAGAACGATGATTGAGACCTATCGGAGGAATTCTGTGTTTGAAAGATCTGCAGGACAATTGTATGATCATGGTGTGAACGACTTACTGAAGAATGCACAATCTTATTAAACACAGATTTGAAGACATACTGCAGCCCAAGTGAGCAAAGAAAACATTTGGTGAAAAATCTGTTCTGTAATCTTAAAGAACATACACCTCCAAGGGAAATGTAAGATGACAGAATAAACATCTGAACGAATACTGTCCCAGCGACTAGCGGGTTAGTGACCACATTACCCATCCAGTGCAGACTGGTCTATGTACAATATGGGCCTAGAGGCGAAATCACAATGCGACTTCAGGCGCGTTACAGAGTCCATTACTTCACTGGTTACTGCTTGTTTACGTGGACTAAATACGTCACTGGTTACTGCTTGTTCACGTGGACTAAATACTTCACTGGTTACTGCTTGTTCACGTGGACTAAATACTTCACTGCTTACTGCTTATTCGCGTGGACTAAATACTTCACTGCTTACTGCTTGTTCACGTGGAATTAATACTTCACTGGTTACTGCTTGTTCACGTGGACTAAATACTTTACTGGTTACTGCTTGTTCACGTGGACTAAATACTTCACTGGTTACTGCTTGTTCACGTGGACTAAATACTTTACTGGTTACTACTTGTTCACGTGGACTAAATACTTCACTGGTTACTGCTTGTTCACGTGGACTAAATACTTTACTGGTTACTGCTTGTTCACGTGGACTAAATACTTCACTGGTTACTGCTTGTTCACGTGGACTAAATACTTCACTGGTTACTGCTTGTTCACGCGGAATTAATACTTCACTGGTTACTGCTTGTTCACGTGGAATTAATACTTCACTGGTTACTGCTTGTTCACGTGGACTAAATACTTCACTGGTTACTGCTTATTCACGTGGACTAAATACTTCACTGGTTACTGCTTGTTCACGTGGACTAAATACTTTACTGGTTACTGCTTGTTCACGTGGAATTAATACTTCACTGGTTACTGCTTATTCACGTGGACTAAATACTGTTGACTTACATCTGGTAACTTTAACGCGGATAAATCAAGTGGGGAGATCTTGCTGCTTTTAGTCCTGTGTTTTTCTTTGGTTTTATTTGCATTTTATAACCACATGATTGGGATCGGAGCTGATAATTGCACCTGCGTTTGTTTTCTAATTCTAAGCTTTGCATTTAAATATATTTCCAGACATAATACAATCAGTTCTGTTTCCCTTTCTATCTTCAGGCCTATTCTGCGTTAAAACTGTTCTAGGTCAATGTTGGGAAAATGTGTTACAGATAATTATCAGATGCTTATGAGATGCATATTTCTAATACTTATCATGGATTGAAAAGAATCATAGAATTAGTTTCTGTCACATCTATCCATCAAGTGCCATGCCGGTAAGCGTGGGAGGTCATCATAACTCGCCATTTCACTCGATCACCAGAGCCATGGATCACTTCAGTGTTCTTGTCTCGACCAAGCCATGTGGTCAAGCCATCCAGGTATTTACTTCTCTGACTTCCTCTTGTTCTCTACCTCTCAATCTTGCCAGTTGTCATCAAGTTCTCCAATTTATTTCTTTTCATAACATGTCCAAACACTTTTGACTGTCTACGTCTAATTTCTCTAATCAGTTTACGATTTTCATTTGTTTCTTGTACTACTTGGTCATTGGTTTTTCTGCCTGTCCATGGTATTCTTTACATTCTCTTCATAAACCATATTTCCACAGCCATCAGATGTTTTTCAGCTTGACTGCTCATTGTCCAAACTTTACATCCACTATGGAGCACATCGACACTCCTTTTCACGTTTTAATTGACATCATTTTATTGGTCAGTATGTTTTTCATATTTCTATAGGCTACTTTCGCCATGGCGATTCTTGTTCCAATCTCTTCAAGGTATCTCCCATCAGATGTTATTACTGTTCTGTCACATACTAAAGAAATAATACCTGGCCACTAATGAAACAAGGTAAACAAGTAAAGGACCCGTGTACACACCCACGCCGTATTGGGCATGTGCAGACAGACCATTACTTTTGTTTAGCCCAAATGGCAGCCAGTGTATTAGGTGGTCGGTGTGACGCCAACCGCCTTTACTTCCCAATACATATACTGATGCACCTCAGGCTGGGTTCAGCTAGGAGCCGAGGTCAACATTAAACATTCGAAATGGCCCTGGTACACATCTAGCCCAAGACCAGTGGTAGAGCAGGCGAGAGGCTAGCCGCTATCCGACCTGAGCTCGCAAACCCCACTAGTAAGGCTTGTGTATTTTCCTTGTTTGTTGTTTTACAGGCGTTACCAAACTTAGGACCTGTAACATCTAATAGACGCGGTTGTTAGAACAACTACGGTTAGAATTAAATTGTATGAAGACACAGATTATGATCGTCAATACGAAGACAGAAATACCACAATATAATACACAGGCAAATGGGAACATTCACAAACACGTATATCGGTACATTTATCTCGGAACAGTCTTACATCTGATGGGAGCTGCCTTTAAGAGATTAGAAAAAGAATCGCCATGGCGAAAGTAGCCTTTGCAGGATGGAAAACATCAATCAATCAATCATGTGCCATGCCGGAAAGCGTGGGCGGTCATGACTCGCCATTTCACTCGATCACAAGAGTCGTGGATCAGCTCAATGTTCCTGTCTCATCCATGCCATGTGTCCAAGCCATCCAGGTATTTTCCTCTCAGTCTTCCTCTTGGTCTGTTCCCTTAGATCGTGCCAGTTGTCACTAAATTCAACCAATTTCTTCTCATAACATGTCTAAACAATTTTGACTATCTACGTCTAATTTCTCTAATCAGTCTACGATTTTCATTTGTCTCCTGTAGTACTTGGTCATTGGTTTTTCTATCTGTCCATGGTATTCTTTGCATTTTCCTCAGAAACCACACTTCTGCAGCCATCAGATGTTTTTCAGCTTGACTGCACATTGTACAGGTTTCACATCCATTCAAAAGAACAGGCTCTATGTATCCCATCAACACTCTTTTTCTCGTTTCAGTTGACATCATTTTATTGATGAGAATGTTTTTCATCTTGCTAAAGGCTACTTTCCCCATGGCGATTCTTGTTCTAATATCTTCAAGGCATTTCCCATCAGATGTTATGACTGTTCCGAGATAATTGTATCGATTCACTTGTTGAAGAATATTCTCATTTACTTGTATATTACATTGTGGTACTTCGTTCTTCCTAGTGACGACCATAACCTGTGTCTTTTTACACTTTAATTCTAACCCCAGCTGCTTTCTGTGTACAACAACCGCATCTACTAATTGTTGCAGATCCTGTGCATTGTCTGCAATCAATAATGTATCATCTGCATATCTAATGTTATCGATGTTTCATCCTCCAATGCTGATTCCATTATATCTTCTACATTTCTGAAAATATGTTCACTGTACAGGGAAAAAAGATCTGGAGACATTACACATCCCTGCCTAACGCTTCTCTTAATAGACTGATATTGTCCCACTTAATTATCAATGGAAAACATACTAACACATAAAAAGCTGTCAAATGCAACGAGAAAAAGAGTGTTAAAGTGCTACAATGAGCCTGTGCCTTTGAATGGATGTGAGGCATGGACAATAAACATACAAGCTGACAAAAATCTGAAGGCAGCGGAGATGTGGTTTCTTAGGGAAAAGCAAAGAATACCATGGACAGACAGAAAGTCCAATGAGCATGTCCTACAAGAAACAGACGAAAATCGTAAACTGATTAAAGAAATTAGACGTAGACAGTCAATATATTTTGGACACGTTATGGGAAGAAATAAATTAGAGAACTTGGTGACAACCCCCAAGATTGGGGGGAAAAGAACAAGTTGAAGGCAGAGAAGTAAATATCTGGATGGTTTGACCGCGTGGCATGGTCGAGACAAGAATACGGAGCTGATCCATGACACTGGTGATCGCGTGAGATGCTGAAACATGCCCACCCACGCTTATCAGCACGGCACACGATGAAGATGATGACACCACTTAATTAATTGTGAATTTTTTTAAAAGTTTAATCAGTACACACAGGCCCTTCCGCTGAATGTATACTAACTCCAGTTGTCACGCAGTCAGTAGATGTTATCGCAGCCAGCCACTCTGTTGCTAAGGTTACCTAAGGATTTGAAAGACAAAGGTACTAGAATTGTGGCAGTCCCCCACAGCTATTTCTGAAGTTGACAGCTTGTCGCAGGCTCCACGGCGGAATTCTCCGTAGCAATTCTCTTCTGTTCTGTCTGTAAATTATAATCGAAGTGTTTCATGCGACTTTGCCCAATGTAGGTTTTGGAGTTGTGGATCAGTAATAATGTATCACTTATATGGGAGATCTGTATACCTTAAAATTACATTTGCCTTCTATATCATTGCTCTCTAAGTAGCTTTTTGGTGGACATATTTCGAGTATATACATTTATTTCTGAAATATTTGCTCCGCAGGACAGCACATATGGGCGTTATCTCAGGCACTTTTTTTTTTTTTTGTATATAAATGATACGTTCCATTGGAGATATTTGTTGTGTGAGATTACTTTATCTTGAAACACTGGCCAGTAACGGCATATTTTCATGCAGTTTTTTGTACTGTCTGGTATATTTATATTTGGAAAAATTTCAACATTTGTGTTCGTGGAAATGTATGTTCTTGTATTTATAAATGTTTTATTTTTTATTTTTATATTTTCAGAAGACTGTTATCGCTTACGAATATAATCCAAGTCTGTCAATTGTGTTCTGTAAGATTACATTTTCATTTGCTAAATATGCTATAAATTTGCTAGCGGGGCTGAGTGGTCTCGAGGTATGGTGTCCGCCTCGAGTGCTGGAGGTCCCAGGTTCAGGCCCCAGTGAGGACCGGGATTTATTTAAAAAATCCACCTGGACTTCCAGTAATAAAATGTCCCCTGGTCTCTGGGTAGTGAGATCGGACGCCCGTATGTATTGTTGTCTCTGGGTAGTGAGATCGGACGCCCGTGTGTATTGTTGTCTCTGGGTAGTGAGATCGGACGCCCGTGTGTATTGTTGTCTCTGGGTAGTGAGATCGGACGCCCGTGTGTATTGTTGTCTCTGGGTAGTGAGATCGGACGCCCGTGTGTATTGTTGTCTCTGGGTAGTGAGATCGGACGCCCGTGTGTATTGTTGTCTCTGGGTAGTGAGATCGGACGCCCGTGTGTATTGTTGTCTCTGGGTAGTGAGATCGGACGCCCGTGTGTATTGTTGTCTCTGGGTAGTGAGATCGGACGCCCGTGTGTATTGTTGTCTCTGGGTAGTGAGATCGGACGCCCGTGTGTATTGTTGTCTCTGGGTAGTGAGATCGGACGCCCGTGTGTATTGTTGTCTCTGGGTAGTGAGATCGGACGCCCGTGTGTATTGTTGCGCACGTAAAAAATCCCTTGGCAGTTGGAAATCGAAAAAGAGTAGCCTAACGGCGCTGCCCGGGAAAAATGTCGAGTTAAAAATCTACCCAAAGTATTTCAGGATCCTCGCCGATGCAACGGAGTTCGTGCATTGAGCTGAGTTTCTCTAGAATCAGGTTTGAGTTAGGAGGAAAACGGAGCACTTATGGGTTAAACCGTGTGCCGTGATGTTGATCCGACGGCTAAACTAAACTAAACTAAACTAAACTAAACTAACCTAAACTAAACTAAACTAACCTAAACTAAACTAACCTAAACTAAACTAAACTAAACTAAACTAAACTAACCTAAACTAAACTAAACTAACCTAACCTAAACTAAACTAAACTAAACTAAACTAAACTAAATATGCTACCTGACCCATGATCTTCTGGTAATTATCTGTACAATATTTTTCCAACATTAACCTTGGACATGTTTTACGAAGGATATACCGCGGGGGGGGGGGGGGGGGGGGGTAGACAGAGAAACAGAACTGATTATACTATGACACTTTAAACATGTTTATAGGCAGCATACTGTCTTTGTGGTATAAAGTACTAGGCCTTCACATATCCTAGGCCACGACATTTAAGATGGGGTGACAAGTTGTTTTCATGAACCCCCAGAAAATGTAGACAATTTACTACACACTTACAGTTAGATGTTATATGTCCATTACAGGACGTTGCAATCAACCCTAGTACACATTTGCTGCTGGTAATTACTAGGCACGTTTAGTTCAGTAGTTTACCATTGCTTTCTGAACGGCCGACATCTCATACCATGGAAATTAACGCAAAGAGCTCTACTTCCAAATCGCTGGTGGCTAATTTTGAACCCTCTGCTCGGTATTTCATAGAGTTATAAAATTGGGAGTTTCGCTATCCCCTAAGTCACGGACGAAGGTCTAACCATACATTTAGAATCTATCTTTAGGTAACGAGGATCGATGGTTCTGTCAGCGGTGCCACGTCCTCATTTGTAATTGGCGTCGAATCTAAATCTCGTGTATAAAGTTTAGGTTTTCTTATATCTAGTATCTCCTCTGCTTTGTACCCTGTCTGTTTCCTTCTGTAAATTGCAACTGATCATCCAGTGCCATCTCGACGGTGATGGTTGTTGTTAACGACTATCCAGCATTTTATGTTCCGATTCTTCGTTGTACATTCTTCTAAGCTGTACCCTGATCATATCAAGATGTCTGTGCATGCATGTATTTGGCGTTCCCTTGTTTTTTTCCAAGAGATGAAATTTAAACTTTAGTGCTTCCTTTGTGTTCGCAGACTTGACGCTAGTGATACATTCGACACTGTTTTTCACATGACGCTAGTAACACATCCCAACGCTGACAAGTGCATCACATGACACTAGTAACACATTCTGGCACTAACACGTGCTTCACTTGACACTAATAACACACTCTGGTACTAACACGTGCTTCACTTGACACTAATAACACACTCTGGTACTAACACGTGCTTCACTTGACACTAATAACACACTCTGGTACTAACATGTACTTCACATGACACTATTAACACACTCTGGTACTAACATGTACTTCACATGACACTAATAACACAATCTGGAACTAACAGGTGCTGCCCACCTCACTAGCAACACAACCATCCAATGACATGACATGACACCGTTAACAGACCCGGCAACTGACATTTTATTTGAAAAATAAAGCAAAACAAATGCGTGTTTTATTTCCCGCACTGAGCTCATCTCAAAATGAGGAAAAACCAGGATGCAAAAAGAAATTCAATCCGGTGAAAACACAGCCGACCCAACTTTTATCTGTGGCTAATTTTACAAGCCCCGGAATGTGCCCATGTTTCTCCCTCTGGGTATTGTCGCCGGATACTTTATTAGATGAAATCGATAAGTGACATACATCTGGGCCACAGGCATACATCTCTTGATGACAAACTACATTTGTAGAAGTCCTCTTCTGTCTCATTTTGGGTCGTCTACGTAGTTGTAGGACAGGTGACCTCTCATATACCCTATTATCTTTATTTGATATAATTCTGCCGAGTGCAGCTATTCTTCGTGGTGTGGTGCTTGATTGTTTTTCAACGGTTCACACACACACACACACGCGCGCGTGCACGCACGCACGCACGCACACATTACTTATGTAACTATATGTCTATCCGTGCGTACGTTCGTCGCCTCGTTCCTACCACTATCCATATTTTTCCCCCGCGTTTCCATCCTGTTTCAGGATATTGCGGTCAACATCAGCATCTTTCAGCTGTATGTTCATTCCTAGGCTAGATTACGCTCATCAACACGCCACGACTTTCTGAGCGACCGACTCCATACTCTCATAAGTCACTGGCGCGACTCGAACATCTTCAAATTCTCGTGCGCTCACGTCAACCATGAGAGTATTCGGGATTACGGAGAAAGCTGCTAACCCCTCGACCAGGGAGACTGGCTACCCATATTTATCCATCTAATTATATATCTGCAGGTCTCCTGGTCTAGGATTACATGACTTTCTCCGTAATCCCGTATACTCTCGTAATTAACGTGACTTACGCGAGAATTGGTAGCGGTTCTCTCCGCGTCGGTAACTTACGGGGTATGTGAGCCGGTCGCTCAGAAAGCAATGACAAACTACTGAGCTTAATCTTGCCCAAAAATCCACAATCAGCTGAAAGATGCTGATGTTGACAGCGATGTCCTGTAAAAGGATATGGGAAAAAAAATATATCTGTATATCTGTCTGTCTGTATGTCAGTCTGACTCCCCCCTCCTTTTCTTTTCTTTTTCTTTTTATTTTTTATTTTTTCCATTTGTCTGGCTGTTTATCCAACTATTTATTTGATTATCCGACACTACTTCTCCGTTTGTCTAATCTGTCTGTTTGACTGCCTGCCTGCCTTTCAATCTATTTGTTCGTTTGCCTGTCTGCCTGTCTTTTAGACTGTCTCTGTGTCTAATAGTTGGTTCATCCATCCCGCAAGCTCGTTGACGATACAAATGTTATTGCTGACAATATACATAAATAATAAGGTTACAGAAGTCGGCATCTTTCTCCTAATGAGAAATAAAACCAGGGCATTTAAAGTAAGCTGTCATTCGTTATTTCTTATTTTATAATAACTATCTCATCGTATGTCACCTTAATGTAACTGCAGCGTCTGTTTTTGGCATGAGCGGGGTCGAGAGAGAGTTCGATGTCAGCTCTCAACGTTAGCTACGGGAGGGACAGTCTGACCAGCTACTCCTCCGTGAAGCACAGACATATCGATTGTAGAAGCCTTTGAGGCCACTACGACGGCTCGCATAAATAAACATACGAGAATTGTTTGGCGTTCATAGAAGTAGACACTATAGGACACACTAGACAAGATACACATTGAAAGCTATGGTTACCAACCGGTAAATACAGGAACTAGTACACTTGAGTGGATACACATTGAAAGCTATGGTTACCGACCGCTGACTGCAGAAACTAGTGTACTTGGGTGGATACACATTGATAGAGCTATGGTTACCGACCGCTGACTGCAGAAACTAGTATACTTGGGTGGATACACATTGAAAGCTATGGTTACCGACCGCTGACTGCAGAAACTAGTGTACTTGGGTGGATACACATTGATAGCTATGGTTACCGACCGCTGACTGCAGAAACTAGTATACTTGGGTGGATACACATTGAAAGCTATGGTTACCGACCGCTAACTGCAGAAACTAGTGTACTTGGGTGGATACACATTGAAAGCTATGGTTACCGACCGCTAACTGCAGAAACTAGTGTACTTGGGTGGATACACATTGAAAGCTATGGTTACCGACCGCTAACTGCAGAAACTAGTGTACTTGGGTGGATACACATTGAAAGTTATGGTTACCGACCGCAGACTGCAGAAACTAGTGTACTTGGGTGGATACACATTGAAAGCTATGGTTACCGACCGCTGACTGCAGAAACTAGTGTACTTGGGTGGATACACATTGAAAGCTATGGTTACCGACCACTGACTGCAGAAACTAGTGTACTTGGGTGGATACACATTGAAAGCTGTGGTTAACGACCGCTGACTGCAGAAACTAGTGTACTTGGGTGGATACACATTGAAAGCTATGGTTACCGACCGCTGACTGCAGAAACTAGTGTACTTGGGTGGATACACATTGATAGCTATGGTTACCGACCGCTGACTGCAGAAACTAGTGTACTTGGGTGGATACACATTGAAAGCTGTGGTTACCGACCGCTGACTGCAGAAACTAGTGTACTTGGATGGATACACATTGAAAGCTATGGTTACCGACCGCTGACTGCAGAAACTAGTGTTCTTGGGTGGATACACATTGAAAGCTATGGTTACCGACCGCTGACTGTAAAAACTAGTGTACTTGGGTGACTAACTGGTCATGCGCCGAGGTGCACCGGTGTCAGCAGCGAGGCGGCTTTGTCGTCATTTTGAGGTGACAGGTTCGAATCCTAGTCGATAATTATAGCTTTCAATGTATATGTTGTCCGGTGTGTCCTCTAGTCTCTACTTCATTCCTCTACTTCTATGAGCATCAATCAATACTCCCTCACGCACTCAGGCCTACGCACTGTGGTAGTCTTAATGATGAGCATACCCATAACTGGTTCTGCTATGGGGCATTTAAAAAAAGAAAAGATTATTGTTGTCATTGTATACACTTGTTAAAACATGTTGCTTGTTTCTCTTGAACGGAAGGAACTCGCTTGTTTCAAACGTCAGACCCAGCAGCAGTGCAGATGTCACGTGGACTTACAGGACAATTGACGCACGCGCGAGCGCACACGCACTCACATGCACAAACACACACATAAACAATCACACACAAAGCAAATACACACATACGAAAACACACGCCTTCACATAAACAACAGAATTGTGCCAATTTTCACTATATAAATAAATTATATGAAGTCAATCATTAAACAGGGAACATTCGAGACAATACAACATGACAATAAGATAGGAAATAGCAGTTCAAGAGAAATGGGGAAAAGTATGTTCATAGAAAGACACTGCATTGCTAAACAGACAGAGTAAATCTACTTGACCCCCCTTGAATCCGGTTAAATTTGATTATCTCATTTCTTGGAGCATTCTCGTGGCGTGTTGTCATGACAACCAGTATTTTTCCTTTTGTTCTTTATTACTCTTTTCATTTGAGTTGTTCAAACAATTTAATTCGTGCGTTTCTTCAACACAGGCTAAAGCAGTTTCCAATGCTCTTGGTTGTATTTCCCATGCGATCATTTACCCCCCCCCCCCCCCCACAAGTATCGTCATTACACGTATACGTTCCACGAGATTGAAAGTATATTCAGAAGGAAAGGTTGTGACCTAACTGTGTCTTTTAACATACACAAGTAGGATTTCTTTTTGACTGCTTCGGGAGAGGACCATATTACTTGAATATCCAAGGTCGGGAACTGAATTTCTATCAATTATGAGTGGATCAAAATTATCATAGGTTTTATCATTTATGATATTTTCATTATACTCTCTATGTGAATGTTGAGAATATTTGGGAAGATAATCAGCCTTGTCTTAATTCTGATTGCATCTCACATTAATTTGAAGTTTCAAAAGTTACTCTGACAGTTGCTTGTTGTTCGCGACGGACTGTTTAAGTTATATTGTTGTTCGCGATGGACTGTTTAAGTTATATTTTTCACAAATGCTGGAAAACTCCTGTATATCTTGATTTCTCACAAGTTGAGCTCAACTGAGGGCTTCACTGATGTCCTCAAAGCAAGTATAAAGATCTCAGTTTTACTCACTGCATTTCGTAAATATTGTTGTCGCAATGAAGATATGGACCATGAGTTATATTGTCTGAAAACCTTATAATTCATATTCTAACCTAATTCTAAATAAACATTCCAATCTAACTGTAATTGGAATTATCAACATACAGTGAAATAGAGAAATTATCTTTCAGTGGAAAAAATACTAGGCAAGAGAGTCAGAGGAAGACAAAAATAAATTATTTTGGAAGCTTAAACAAAAGATATATATATATATATATATATATATATATATATATATATATATATATATATATATATATATATATATATATATATATATAACATTGGCACCTTGCCGTCTTGACAGACGATAGTCTGTGCTTCAGAAAGGCATAATAACTATTACTTATGGCGGCAGCGAATGTGACTGATAAGGCCAATTCGCGATGTAAATGTTCGTCTACAGTGGGTGCATGTGAACACGTGGTCATTTCCACCATCATGCACCATCTTACGTCTCACACGCTCGGTGTGTGACTTATCTGCAATAATTTTCTCCTTTGTCTTTATTCCATTTCTGATGTTTGCCCTCCATGCAGTACGTTCAGCGGCGTCTTGCTCCTAATGTGCATTATCAATGCCTGTATCAATCATGTTCCGCTTACACACATCTTTGTATCGCAGTATAGGCCGACCCTGAGATCTCTTACCCATCTGTAATTCACCAAAAAAGATGTCCTTTGATATTCTACCATCATCCATCCTCCTAAGATGTCCTATCCATCTAAGTCTACGAAGACTTAGCATGGAATAAACCGTCACACAACCTGATCTTTCCAATACTTCAGTGTTTGTGATTTTGCCTTGCCACTTAATACCAAGAATTCCTCGCAGACACCGCATATGAAAGCTGTTTAAACGTTTCTCTTGGTGTGAGTAAGTTGTCCAGGTTTCACTGCCATAAAGAAGAGTACTAAGGACACGGACTTGATAGACAAGGACTTTTATTTTGACAGTAAACTTCCTGTTCTCCCAGACTCTTTTTCTTACCCTGTTCATTGTTGTTGCTACCTTACCAATTCAGATGTTGATTTCCTGATCTAGGGATAATTTGCTATTTACCACTTATCCTATATAGGTAAAATGGTCTACCAACTCTAGTTCGGCGTCGCCAATAAAGATTGATGGTACCCCATGTGTGTGCGCGCACACACACACACACACACCCACACACACACACACACATATATATATATATATATATATATATATATATATATATATATATATATATATATATAGGGTATTTGAAAAGTCTCACTACACTTTGCTTGTAGAATAATTTTGAAAGTACATGATCTCGTCAACAAATGTGCTAACCAATTCCTTAAATCAATCACAATAGTCACTGCTATGTTCTAACGCTGTTTTAGTGCAGCTGGAAAGTACCATTGAAGTATTCATTAAAACAGGTGTTGGAAATGTCCACCGCGGGCTTGAAGACATGACTGTACATTCATTTTCATATTGTCGAATACCTTCTGCAAATTGTCTGTTGTTATTTCCGCGTGTATCGACCGTCATTTTGAAATACTTGTTCAGCAAACAAACAAAAAAACAAAAAAATGCATCCTTCAGTTGATAACCCCATTCTGTTTGAACTGCAAAAAATTACTCCTTCAGAGGAAAGCCGATTGCTACGCATTGCTTCTCGATGGACTGTGAAGCATAGTTTTTATAACGTCATGTACTTAATTTTTTCAAATGTTGATTCTACATACAAAGTGTAGTGGGATGCGATCGCACACAATATAAATTATTGAAAAGTGTGCAAAAAGTTCAGAACTACCAAACACCATTTTGCACACTCACAGAACAATGGCCATCTTAGATATTAAACACACTGTTCAGAATAAAAAAAAAAAACACACAACTGTCCGTCTCATAATAGTGCAACTCTCTACGCTGATGAAAGTCGCTAGAAAGTTTAAGTTTACGCTTTAAAACTTAGCGTTTTTATTCATTTATCTTTAAACAAAAATAAATTTAAGGCATTATATCTAAGCAAAATCATGAACATGTCTCCTTCTATTTTTAAACTAGTATTTTAGGGTAAAGTTGAAGGCAACAATCAGCTCGGGGACTGCAAGATATTCACTGCCTCCTCACATTTCATTTCAACTTTACGGTGAGATATTTGTTTGGACGAATGTCCCCTGGCTGTCCTGAGAGGGACAGTTGAGTGTGGCGGGGGCAGTGGCAGGATTGTGGGTTGACTCTTCCGGAAGGGCTCCTGAACGGGGCTGATAGGGAGATCGGGTCGTCTTGTTGTGGCACCAATCCATACACCGATGACGAAAACAAGAAAGCGAACCTAGAGGAATACGGGCAGCTGACCGGGGGGACAACTTGAGACTGCACTTGAACTCTCTGCCTTTGCCTACATCGAGTCTTTAAAAGGACTGAACATGACCAGGACCAGCCCCGGCGAGGACAACACAAGAAACAATAAGCACATAGTAGTGCTGATAGAGAAAGTAATCAACAAACGAAAGACTGCGGAACCTAGTAGGCCCGACCAAGGACCGGTCTTTATCAGGACCAGCATAAGACAGAAAGAAAATAACTTTATCCGACGAACAGAGCGGAACCAAATAAAACCAGTATGAAGTAGGACTAACACAACTACGGATCTCAACAATAACCACCGCTGAGGAAGCAGGTTAGACGAGAACAAATTTGGCTTCTTTTTTTTTTTTTTTTTTTTGAAAATTGGAATTGGAATTGGAATATTCCTTTGGATCATTTCATTTTTACTTTCACCATAATGAATGACAAACAGCCAGACATTCCAATCCAATCCAGTTTTTGAGAAAAGTTGTTTCGTCCTCGTCGAACCGTTTTATTACCTGTGTTTGAGACAGTTTATCATCTAACACACTACCTAGAGTTCAGAGAGAGGGTATGAAGTTAAGGGGCTCCATAAATTAAGTATCTTAAAATAGTGATCTCAGAGGGAATTCAACCAGATATTGTCCAATTTGAACAATAATCCTCTACAACTAAGTACACATTACTGCATCGCTCAATGAATGAGTTTACAGGAAATACGAGAATTGCATTTATAGTACAAATACATTCGTGTCACAGCCTCACATTATACGGTAAACTAACATAAGTTAATATACACGGGCAAAGGGCTACAACTCCCGCCCAAGGGAAAGAAGTAAGACACTCGAAGGCCAGAGTAATCCAGAGCCTTCTCGAAGGACTGGTCAGTGAGTCCACTGTCCCGTGGACACTGATGTGGCCCGCCTATTGCGGGGTCCACGAGGAACTCGGACAGAGTTACCACCCGTGTCGGATTGCGACACGTGTGAACCGGCAGAGACAGACAGGACTTCGGCGAGGCAACAGGGCCTGCCTTAGAGGGACTTAGTAGTTCAGACCCATGTGTATTTAGGGTCATAGACATATGCTAGATAGTTTGCATAGAATGTTTGTTATAACCATGTATGATGTTAAACCACTGTGATAAGCAACTTATCAGTGCGGGCTTGTTAAACCCACTGCACCAATGCACTGTATACCTAACTGTCAATAAATGTTGCTATATTATAGTTAACGGAGTTATTGTTGCCTGTTTGAACCCGCTTTCGGATCCCCTAGAGATCCAACACTGTAACAGGCTTTTTGGGGGGCTAAGCTCCGGTTTTGGCACAAGCTTTACGTTCAGACGGCTATTATTTGCCAAGTAAAAAAATTAAGTAAATAATATCAAATTTATTATTGAACATATTCTTATAATTGTGCAGCTATCTAGTAATGAAATAGTATTAGTATTAGTCCCTCTGCAGATAAATGATTGATGTAAATACTATAAAATTTGACATGACTGTGACATTTACTTGACTGTTACTAATTTTTTTTTGATCCGACAAGCAGATTGTTCCGCGAGTTGTGGTGTATGTAACCTATCTTCCAACAGTGGCGAGAGAACGAGACAACATTCGCAAGTTCAGGAAATATAAGATGAGTTTCATATCATGCCCATTGCAACCCTAAGCGGTACTTATCATCCTCCATCCATGTAACATTATTGTTTTGCATTGATTTGTATGTATATTCATAACCTTGTAGCCAACAACACTTTGCATTTGTATTTGCACATGTAAACATCGAGGGAGATAACTAACTTTTCTACTCCCCAACATTTTTCTAAGGAATTTAACTTCATTAAAATTACCAACAAGTAAAAGACAAGATGTCTACGTTAGAAAAATGTATTGAGTTAGGTATGAAATTAGGTTATAAAGAAGAAAAAACTGTCAGAATGGGCACAGAAGACACACGCAGAGAACATTGCCCGTGAAGAAAGAGCGCTAGAACGGGAAGAAAAACAAAAGCAAATTGAAGCAGAAGAAAAGAAAATGCAATTGCAGGCAGAAGAAAAGAAAATGCAATTGCAGGCAGAAGAAAAGAAAATGCAATTGCAGGCAGAAGAAAAGAAACTGCAATTGCTGGCTCAAGAGAAACAAATGGAGCTTGAAGCGGCGGCTAAACTAGCCCAATTGAATGCCGATACACAATTAAGACTAAAGCAGATGGAGATTGATTCCAACGTAGAAATATCTGTAAATAAACTGAGAAGCAAGGAGGAGGAACAAAAATATAATAAGTATAAAGGCCTAGTGAAAGCATTTTGCTCAGGAGACTATCAGTGCATACCTGGAAAATTTTGAGTGTCTAATGTCCTACCATAAGATTATAAAATCAGATTGGGCATTTATTTTAATGAGAAACTTAGCTCTGGAACCCTTGAAAGTAATAGAGACAGTTCCACAGGATATGAGAAAGGATTATGATTACTTAAAGCAACGAATACTCCAACATTTCTCATTAGATACAGCAGGTTACCAACAACAGTTCGCAAAATTATCCCCACAACCTAACCAAACCTTCATTGACTACGTGTCTATGGTTCAGGATGTTTGCACAAAGTGGATTAACTCAGCTAAAACTAACAACAACCATGACAAACTAAAAGAACTCATTATTATTGACAAAATAGTTAGTACTATCCCAACACCTTTTGCTAAGTTATATGTCTGGAAGAAGGGTGTAGTGGAACTTGCCAATAACCTTTCGCTAAATCAACCTTCGAAAATAAGGATGATTGAGACATATTCAAAATGAGGTCTTCACAGCTGTTCATTGGCTCTGCATCTGTAGTGGTTATCGTATTTACCCTTCTATAGTCTACGCACAAACGGATTGTTTGGGCCTTCTTTTTCACAAGGACAATCGGTGAAGAATATTGGGACATAGATTTCTGAATTATTCTATTTTTCTCTAAATCCAAAATTTCTTTGTCTAAATTTGCTCTATAATGCAGAGGAATAGAATATGGTCTACATTTGACCGGTGTCAGATCTGTCAACACAATTGTATGTGTTATTTTGTCTCTCCTTAACGATTATAAATCTATCTTCTCTAACAAACCTGGACGGACTGACAAAATAACACATACAATTGTGTTGACAGATCTGACACCGGTCAAATGTAGACCATATTCTATTCCTCTGCATTATAGAGCAAATTTAGACAAAGAAATTTTGGATTTAGAGAAAAATAGAATAATTCAGAAATCTATGTCCCAATATTCTTCACCGATTGTCCTTGTGAAAAAGAAGGACCAAACAATCCGTTTGTGCGTAGACTATAGAAGGGTAAATACGATAACCACTACAGATTCAGAGCCAATGAACAGCTGTGAAGACCTCATTTTGAATATGTCTCAATCATCCTTATTTTCGAAGGTTGATTTAGCGAAAGGTTATTGACAAGTTCCACTACACCCTTCTTCCAGACATATAACAGCATTCGCAACACCTCTGGGGTTGTACGAATGGAGATATCTTCCATTTTGGCTCAAAAACGCTCCCGCCACCTTTGTCAGGTTAACTAGGTTGTTATTGCACGGCATCAAAGACGTGCAATCTTATATTGATGATATATGCATTCAATCTTCTAATATGACTTCTCACTTACTTACACTCCAACAAGTCTTTAACCAAATCTATCTTTTTGGACTTACTATCAAACCTTCCAAGGTTGAAATAGGCTATAAACAAATAGACTTCCTTGGTCATAGAATTTCTGAAGGCAAACTGTTGACAGATGATAAAATTGTTTCTAAAATTCTCAATCTAGAAGTTCCAACTACGAAGAAACAAGTTAGAAGTTTATTAGGTCTTATAAACTATTATGCTAAGTTTATACCAAATTGGGCAGAACTTACATCAGTTTTTTCCAACATGTTGACAAAAGATCATCCAGAAAAATTTTGTAAAAGTACCCGCTTAGAGGATGCAATATGCAGATTGAAATGCATTTTTTCTAATCCACCAGTATTACGATTACCAAACATCGATTTACCCTTTATTTTGACCACAGATTCGAGTGCTATCGCAATTGGTGGATGTTTAATGCAAGAAGTGAAAGGAGTGAGACACCCAATTCTCTACGTGAGCCGTAAGCTGAAGAAAGCAGAGACCCATTATTCAACGGTGGAATTTGAGGCATTAAGTCTATTATTTTGTATGCTCAGATTATCTAAATTCCTCTTAGGTTCCCACTTCGTTGTACTCACCGATAACTCGCCATTGTTGGTGCTGAAGCAAGGTGTCCCGAAAAACCATCGTTTACAAAGATGGTGTCTTCTTCTTCAAGATTTCGACTTCGAAATCCGACATATCAGAGGCACTGACAACATTATTGCTGATATTTTATCACGGCAAACGAATGCACCATCAGACTAACAGTAGTTACATTAACAATTCGCCATACAAGAAGCTGTGATAATTTTATTCTGTGGCATAGAACAGTGTACCTCTACACCTGCTAGAGAACTTTCATTTAGAAGAAATATCACCCAAGTGAATAGGTTACGTATAACACCTACAAATATGACACGTTAAGAACCCTATACTACCGATCACCAAAAGCTCTATAAACATTCCGAGCGAGACATTATGTGTGAAATGAATTCAACCAGTGAACTGACATTGATCATGAAAGCATTAAGAACACTTCATACTCGACATTGAGAACATTCCATACTTGCTGTTGCTAAGAGACTTTGCAAACAGCCAAAAGAGAACTACGACGATTACAACACTCAAGAAACAGCCATACTAACTGTTAACATTCATGGCACGACACGCTGACAACAGGAGGACAACGCGCACATCATCGTTGGATTTAGTTACTTAGTTAATTAATTAGTTTAGTATTGAATATGTATTATATTTGTATTGAAGTATGTATATAAAATATGTCAACCTGTAATTTGTACATTTTCTACCATAATATTACATGTATTTCCACTCATAGGCGAAAGATTTTTCCTATGCAATTTTCTCTATGTAATTTATAAACCATTTTTGAGTCATCGTAAAAAAAATTACGTAGTATTGTAAAGGGAACATATCGCCTATTCCATTTTTTCTAAGGGCAATAACACTTACCTCAACTTTACTTATATATTTTAACGAAATACTATTTTGAATGAAAGATGTGTGAATGACAGGGTGAATGAATTAAATGAGAGCGATATACTGAGCGGACAAATTGTACGCAAAACGTATTTATTTTAATTTGTCTGCGTCTTTCATGTTAATTGTATTACTTGTCTAAATTGTGGATACATGTTTAGTAGTTAGTTTAGTACTCTTAGTTTAGTATTTAGGATACTACATCTAAGCACCACTGTTTGGAATGCCTGATCATGCATTACACACATTGGGGTAATTCATGATTAAGGATATCCCAACTCGTGACGCTTGGAGATAAGCCACACATGCAACACACACTTTACATCAAACTCGAAACTGAACACTATCAATTAAAATCACAGTCACTTTATTAGAAGCAACTACTTAGTCCACACACTAACAAGCCAACAGGGACACATGTAGTCAGATGGGATAAAATAACAGCGTAACTACATATTCAGCATTATACAACATACGAGAGTAAAAGTGTATTGAAATGCACACACAGAACAAGATTTGCAGGTGTACTTAATTAGCCAAGACTTGTGTCTTGTTAATCCTCTCTAATACAGAGGTTAATTATCTTGGTATCAGTGGGATACTTTGAGAAGGACGGGTTGTAGAAACAACTAGGAAACGTCACGTAACTTCGGTCAGATAAGCATTTTTAAGGACACAGGAGAGAGAGACCTCTTCAGCAAATCAGAGAAGTGGTGTATGGGAGAATACATGAGTGTTGATGCCAATGTGTAGGTTACCAAGTTACTGTCAACCAAACTACAAACACCGATTTAATGTGATTCTGGGACAGAATTAGTGCAGAACTAATTACCTTATAACAACCCATCAAATCAGGGGAGAGGGGGGAATCCTGTCACAGCCTCACATTATACGGTAAACTAACATAAGTTAATATACACGGGCAAAGGGCTACAACTCCCGCCCAAGGGAAAGAAGTAAGACACTCGAAGGCCAGAGTAATCCAGAGCCTTCTCGAAGGACTGGTCAGTGAGTCCACTGTCCCGTGGACACTGATGTGGCCCGCCTATTGCGGGGTCCACGAGGAACTCGGACAGAGTTACCACCCGTGTCGGATTGCGACACGTGTGAACCGGCAGAGACAGACAGGACTTCGGCGAGGCAACAGGGCCTGCCTTAGAGGGACTTAGTAGTTCAGACCCATGTGTATTTAGGGTCATAGACATATGCTAGATAGTTTGCATAGAATGTTTGTTATAACCATGTATGATGTTAAACCACTGTGATAAGCAACTTATCAGTGCGGGCTTGTTAAACCCACTGCACCAATGCACTGTATACCTAACTGTCAATAAATGTTGCTATATTATAGTTAACGGAGTTATTGTTGCCTGTTTGAACCCGTTTTCGGATCCCCTAGAGATCCAACACTGTAACAATTCGATGTGTGGCATTTTAACAGATTAGTTAACGTTATGATATTTGAATGTCATATCAAATAAGCTGAATAAATGATTACTTATATGTACATATTATCAATTAGGTTAAAGACAATATTAAAGTGTGTAATCGGTTAAATATTTTATATGTGTACGCTTCATGGTCACAGTATAATAATACCGCTACATAATAATAATATAATAACAATAACACCACTAATAATAAATACGTGAAAACATCCAAAAACCATGTGTACATGTTACCTAGAAAAGCAAGGGCGGTATGTACACATTACCACTGAAACAGAACATATAAATTTACTTACTTCATGAAGAAATTTACACAGAAATAGAATACTCTAGAAATACAAATCAAACGAATTATGGATTCGATAGATCGTGGTAACTATTTATGGAGATATATACACGCTCAGCAATTGCAAGCAACCTGTTTACTCAATGATTCTGTTAACGGAAGTCACGCCATTTCTCAAAATGCTAAACTTCCGTGGCGTCTGGAGTGGTATTTCGTGTTTGCTTTTTTTCTTGAGTATTTTTCACTGTTATTTGAAGACATCAAATGTGTACATCTCACTCATTTATTTTAATGAACTAAAGTTACTAATTACGACAGAAAACATACTAATAAATATAAGTGATTTAGAACAAGCATCTTCTCCTTGGCATCATGATTCATGGACCATGTGACACTCACTAAGAAAGAAAACCCGTGCGTTTGAACAGATTCGGTGCCAAACAAAGGTAGGTTTGGACCAAACACAAATGGATAGCGGAAAATAGGGGCGTATTACGGTTATAACTTAAACAGTTGTTAATATGGTAGCATACATGTTGTATTATATATCAAATTAAAAGGGTTTGCATAAGAAAAAACTACTATATATAATTTGAATAACGAAGACACAAACCATATATAGTATGATTTATTGCCTTGCACATTTCACTGCATCTCGTCAGGTACTTACTGCAGATGTCACATAACGTAGAGTAAACTAATTAGATTCATCGTTCAAGCTGAAATATACACAAATTATCACAGTAATATCAGTTGTTTACCATGGTAATTTTAAATTGACTATCATGTCTTTCTGTTTGCACAAAATAGATTGTGCAGATGGATCATTATCGCTTCTGCAAACTTTAACAAACGACTATTTTGTGTATGAAACAACACGCGAAAGCGCTGTCTCTATCATTGACATGACCGGTTTCCAAGACATGACGTGCAATGGACGACGCTGGAAGTTTATAATTGTGATGTGTCACACTTCCAATGATCCCATTGCTTGTGTGTAGTTTCTTGTCAATCCATTTTGGTATGTGTTCAACAATCCTGGTGTGTAACTGCTTCTCTTTTCGGCCAATGTAGGCACCTGCATGTGAATTGGTAAATGCAATTAGATGTTTCGTACAGAGGGGTAGGTTCTTTTATTTCTGAGGTGGGAATATATGTGGTTCTGTACCCAATAACTGGAGTTGCAGCACAGAATATTCGGCCAACTGCTGTAACGAGCCGGTCCTGTAGACGTTGCATTACGTCATCCCCTCAAAAGGTTAGCTGTATAAATACCTTGAGCTTAGGGACCATAATTGTGTCTGATTTTGGTTTCCGCTGTTGGCAGTGGAGCTTTATAAATCCTGTGGAGTACCCATTCAGGTGTAAGACATTCTTAAGAGTTTCAATTTCTTCCGTCAGTGTGTTCTGGCTACATGTCTTCCTAGCACGGTCAAACAGGGTTCTCACTAAGCCCCGTTTGTACTGGACAGATGCGAAGCTATGAAAATTTAAGTATTGGCCAGTCCATGTTTCTTTGCGGTAAACTGTTCTTTGAATTATGCCGTCTGCTCTACGTCTCATTAGGATATCCATATACTATATATAAGCCCATGGCAGATACAGAAAGTATCACGATTAATCTTCCTATGGCACCTAATGAGTTAACGTGCATGATACAGACACCTTATTGTGATATTCTGGACTAGGAGGAAGACAACAATACTGGCATTCCCAATAATGGGAACATGGAAGAAAACAATACTGGCATTCCCAATAATGTGAACATGGAAGAAAGCAATACCGGCATTCCCAATAATGGGAACATGGAAGAAAACAATACTGGCATTCCCAATAATGGGAACATGGAAGAAAACAATACTGACATTCCCAATAATTGGAACATGGAAGAAAACAATACTGGCATTCCCAATAATGGGAACATGGAAGAAAACAATACTGATATTCCCAATAAAGGGAACATGGAAGAAAACAATACTGACATTCCCAATAATGGGAACATGGAAGAAAACAATACTGACATTCCCAATAATGGGAACATGGAAGAAAACAATACTGACATTCCCAAAAATGGGAACATGGAAGAAAACAATACTGGCATTCCCAATAATGGGAACATGGAAGAAAACAATACTGGCATTCCCAATAATTGGAACATGGAAGAAAACAATACTGGCATTCCCAATAATGGGAACATGGAAGAAAACAATACTGGCATTCCCAATAATGGGAACATGGAAGAAAACAATACTGACATTCCTAATAATGGGAACATGGAAGAAAACAATACTGGCATTCCCAATAATGGGAACATGGAAGAGAACAATACTGGCATTCCCAATAATGGGAACATGGAAGAAAGCAATACTGGCATTCCCAATAATGGGAACCTGGAAGAAAACAATACTGACATTCCCAATAATTGGAACATGGAAGAAAACAATACTGGCATTCCCAATAATGGGAACATGGAAGAAAACAATACTGACATTCCCAATAATGGGAACATGGAAGAAAACAATACTGACATTCCCAAAAATGGGAACATGGAAGAAAACAATACTGGCATTCCCAATAATGGGAACATGGAAGAAAACAATACTGGCATTCCCAATAATTGGAACATGGAAGAAAACAATACTGTCATTCCCAATAAAGGGAACATGGAAGAAAACAATACTGGCATTCCCAATAATGGGAACATGGAAGAAAACAATACTGACATTCCCAATAATGGGAACTTGGAAGAAAACAATACTGGCATTCCCAATAATGGGAACATGGAAGAGAACAATACTGGCATTCCCAATAATGGGAACATGGAAGAAAGCAATACTGGCATTCCCAATAATGGGAACCTGGAAGAAAACAATACTGACATTCCCAATAATTGGAACATGGAAGAAAACAATACTGACATTCCCAATAATTGGAACATGGAAGAAAACAATACTGGCATTCCCAATAATTGGAACATGGAAGAAAACAATACTGGCATTCCCAATAATTGGAACATGGAAGAAAACAATACTGGCATTCCCAATAATGGGAACATGGAAGAAAACAATATTTTCATTCCCAATAATGGGAACATGGAAGAAAACAATACTGGCATTCCCAATAATTGGAACATGGAAGAAAACAATACTGGCATTCCCAAAAATGGGAACATGGAAGAAAACAATACTGGCATTCCCGATAATTGGAAAATGGAAGAAAACAATCCTGGCATTCCCAATAATGGGGACATGGAAGAAAACAATACTGGCATTCCCAATAATGGGATCATGGGAGAAAACAATATTTTCATTCCCAAAAATGGGAACATGGAAGAAAACAATACTGGCATTCATAATAATTGGAACATGGAAGAAAACAATCCTGGCATTCCCAATAATAGGGACATGGAAGAAAACAATACAGGCATTCCCGATAATGGGATCATGGAAGAAAACAATACTGGCATTCCCAATAATGGGAACATGGAAGAAAACAATATTTTCATTCCCAATAATGGGAACATGGAAGAGAACAATACTGGCATTCTCAATAATGGGAACATAGAAGAAAACAATACTGGCATTCCCAATAATGGGTACATGGAAGAAAGCAATACTGGCATTCCCAATAATGGGAACATGGAAGAAAACAATACTGGCATTCCCAATAATGGGAACATGGAAGAAAATAATACTGGCATTCCCAATAATGGGAACATAGAAGAGAACAATACTGACATTCCCAATAATTGGAACATGGAAGAAAACAATACTGGCATTCCCAATAGTGGGAACATGGAAGAAAACAATACTGGCATTCCCAATAATGGGAACATGGAAGAAAACAATATTTTCATTCCCAATAATGGAAACATGGAAGAAAACAATACTGGCATTCCCAATAATGGGATCATGGAAGAAAACAATATTTTCATTCCCAAAAATGGGAACATGGAAGAAAACAATACTGGCATTCCCAATAATTGGAACATGGAAGAAAACAATCCTGGCATTCCCAATAATAGGGACATGGAAGAAAACAATACAGGCATTCCCGATAATGGGATCATGGAAGAAAACAATACTGGCATTCCCAATAATGGGAACATGGCAATATTTTCATTCCCAATAATGGGAACATGGAAGAGAACAATACTGGCATTCTCAATAATGGGAACATAGAAGAAAACAATACTGGCATTCCCAATAATGGGTACATGGAAGAAAGCAATACTGGCATTCCCAATAATGGGAACATGGAAGAAAACAATACTGGCATTCCCAATAATGGGAACATGGAAGAAAATAATACTGGCATTCCCAATAATGGGAACATAGAAGAGAACAATACTGACATTCCCAATAATTGGAACATGGAAGAAAACAATACTGGCATTCCCAATAGTGGGAACATGGAAGAAAACAATACTGGCATTCCCAATAATGGGAACATGGAAGAAAACAATATTTTCATTCCCAATAATGGAAACATGGAAGAAAACAATACTGGCATTCCCAATAATGGGATCATGGAAGAAAACAATATTTTCATTCCCAAAAATGGGAACATGGAAGAAAACAATACTGGCATTCCCAATAATTGGAACATGGAAGAAAACAATACTGGCATTCCCAATAATGGGATCATGGGAGAAAACAATATTTTCATTCCCAAAAATGGGAACATGGAAGAAAACAATACTGGCATTCATAATAATTGGAACATGGAAGAAAACAATCCTGGCATTCCCAATAATAGGGACATGGAAGAAAACAATACAGGCATTCCCGATAATGGGATCATGGAAGAAAACAATACTGGCATTCCCAATAATGGGAACATGGAAGAAAACAATATTTTCATTCCCAATAATGGGAACATGGAAGAGAACAATACTGGCATTCTCAATAATGGGAACATAGAAGAAAACAATACTGGCATTCCCAATAATGGGTACATGGAAGAAAGCAATACTGGCATTCCCAATAATGGGAACATGGAAGAAAACAATACTGGCATTCCCAATAATGGGAACATGGAAGAAAATAATACTGGCATTCCCAATAATGGGAACATAGAAGAGAACAATACTGACATTCCCAATAATTGGAACATGGAAGAAAACAATACTGGCATTCCCAATAGTGGGAACATGGAAGAAAACAATACTGGCATTCCCAATAATGGGAACATGGAAGAAAACAATATTTTCATTCCCAATAATGGAAACATGGAAGAAAACAATACTGGCATTCCCAATAATGGGATCATGGAAGAAAACAATATTTTCATTCCCAAAAATGGGAACATGGAAGAAAACAATACT
The DNA here is from genome assembly GCA_963921405.1 of Cepaea hortensis. NCBI lineage: Eukaryota > Metazoa > Mollusca > Gastropoda > Stylommatophora > Helicidae > Cepaea > Cepaea hortensis. The sequence goes on along the minus strand of OY992882.1, from coordinate 60,504,441 downwards.
GGCATTCCCAATAATTGGAACATGGAAGAAAACAATCCTGGCATTCCCAATAATGGGGACATGGAAGAAAACAATACTGGCATTCCCAATAATGGGATCATGGAAGAAAACAATACTGGCATTCCAAATAATGGGAACATGGAAGAAAACAATATTTGCATTCCCAATAATGGGAACATGGAAGACAACTGGATAATAAAGAGCACCATGTATGGGAAGTTAGAATACTTCGCCCGTAGTAAAAGTCACATTAGTTAGAAAGAACAGCGATGGAAGGCAGAGTTGCGGGAATTGCGTGGAACGATCATGCTGGAGGTGGCCACAGGACACTGAAGACACCTTTGACATGAGGTAGGGAGACTGCAAGGGAGCGGGAATTTTTAAGGCCTTCATGAGATGGCATTCTGTCAAAGATCTTTTAGGGCCGTGCCGAGAGCAGCGTTCTGTAGAGAATCTTGTAGGGCCGTGCCGAGAGCAGCGTTCTGTAGAGAATCTTGTAGGGCTGTGCTGAGAGCAGCGTTCTGTAAAGAATCTTTCAGGGCTGTGATGAGAGCACCGTTCTGTAGAGAATTTTTTAGGGCTGTGCTGAGAGCAGCGTTCTGTCGAGAATCTATTAGGGCTGTACTGAGAGCGACGTTCTGTCAAGGATTTCTTAGGGTCATGATGAGAGCGACGTTCTGCCGAGGATCTTTTAAAGACGTGCTGAGAGCAGCGTTTTGTAAACAATCTTTCAGGGCTGTGATTAGGGCGATGTTCTGTCGATGATTTCTTAGGGCCATGGTGAGAGCGACGTTCTGCCGAGGTTCTTTTTTACTGTTATCATAACTTACTCATAGTGTCATTAGGATTGAGAGAAATCCCATCTTACAGAAGTTATGTGGAAAGAAGACAAAAATCAATGATCACCAGAGGGTTTGTTTGATTAGGAAAGCTCTAAGTCGTCCACTAACCGTTTTTCCATAAGTCTGTCTGAGCCAGTGTCATTACAGGCTTAAATGTCACAATCTTCTTCATGGATGGAGGGACATAGAGAGATCTTCCCTGCCTGGACACTGAGAAGACGTTGGGACATATTAAGACTTTTGTTTGGAGTAGAGATGAGGACGGGGCTGTCACGAATACATGAAAATGTTGTTGGAGTAACAGCCATATACAAGATGTGTGCAGTACCATTAGCAGTATCTTCAGATGAAAAATTTTTCACACAAATGAATGGTATGGGGTTGGCAGTACTAAGAATAGACATGAACAAATAAATAAAAGAAAGTCCATTATGTGAACTAATAAATAAACCATATATATTCCAAATATAATCCGGAAAATTAAACATAATAAATTTAGCTGCATGTCCTTTATCGGACGTTGCAATCAACACCGGCATACGTTATTTGATTGTTATTTTACAAAGCAATTTTTACGTTAAGTAGTTTGCCGTTGCTTTCAGAGCGACCGACGCTCATACCGTCAAATTCATCAACGAAAGAAAGCCTGCTTTCAAATCGTTGCGGCTGTTTACAAACTCGATCCCCGTATGTCGGGGAATGGCCAAACGCGTTCATGCCCCACCCTATCCCCTCCCCACCCCTAAGTCACAGCACGGGCTAATAAGCAGCACAGTAGCTGCCACATTGGTTCACGAGATTACCGTGTTGTGCAATGTTATGCCAGGTTAATCTTATCCTATACTGTTCAACAACAACAAAACAGACGCAACATTTTTGGTGTTACTTTAATAAAAGATATTCCCTGATTGATCATCAGTCAATCTATGGACTGTGTCCATTAGGTCATTAACTTCTCGTGGTTACCTGAATTGTACTCACCTCATGATTCGTGAGGTCATGAAAGAGGTCAAGGTCAAAACAACATTTTTGACAATAACTCGTGACAGGTTCATGATAATCCCGTGAAACTTACTCAATACAAAACTATCTGACCATATTATTTAATGCCTATAAAAGATTGACGATCCTCGAATAAAGTCAGTTGAAAATTCAATGCGCAAGTATGGCTCATCTCACTATAGAACAACGACTCACCATCATTGGACGTTTGCAGTCTGGACAGTCACAAAATGTAGCAGCCAGAGAATTTAATATGGTTAGAAGCACCATTAGTCGCCTATGGAGGCAATTTCAAGAAACTGGCTCAGTGGCTGACTGACCGCGCAGTGGAAGACTCAGAATCACAACTGCTGTCGAAGACCGCTTCATACGACTGCGTCAACTTAGGAATCAGTTTTAGTTTTAGTTAGTTTAGTTTTAGTCGATGGATCAACATCACGGCACACGGGTGCAACCCATAAGTGCTCCGTTCTTCTCCTAACTCAAACCTGAGTCTGGAGAAACTCAGCTCAATGCACGAACTCCGTTGCATCGGCGAGGATCCTGAAATACTTTGGGTAGATTTTTAATCTCGAAATTTTGCCCAGGCAGCGCCGTTAGGCTACTCTTTTTCGATTTCCAACTGCCAAGGGAATTTTTACGTGCGCAACAATACACACGGACGTCCAATCTCACTACCAAGAGACCAGGGGAAATTTTATTACTGGAAGTCCAGGTGGATTTTTTTAAATAAATCCCGGTCCTCACCGGGGCCTGAACCCGGGACCTCCAGCACTCGAGGCGGACACCATACCTCGAGACCATTCAGCCCCCCCCCCCCCCACCTTAAGAATCGATTTGCATCTGCGTCCTCCAAGTCCAGTCAATGCCAGGATCAAACGGTTAAGAACTGGCTGCACGACGCTGGTCTTTGAGCTAGAAGACCCTACAGAGGTCCTGTTCTTACCGACCGGCATTGTCAGAAGTGACTGTAGTGGGCGAATAAGCATCGTCAATAAAATGTTGGTTCAAGTTTGCAATTGAAACTGCAATAATGTTGCGTGTCTGTATTTTTTTAAAATTTTCAACAGGATAGAATGGTATGAAGATGCTTATAAACATTGCTCCAGCATAAATCTCTAGCTTTGTGACTGCCAATGACAATAAATGTCCTGCCCTCCCATTGACTTGTGTAAAACGTGGTGATATGTTATTATATTATTGGTGATTATATTATAAGTTTTAATGTCTGCTGCCAAATTTGGAAATTAGACACAAATATCTGAAGATTTTCTTGAAACTGAATAATGTATGTTGTCTTCCCCTGAAGCTTCATGCCCAGCTTATTAACCTGGTCAAAATGTCTGCTAAATGAGCAACTATATCTAGCAAGCTGCATCATTTGTCTTCATAATGTCACATTTACCGTGAACTTACAGAACCTATTTTATATTTCAACCCACAGACATGATAAACATAATGTCCTTTCACAACCATAGTGGCGAAGAAACGCATGCTTTTACTTAGCTATTTAAACATTTGAGCACCTGTTGAGCAAACCATGTCATTGGACAAATGGCACCTATACTAAAGAAAAAATACGTCACAATAGATACTAAACAGCACTCTACAACACAATATTCCTACCAACTCTTTACTACTAATGCCAAACCTGGACAATGTCAGAAAATAGAGAAAAGAAAAATTACAACAACTTAAATGAGATTCCCGAAAAGAATACTCAACATATCAAGAAGAGAGAAAATTAGAAATGACGAAACCAGGACTAAAGTGGGGTGGATGGGCGCTATAGGAGCGCATCTTAAAACAGCAATTTAAATGGTTTGGCTATAACTAGGTACCAGCTAACAGTAGACCACAACAAGCAATAATGTACAGACCAAATGGACCCAGAAGAAGAGGCCGACCATGTAAAAGTGGACAGAGGAAATAGCAGAGTCCATAGAAATCTCGAAATGAAACCCATAAGACTGCCCAGAAATGCATACAATTCAGGAGTTAGGTTTGCGGTGCTTTAAAGTACCCGCAACTAACTTTTAACTATGCAATTATCAAAGAACCGCCCGTTTCTATTCCAGTATTGTAAACAAGATGTGGTGCTGGGTCATATTTTCTTCACAAAACTAAGCTCATGGAATAATGTTGTCCCCAGCAAACCCGCTACTTTAATTCTTAAAACGTGTTCTTATACCCATCGTTGAAGACTGTCGTGATCCCGGAATCACTTGACAATAAAGTAGCCCGCCGCGACATGGATTTGAGACCTGGATCTCGATTGAGGAATGCGAGCACACAAACCACTGTGCTGCAGAGAATGCATTCTGAATGTGTACAGAAGGAAATACAAGATGTTATACTCGAAGTAAGTTCGAGTAGCCCGCGTGTAAAATGAGTTCAAGTGGCCCTCGGGTGAATTAAAAGTGTACAACTTAAAATCTGCTGGATGCTGCAAGCACCCAAGGTTAGGTTATTGATCGCCGGTCTCATTAAGTTGGACGTGGGCATGTGACAGATTCACTGACTCCTCGTGGCACGGGAAAGTACGGAATGGGAACTGGTCGGGAATGCTGCTCTATTTGTCGTGCGTGTCCTCGCTGCATACCGACTGTGTTCAGTGGAAGGTGTCCACTGGTACTTGTGTTTTATTTTCACGTAATTTGTTCTCTGCCGGTCTCTCTGGCTGTGGGGTTACAACACTTTCTCTCTGTAATCCCGTTTATCACGCAGAGTCTCGCAGCGGAGCGAGAACTGAGGTGGTTCGACCCCCGCTCGTGACTTGCGGATACTGAGCCGGCCGCTCAGAAAGCAATGGCAAACTACTGAGCGTAATCTTGCCAAGAGATCAACAGACAGCTGAAAGATGCTGCTGTTGACAGCTAAGTCCTGTAAAAGGATACGCAAAACATTTAATTTGTTCTCTGTTCATTTCGTGTCCCATTCTTGATAGATGAATAGAGATCGAATCCGGATATTGTTGCTGATCACACCAGTTATCATGGTCATCCCCATCAACAACATTATCGTCATCTTGATCATCACCGTCATCATTGCCTGTATCGTCATCGCCGTCATTATTATCATAATCATTATCATAATCATTATCATAATCATTATCATCATCATCATCATCATCATCATCATCATCATCAATACCACTATAATCAGCATTACCGTTCTATCATTGAGAATATATCATGTGATACCTGCGATACGCCCAAACCTAGTCAGGGTTCGACATTTCATTAATGACTGATCAAGCATACAAATGGGGCAATTCTCGCTAACATTAAAGATCAACTGAACAGAAGGGCTAAATACGTTGAGGAATTCTTGAATCGACCAGTCACAGAAGACCCACCAGATATCCATTCAGTAGAAGTGGAGCTCCCTCGTGTCTTACCCAAACCCAAAGAAGAAGCAACGAATTTTCATATTGAAACTTACCACGCTTGTCATCAGTAGCGACTAAGGGGGATACCATCCGTGTGCTACCGGGACGAAGCAAAGAATAGCATCACACTTTAACCTACTTTGCATGTCGTAAGAGGCGATAAATGAGGGTTGGGTTTTGGGACTTCTTCTTGCCATAGAAAAACTTTAGCGATAAAATCCAACCAATCATGAACAAGTCAAATAATGAACATGGAATAACTAAGCAAACCGAAATGAAAAGAGAATCTTCTAGAAGAGGTATGGTACGATGCGGAGAAAGCCTCATGGAGTCCGGATCGCTGATTGTCTCCTTCTCACCTAGGAAACCTCCAGAATTGGCAGCTGGAATGTTAGGATTATGTATGAACCGGGTAAGACAGCACAGGTGGTGAAGGAGATGAAACGCTGCGACACTGGAATTTTGGAGTATGTGAAATAAAGTGGACAAGAACAGGCACACAATTTCAAGCACAAGTTAAAAAGTTCTGTTCTCAGGTAATACAGAGGACAATGTCCCCTACACAGAAGAAGTGGCCCTAATGTTATCCAAAAGGGCCCAAGAAGCACTAGTAGCATGGGAAGCAGTCAGCTAGAGAATTTTTTTTTTTCTGAAGACGATAGACATAAATATAATTTGAATAACGAAGACACAAACAAATTATTGCACGATTTATGGCCTGGCATATGTCGATGCATTTCGTCAGGTACATACTGCAGAAATTAAACAACATAAAATAAAGTAAGTCTAGTTAATTTACTTTATGTTGTGTGATTTCTGCAGTATGTACCTGACGAGATGCAGCGAAATATTCCAGACAATACATCGTGCAATCAATTGTTCGTGTCTTCGTTATTCGAATATACTTGTAATTTATTGTTGCGTACCCACAAATGATAAAACATGTTTTCAGTTCGTTTAGAGAACAGTTGTATATGCGGTGTTGTTTCGTAGGATCATCTTCAATACACATGGCTCAGTCCCAATGTTCTATCTCCAAGAACACAAAATAGGACCAGGGCACTGAGTTCATCATATGCTCCATCTACAAGAATGGCAATGTTTGTATACAAGAATCATACTTGCTAAAAATATGTGTGTGTGTGTGTGTGCACGTGAGCGTGTACGTGTGCGTGTGCTATTTGTGCGTGTGTTATGTGTGTGTGTCTGTGTGCCTGTGTGTGCCTGTGTGTGCCTGTGTGTGTCTGTGTGTGCCTGTGTGTGCCTGTGTGTGTCTGTGTGCCTGTGTGTGCCTGTGTGTGCCTGTGTGTGTCTGTGTGTGCCTGTGTGTGTCTGTGTGTCTGTGTGTGTCTGTGTGTGTGTCTGTGTGCGTGCGCGCGCGCGCGTGCGTGCATGCGTGTGTGTGTACACACACAGCGTTTCTAGTTTCTACATAATTTCCCCGAGGAAGTGGCCATGTAACCTGCGCTTTATGACTGACACAAGACTCGGATGTTTTATAATGGCGCTTCTAAATGTTCATTTTTGTCTTAGAAACTAGGCAGTGGACCTGACTATTCAGCAGATTAAATCGGACTGACACTGCTACATTATTGGGAATTATTGGTTAAACAGAAAGGCCAGTTTTTTTTTTTTTTAAATATTCCAAGTGCAATAACAATCACAACAACAGAAATTACGTTCCTGAGAAGAATACTCAACGTATCAAGAAAAGATGAGATCAAAAATGAAGAAATCAGGACTAATGTGGGGGTTAAAGCAGCACTAGATTTTATTAGAAAGCAGCAAGTCTAATGGTTTGGCCATGCAAGTAGGTTACCAGTCAACAGCATACCACAACAAGCAATGATGTACAGACCAGATGGAAACAGAGGAAGAGGCCAACCACGTAAACGTTGGACAGAGGGAATAGCAGAGTCTATGGGAATATCGATATATGAAGTGCATAATCGGGCACTCTCACGAAGTTTATACTTCACCTCGACACCGCAAGGTACAAGAGGAACATGATGAGATGAGAGATTCCAAGTGCTAGGATATAACCATATGGTCTCCGTCTTAAAGAACTAAAACTCCACACTGCACCTCCACACGCTAAAGCATAGACGACGGTGGTCTTAAGCAGCTCTGGGGACGGAAAATCCAGCGGGATAAGTGACACACTTGGAGTAATTCTGGCTATTTAGTCTACGAAGTAGAATACTCACTTACCCTAGCAATCTATACTATTGCTCTAGATTGCGGACAATCACAATGAAGTGGACGCGGAGAATCAAGGAAAAACTGCAACATTATCAAACATTACTGACGCTATGGAGTTGTTACTCATTTTAGCCGTAAAGTAGCAAGAGCAAACTGAGTTTAAAAACTGATAAATGGAACATTTGTGGAAATATAAAATAACACAGAGGACTTCCTGAAGTCACAATACTAATGCGAATGGTTTGTCACATCCTAAGGCACGAAGAAACACCAAAGTCAGTACTAGAAGGCAAACTAATGGGAAAAGAGAAAGAAGTAGGCTAAGAAAACATATATAAACAAGGCATGCACCGATCTATCAATGCAGACTGCATGGAATTAAATAGAGCAGCACAGTAGAGGCGGATATTGAATAGAAAGATTGGGAAACCTTAAGAATGCCCTGGGAATGCACAACATGATGCTGATGATGATGGGATTATAACAGGATGTCTTTTTACTTAGGCCAGAGAGCCACTTCTGTAAACCGCTTCGACCCTTGGTTATAAGATAGACAGATTACAATAATTCCGTCATTTTCCAGCTGTCACGAACATCGACGACGAAATAGTTGTCAGGATTCTTTGTCAGAAAACGTGACTTGAGAAGAAGATGCCCGTTTACGTCGGATAACCCTGGACCAATAATATTTCTGGAAATAACCTTACAGTATTTAAGGCCAGGGTTTCCAGAAGCCGACGATCGATGGAGCTGAGAAAACAACACAGCTTTAATAGCTGAGAAATACTTCCGAAGACGGCAAAAATCAATCACTTTGTCTGTGATGTAGTGTGTTCAATGCTACTTGCGAGCCAACTTCAGCTTCTCAAGGAAGAACTGTTTGGCGTCAAGAATGATGTTGAGGCAACAGTGTTCAAGTTTTGTTTGCTGCCGGTGGCTAATACTATGTCTATTACTTTTATCGACACGCTCAGTTGGTCGCCGACATTGTTTCTTTGATAATTATATATTTTACATGCAAACAACAAAACAGGTTACACGGACATTTCCCGATGCCTTGAGGCGTACTGGGTACATGGTGTTAGCCTCATAATTCTGTAGCTCAATCGGAGCTCGATAGTTCATGTGTTCAATACCACTCCGGTGGCCTTTACTTCCCAGGACATTTCCTGAACCCATTTTAGGCTGGGACGACCCATGAACCCAGATCAATTAAATGCAGCTATTTAAGAAATAAACCCACCTTAATGGGGATTTGATGACAGGGCCACGAGGCTGACAGGCAAACGTGTTAGTCACTGTTCTAGACCGTGTTCCTAATATTAGTCATTAGTTGTAGTTTCAACATCAAGGCAACGGCCCACCTCGTAATACTCTTTACCTGCGCCAGCGGATATCGCACAAGATGCTCCTCACTTGTGGAAAGTGGAAAAGACTGCAGTTCTACAAAACCATCAGCACGCTTATAAAAACATACATAAAACCGCTGCCAAAATGTCAACACAAAAGTCCGCACCTAGAATGACAGATCATCGCCGATGGAAGCAGCAGGCGCGGGAAAAGAACCGGCAATTACACACGCAATACTGCATAAGGCGAACCACTTAGTTCAGCAACCGTCTATCCATCATTTTTCTCAACATGTAGTCTTCAACACAAATCACCACGGTCAGATGAAAAAAAAGCATTGCACATGAAATCCACAGCTCACAGTGTCGCGCCAAGCACAGTAGCTGGGCGGAACCACGTTCTGCAAGTCTAAAGTTAGGAAGATTCGAAGTAAACCGTAGCCAGAAACAACAACACGCGAAGTTTTTAACGAATTGTCAGCCTAACCGCCATACTGAACCGAAAGTTAAAAATAAATTTAATAAACGAGGACGGGATTTGAACCCACGTGGGGAGACCCTAATAGATTATACATTACAGTCCGTCGCTTAACCACTCGGCCACCTCGTCCTAATCCCCCTAACAGTTGTTGCTTAATCTTCAATTGATAGTACACGGTAACAGTAACTATTTCGTAAGTATAAAGTAGGTAGAGGACCATTGTTACACGCCATGAAGCATATCCTGGCATATGGGGATATGGCCAATATCACTGATCAATACTGATCTTAGGCTGGGTCGACCTTGTAGCCAAGGTTACATTGAAAATCTTCCCCAATGAGAATTTGAACCCATAACCAAGCTTGCTAGCGTGCTAGCCCATTCTTCTTTCGCTCTTTATGTATTACTGAAGAATATGACCTCAACCAACTGATTCCGAGCCGCCCTATCTATAGCTCCCCATACAGCCCCGTCCATTCCCTATCTCTACTCCTCTTCTCCGTATGTTTTTGGGCCTTTCACTATCTCTTCTGCCTTGTAGGTTCCAGACAGAGGCCTATCTAAAAAGATGTTTGCATATCCTTTACAGGACATCGCTGTCAACATCAGCATCTTTCAGCTGATTGTTGATTTCTTGGCAAGAATTACGCTCAGTAGTTTGCCATTGCTTTCTGAGCGGCCGGCTCACATACCCAGTAAGTTACCGACGCGATTCGAACCACTGCTGATTCTCACCGTCGTCACATTACTTACGAGAGTATACGAGATTACGGAGATGTAGTTTCCCATTTATTAAAGACAATACGAACATGTGAACAATGTCTTTCATTTCGTTTGAAGACAATACGAACTTGTGAAGTGAACAATGTATTCAATTCCGCTTGAAGACAATACGAAAGTATGAACAATGTCTTTCATTCTGTTTTATAACAATTCGCATATGCGAAAATTGCTACATTAGTGAAAACAGTCGATAGTGTCAGTAAAACTTATCACATTAAAGTATATGGCATATGTCAATACAGTTTACCTCACAATCCGCAAATCATGACAGCGGACTGTCTGGAAATATTAATCTGCCAACAAGAGAAGCGGCACGATAAACATTTCGAAAATGACAACAAAGTCTACATTGAGTTTGCGAATAAAGTTCTTTCTGTATCGCAAATAACTTCCTGTTCACATGTAAGAATCGTATAAAACAGGAAATATAGCAAATATGAAACCTAATGTATAGTAGTGTAGACACGATGATATATTATTACATCCTGCAAAATTGAATGTGGCAATATATCAACAACGGGTGAGCACTGAATGATGTTAAGAAACATATCATGAAAGTCCAAGAGGCTCCGAATCAATCTGAAACAAGTTAATGAGTTGAGTTGAGTCAAGAACCGACATAATTGCACTCAGGGCATTCCCATAAGAGCTCAGTCATCTTCAACAGCCAGTGAAGAGTTCCAATACTAATTATGCCCATTGCAATCTGATTATACGTCAGTCTTGCTTGACCACTGAGTGACGATTGTCGACCAAACCCTCTGACCACCCCTTGCTGCTGTATTCTCTCTGGACAATGATAGTCTATCTGTTCTTCCGCATTATTTACATGCTCCCAGATGACATTCTCCACATCTGCCTTATCATGTTTCAAATCACCCTCGTCTGTCTGTTCATTTCCAACCACACCAGATGTGGTTCATCTGAAACATTTAAAATGCCTTGGACAAATACAATCGGAAGGGAAATACGTTTTTGAAATGAGCGTTTGTCACAAATACAAACCTTTGAGAACAAAATTTTAAGACGCATCTTTGGACCCATTAGGGATACACAAAGTGGAGAGTGGAAAAGAAGAAGTAACAAAGACATTTATGATCTGTTTAAGTCCCCGCTAATCATTGGCATCATGAAGGCTAATAGACTACAATGGCTGGGGCATATAGAAAGAATGGAAGATAATAGGGAAACAAAACTTGCTTACACTCAGGAAATAAATGACCGTAGACCCCGAGGTAGACCAAGAAGGCGGTGGAGAGATAATACATGTACAGACCTACAAGCACTTGGAATCAACGACTGGCAAGAGAAGGTCCACCAGAGAGACGAATAGAGATGGATTGTATCTGCAGCAAAGAACCTCAATGGCTCGGAACGCTGAAGAAGAAGAAGAAGTTTGTCACAAATAGCGATGCGTCTTTAAAAGAAACTATCTCGCATGGGGAAAACAATCGGGTAATCGTACAAATAGTGGTAACTGTACATTCTTTGTAGGAGTTATGAGACGTGACAAACTGTGTCATGACAACGGGAAAATGAGAAAGCTAGAGAGACAGGAATGGCCTAAAAAGTAAGACCATAGAACGTTTGATATATAGGCAAGGAAAAACTTCTATGTTGGAAATGATTTACAACATGCTAAACAGAAGACTGAACAAACATGATCACCAACAACATAGGCCATGGACTCAAATAAGAAGGCGTGAACAATACGTTATTATATTTCCAATATATCCACAAAATTTACATTATTATCTAACTTCAATACAATTAAATCAAACAAACTTCATAAAACATAGCCGTGTGTCATCGAAGCATCAGAACAGTGGCCCAACATATCATTGCAAATATGTCAACAATCATCGTCCTCATCGCCTATTTCAGCCCTTGTGCTGGTCGTGTGCGCACCGATCATTCCATTCCATGGTGGCATGTCTTGTACCACTCTCTTTGATTCTGTGCCTGTCTGCATTGATAGATCTGTACCTGCTTGCTTTCCACCAGTTTTTCATGGGCTGCTTCTTCCTCTCTGGTCTAATATGTGTCTTCTAGTGCTCCCTCGATGATGTCTCTTCATCTTATATATAAAAGGCGATGTCTGTCCGAATGTATGTATGTTATTTATGCGTTCGCGAACAGTCCATCCGATTGAGATGAAATTTTCTACACGTCTTCTTCTCATTCCGGTGCTGCCAACTGTCATAGTTTGTTAGTGTACAAACAGTTATTTACTAAATATTATTTAATATTTTAATTTACATTATAATTTATATATACCGAGGGGACATAACTTTTAATAGCATTGCTATATATGTAAAATTGTTGCATATTTCTCAAATAGGTAGACCTTTTCACTACAGTTATCTACAGGTATATGCGTTATAATCTTCCTCCTCCTCCTCCTTCTCCCCCTCCTCCTCCCCTTCCTTCCCCTCCTCCACCTCCCACTCCTCCCCTTCCTCCTCCCCTCCTCCCATCCTCCTCCCCCCTCCTCCTCCTCCTCCTCTCCTCCTCCTTCTTTTTCTTGTGCTGTGTTATAATATATAATGATATAATCTTTAAGGCATTTTCAAAGTTTTCATAAAAATAATGCATCTATTTTAAATACATGAAAATTTTCTGACTCATCTTTGTATTTCTCTTCGACATCTATACAGTCATCCCAGCATTTATTGCGTTTTCGTCATATCTTGGTAAGTTTGCGTTCAGTAGTTTCAGATTGCCCTATTTAGTTATTGGGATGAAGATTGTTCTCTTCCAATCTGTTCGCTATATTTCCGGGAACGGGAACTGGAGCTTATATGACTGTTAGTTAGTTAGTTAGTCGCAGTTCCAACTTCACAGCGACGGGTCGTCCCCATTATGCTCCGTTCCTGTGCCAGTGAACATCATACAAAACGCTACCCACTGCCCAATGTGAAAAGTGGAAAAGACAGGAGTCTCGACAAACAACAGCCCGCACAGATGCACTGTGCATAATGCCGCCACCGGAATGTCAACCCAATAGACCCCCCCACAAAACACCCAGTTCATTTCTGATAGAATCTGCAGTCATTTTCCCATCTAGATGTTTCCTAGATGTTCACCCACACAGTCCACGAAATACAGTTCATCGTCGATGGCAGTGGCAGTCAACCAGAAGCCCAGCAGCCACGCATTTCTGCATAAGTCAAAAACCGGTCAACTCTGGGACATAGCCATCTGCCATCGCTCCGAACATCCAGTCAAGTTCCAAAAAACCTCGGGCAGATTCAAAAGCATTTCACACGAAACTCACAGCTCAAAGTGTCGCGCCACGCACTCACTCAGTAGCAGGGCGACGGAACCATCAAGCCTCCTTAGTCGCCTCTTACGACATGCGTGGTAGGCTGCAGTGTTGCTATTCTTTGCTTCCCTTATGGGCCTTGGCAACACATGGGAGCTTATATGACTACTTATATGAATTAAATGAGACGCTCTCCACCAGGAACTGGGCGAAGTCGGGCCAGGTCGTCTTTTTTGGGAACGGGAACGGGAGCAGGGGCCGAATATGAATTAAATGAGACACTCCCTGCCAGGGTCTGGGCGAAGCAGGGCCGGGCTTCTTATTTGGAAACGGGAACGGGAGCAGGGGCCGAATATGAATTAAATTAGACGCTCCCCGCCAGGTACTTGGCGAAGCCGGGCCGGGTCGTCTTTTTGGGAACGGGAACGGGAGAAGAGGCCGAATATGAATTAAATGAGACGCTCCCCACCAGGAGCAGGGCGAAGCCGGGCCGGGTCGTCTTTTTTAGGAACGGGAACGGGAGCAGGGGCCGAATATGAATTAAATGAGACGCTCCCCGCTTTGGGAACGGGAACGGGAGCAGAGGCCGAATATGAATTAAATGAGATGCTCCCCGCCAGGGACTGGGCGAAGCCGGGCCGGGTCGTCTAGTATCTTATGAAATTCAGTTAGGTATAGTTAGCTCCAGTTTACATTTCATATTGTTATAGCCTGCTGCATCCATTGCTTCTCTTCTCCATATCTTAGAATGCGGGCAAGTCAAGAAAGGTCTACCGTAAGGAGTCTTTGTTATTTGTCTGCACTCATATTATTTCCCAAAAAGTATTCGCAAACGTACAACTCCGAAAGTATTCTGAATGTATCAGTAAGTCTGCACAACTATCTGGCATTGTCAATATGCCATTTAGGCTTACAACACTATCTTATAACGGTGTCAATATGTCAACACATCCAACGAATATGTCATGTTTGGTCTAACTACTTTAAAGCAACTGACATATCATCGGGATCACAAGTGCTTTGCATTGCGCACGAGCTCGTTGCAAAGTCGGATCTTTTCAAGACATCTAGTTTTTCTCTGTTGTGTGTGTGTGTGTGTGTGTATGTGTATGTGTGTGTGTGAGGGTGTGCGCGTGTGTGTGAGGGTGTGTGTGTGTGTGTGAGTGTGCGTGTGTGTGTGTGTGTATGTGTGAAACAGCTAACAGTGTGCGTCACGTGACTACGTTTACGTGTAGTAATGGTTCTACAATAAAAACATGAAACCTTATCAGAGTAATCAGCTTTGCTGCATGCTCTTACGTGTTTCCACACTGGAGAGAGACAAGCGGCACAGAACTGCTGGGAGACATGGCGTGGAACCGGCTAGCTATGTTAGGTGTAAGGGAAAGCCATGCAACAGTCAAACATGTCCGTTGTGCAGACTATTAAATGGACCCACTTGGGCTGGCTACTTGGTTGCTTGGTTAGTCAGTTAGTTTGTCGGTTAACTGATTGGTCAGTTGGTTGGTAAGTAGGTTGGTTATTTGGTTGGACGGTCAATTGGTTGGTTGGTCAGTTGGTTAGTTGGTTGGTTCGTTCGTTTGTTCTTTCGTTGGTTGGTTAGTTAGTTGGTTGATTGGTTTATTGGTTAATTAGAGGTGGTACGTTTGGAAGTTGGTCGGTTGGTCCGTTAGTTTGTTGGTATGGTTGGTAGATTGATTGATTCGCCTGGCTGAGCAGCTAGTTGCCTGGTTAGTTGGTTGGTTGGGTAGTGGTTGGTGTACAGTATATCTCCTTATTTACTCTACTTGTAAGCGCTGGGTATCGAAGTCGCATTCCATGCTCACCAGCTAGGTATCGAAGTCGCATTCCATGCTCACCAACTAGGTATCGAAGTTGCATTCCATGCTCACCAGCTAGGTATCGAAGTTGTATTCCATGCTCACCAGCTAGGTATCGAAGTTGTATTCCATGCTCACCAGCTAGGTATCGAAGTCGCATTCCATGCTCGCCAGCTAGGTATCGAAGTTGCATTCCACGCTCAACAGCTAGGTATCGAAGTCGCATTCCATGCTCGCCAGTTAGGTATCGAAGTTGCATTCCATGCTCACCAGCTAGGTATCGAAGTCGCATTCCATGCTCGCCAGCTAGGTATCGAAGTCGCATTCCGTGCTCACCAGCTAGGTATCGAAGTTGCATTCCATGCTCACCAGCTAGGTATCGAAGTCGCATTCCATGCTCAACAAATTAGGTATCGAGGTTGCATTCCATGCTCGCCAGCTAGGTATCGAAGTTGTATTCCATGCTCACCAGCTAGGTATCGAAGTTGTATTCCATGCTCACCAGCTAGGTATCGAAGTCGCATTCCATGCTAGCCTGCTAGGTATCGAAGTTGTATTCCATGCTCGCCAACTAGGTATCGAAGTTGCATTCCATGCTCACCAGCAAGGTGTCGAAGTCGCATTCCATGCTCGCCAGCTAGGTATCGAAGTTGCATTCCATGCTCGCCATCTGGGTATCGAAGTTGTATTCCATGCTCGCCATCTGGGTATCGAAGTTGTATTCCATGCTCACCATCTGGGTATCGAAGTCGCATTCCATGCTCGCCATTTGGGTATCGAAGTCGCATTCCATGCTCGCCATCTGGGTATCGAAGTTGTATTCCATGCTCGCCATCTGGGTATCGAAGTTGTATTCCATACTTACCAGCTGGGTATCGAAGTCGCATTCCATGCTCGCCATCTGGGTATCGAAGTCGCATTCCATGCTCGCCATCTGGGTATCGAAGTTGTATTCCATGCTCGCCATCTGGGTATCGAAGTTGTATCCATACTCACCAGCTGGGTATCGAGGTCGCATTCCATACTCGCCATCTGGGTATCGAAGTTGCATTCCATGCTTGCCAGCTAGGTATCGATGTCGCATTCCATGCTTGCCAGCTAGGTATCGAGGTCGCATTTGATGCTTGCCAGTTAGGAATCAAATTCGCATTCCATGCTCGCCATCTGGGTATCGAAGTCGCATTCCATGCTCGTCGGCTGGGTATGGAAGTCGCATTCGTTTCTGTTTATGTAGGTTCTGCAATGTAAAGCCTCTTTTTGTTTTAACCAAAATCTTTGCAAAACTTTTCTATTTCTGTCGTTGTATTCCCTTTGGGCTTGTGTTCGAGGCTGTAGACAACGACACACCTACGCCCCTGGCAGGAAACATTGTCAGACCAGGCATGATTCCAGCCAGTTTGTATGGGTTGTGCTGACTCACGATCTGCCTACATCCTGGTGGGTCTCTCTCCAGATGTGAAGTTCCAGAACCGGTCTTTCACACCCCTCTGGTTTCCGAGATGGTTCTTCTGTAGAGGGTTTGAAGTTAAGTGTCTACACTACCCTCTCTCGGACGTACGGAAGCCACTTTCATTGCTCAGTGGACCTAAACACATTGCATCGGACAGAGAAAGATTCAGATTCAGTATTACAGTGGATTCAGTAACGAAACAATCAGCTTAATTGTATTGTTCCTGTTGTCATTTCAGTCATTCACTTGTCTCATTTCTGTTCAATAGTAACGTTTGACTGCGCCGATAATTATGCTGTTTGTGATTTGGCAGTGTACACTAGTTACATACATTCAGGATATCTTGGTGATGTCATGAGGAGAAATAAAACTGACAACTTATTTACAACTAGCAAACTTTAAGGGAAAATAGCAAGAAGAAACCAAAGAGATAAATAATCGAAACAAAAGGATATTCCTTACCAAAGACGCTGGTGATATTATAAGGTAGCAAACCCTAACAGCAACGGATTGTCGGCATGCACAAGATGATGATGAGTCTGATTATACTTTGCGTTTTGTTTTGTATATAACTGTAGGTGTGTGCGTCAGTACAGTTACCACTATTCTACTGTAGTTTTGTATATAACTGTAGGTGTGTGCGTCAGTACAGTTACCACTATTCTACTTTAGTTTTGTATATAACTGTAAGTGTGTGCATCAGTACAGTCACCACTATTCTACTTTAGTTTTGTATATAACTGTAGGTGTGTGCGTCAGTACAGTTACCACTATTCTACTTTAGTTTTGTATATAACTGTAGGTGTATGCGTCAGTACAGTTACCACTATTCTACTTTGGTTTTGTATATAACTGTAGGTGTGTGCGTCAGTACAGTTACCACTATTCTACTGTAGTTTTGTATATAACTGTAGGTGTGTGCGTCAGTACAGTTACCACTATTCTACTTTAGTTTTGTATATAACTGTAGGTGTATGCGTCAGTACAGTTACCACTATTCTACTTTAGTTTTGTATATAACTGTAGGTGTATGCGTCAGTACAGTTACCACTATTCTACTTTGGTTTTGTATATAACTGTAGGTGTATGCGTCAGTACAGTTACCACTATTCTACTGTAGTTTTGTATATAACTGTAGGTGTGTGCGTCAGTGCATTTACCACTATCCTACTTTAGTTTTTCTAATCACGAACAGCAACTGAAAATGAGTAAACGATGTTTTAAACAAAGTGTAACTGAGGTTGAATTCTTGAGTTCATTCACAACCCATGACCATGCTTAGTGATCTTTAGCCAACACAATCCTTGCAGTTTGATGTAAGAACATTTGTTGCAAGCAACATAAAAACAGTAATTTATGAGCTTCACAGAACAAGGCTTCATGATATGTGGAGATTTATGTTGGAAGCGTGCAAGTTTAAAATCAAAAACTGATTAACGTTTTATTTCCATCACAATTATCTAAAAACATCTGTCTGTATGTTTTTTTGTTTAATTAAAATGTTGAAAATAAGTTTATCCTCATTAATTTTCATTTGACTGCATGCTCTTTCAAATGATGGATAGTTGTGTTCATAGATAAGATAATTCATTTTAGAAACTTAGGACATGTGAAACTCAATTTTGTAAACCTTACATTATTCCAGCACACGCTAAGCCCATCAATGTGGAAATAATACATAATGCTTATGCTAAACTCGTGTAAATGGGCTTACTGCATACCTTCAATACATACTAAACTCATGTATGTAGGGATAATACATACCTCCAGCACACACTAAACTCGTGTATGTAGAGATACTACATACCTCCAGCACACACTAAACTCATGTATGTAGGGATACTACATATCCCCAGCACACACTAAACTAATGTTTGTAAGGATATTACATACCACCAGCACACACTACACTCGTGTATGTAGAGATACTACATACCTCCAGCACACACTAAACTCGTGTATGTAGAGATACTACATACCTCCAGCACACACTAAACTCGTGTATGTAGAGATACTACAGACCTCCAGCACACACTAAGCTCGTGTATGAAGAGATACTAAATACCTCCAGCACACGCTAAGCTCATGTATGTAGAGATACTACATACCTCCAGCACACACTACACTCATGTATGTAGGGATACTACATAACTCCAGCACACATTAAACTCATTTATGTAGGAATACTACATACCTCCAGAATATTCTAAACTCGTGTATGTAGGAATACTACATACCTCCAGCACACACTAAACTCATGTATGTAGAGATACTGCATATCTCCAGCACACACTAAACTCGTTTATGTAGGGATACAAATAACTCCAGCACACACTAAACTCATGTATGTGAGGTTACTACATACCACCAGCACACGCTAAACTCATGTATGTAGAGATACTACATACCTCCAGCACACACTAAATTCGTATATGTAGAGATACTACATACCTCCAGCACACACTAAACTCATGTATGTAGGAATACTACATACCTCCAGCATATTCTAAACTCGTGTATGTTGGAATACTGCATAACTCCAGCACACACTAAACTCATGTATGTGAGGTTACTACATACCACCAGCACACGCTAAACTCATGTATGTAGAGATACTACATACCTCCAGCACACACTAAGGTCATGTATGTAGAGATACTACATACCTCCAGCACACACTAAACTCATGTATGTAGGAATACTACATACCTCCAGCACACACTAAACTCATGTATGTAGGAATACTACATACCTCCAGCACACACTAAACTCATGTATGTAGGAATACTACAGACCTCCAGCACACACTAAACTCATGTATGTAGGAATACTACATACCTCCAGCACACACTAAACTCATGTATGTAGGAATACTACTTATCTCCAGCATATTCTAAACTCGTGTATGTTGGAATACTGCATAACTCCAGCACACACTAAACTCATGTATGTGAGGTTACTACATACCACCAGCACACGCTAAACTCATGTATGTAGAGATACTACATACCTCCAGCACACACTAAAGTCATGTATGTAGAGATACTACATACCTCCAGCACACACTAAACTCATGTATGTAGGAATACTACATACCTCCAGCACACACTAAACTCATGTATGTAGGAATACTACATACCTCCAGCACACACTAAACTCATGTATGTAGGAATACTACATACCTCCAGCATATTCTAAACTCGTGTATGTTGGAATACTGCATAACTCCAGCACACACTAAACTCATGTATGTGAGGTTACTACATACCACCAGCACACGCTAAACTCATGTATGTAGAGATACTACATACCTCCAGCACACACTAAAGTCATGTATGTAGAGATACTACATACCTCCAGCACACACTAAACTCATGTATGTAGGAATACTACATACCTCCAGCACACACTAAACTTATGTATGTAGGAATACTACATACCTCCAGCACACACTAAAGTCATGTATGTAGAGATACTACATACCTCCAGCACACACTAAACTCATGTATGTAGGAATACTACATACCTCCAGCATATTCTAAACTCGTGTATGTAGGAATACTACATACCTCCAGCATATTCTAAA
The DNA here is from genome assembly GCA_963921405.1 of Cepaea hortensis. Taxonomy (NCBI): domain Eukaryota; kingdom Metazoa; phylum Mollusca; class Gastropoda; order Stylommatophora; family Helicidae; genus Cepaea; species Cepaea hortensis. The sequence goes on along the minus strand of OY992882.1, from coordinate 60,484,270 downwards.
CTCGTGTATGGTGGAATACTGCATACATCCAGCATATTCTAAACTCGTGTATGGTGGAATACTGCATACATCCAGCATATGCCAAACTCATTTTATTATTATTTTTAGGCATTCGCTCGCTTTGAAATCAAGCGTAGTGCATACTCGTGCTACTACATCTAGTGCACTGGACTGATGTTTGCGTGTGGATTAGCTTTCCCTCTTACCAGTGCCCTCGCTGTCAGGAAAACCCACCCTGAATTCTGAGCTACTTATAATTTACGTTCCCAAGGACGAGAAGTCAACATTTTAGTCCAACTGACCGGTGTAAGGGCTGAATGCACTACCTCGACATCAGTAGACGGAAAGTTGAAGAGCGAGCGCTCTTGTCTTATGCAAACGCATGCATGTGAAGACAATACATAACTCTACTACACGCGAATATCGTGTATGTGGAGATTATCTTTAACCTCAACACATTTTATCTCACTGATCCAAGATTATACGTAATACGTGTACACCTAAACTCATATATAAGACATTTTACCTAAGTCTAGCATACATTAATCTCATACAGGCGAAGATTATACAAGGGGAAGTCAATAAGTAAGTCACAAATGACTGTAGAAAAATAACAACATGATAACACCTTGAAACCAGTTTATTTTTATATATACATTGTCCCTTTATGTCTCAACATAATTTTCACCAACATTGATGCACTTATCCCATCGTTTTATCAGTCCTCCCAAACTGGCTACATATAACTGCGTGCTCTATTTTCTAAACCACGTTTTCACTTACATTCAACTTCAGCGTCATTCGCGTCCTTGAGAAAATTTTTCTACCCAGCTATGCGCTGCTTTATGGGACAAACATTTGTCAGCATAAACAGGAAGCATTTCCTTATGAATGTCCTGTGCAGGCAGTCCGTGTGCCCACAAAATACGCACAACAGCACGTTGCTCTTTGGTTGTACACTCTGTAAGTACAGTCGTTATTTTGTTTATGCGCTGCGCATGCGCATGAGACACCTAGCGCCACCTGACGAATGGAAAATAAAGTTCGATGTTGCTGTAACCAAATGAAACCTGTAGAAAACACCAACTACATTTACCTGCCATACCACAGAACTGTGTGACTTACTTATTGACTCGCGCTCGTACAAAATGCTAACTACGTTAAACTGATATATAATGAGATTATACATAACCCTAGCACACACTAACCTCATATAAGTGAAGATTGTACTAAAAATAGCTGACGTTAATCTCGTGTATGCGGAGATATTGCATAATTTAGCACACGCTAGCACCTATATGCGAAGATTATACATAACCCTACCACACGCTAAAGGCAATGCTTCACATGAGTTTGAAGTTGCTTAAAGAAATGATGTAATTACTTGTATTTCTATCCCACAACGCGTCAAGATCATCTACAGAGAATAAGCATGTTAAATTGAATTTCCCTTCCCATCGTGAAGCCCTATAAACCAATAAAGAGAAGAAAATCTGATGGGAATCGTTACGGAAAATTACAAAAGAATCACAGTGATGTGGTCTTTCTTTCTTTTTTCTTTCTTTCTTTCTTTCTTTCTTTCTTTCTTTCTTTCTTTCTTTCTTTTTTCTTTCTTTCTTTCTTTCTTTCTGTATTTCAGAACTCTTGCAGTTTCCAATGTAAAAAAAAAAACATGTTTAACTACAATCGACACTATTACACAAAGACCACATCTCAAAACAAGCAGTGTACAGCTGTTGAATTTTCCTGCAGTGGACTGGTTATTTACGCGCAAACGTTGTTCCCGCCTGTAATCATAACGGACACTGTTAACACTTTTCAGGGAACTAATTCAGCAATCTGTCACAAACTGCAGGAACTCGCAGAAACTTTCAGCAACATTCAGCAACTCGCAACAACCTGCAGTGTTCAGACGTATGTTATTTGACCCCTGCCCATAGGCTTTACTCCCAAAACTATGCCCTTAAGGCCAGTTCATCAGCCCATTCAAAACCTTAGAGCGCTGTTGATTATCGTCCGTCTATGGCTTTCCTGTTGCAACATGCGAATGTGAAACAGTGATCATTTCGTAATCACTACAGAAAGGAATCGGAACTTTTGAACTTAATATTGCAGAAAATTAAAAGAACACCGCAGGTCATGAAGAAAACAAATAGTTATATTCTACAAGATCTGGACATCGAAGAACACTGACCCATAAACTTCATCATGTCTGGGAAGTGGATGGAAACTGACCATGCTGCACGTTACAGTGGATAAGATTAAGCAGTAGTAGAAGTCAAGGTTCCTAGGAAGAGCCGAGGGTCGACCAAAAGATGAAGGACATGGGACGTCAAGGACATACTGACTTGGAACCAAAATACGACGGACATGGGACATTAAGGGCACACTGACCTGAAACTAAAAGCCCACGGACATTGTACATTAAGAACACAGTGGATTTTGATATGGGACATTAAGGACACACTGGACTGGGACCAAAAGACCACGGACATGGGACATTAAGGACACACTGAACTGGGACCAAAAGATGAAGGACATGGGACGTCAAGGACATACTGAACTGGGACCAAAAGATGAAGGACATGAGACGTCAAGGACATACTGACTTGGAACCAAAAGATGAAGGACATGAGACGTCAAGGACATACTGACTTGGAACCAAAAGATGAAGGACATGAGACGTCAAGGACATACTGACTTGGAACCAAAAGATGAAGGACATGAGACGTCAAGGACATACTGACTTGGAACCAAAAGATGAAGGACATGAGACGTCAAGGACATACTGACTTGGAACCAAAAGATGAAGGACATGAGACGTCAAGGACATACTGACTTGGAACCAAAAGATGAAGGACATGAGACGTCAAGGACATACTGACTTGGAACCAAAAGATGAAGGACATGAGACGTCAAGGACATACTGACTTGGAACCAAAAGATGAAGGACATGAGACGTCAAGGACATGCTGACTTGGAACCAAAAGACGACGGACATGGGACATTAAGGACACACTGACCTGAAACTAAAAGCCAACGGACATTGTACATTAAGGACACAGTGGAATTTGACCAAAAGATCACGGACATGGGACATTAAGGACACACTGGACTGGGACCAAAAGACCACGGACATGGGACATTAAGGACACACTGAACTGCGACCAAAAGACGACGGACATGGGACATTAAGGACACACTAAGCTGGGACCAAAAGACCACGGATATGAGAAATTAAGGACACACTAGACTGGGAACAAAATACCACGGACATGGGACAGTAAGACACAATAGACTGGGACCAAACGACGACGGACATGGCATGGGACATCAAGGACACACTGGGCTGAGCCGGGAAACGCCTAAACCAGGAGAACTAGCCACAGCTAGTGAATATTCCGGCGTGTTTGACGAGAGCGGCATTCTGTACACAGGACCTGCTCCCTGATCGTGTTGATAACAAAATAACTCTATACAAGTGGTATGTACCTCAATTACAGCGTTATGCGTGCATTTTAAATTGTATAGATATCAGATCATATTTGTTAGTCCCAGTTTACATAAATAATATCAACCCAATCCCTACCAACCAACAAAGATGGCTAATAACCTTGATCGAACATTGTTTAGTTCATGAGCAAGCCAGTTATGGTACATAATGTTGTCATGACTGGCCAAGTTTATCCAATATCTTCAAGCATTCCTTCCAGTTTTCCGACTGTCACTAGCCGATATGCAAGTAAACAGTCAACAAGTTAGACATGGGCGCTACTGATTGGTGTAAGTAAACAGTCAACAATTTAGACATGGGCGTTAAAGATGGGTGTAAGTAAACAGTCAACAATTTAGACATGGGCGCTAAATATGGGTGTAAGTAAACAGTCAACAAGTTAGACATGGGCGCTACTGGTGGGTGTAAGTAAACAGTCAACAAGTTAGACATGGGCGCTACTGGTGGGTGTAAGTAAACAGTCAACAAGTTAGACATGGGCGCTACTGGTGGGTGTAAGTAAACAGTCAACAAGTTAGACATGGTTGCTACTGGTGGATGTAAGTAAACAGTCAATAAGTTAGACATAGGCGCTACTGATGGGTGTAAGTAAACAGTCAACAAGTTAGACATGGGCGCTACTGGTGGGTGTAAGTAAACAGTCAACAAGTTAGACATGGTTGCTACTGGTGGATGTAAGTAAACAGTCAATAAGTTAGACATAGGCGCTACTGATGGGTGTAAGTAAACAGTCAACAAGTTAGACATGGGCGCTACTGGTGGGTGTAAGTAAACAGTCAACAAGTTAGACATGAGCGCTACTGATGGGTGTAAGTAAACAGTCAACAAGTTAGACATTGGCGCTACTGGTGGGTGTAAGTAAACAGTCAACAAGTTAGACATGAGCTCTACTGATGGGTGTAAGTAAACAGTCAACAAGTTAGACATTGGCGCTACTGGTGGGTGTAAGTAAACAGTCAACAAGTTAGACATGGTCGCTACTGATGGGTGTAAGTAAACAGTCAACAAGTTAGACATGGTCGCTACTGGTGGGTGTAAGTAAACAGTCAACAAGTTAGACATTGGCGCTACTGGTGGGTGTAAGTAAACAGTCAACACGTTAGACATGGTCGCTACTGATTGGTGTAAGTAAACAGTCAACAAGTTAGACATTGGCGCTACTGGTGGGTGTAAGTAAACAGTCAACAAGTTAGACATGGTCGCTACAGATTGGTGTAAGTAAACAGTCAACAAGTTAGACATGGTCGCTACTGATTGGTGTAAGTAAACAGTCAACAAGTTAGACATTGGCGCTACTGGTGTGTGTAAGTAAACAGTCAACAAGTTAGACATGGTCGCTACTGATTGGTGTAAGTAAACAGTCAACAAGTTAGACATGAGCGCTATTGGTGGCTGTAAGTAAACAGTCAACAAGTTAGACATTGGCGCTACTGATTGGTGTAAGTAAACAGTCAACAAGTTAGACATGGTCGCTACTGGTGGGTGTAAGTAAACAGTCAACAAGTTAGACATTGGCGCTACTGGTGGGTGTAAGTAAACAGTCAACAAGTTAGACATGGGCGCTACTGATGGGTGTAAGTAAACAGTCAACAAGTTAGACATTGGCGCTACTGGTGGCTGTAAGTAAACAGTCAACAAGTTAGACATTGGCGCTACTGGTGGGTGTAAGTAAACAGTCAACAAGTTAGACATGGTCGCTACTTATTGGTGTAAGTAATCAGTCAACAAGTTAGATATGGTCGCTAATTATTGGTGTAAGTAAACAGTCAACAAGTTAGACATTGGCGCTATTGGTGGGTGTAAGTAAACAGTCAACACGTTAGACATGGGCGCAACTGATGGTTGTAAGTTAACAGTCAACAAGTTAGACATTGGCGCTACTGATGGGTGTAAGTAAACAGTCAACAAGTTAGACATTGGCGCTACTGATGGTTGTAAGTAAACAGTCAACAAGTTAGACATTGGCGCTACTGATGGGTGTAAGTAAACAGTCAACAAGTTAGACATTGGCGCTACTGATTGGTGTAAGTAAACAGTCAACAAGTTAGACATGGTCGCTACTGATGGGTGTAAGTAAACAGTCAACAAGTTAGACATTGGCGCTACTGGTTGGTGTAAGTAAACAGTCAACAAGTTAGACATGGGCGCTACTGATGGTTGTAAGTAAACAGTCAACAAGTTAGACATTGGCGCTATTGGTGGGTGTAAGTAATCAGTCAACAAGTTAGACATGGGCGCTACTGATGGTTGTAAGTAAACAGTCAACAAGTTAGACATTGGCGCTACTGATGGGTGTAAGTAAACAGTCAACAAGTTAGACATTGGCGCTACTGATGGGTGTAAGTAAACAGTCAACAAGTTAGACATGGGCGCTACTGATGGGTGTAAGTAAACAGTCAACAAGTTAGACATTGGCGCTACTGATTGGTGTAAGTAAACAGTCAACAAGTTAGACATGGTCGCTACTGATGGGTGTAAGTAAATAGTCAACAAGTTAGACATTGGCGCTACTGATTGGTGTAAGTAAACAGTCAACAAGTTAGACATTGGCGCTACTGATGGTTGTAAGTTAACAGTCAACAAGTTAGACATTGGCGCTACTGATGGTTGTAAGTTAACAGTCAACAAGTTAGACATTGGCGCTACTGATTGGTGTAAGTAAACAGTCAACAAGTTAGACATTGGCGCTACTGATTGGTGTAAGTAAACAGTCAACAAGTTAGACATTGGCGCTACTGATGGTTGTAAGTTAACAGTCAACAAGTTAGACATTGGCGCTACTGATGGTTGTAAGTAAACAGTCAACAAGTTAGACATTGGCGCTACTGATGGTTGTAAGTAAGCAGTCAACAAGTTAGACATAGGCGCTACTGATGGGTGTAAGTAAACAGTCAACAAGTTAGACATTGGCGCTACTGATTGGTGTAAGTAAACAGTCAACAAGTTAGACATTGGCGCTACTGATGGTTGTAAGTTAACAGTCAACAAGTTAGACATTGGCGCTACTGATGGTTGTAAGTTAACAGTCAACAAGTTAGACATTGGCGCTACTGATTGGTGTAAGTAAACAGTCAACAAGTTAGACATTGGCGCTACTGATTGGTGTAAGTAAACAGTCAACAAGTTAGACATTGGCGCTACTGATGGTTGTAAGTTAACAGTCAACAAGTTAGACATTGGCGCTACTGATGGTTGTAAGTAAACAGTCAACAAGTTAGACATTGGCGCTACTGATGGTTGTAAGTAAGCAGTCAACAAGTTAGACATAGGCGCTACTGATGGGTGTAAGTAAACAGTCAACAAGTTAGACATTGGCGCTACTGATTGGTGTAAGTAAACAGTCAACAAGCTATACATGGTCGCTACTGATGGGTGTAAGTAAACAGTCAACAAGTTAGACATTGGCGCTACTGATTGGTGTAAGTAAACAGTCAACAAGTTAGACATGGGCGCTACTGATGGGTGTAAGTAAACAGACAGTAAGTTAGACATCGGCGCTACTGATGGTTGTAAGCGCTAAAGTTAGCAGCATGTCCTTTACAGGACTTTGCAGTCAACCACAGCATTTAATGGCAATTTGTAATTTTCTATGCAATTTGTAAGGTCAATATTTTGGCATTGTTCTTCGAACGGCGGACACTCATGACACTGCAAATATCAACGCAAAGACATCTGCTTCTTAATGGTCTATGTCTAACTTCGAACAAGGATGTCGATATTGTGAAATTGTGTTCACTATTCCTAAACTACAGACGCCAACCGGGTGTAAGTGTTGAATTGATAACATAACAGCCAGGCATTTCCTGCAAGACTACCCACCATACCAAGAATAGACAACGCTTGAGGGCTATTGCAGCTCAACTCCAGAACAAATGATGGAGATTTGATTACTGATAAAATAAATATAATAATTTCCATAAACATAATATTCTGTACTATGTTGGTGAATTATTAACAAAATTTGCGCACACGCCTCTTCTTTTTATTTGTTTGAACTTTGACATTGTAAAACACCTGGCCAGAATCTGGCAAGCATTCCTGATTGTTATACTTTTTTTAAAGCGACTATTAAGTGTTCTCCCACTGCCAGTTCGGCCTGTTACAGGCGTCTCTATAGCCAATCCATTGGTAAAACTCGCTGTTCAACTTAAGGAAGTGTCATGTCAATCATGACACCTGTGTATAGATTTAGCTGTGCATCCACCAAGTCTATCTCATAATGTACTGAATTACCTAATTGCTGACTATGTGCATGGCATGGCACACGTTGTAGGCGCTTCAATGTAATCGCTAGCATGCTCTGCTGATATTTTGTGATGCAGTGCGACGAGGGTTCGGCGCCTGCATTCGTCGTCCGCTATGAGAGGGAAAGACTGTCCACCTGAACCTCCCTGCATTTAGGCCTACAAAATGTTGTGATCCTATCATATCACAGACCATAGCAGGTTCCTGATTTGAAACTAATGTTTTTTTTTCTAAGACTTATCTCTCTCTGCTGATATATTCTGACGACATCACATGTACACATGATCCAATCTGATTATTTTTATATTTAAAATATCTTCGCGTTTGTCATGCTTCTAAACTGGAGCTAACAAGATTTGGAAATATGGATCTGGCCTTGTCTCTATTTTCCATTCTTAATTCCCGCTCTCATGTTAGTCTTTTTTTGTCGTATGGTATTGCAATTTCTCTAATAAGGTTAAAGCGACACGAAGTTCAGCCGTGGTTAACGGTCGATATCTGGTCTGTGGTTACTCCCCAGGTGCTACATAAATTCCACTGATAGTATCTCATTGAGCTAGACCATTAACGTATTCTGTGCCGATTCAGATAAAAATGCCATATCCTGGTCAATCCATGTGGATTATTGACTGGTTAAATAACACAGACTCTGTGCGGAAAGAGTTACAGATGCAATTCGTAATCCTGCATACCGCTTTCGAAACAGAGCTGCGGGAGATTTGGCAGCAGACCGTCTCGCATTGATATTTTCATACAGCGATATGAGTGCTGTCGTTCAGTAAGCAATGGCAAACGTCTTGAACGTAAACTTGCCAAGAAATCACAAACAGCCAAAAACAGATGGCGTTGACTGCAAAGATGGGGTTCTGCATTATATATTCGCATTTCCTTTACAGGACATTGCAGTCAACACCAGCATTTTTCAGCTGAGAATTGTATAGATATTTTGCCCTGGCCATGCGCAGACTACTGCAACACACGCTGTGTTCATTATGGATTCAAAGAATGTGCTTAACTAGGCGGAGAAAGGAATGTTTCGTGTGGAATGGCTTTCCTCGCTTCAGAGGTCACAGATTGTGAGAATTGTATGGATATTTTGCCCTGGCCATGCAGGTGTACGGGGGAATAAACAGGCTGATAGGCTAGCAGGGAATGCACCTCTTGGTGGTATCTTGCCTATGGACAAGGGGGAGGTGGTTGTGCGCTTGTGGGACCAGGTGGAGAAGGCGGAGGAACAGATTGAGAACCCATATGTGGAAAGAATGAGATTGTGGGGGATCGGCAGGGGTTCTGGAAGAATCTCAAAACTGAGAGGGAAGACCAGGAGAACATTTAATCAGATAGTGGTGGAACGATTAGTAGTATAACTCTTCGCTGGCTATTGAACGAGGGGACTGAGCACGTATGGGAATGTCCTGAGTGCAGTGATGTCGGTTCTTGACTCAACTCTACAACTCAACTTTTCAGCTGCTGTTGATGTCTTGGCAAGTGTTACATTCTTACATTCAATAGTTTGCCATTGCTTTCCGAACGACCGGCTCACATACCTCCGTCAGTAACCAGCGCGACGCGATCCGCTGCCGAATCTCGCGCAGCTGTGTTTCATATTTGAGTATACGTGATTACGAACAACGTCCTTAACGCCTTCGCCAGGGAGACCGACACACACACACACACACACACATATATATATATATATATATATATATATATATATATATATATATATATATATATATATATATATATAGAGAGAGAGAGAGAGAGAGAGAGAGAGAGAGAGAGAGAGAGAGAGAGCGTATGCTGATTTTGAGATTCTTGAGCAGTCATTAGATTTATTAAAGCGAAATGTCAGAAGTCGAAACGTGCGGATACATTATCAAGATGCACTGGTCCGCATGCTCGAATGGATACGAACGCGTGCTCTTAAACATCCGTTTTGCTAATGTCGAGATTAGTGGTTCAACCCCTACATCGGACATCTGGATTAAAATGTTGAACTGCCGTCCTTGACTTGCGGACGTTAATTACAAGTACCTCTGAAGTCGGAGTGGGTTCGCCTGATGTCGAGGGACACTGTTTAATAGTTAGTTAGTCGCAGCTCCAACTTCACAGCAACGGGTCGTCCCTATTATGCTCCGTTCCTGTGCCAGTGAGTATCACACAAAATGCTCCCCACTGCCCAATGTGTGTAGCGTCATATACCAAGATAAATCCAATGCGGTTCAAGACGTGTTCAGGGGTCCTTTACTTTTAGTGCACGTTCATTCCATTCGTTTATTACAGCATTGCACTTTCTTCCATTAATATCTTTCATGATTTATTACAAACATTTTTTTTTTTTTTTTTTTTTTTTGCATATCCTTTACAGAACATCGCTGTCAACATCAGCATCTTTCAGCTGTATGTTGATTTCTTGGCAAGATTACGCTCAGTAGTTTGCTATTGCTTTCTGAGCGGCCGGCTCATTATCCCGCAAGTCACGAGCGCGGGTCGAACCGCTTCCAGTTCTCGCCTCTCTGCGAGACCCTGCGTGGATAAACGGGATTACGGAGAAAGTAGTATTTCAAACATACCTTCATTATTCTTCTTTATTTTAATGACTGGCTGATTTGTTTGTGCATCTTATTTTGTGCCCTTAACGGAATTTAATTCAATCTTGATACGTAGTCGTTTAACTAGTTTTCTGTTCCCTTTCCTCATGGATATGTTATTTCTGCATTTATATTATCAAGTGCTTTATTTGTTATTTGTATTATGCCTTATATTGTTCATTAGATGGAAGATTTACATTTCTTTTTAAATGTGGATCTCCTTTCAGTAATATCAATGTGCTTGTTTTATGAATGAAGGTTCCTCAGCGTTCCCTTTATTCGTTTTTACTTTATATTTTAGTTATGGCTTTATACATGTTATTTCACAATCTCTCTGTATCGTTAATAGTTTTCCTTTTCTGCTTTTAGAATATCTTTATCAAGTCTCATATTCTCAACCATTTGCTCATTCCCACCAATCATACTTAAATATGTCCACATGTGGGACCTGATCAGTGCTACAGTCAGTGTCAAGCATTGTGTTCACATTTATTGATGCATTTGCAGATATTTTATTAGTTAGTAAGTACTCAATTTGATTTAGTGCTTTCTTATCGGGGCTTCTCCGTGTGTAAAGTGGTCTAATTATATTACTTGAGCAAGGTGTTTCCAATACTTATATTATTAATGTCCCCATTATATCAGGATGTCCTCTTTCTTTACTTATTCCTAGAACATAGTCACCAACTACATATTCCATTAGAAATACGAAGAGCCAAAAACTATTACAAATAGATCACAAACATTCACTAATTGGTGCCTGCGCAAAACTAAAGTGATACAGTGGCATGAAAGAATCACCAATATAGGACTCGTGGCCAGAACCAGACAAATACCAGTGAACCAGGAGGTGACGAAATGACACTGGCACTGTATAGGACATATACTTAGAAAACCTGAAAATATTGTAACTACATCTCCTTTGGTGAAATCTGACTTCAAGAGGTAGAATCATTCACTAATCTGGGTAGCAAGGCAGACAAAGATGAGGCAACAGATAGAGATATTACAATAAGAATATAAAAGGCAAGAGAAATCTTCATGGTATTTGGGAAATATGTGGAAGTCAAGGGAAATTGAAGTATTCACCAACATTAGAATTTGTAATTTCAACATCAAATCGGTAAAATGGTATGGATAAAACACGTGGATAACGACTAAAAGCAAACAAATAAAATACAAACATTAATCGACTGGTGATTGGGTGGAACAGAAGTAATCAACTGATATGGCAGAATTATTAACATGGAGCTCATGGTGAGAAAAAGAATCAAGTACCAGTGAATCAAAAGCGGGGAAAGACGATGACCTTGAACGGTACACACACTGACACAACCTGATGATGCTTTAGCTAGAAAGCACTTTGTCTATAACAAACATGGCCAGCCAAATTGACGGAGTACTAAAACACAAAGAAGATAATTAGAAACATGGATGAATAATATAGGATGGACATAGAGGGAGCTGAAAGAAATGGCAAACGATATGATGACTTGACACAAGTTGATTGAAGACTTATGCTCCAGTGTGAGATCAAGAACAGAATTAGAAGTAAAATATAGAACCGGCTTCCACAAGAAATAATATGCTGCCGTCGGCTGTGTCAGCAGTAAGGCGAAGATATCACACCACCTCCGGCAGTAGATACAACGCCATCAAGGTTGTTATGAGGACATGTGAGAGATAAGCAAAAGTCCTCAATAAAATGCTGTCAGGAGAAGTTAGAAATTGGACTGGAGGTACCGACATGACAGTTGTTGTTCTGTATTTGACGGGTGTCATTAGTCATCGTGGCAGCCCAGCTGTAGACAACTGTATGTTAATGACTTCCGTTTGACTGACAGTCGTCTACAGAAAAAATAGCACATTGGAAAATCAGTGAGAGATGAGAAGCGTGGATTAAGATAGACACAGAGAAAGGAAACTGAAATTACAGCGACCGGGGAGCTTTGTTGAGAGAGGGCAATTACGCCGGATTCAGCCTGCGGATATTTTAAGAAGGTTTTATAAAGGGCATGTACTAGTGTATGAAGTGAAGGAGTAATTCAAGAAACATACTCGGCTACATGAAATTACAACCAAGTAACAAGCAATTTTTAAAACAGTATGAACTTGGCTCTTTATACCAGACTGCGCCAAGTCCACGAATTTGCTCTTTTGAGTATGAGCAACGCACAAGAGTACAGCAAACGCAGATCAAGACCCGTTACCCCCACCGGAACATTACTGTTAACTGTGCACGTGAGCGAGCAAGGAACTCTCTTGTCCCCTCAGCCGGAATGTGGTGTTCAAGGTGGAGGTCTCAAACTATTCGCCTGGATAAGGAAGGCAAGTGGATGACATCACATTATCTTCGCTAGCATACATAAATACACATCTCACACATCTGGCTGTACGAGTGACATGTTTAGACTTGCCTGGATAAGTGATCACATGTCCCTTTTACAGGCCGTCAGACGCATTGCTAGACCATATTTGTATCAACCCATCTGCACTGGCTGGGTGAACAAGTTAGTATTACACCGGCCGCATTGACTTCCTTAGACATTTAATGGTACCAGTTGTAGGCTGGGTCAACCTCGGAGACCAGGTCACTCTTACAAAAGTCGAATCCACTCCTATGCGGACCGAACCCTTGATCACCGAGCCGACAGGCGAGAGTCTAGCCACTACGTTACCACGGCACCGATTCATCTTTAATCGTGACACAAACCTGGATTGTAAGACTGACATACATATTTAGATACTTCATGCCAACCATCAGTCAATAAAGCGACATGGCAATCTGAGCCGAGAAATCAAATATCACCCGTCAGACGACAACGCGGGCTATCACAAATATGTCATTGTGGTATTTAGACCTGTGACAATGATCATGATCAAGAATGGGTGTCTTATTTGTTTCAACAGCCGTAATTGGAAATAGTAACCCAATGATGACATCATGCACCATTCAAACACTGTGACTGACTACACGTGTGAAGACTTGACAAGTAGGTCAGTTACTCCTGTTCACTCCTTGAAGTACATTAGATATGGGGTGCTTGCCTCATATGCCATAGTCAATGGGAACTCGATAGGTCATGTGATCAGTATCACGCCGGCCATCTTTATTTCCCGAACATCCCCTCGCACCTTTTGTAGGCTGTGTTGACCTAGGGGACAAGGTCAGTTTAAGTCCTGTCTCGAGGAGGATTCGATTCACAACCACAGGCACACGAGCTTGCCACCGGGCAGCCACGTGAAGATAGCTTTGGCAGTGCTTCCGAGCCGTTTTCAGGCCCACGCCCAGATGCCCATACACATCGCATCTCTAGCAGCCCCACACATTTAGGCTTGCAAATAGATTCGATCTTCTTGTTTTCAGGCAAACACATGACCACCTCATTGATTTATAAACCTCCCGAAAAGCCAGGAGGAAAGCACTCACTTTCTAAAACGTTGAGCTATCTTTAGGTTAGTACCCATACATAACCAAACATGTTTAGCTTTGTTTCAATAAGCCATTTTTGTTTGTTTTGGGGAAACCTTTTACAGAACATAGCTGTCAACAGCAGCATCTTTCAGCTGTCTGTTGATCTCTTGGCAAGATTACGCTCAGTAGTTTGCCATTGCTTTCTTAGCGGCCGGCTCAGTTATCCCGCAAGTCACCAGCGGGGGTCGAACCGCTGCCAGCTCTCGCCCGCTACGAGATTTTGCGTAATAAACGGGATTACGGAGAAAGTGTTGTAACCCCTCGGCCAGAGAGACCGGTCAATAAGTCATTAACGCTTGAAAATATCGCCATGTGCCTGGCATTCAGTTAGATATAAACATGTGATATAACATGCCCAAGATCCGAACAATAAGACTGATGGTGATTGTAGATGTGACTGATGAGACTGATTGTGACTGTAGATATGACTGGGGGGGACTGGTACATATAACTAATGGGAATAGTGCTGACTATATATATGACTGATGGGACTGATTGTGACTGTGGATATAACTAATGGGAATAGTGCTGACTGTAGATATGACTGATGGGACTGATTGTGACTGTGGATATAACTAATGAGACTGGTGGTGACTGTAGATATGACTCAGGAGCATGTCGATGACTGCATTTGTGACTAGAGGCGCCTATAGCGCAGTGGTCTACATAAATTGATTCTGACGGAGTGTCGTACAAAGCACAACGCCGCCCCCCTACCCCTTTTTCGGGAAAATACCTAGTACAATTCATGTTAGGGACAATATGGATTTGTTTCGTAAAATTAGCAAAGGATAATTTACACCCTCCTCGGGTAATGAACAGGATGTGTGGATTTGCCAAATAAGGGCGAGAAACTAAGAGTATGCTCGTAAAATAAAGCGCTCATCAGGTTTAGATCGAAAAGATCATGCTTTAACAACCGCAGCACCGGCAAATTTTCAAATTATTCAAATTAGAAATATCTACTTAGAGAAGAATATATGTATGTGTGTGTGCACGTGTGTACGTGCGTGCGTGCGTGTGTGTGAGCGTGCGAACGTGCGTGCATGCGTGAGTGGGTGGGTGGGTGGGTGGGATGGCGGGTGTGGTGTGTATGGTGTGTGTGGTGTGTGTGGTGTGTGGTGTTTTGTTTTCGTATATATGTATGTATGTGACTCTGTGTGTGTGTGTGTGTGTGTGTGTGTGTGTATGTGTGTGTGTGTGTGTGTTTGTGTGTGCGTGTATCAAGTGAATTTGGTCCATAGACACGTGGATCCACGCTGTGTTCGTGTACTATGAGGAAATTCTCCTTTCGCAGTCTATGCGAGGAGACCAGAGATATGGGGCTGCAAAGACAGCGATCCTTTCAACTCAAAAGAGTGGCTCTTTGCGATGTTATTTTTGCATTGATCACTTCCTTGATGAGCTGGTGCACAAAGACTCGGGACATCAGTCTCCGGCGTAAGGTGACCCGAGCTCTAATCCCCGGTACAGAGGAATGATGTTATCAATCGTTGTCAGAATTAACGAATAATTATAAATGTGAAAATGGCGTAGCGATTGTTTGAGCTTGTAGTTGTAAAAGCCTATCCGGCATACGCCATATTTTGTACTGCGTGTTGTGAGAGTTTTAGTTGAAGAGTAGATTAAATGTACATAAAATACACTGGGATCCTTGTATTAAACATCATATTTCAAAAACAAAATCATAAAACCTTTCAATGTATTCGTTTCCGCAATGTCGATACATGTTTCTCAGATCTGTAGGCTACTCTAAATGTTATTACGATATTCAAAACGTCATTATGATATTCAAAATGTTATTATGCTATTGAGAATTTTGTTATGCTGTTCAGGATATTTTAACATTTGCTGTTTTTGTGTTTGAAATGCTAAACAACTTTTGCCATCAATACGCGGAGAGACGTGCATACAATGCACAAGTGGGTGTATCATTGTTCCTGGCAGAAAAATTATAAATGCTGCAAAATCTGGTACATTGAAACGCACGTTATGGATTTAGGTGAAATAAAGAAAGAAATTACAGGAAATTTGAAATTAATAAAACGATATAAACAGTAGAGGAAACAATTAAATGAAGAAAAAAAAACTGACAAGAAAGAGAAGGAAATTATTAGGAGGGAAAAAAAGACAGAAATGCATGCTTGCGTGTGTGGCTGAGTATGTGTTTATGGGCGTAATTACGTGAGTGAGTGTATGCAACTTGGGTAGAGTGTAATGATTGGTTCGCATATTAGTTAAGTTCATTCAGTCGCGTTCCAACATCACAGCAACGGGTCGTCCCCATTATGCTCCGTTCCTGTGCCATTGGATATCACATAAAATGTTCCTCACTGCTCAATAGGAAAAGTGGAATAGACAGGAGTCTCGTCAAACAACAGCCCGCTCAGGCACACTGTGTAAAATGCCGCCACCAGAATGTCACCACAAAAGTCCTCCACGAAACATTCATCCTTGATGGAAGTGGCAGTCACTTTCCCAACCAAATGTTCAAGTACAAAGTCTCGACGTTTCTAGGTGTTGGTGTTCCATTTCTAGATGTTTTCTAGCCAGCCACGCCATTTTATCTCCGAAATGCAGTTCATGCAACAAAACAACCTCGAACAAATGTAAAAACAAATTTCACTGTACATAATACCGTTCCCAGAATGCCACCACAAAATTCCTCTACGAAAATGCAGTTCATCATCGATGGGCACGGCAGTCATTAGAAAACAAGGCAAAAAACCGGTCACTTTTGCGTCACAACCAACCGCCATGCATGCAGATATTTCTAGATGTTGTTGTTCCGTTTCTAGATGATTTCTAGCCAGCTACGCCATTTTTCGAGCAGATGTTAAAAGCATTTCACTGTACATAATGCCGTCTCCAGAAAGCCAAAACAATAGTCCTCTACGAAACACAGTTCGTCGTCAAAGGAAGCGGCAGTAAACCAGAAGACAAGCAGCCACACATTTCTGTATAACGCACAAATACCGGTCAATTCTGGGACATAGCCAGCCGCCATTGCTCTGAACATGCAGTTCACGCTTCACAAACTCGGGCAGATTTAAAAGCGTTTCATACGAAATTCACAGCTCACAGCGTCGCGCCACGCACTCAGCTCAGTGGCAGTGCGACGGAACCATAAACAACCAGTCCAACATGAGGAAAATGCGAATGCAAACGGTGGCCACGAGCATAAAAACTAAAGAGGCCGTAACCATTTAACTACCTATCCTCCATGTTCGTGACTCGTTTGTGCGTTGCTTGGTTTGTACGTTGATTGCTACAGCTTCTGCAGGTAGGTAAACGTCAGATATAGTTTTATTTTATAGGTAGGTATGTTGTAGGCAGTAGGTAGATATGTTGGTAGGCAGTAGGTAGATATGATGGTAGGTAGTAGTTAGACATGTTGGTAGGTAGTAGGTAGATATGTTGGTAGGTAGTAGGTAGATATGTTGGTAGGTAGTAGGTAGATATGTTGGTAGGTAGTAGGTAGATATGTTGGTAGGTAGTAGGTAGATATGTTGGTAGGTAGTAGGTAGATATGTTTGTAGGTAGTAGGTAGATATGTTGGTAGGTAGTAGGTAGGTATGTTTGTAGGTAGAAGGTAGGTATGTTTGTAGGTAGTTGGTAGATATGTTTGTAGGTAGTAGGTAGGTATGTTTGTAGGTAGTAGGTAGGTATGTTGGTAGGTAGTAGGTAGATATGATGGTAGGTAGTAGGTAGATATGATGGTAGGTAGTAGGTTTCTATGTTGGTAGGTAGTAGGTAGATATATTGGTAGGTAGTAGGTAGATATGTTGGTAGGTAGTAGGTAGATATGTTGGTAGGTAGTAGGTAGCTATGTTGGTAGGTAGAAGGTAGATATGTTGGTAGGTAGTAGGTAGCTATATTGGTAGGTAGAAGGTAGATATGTTGGTAGGTAGTAGGTAGCTATGTTGGTAGGTAGTAGGTAGATATGTTGGTCGGTAGTAGGTAGATATGTTGGTAGGTAGTAGGTAGATATGTTGGTAGGTAGAAGGTAGATATGTTGGTAGGTAGTAGGTAGCTATGTTGGTAGGTAGTAGGTAGATATGTTGGTAGGTAGTAGGTAGATATGTTGGTAGGTAGTAGGTAGATATGTTGGTAGGTAGAAGGTAGATATGTTGGTAGGTAGTAGGTAGATATGTTGGTAGGTAGTAGGTAGATATGTTGGTAGGTAGAAGGTAGATATGTTTGTAGGTAGTAGGTAGCTATGTTGGTAGGTAGTAGGTAGATATGTTGGTAGGTAGTAGGTAGATATGTTGGTAGGTAGTAGGTAGATATGTTGGTAGGTAGTAGGTAGATATGTTGGTAGGTAGTAGGTAGATATGTTGGTAGGTAGAAGGTAGATATGTTGGTAGGTAGTAGGTAGATATGTTGGTAGGTAGTAGGTAGATATGTTGGTAGGTAGTAGGTAGATATGTTGGTAGGTAGAAGGTAGATATGTTGGTAGGTAGTAGGTAGCTATGTTGGTAGGTAGTAGGTAGATATGTTGGTAGGTAGTAGGTAGATATGTTGGTAAGTAGTAGGTAGATATGTTGGTAGGTAGTAGGTAGATATGATGGTAGGTAGTAGGTAGATATGTTGGTAGGTAGTAGGTAGATATGTTGGTAGGTAGTAGGTAGATATATTGGTAGGTAGTAGGTAGATATGTTGGTAGGTAGTAGGTTGATATGTTTGTTGGTAGTAGGTAGATATGTTGGTAGGTAGTAGGTATCTATATTGGTAGGTAGTAGGCAGATATGTTGGTAAGTGGTAGGTAGATATGTTGGTAGGTAGTAGGTAGATATGTTGGTAGGTAGTAGGCAGATATGTTGGTAGGTAGTAGGTAGATATGTTGGTAGGTAGTAGGTAGATATGTTGGTAGGTAGTAGGTAGATATGTTGGTAGGTAGTAGGTAGATATGTTGGTAGGTAGTAGGTAGATATGTTGGTAGGTAGTAGGTAGATATGTTGGTAGGTAGTAGTTAGGTATTCTGATAGGTAGTAGGTAGATATGTTGGTAGGTAGTAGTTAGGTATGTTGGTAGGTAGTAGGTAGACATGTTCTCATGAAGTTAGTTGCATGTCCTTTTTAGACATGGCAATCAACCCCAATATTCTCGGCGGGTTAGGATTGTCAATACAATTTTACGTTCAGTAGTTTTCCATTACGGGCTCTGTGGCGAAGGGGTTTATGACGCACTTCGTAATCCTTCTTCTCCTTCTGCGTTCATCCTGAGAGTTTTTTCGGTCGTGATTGCGTTGTGCCTGTTTACAGCAGAGCGAGCTGCGTTTTTGCGTCATTAGGCGGACACACTCGACTTCTGCGGGCATTTGATGATCGGGATAACCTTCCCGGGGACTTCGTAATCCAGCATACCGCATTCGAAACACAGCTGCGTGCTGTTTGGCAGAAGACCTCCATGCGATAGTTGTGATAACATGGTATGAGAGCCGGTCGTTCAGAAAGCAATGGCAAACTACAGAACATAAACTTGCCAAGAAATCGCAAACAGTCAAAAATGCTGGTGTTGACTGCCAAGTCCTGTAAACTTTTGCCATTGCTTTCTGAACGAACAGCTCTAATATAATTGTTAAAAATCACCTCAAGGCGGTCTGCTTCCAAATCGCCTGCACCTGATTTCGAACCCGGTATGCAGAATTATGAAATGCGTTAGTCGCCCCTTAGTGAGAGGCGCCTCTTATGAAGTAGATATATACTATGTAGGCTTGGAGGATAAGTTTTGCAAGCAGTGTGGATATAATGGCAGGTAGTAGGCTGATATTTTGGTAGCTAGTTGATAGACATGGTAGGAGGTATTCTGGTGTGTAGTAAATAAATATGTTTATAGACAGTGGGTAGATGTGCTGTTATGTAGTCGGTAATTATATTAATAGGTAGGCTGGTTGGCGGTAAGTAGAATTCATATTAGGTAGGCGATTAGGTAGCAGGTAGATGTACTTAATGGTCGCAGTCAACCCCAGCATTTTTGGCTATTCGTGATTTCTTGGTAAAATTACATTCAGTAGTTTGCCATTGATTTCTGAACGACCGACACTCATACCTTTGTATGGAAACCAACGCTACACGATCTGCTTCCAAATCGGCCGTCGCTGTGTTTCTAACGTGGTATGCGGGATTACAAATTGCATTCGTAAGCTATTTACCACAGAGCCAGCACAGAGTCTGTATAGGGTGCCGGTAAATGGTGCACACAACTTCAAATGCATCAAATATCGCCTCACAATACAAGACGGTCGCGATTGTGAAATGTGTGCTGAAAGTCTATCATCGAACAGCTTAGTGAATTATAGCAAAATCAGTATATACATGCAATTTTCGGAATAATACAAATTCCCTCACTTTGGTTTTCAGTGACAAGTTTTACCTGTTGACTGTTTTCTCAAAGCAAAATCTATTTCTCAGCGAGTTAAAATGGCTAATAGTTGCATACCTCTGAAAAGTATAGACAAGTGGTTCTCAACCGTTTTTGGCCCATGCACCCCTTCACTATATGTTCAGAACTTCATAACCCACCCCCACCCCGTTTTCGTATTTCCTCCCTATAAATTCCCCCTCCCCCACCCCCTGTCCCTACACATTATACGTAAAAGTTGAAGCTAAATTTAATAACACATACTAGAACAAGTCTAGATGTCTACATAAAACGTGATTTGCGGGTCTTCTTACGTTATAAAACGAATTTCAGAAGGGCGAGAAGTACAGAACAGTAAAGTATGGAGAGAAAATCAATATCAAGTAATCGGTTCCTGTACTAACGCGATTTGAAATAATCTTAATTCCCCCCCCCCCTGGAAATCCTTAAATTCCCCCTCCCCCAGGGGGAGGGGGATGATTCCCCACAGTTGAGAACCACTGCTGTAGACCATCACATACTTAATGGATAGCAGCTACGTGTGCAAGAACGATCGTTGACTGTGTCACACACGAGCTTTCAAAGGCTCCAGAAAACATAAGACTGCCGCAGTCTGGCAGCTATTTTGGTGGGACATAAACCCAGTGGGTTATTAAACTTAAATACTGACAGAAATGTTAGGAACGGATTCAAAAAGAAAAACAATTATTGTATTTTAGGTTTCGGGAGTGGGGGAGACGCTGTCAGAAAAATAAACAAGTCTAGACGCTTCGGGAAGGCGTTTTAAGAATACAAACAAGATGAAAATAATTACCGGTTGTGGTCGCTCTAAGTAGCTACAGTGTTTGGGCAACTAATGCAATGGTGAAGCTGACCATGTTGGTACAGAGGCACGGAGACCCAAATAATGTGCTGAATATAAACTGGAAAATAGAAAGACGTACAACGTGGAAATAAAAGCAGTGTTGGGAACGAAATGAAAATTAAATGAGTGAGAAGTGGGAAATAAGATTTACAGAACACATAGATATATACACAGAAAAAAGCGGGAAAGAGAACATTCTACACAATAACCAGGTACCTGATAACACGAATGGAGACAACAAATCAAGATACACTAAGGACATGTACTTCCCAGTACTTCACTGACTAGATTCTTAAAACAATGTTGTGTTTTTTTCTCGATGTCTTTGGTTTTTATGTTGTATCATTCAAGGTTCACTAACTACCTCCAAAGTCGGAGTGTGTTCGCCTGATGGCGAGGTACACTGGCAATTGGGATAGCTAATCCACACGTAAAAATTAGTCCAGCATGCTCCCCAGTAGTGGAACCAACTGTCTGTCTGTCTGTCTGTCTGTCTGTCTGTCTGTCTGTCTGTCTGGCTGGCTGGCTGGCTGGCTGGCTGGCTGGCTGGCTGGCTGGCTGGCTGGCTGGCTGGCTGGCTGTCTGTCTGTCTGTCTGTCTGTCTGTCTGTCTGTCTGTCTGTCTCTTTATCTCTCTCTCTATCTCTATCTCTATCTTGCGCGCGGGCGTCCGCGCATCCCTTCACTTCACACTTTGAAACTCTTTATTCTATCTCTGTATATCTACTTTGTTCTTGCACCCATCCTTGAACCCTCCAGAAATCCAGAAATTATACGCTGGTTAGCTTGTTTATTTTCCCGCCTGCTTCTTTTCATGTATATTATTATATCGCTCCATCCAATGACTTCCTATTCCTGAATATAACAGCTTCCCGACATTTCCACTACATCATTTATATTGTATTTGTCTGTTTTTTGTCATCTTTGTTTGTCTACGCTAAGAGCAAATCAATTACGAGGAAATGTGTATTTGTATTATAGTTCATTTTAAAATGATGACATTTGAAGACGTTCCATTTATTGTCCTAGCAAAGCCTCTCTAGCCACAAAAATTATTACAGTGACAGACGGCTGTCACTGCTTTTTATTATTAATAATTTCATTCTGGCTATCATTCTCATTCGATTAAATATAGTTTTCGTCTGCATATGTTGTTGTTGTTGATCGCGGTGGTGATGGTGGTGGATGTGGTGATGATGTGGTAGACGTTGTGGTGGTGGTGGTGGACGTTGTTGTAATGTTGTGTTGTGGTGGATGGTAAGGGAAATGTAGTTATCATGGTGGTGATGTGATGGTAATGACATCGACCTGCTGATGATGTGGTGGACGTATTAGTGGTGTGGTGGTGGCGGTAATGATGTGGCGGTAATGATGTGGTGGTGGTGGTGGTGGTGGTGGTGGTGGTGGTGGTGGTGGTGGTGGTGGTGGTGGTGGTGGTGGTGGTGGATGGTGATGGTGGTGGTAGTGTAGAATTCCATCTATTCCACAGAGCTGTTCACATTGTAGAACTTGAAGTACTGGACACTGGTGATAACTTCGTTATATCACGGCTGGCCAGCAATACGTTCGAGGGGAAGTTAATAAGTAAGTCACAAATGGCTGTAGAAAAATAACTAAATTTGATAACAACTTGAAACCAGTTTATTTTTTATACATACATTGTCCCTTTATTTTGCAACATAATTTCCACAACATTGATGCTTTTATCCCATCGTCTTATCAGTCCTCCCAAATCGGCTGCATAGAACTGTGTGCTCTGTTTTCTACACCACGTTTTCACTTCACATTCAACTTCGGCGTCATTCGCGAAATGTCTCCGCCAAGGTGGGTTTTCAGTGGACCAAAAGGTGTAAATCGCTAGGGGCTAAGTCGGGGCTGTAAGGTGGATGTTCCAGAACTTCCCACCTTAGTTGGTTAATTTTCTCCTGAGTTAATCGAGCTGTATGTGGTCTGGCTTTGTCATGAAGAAGCAACACTCCTCTAGTCAGCAGTCCTGGAAATTTCAATCGATCATCCATTATGTTGTAAGCTGAACCATGTGAGCACCCTATTTCAGTTGCTACAGAGTCTATCGTTACTCGCCTGTCACCTCTAATCATCTCTTCCACCCGCTGCACGGATGCTTCGCTGTGGCATTGTAGGCACATAGCGATAGCTACTTCGTCCCACCACCCTCACCCATCTATTTTTACAGATCAACCGGCGTCTCTGTATCTACACTTAAAGATATAACGTCCTTCTCTAACTCAAACGTAACTTGCTGACCAGTCAGCGTCTCAGAAACTTCATTTAGAGATATAAAGTCCTTCTCTAATTCAAGTATAACTAACAGTTCATTTAAGGATTCTTTTCCACGCCTTCTGGCATTTCGGGGACATTATATTAGCCCCATATTTTTACAGTAAAACTGTCCCTACAAACCCAGCCAAACTTGAACAGGTCTATAAAAGGCTTAGCCTGAGTTGGTTGAGGGCATATCATCCGTTGGCAGAATTATGTGCCTGGGATTCAGTTTAATTAATTGGGCCGTAGGATTCCGATGACTTCAGAACCTCAGTTCAGTGTCGTTTTGATTTATGTTTTTGCTTTTAGTTTGGTACCTGTGTGGTATCTGTTTGTTTTATGTGCTGACAAGGGCTTTCTAAACATAACTTCTATTATGTCACTTATGATTCTGTTCTTGTAAAGCTGACCACTTCCACTGTCCGTGTATTTTCTATTTACTCGATGTATTTGTACAGCTTTACTGTAGTTAAACTCTGGCAATTTCTGGTCCACTGGGCAAAGGAAGGCAGAAGAAGAAGAGGAATCAACACTCGGTGGCCGATGTGGGTAACATCATAAAAGCTGCCTTTAGTTTCCTGGACATTTCCTGGTGCCTATTTTATCCTGGGTCGACCTTGTAGCCCAGGTGAATTACAACAACAAAATTCCCGAGTTGATAGAGATTACATCGCCCGACCATCGTGCCGCCACAAGCTTGCTAGCCACAATAATGTCCCTGTCATTTTGATTACATTATTCACACAATAAAATTGCAATTACTTTAACCGTGTAAACCAATAAATAAAAGGTTTCAGCGTTTAATTCATGACGAACCCAGATAAAACTGTCAGTATATATAACGGACAGTAATCTTTCCTGTAAATATGTAACGTCATGGAATTGTAACATTCTCTTTCCAGCAGTACTGTAATATTACAGCGTAAAAATTAGATTAAGATCGTCTTTAGTTCAATCAAGCATCTCAAAATCTGAATTGAATTTATATTCTTCATTTCCAAAAGAACGTGTCCAGTCCAGTCGGAGATTTATCCCGAGCTCCTGGAATGACCCTAGGTCCTAATCTGACCAGGCATCAGATATATGGGCAGTCTAATCTAATTGTCAGAGGCCGGGCAGGACTATGTTGATGGGGACATTCTCTTTAATCAATTTACAATGTCACTGCCGGGGAAAGTACCAACAGTTGTTCTATGTGACCCAGTCCTAGAAAAAATCATCGGTTATATCAGTGTGTCCGGACGCTCCTGGTTTGTCACGATGGGTCCGGTTAGAATTGTGAACTGATTAGCTATCTGAGTACACATAGTTCTCTCTCTCTCTCTCTCTCTCTCTCTCTCTCTCTCTCTCTCTCTCTCTCTCTCTCTCTCTCTCTCTCTCTCTCTCTCTTTCTCTTTCTTTCACTCTACCTGCGTATCAATGGGTTTATGCGTGTGGTGGATGTGTATGTGTGTTTGTGTGTGTGATGTGTGTGTGTGTGTGTGTGTGTGTGTGTGTGTGTGTGTGTGTGTGTGTGTGTATAAACAGATAGATAAGTAGACAGACATAATTTCGGCTGTGATGATAGGGGAACAGCACCCTCATTTTGTGCAATTCGAGTTGGAAACACATGGAGGTGCGTGGTATGAGTTTGTCATGTGTCCAGCTGGACGGAAGCTGGTCATCACCGATCAAGGTCAGTTATATTGGAAAAGATATACACCACGGTCCAACGGGCTTCTTCATTTATTTATTTTGTTAAGGCGTCAGGAGTTCACTGTGTTTCCCTACTCGTGTTTCTTTCCGCGTGATTCACCAGAACAACAACAACATTATATATTATACCAATACGTGTGTGCAGTCGTGGTTGAATCTCACCGAATCACGAGTCTTGTATCACGTCTGTGTTCCATATACCAATCATACCATGGCCCATTTCATCGAAGTATGTATCCTTCCCCCCCCCCCCCCCACATGACCCGCGTATCTTCCCTATGCTCTTTCCACACCAAGTTTGCCTGTTGTCACTAAGTGGTCCAGTTTATTTCGTCTCAAAATACAATTAAGAAAACTTGACTATCTACATCTGATTTCTCTAGTCAGTTTACGATTTTCATCTGTTTCATCAACAGCAGGATGCGTTTCGCATTAATGGCATATTAGTGATAAAAACTTATCCTACCAGTCTGCACACCAATAAGCCAGACATGGGACAACGGTTACTCACGCAAACCTCAAGTCCTGTATGACATCACACTGATGTTGGACAACAGGATGCCTTCATCCGACATACAGGACTTCGCGTTGGAGCTCAAGCCAACGAACACAAGCAAGCAAGCAAAACTTTTCCTTTTCTTCTTATGCCTTTAAGACTCCAAGTGGAGCATAGGTCCACATCCACACATACCACTAAAATTGTACACCTCTCATGGCTGGATGTTGGCTGACTTTCTTCATCGGAATGAACTAACCAGACTGACTAGAACCTTTTATGACATGCTATTACATAAAAAGGTGTCATTTGCAACGAGAAAAAGAATGTTGAGGTGCTACATAGATCATGTACATGTGTATGGATGTCAAGCGTGGACAATAAGCAGACATACTGAAACACAACTAATGGCAGTCAGAATGTGGTTTCTGAGGAAATTGCAAAGAATACCATGGACAGACAGAAAAACCGATGACCAAGTCCTAAAAGAAACAAAAGAAAACCGTAAACTGATTAGAGACGTTAGAGCAGGTGGCTATATATTTTTTGTTTGTTTTTTGGACACGTTATGAGAAGAAATAAATTGGAGAATTTCGAGCTGATCCACAACTCTGGTGATCGTGTGAGAGGGCGAAACATGACCGCCCACGTTTATCGGCTTGGTACATGATGATGATGAGTTAATTGTATGTTAATGTATACTAGAAACATGTCCTGGACATTAAAGGCGGTCTGGGTTATATTGACCACATCACCCATCGAATGCTGACTGGTCTGTAAAGAAGGTCGGGCTAGCAATATATTCCCCGTAGCCTCATGGCGTGACAAATGGTCCTTACTTAATGTATACGGTTTTATCACAATACACACTTTGATACAATTACATACTGCGACACACGTAAACACAAGCGACATCAGACTAATGTAAATAGTGCGTGCTTTTTTGCAGCACGTCAAGATGTGGACACAAGCACGCACTGTTCACTAACTGGCTTTCCTAAACAAAACCAAATAAATTTAAAACCACATAGGACAAGCCTGTCTGGTGACATGGGGAAGGTGCTGTGAGGGAGACGGGGGAAGGGGAGGGGGATGACCAAGCAGATCAAGAGAAATATCGAACCACGTGCGGTTTCTCCTTATCTAATTACAAGTGAGCGGTCTATCGTGACGGTTTGGCGAGCAGATCGTCGAGAGAAAACCCTCGGGGAAAGCCTGAGTCCGCCATATTGCATTCGTGTAGGGCATCATGGGAGTCTCGTTATTAAAGTGAGACGAGAATGAGGCCTGGGACTCGGAGACAGTAGACACCCAAATCGAGTCTGACATTGCAGATCTATTGCTCTTGCCAAGTGAATCTTTACAGTATCGACCCAAGGATAAAAAATCCATTAAGATGGTATAAAATAGTTGATGTTTAAATTAGACTGAAAGGAGTAAACCATCAATGTTGTATTCTGTTTGTTTTCTTTCCTTTGATATAACAAATGACTTTTCTATTGATTTTCGAGGAAGGGCATCTTAAATGTACCATTGGTGAAGAAAGAGTGAAAGGAGGGGGTTGGAATGGAGAGAGAGAGAGAGAGAGAGAGAGAGAGAGAGAGAGAGAGAGAGAGAGAGAGATAGAGAGAGAGAGAGAGAGAGAGAGAGAGAGAGAGAGAGAGAGAGAGAGAATAATGTAGGTCTCATCTCATCTCATCACATCATGTTACTCTTGTACCTTGCGGTGTCGAGGTGAAGTATAAACAGCCAGAGAGTGCCCGCTTATGGGCTTCATGTATCGATATTCCTATGGACTCTGTTATTCCCTGCGTCCATCGTTTACGTGATCGGCCTCTTCCTCTGCTTCCATCTGGTCTGATCATCATTGCTTGTTGTGGTATACTGTTAGTTGGTAACCTACTTGCATGGCCAAACCATTTGACTTGCTGCCTTCTAATAAAATCTAGTGCAACTACAACCCCCACTTTAGTCCTGATTTCTTTATTTTTGATTTATCTCTTCTTAATACATTGAGTATTCCTCTCAGGAGTCTCATTTCTGTTGTGATTTTTCTTTTCTCTTTTTCTGTCATTGTCCAGTTTGGGCATTGGTAACGTAAAGTTGGTAGGACGCGTGTGTTGTAAAGTGCTTTTTTAGTAGTTATTGATACATGTTTGTTCTTTAGTATTGGTACCATTTGTCCTCTAAAAGTACTGGAGAGTTTTGGTCAGAGACCATAACTTTATGAAAGGAAAATCCCAACTGCACCTCCACGCGGTAGAGGATGGAAACACACTACGGTGTGGCTAACACAGCTCTGGGGACCGAGTATCCACCGGAATAAGTGGACAACTCTGCAGCTGAGCAGAGCAGGGCACTCACTTGTCCTTGCAGTCGGAAATGGCTGTCAAAAGCAGAGGTAAAAAGACCACCATGTGAATGCGGAAGGCAAGGGGAAACCACCACATTATCTTCCCAAGACTTCATGGCAAAACATAAATCAAAGTTAGTGAAGGACGTTAATGGCTGTCTTAGGGCATCCTCGTCCGGTAGGGACAGTCATGAGCCACAGGTGACACCAGACCGTCATCCAGCTACTGATGGCAAAATCTTAACTAAAATAAATAAATTTAGAGTAGGAACATGGAATGTTAGGACATTAAATGAGATAGGAAAGTGACCAATGTTCTAAGAGAGATGGATAGCATGAAAATGAATATACTAGGCGTTAGTGAGATGAGATGGAAGGGATCGGGCAAAATTATAGCTGACAATCACACAATAATTTATTCTGGAGGGGAGACACATGAGAAAGGGGTAGGAATAATATTAGATGAAAAAACAGCCAAGTCAATTAATGGATACTGGTGTATTTCAGATAGAGTTATTATGGTAAAAATCAAAGGCAAACCAATAGACATAAATATTATACAAGTATATGCACCAACGCCGGTCTCTGTGGCTGAAGGGCTTGCGAACGCGGTTTGTGAGCCCGTATACCCGGGTTCGAAACACGGCGGTGCTGGTTTTTTCGAAAAAGGTATAGAGACCGGTCGTTCAGAAAGCAATGGCAAACTACTGAACGTAACACTTGCCTAGTACATCAACAGCAGCTGAAAATGCTGGTGTTGACTGCAACGTCCCGTAAGGGATACGCAACACAAAATATGCACCAACAGCAAGCAGTAGTGATGAAGAAATACAACACTTTTACGACGAAATAGAAATGGCGATGGCTCAAATTGGATCACAAGAAATAAAAATAATACTTGGTGATTTTAATGCAAAAGTAGGAAAGGGAAAAATGGAGGATGTAGTGGGGAATTATGGTTTAGGTACAAGAAATGAAAGAGGGGAAAAGCTAATAGAATGGGCAAATATCAATGATATGATAATTGGAAACACATGGTTTAAACACCATAAAAGACGACTGTACACATGGATAAGCCCTGATAAGAAAATAGGCAACCAAATTGACTACATACTAATTAATAAAAGATTTAGAAATGCTTTAATTAATGTAAAGACAATGCCTGGTGCTGACTGTAATAGTGATCATGTACCACTATGTGGACAAATAAAAGTAAGATTAAAAAGAGGGAAAAAAATGGTTAAGAACATGAGACTTAATAAATAGGTTCTAAAAATAGATAACGAAATGCAAGAACAATACAGAGTGACTGTGAAAAATAGGTACAATGCAATAACTAAAATACAGAGTATAGATGAACAATGGGAAATGTTAAGGGACTCCATTCATCAAACTAGCAAAGAAGTATTACCAGAGAGAGGCAAAATAGCTAAGAAAAAATGGATGAATGAAGATATCTTAAACCTGATGGACAAAAGAAAACAGTATAAAAATGACAAACAAGAATACGCTAAGATAAATAAAGAAATAAAAGATAAATGTGGGAAGGCTAAAGAAAGTTGGTTAAACGAGCAATGCAAAAAAAATTGAATTAAATTCCATTAAAGATACAAAAAATATGCACAGACAAATCAGTGAGCTTACAGGAAAAAAAAATAAGAATAAATACAGGGTGTTTGAAATCAAAAACAGGAAAGATAATATTAGAGGAAGATGCTATAATGAAGAGGTGGAATGAGTATATAAGAGAATTATATGAAGGAGAAAGGGCAGAATTAACAGAAGATAGTAACTTAGAAGGTCCACCTATTCTGAAAGAAGAAGTCGCTGACGCTATGAAACGTATGAAGAAAGGAAAAACAGCTGGGCCAGATGAAATCACAATAGAAGAATTAGAAGTATTGGGAGAATTTGGAGTAGATATATTAACCAAAATGTTGAATGATATTTACAGCAGTGGATATTTACCCAGTGATATGCTGAAATCTGTATTTATAGCTATACCAAAAAGACCAGGAGCAATTGATTGTGAAGATTTTCGTACAATTAACCTTATAAACCATATCACTAAGCTTCTACTCAGAATCATAATGAGAAGAACCAAAAAGAAAATAAAAATGGAAATTAGTGAAGAACAGTATGGATTTGTGGAAGGAAAGGGCACAAACAATGCAATTTATACATTGCGGACACTAATAGAAAGGTCAATAGAGAAACAGAGGGACATGTATTTGTGCTTCATAGATTATACTAAGGCATTTGATAAAGTAAAACATGATGAACTGATTAAAATGTTGGAAGATATCAACACTGATGGAACAGATTTAAGAATAATAAAGAATATTTACTTGAACCAAGTAGCAGCAATTAAAATGGGAAATAAAGAGGGTAGTTACGAACAGATAAAGCTAGGAGTACGACAAGGGTGTGTCTTGTCACCAGATCTTTTCTCCCTGTATAGCGAAGTAATAATGAGAGAGATCAAAGAGATGCCAGGAATACTAGTTGGAGGTTATAATATAAATAATATACGCTATGCAGATGACACAGTATTGGTGGCGGATAATTCAACAGACCTACAACAATTATTAGACGTTGTAGTAACAGAGAGTGCAAGGAAAGGACTCAACTTGAATATCAAGAAAACAGTAACAATGGTAATATCCAAGAAAATGGTGACACCAAAATGTGACATAGAAATAGAAGGGAAAATCCTTAACCAAGTTGATAATTTTAGATACCTAGGGGCATTTATAACATCAGATGGAAGATGTAAAACAGAGATTAGGAGCAGAATAGGGCAGGCAAAAGCCGCATTTCAGAAAATGAAGAGTATCTTGTGCAATAAGTCACTGTCACTGAATGTAAGAAAGAGAGTGCTGAAATGCTATGTAGAACCAGTTTTGCTGTATGGCAGTGAATCTTGGAATGTAAATGAAAAAATTAAGAAGAAATTAGAAGCAACAGAGATGTGGTTCCTGAGACGAATGTTGCGAATTCCTTGGACTGCCAGAGTAACTAACGACGACTGCCTGAAACAGGCTAATGAAACTAGAACATTATATACAACAATAAGACAGAGACAAACAGCTTTCCTCGGTCATGTGATGAGAAGAGAGGCATTGGAGAACATCGTAACAACTGGAAAGATCGAGGGGAAGAGAGGCAGAGGTAGACCAAGAGAAGTGATGCTGGATGGATTGAGACGGTGGCATGGAGGAATATCAGCAGCAGAGTTGATCCAGAGAACCAAAGACCGAGATCTATGGAGAGCCATGAACGCCTACGCCAGCCGGCACGGCACTTGATGATGATGATGACCATTTGTCCAATGAGATGGTTTGTCTTAATGCATGCTATTTTCGATCTCGTCTTCTGATTTGCCATTTGATAATATTATACTTCCTAGACACTGGAGACTCTTTACTTGTTTCAAGGGATGTTCGTTTAGGTGAATCTTTATTGCTTTTTCGTCTTTAGTTACAGTCATCACCTCTCTTTTACTTGTGCTAATTTTCATGTTATGTTCCCTACACATTTAATTTAGACTATTCATGTGGTCTTGTAATTCAGCTTCTTATTTTGCTATTACTGCTTGGTGGTCCGCAAACAGGAGTTCTCTAATGGTTAGATTTGCAGCTGGTTCTTTTTCTGTGTTCTCGTCATGCAGTGTTCTTGTGGTCTCTGTTTGGCTGGTTTCATTACATATGTTGTCTATATATGTTTTGAACAAGTGAGGGGACAGGACACAACCTTGTCGTACTCCGGATCTTATTGTGAAAGGTTCTGAGTGTCCTCCAGTTGCTCTCACTAAGCATTCACTGTTGTTGTATAAGCTTCTACGTAGGTTTGTTAGATGTTCACTCACTCCATAATGTTTAAGGATTTCCCACAGTTTGTTTCTATCTATTCTATCAAATGCCTTTTCTTGGTCGACAAAGGCTAAGTAGAATGTTTCAATGAATTCGATTGATTTTTCTATAAGTTGTCTAAGAGCAAAAATGGCATCTGTGCATACTTTGTTCTTCCTAAATCCAAGCTGTGTTTCGCTTAGATGGGGTTCTATAGTCGTTCATAATCTTTTCTCAAGACGTTTGCAAAATATTTTCCCGGTATGACTCAAAAGGACTCTAAATTGTTTGCAGTCTCTGTTTTTTTTTTTTTATTATTTTTATTTTTCAAATTGGGATAATTCTGGAATTTCCCTAGTCTCGTGGTTTCTGTTGTTCTACCCAAACATGGTTGAATAATCTATGTAGCCATGCCTTTCCTACTTCTCTTGCTGCTTTTATTAGTTCATTTGGTATTTTATCTTGTCCTGGTGATGTGTTCGATGGGACTAATCTGACGGCTTCTATAATTTCTTCTTTCAGTATGTCTGGTTCTAATTCTTCGGTGGCATCTGTGTCAGTTTCTTTAATTCCTGTGACATCTGATGGGATGTTGAGAAGTTGTTCGAAGTAATGTTTCCACCTTATTAGAATTTGTTTTTGTTCACTTATTGTTTCTCCATTTTCGCTGTTAAATGTTTCAGTTGGGTCAAAGGGTTCTCCTCTGGTTCTCATTGCACTTATCTTTTCGTAGACGTTTCTATCTGCCTCCTTGTGGATTTTATTTAGGGTTTCTCCATACGCCTCCCAGTCTTTTATTTGTTCTCTCTTTACTATTCTATTCACATGTCTTCTCGTTATTCTATATTCTATGTAATCGCATTCATGTTTGCTTTTCGACCACTTTTTATATTTTTCCTTTTTGTCTTTTACAGCATCTTTACTTCTGCGTTCCACTAACTTGTTATTTTCTTTATCCGTGTTCTGCGTTTTTCCGTGGTTCCACATGTTATTTTTTGTAGTATTTAAAATGCTTGATTTGAACATCTCCCATTATTCTTCCACTGTCTTTCTTTCTATATGTAATTTTACAAAGATTTCAGTTCGTTCTTTCTCATAATTTCCCCTCACTTCCTCGTCCTTGAGGTTTTACAAGTTTACTGATTCTCATGGCATGTATTTTCCTGGTCTTTACTTTCTTCTACTGATGGTTCGTGAGGGCTGGTCTGGTTCGCAAGATCAGTCCCGCGTCTAGCGTTCGTTGTCTCGGATGGCTGTGTGAGGTGCACCAAATTGGGATCTTCCTAGCCAACGCAAGTTAGCGAGGCAGGCGCTTCGAGAATGTAACCGCATCGTGCAGCTAGGGTCGTGGTTTGAGCGGGCAAAAGAGCAAATTTGTACGACCGTTCGACAAAGTCTCGATAAATCCCCTCTCTCTCTCTCTTGATGATTAGTGGGCCTGCAGTCAGTAAGCTGGTATAGCTTTTTGGGTCAGTCCTGCCGGCGTAGCTTGAAAGCTCATCGGTAGGCGTTCAGTGGTTTTGCATGTATCACTGTGTACCGTGTGGGCGCGTTTTAGTGATGCCGCTCTTGGCCTGCGTGTGCGTGAATAGTCCGTCAGTCCGATAGATATCTGGTTGATCCTGCCTGTAGTCATATGCTTGTCTCAAAGATTAAGTCATGCATGTCTAAGTTCACACTGTCTCATGGTGAAACCGCGAATGGCTCATTAAATCAGTCGAGGTTCCTTAGATGACACGATCCTACTTGGATTACTTGCGATTGACAGGTGTACGTGCCCAGTGGTCCGGGCGCGTATTCGACCCTTACCTGCAGGGTTTGGCTGAAAGCCTCTAAGTCAAGTCCCAAAGGTTTATGGTCTGGCCACTGCTCGCCTCCTGCTCGTGTGGGGGGGGGGGGGTCTCGGAGGTTTGACCCTGAGCCGCCAGCGTCTGCAGCCTACCTTGTTCCAGACGTACTGGTTATCCATTCCTCTGGATCAAACAAGGCAAGGCCGAGAGAGAGAGAACATGTCGTTTGGGCACCACATGTTCTCTGAAGCTCTACCCAGGCATTGTGAGATGGAATTTTGGCCAATACACACAATATATCTGCCTTGCACCCTAACGGCCCTGAGCCAGTTTTCGGAAGCGGTGCTTAGTTCACGAATATTTGTTCCCGAAATTCTCCGAGAGTCGTCGCTGGGAGTTCGCATTGTGCGATGCACGCGACAGGCGGTATGACGTTCTGTGGACAGAGACCGCGCCAGATGGGGTAAGACGTGGTGCAACGAAGTCGATCCTCCTTCCTCTAAACCCACTGAGCGAACCTCATAGCACCGATGAGGGCGCAGATGTGTGTGCACCGGAATCACATACTTAAATATCCTATTGTTTACTGAAAGTGGCTAGCAAAAATCGGAAATATCGAGTACGTGGTGCAACTACGTGTAGGTTATTGAATCTTAATTATTCTTCTTCTTCTTCAGCGTTCCGAGCCATTGAGGTTCTTTGCTGCAAATACAATCCGTCTCCATTCGTCTTTCTGGTGGACCTTCTCTTGCCAGTCGTTGATTCCAAGTGCTTGTAGGTCTGTACATGTATTATCTCTCCACCGCCTTCTTGGTCTACCTCGGGGTCTACGGTCATTTATTTCCTGAGTGTAAGCGAGTTTTGTTTCCCTATTATCTTCCATTCTTTCTATATGCCCCAGCCATTGTAGTCTATTAGCCTTCATGATACCAGTGATTAGCGGGGACTTAAACAGATCATAAATGTCTTTGTTACTTCTTCTTTTCCACTCTCCACTTTGTGTATCCCTAATGGGTCCAAAGATGCGTCTTAAAATTTTGTTCTCAAAGGTTTGTAACAAGGCTTCGTCCCCTTTCGTTGTACTCCAGGTTTCAGAGCCATACAGCACAACTGGTCTGATCAGTGTTTTGTATATTGTGATTTTGGTGTTACGAGATAGCGCCTTTGATTTTAGTAGATGTTGTAGTGCATAGTATATCTTATTTCCAGAGTTGATTCTAGTTTGTATTTCTTCCCTTATGATGTTGGAGCAGTTGAAGATTGTACCCAGGTATTTGTATGTTTCCGTTCTTTTAATGGTCATATTATCTATTTGTATGTGGCCAGAGTTTCTAGCCATTCCGTCTCTTGAAATTACCATATATTCTGTCTTATCTTGGTTGATAACCAGCCCCATCTGTTGGGCTTTTCCCTTTAAGTGAGTCAATATTTCCAATGTCTTTTGTTCACTTTGCCCTATAATATCTATATCATCTGCATAACCAAGCAGCTTGGATGTTCCTCCAAATATCACATTCCTCCTTTACCTTCCTTACAACTTTCTCTAGGGCCAGATTGAAGAGTAGCGGCGATAGTGCATCACCCTGTTTCAAGCCAGATGTTATTTGGAAGGGGTCGAGGCTCATGTATTTGTTTCGTAACAAAGAAAGGTTTTTACAAAGGTGGGGATGTTAACCCCACGCTTCAACCCCCAACCTGGAGGACCAGGGTTGAATCTTAATTATGGTTGTTTAAATTACCGGATCTGCAACATACCCGACTATCACTTGCCAGTCGGATATTTGTCACATGTAATATAGTTGTAAAGTAACTAATTTAAAATCCCAAATAACCAGAGACTAAACAAAGAATATCTTTGGATAGATATACTGTCACGTCTCCACATGCATGCTGACGAAGAAATCCTGAAACAGCTGCAAGAAGAGAATGTCCACATTCGATTCTTAAAGGCGGAGCGGCTCCTCACCTACTCCAAGATTCCTACAACCTTTGCGATGGTGACGACAGAGGGCAACGAGATGCCGACCACAGTATCAATCAACAAGAAAATACAACAGTCAGAGAGTTCATCCCAATAGTCAATCAATGCCCCAGATGCCAGAGGGCCGGCCACATCAGAGCAGCATGTCGCAGTAAGACGGAAATCTGCCGGTACTGCGCCTATCACCACGCCTTCAAGGAGTGTCGGCTGGCCAAGTTGGACACGGACTTCCGAGCACCCAACAACAAAATAAAGTGCGCCAACTGCCTGGGCAAGCATGGAGCAAGATACCCAGGCTTTCAGTACCTTCAAAGACACAGAGACGTCTTAAAGTACGCCATCACCACAAAGACACCATACTACGAAGCAATGCGGAGGTGCGAGACAGCCAGGTGCATCTCACAAGAGAAAAAAGCTCAATTGCAAGACCAGATAGATGAGCTAAAGAAGCAAATCAAGCTGCTTCAAACACCGGCACCGACCAGGGACAATGAACAGCTGCTTGCTGAAATAAAGGAGATCCAGCGAAACATCAAGCAAGAAGTGGAACATATGGCCGTGATGAAGAAGGGAACGAAGAAATGCTACGAACCATTAAATCAGAGAGAGATCTGCTAAAAGCCGAAATGGAGTGAACCCAAAACCATCCAGCAGAAGAAACGGAAAAGATCACAGAGAAACCGCAAGATGAAACCCAACAAGAGACAGAACCGGAACCTCAAAATAAAGCCAGCAGCCCAACCACGACACCCGAGACCGTTAAGGGGAAACCAATATCTCGCCAGACATCCGAAGAAAACCGAGATGAGCACCCTGATGTCGGCACAGAGAGGCCCCGGGGTCCTACCTTGGAGGAGTTACGAGAATCGGCAAGGGAGGTAGCGGTTAGAGTGGAACTCAAGAACAAGGAATTCAGAATTCGCTGGGAAGAAAAAGAAAAGAAGAAACCCAAGGAACTCAGGGGGGGGGGGGGGGGGGGGGCAACCGATACAATACCCAGATACAATCTATGACTGTGAGAGTGGATTCAAGTACTATGTAGATGACGGAGAGATCATCCCGTGGCTGTCCACGAAGGAAGACTGCGAAAAGAAACATAAATTCTTTATCGAAAATGAAAACAGGCGCAAGAAGGAGGAAAGTGCAACATCGAAAAGCTTCTACGAACAATTCACAAAAAAGGAGGCAAAAAAGACCAAATAAAAAGTCCTTATAAGGACTGCACCCAGACGAGCCATGAGCCAGCACCAACAAAGAAAACCACAAGTTTAGACGGGCCCAAAGGATAGCCGCCGACAACTCCCCCCTCCCCCCCCAGCTGATGTCACAGACACAAACGCTGATGTAACCAGTCCGAGGAAGGACTCACTCGTAAGAGCGCACAAGACAAGAAACAGGGCTAAAATTCCACAAAAACCACAGATCTCAACAATAACCACCGCTGAGGAAGCAAGTTAGACGAGACCGAAATTTGAATTTTTATTTCTTCTGAAAATTGGAATTAGAATTGGAACATGCATGCTGTCCAGTCAAGTTGTGTCGACATTACACATCATGAACTTGCTCATGTTTGGGTATTTCCGGTTATATGGTAGGAATCTGAGAAGCGAGTGGACGAAGAGTTTAGAGATCAGTTTCACAAACCAAGTGGTCTGGGTTCTAACCCCTAGTAAGGCAAGCAGTTTTTTCTCTATTCGTTCAAATCATCGTTAGCATGAACACCATGTGATGGAAGTGTTAGTACAATGTCCTTATTTGTGTAGCTCTTATCAACAGCCTCACTGCGGTCACCATCAGTGGTTCCATGCACCATCGTGGGGGGAGGGGGTGTGTGGGAAGGGGGGGGGGGGTTAACTTCTTCTAAGTTGTGACTAGGCCGGCTCCGTGGCGAAGGTTTACGGAGGCAATTCGTAATACCGCGTTCGAAACACAGCTGCTAGCGATTTATCAGCAGAACGCCGTGTGTTGATTTTTATAAAATGGTATGAGTGCCGGTAGTTCAGAAAACAATGGCAAACTACTGAATGTAAACGTGCCAAGAAATAACAAACAGCCAAAAAAACTATGAGGTTGACTGCGATGTACTGTAAATGATATGCAACTAACGTGTTATAACGTTGTAACAACCTAGTGAAGGAGTAAGCGCATACGAGATAAGAGAAGTAACAGCTGCAGATGGATATAACAATAGAAAATAACAACAATTAGGTACGTGCACCTCTTGCGAAATAGTGAGAGGTAATTAACACAAACATGGTGTACATACCTTACAACGAATTCCAGTGCGGAAAATGAAATCAATGACGACATTTAAAAAAAAAAAAAGTTATACTACGACACAACGAATCGATGTTTCGATTATAATAATTTTCATCGGGAACAAACAAACAGATCAAAATAGAAGCATGAAATTAGGTATGACATGTTGATGGTCATTAGACAGATTTCGTTGCTAGGAATGTCGGGCACATGAATCATACGAGCAAGCAAGAAATAAGAGAGACCTCAGTTCAGACTGTGACGTGTCACGAAGGCAACTTCATGAGAATGAGAGAACACAAGAATGTTGTGCTTGCAGCAAGGGAGATCAGCACACGTTTCAGTATGGAGAAAAGAGGCGGATGATAACAAGAACAAACAGAACAACAACAAGAACAGAAAGTATAAGAACAAATAATCTCCTTCATATTTCTTATTAACGTTTAACACAGAGTACACACACTTGGGTATCCAGCTCCTTCACCTGTGACGTAACTAGTGTACACACACTTGGATATCCAGCTCCTTCACTTGTGACGTAACTAGTGTACACACACTTGGGTGCCCAGCTCCTTCACCTATGACATAACTAGTGTACACACACTTGGATATCCAGCTCCTTCACTTGTGACGCAACTAGTGTACACACACTTGGGTATCCAGCTCCTTCACTTGTGACGCAACTAGTGTACACACACTTGGGTATCCAGCTCCTTCACCTATGACGTAACTAGTGTACACACACTTGGATATCCAGCTCCTTCACTTGTGACGTAACTAGTGTACACACACTTGGGTGCCCAGCTCCTTCACCTATGACGTAACTAGTGTACACACACTTGGATATCCAGCTCCTTCACTTGTGACGTAACTAGTGTACACACACTTGGGTGCCCAGCTCCTTCACCTATGACATAACTAGTGTACACACACTTGGATATCCAGCTCCTTCACTTGTGACGCAACTAGTGTACACACACTTGGGTATCCAGCTCCTTCACCTATGACATAACTAGTGTACACACACTTGGATATCCAGCTCCTTCACTTGTGACATAACTAGTGTACACACACTTGGATATCCAGCTCCTTCACCTATGACATAACTAGTGTACACACACTTGGATATCCAGCTCCTTCACCTATGACATAACTAGTGTACACACACTTGGATATCCAGCTCCTTCACCTATGACATAACTAGTGTACACCCACTTGGATATCCAGCTCCTTCACCTATGACATAACTAGTGTACACACACTTGGGTATCCAGCTCCTTCACCTATGACATAACTAGTGTACACACACTTGGATATCCAGCTCCTTCACTTGTGACGTAACTAGTGTACACACACTTGGGTATCCAGCTCCTTCACCTGTGACGCAACTAGTGTACACACACTTGGATATCCAGCTCCTTCACCTATGACATAACTAGTGTACACACACTTGGATATCCAGCTCCTTCACCTATGACATAACTAGTGTACACCCACTTGGATATCCAGCTCCTTCACTTGTGACGTAACTAGTGTACACACACTTGGGTATCCAGCTCCTTCACCTGTGAAGCAACTAGTTTCCACACACTTGGGTATCAAGCTCCTTCACCTATGACATAACTAGTGTACACACACTTGGATATCCAGCTCCTTC
The DNA here is from genome assembly GCA_963921405.1 of Cepaea hortensis. NCBI lineage: Eukaryota > Metazoa > Mollusca > Gastropoda > Stylommatophora > Helicidae > Cepaea > Cepaea hortensis. Next base: position 60,444,850 of record OY992882.1, on the reverse strand, counting down.
ACTAGTGACATAACTAGTGTACACCCACTTGGATATCCAGCTCCTTCACCTATGACATAACTAGTGTACACACACTTTGATATCCAGCTCCTTCACCTATGACATAACTAGTGTACACACACTTGGGTATCCAGCTCCTTCACCTATGACATAACTAGTGCACACACACTTAGATATCCAGCTCCTTCACCTATGACATAACTAGTGTACACACACTTGGATATCCAGCTCCTTCACTTGTGACATAACTAGTGTACACACACTTGGATATCCAGCTCCTTCACTTGTGACGCAACTAGTGTACACACACTTGGGTATCCAGCTCCTTCACTTGTGACGCAACTAGTGTACACACACTTGGGTATCCAGCTCCTTCACCTATGACGTAACTAGTGTACACACACTTGGATATCCAGCTCCTTCACTTGTGACGTAACTAGTGTACACACACTTGGGTGCCCAGCTCCTTCACCTATGACGTAACTAGTGTACACACACTTGGATATCCAGCTCCTTCACTTGTGACGTAACTAGTGTACACACACTTGGGTGCCCAGCTCCTTCACCTATGACATAACTAGTGTACACACACTTGGATATCCAGCTCCTTCACTTGTGACGCAACTAGTGTACACACACTTGGGTATCCAGCTCCTTCACCTATGACATAACTAGTGTACACACACTTGGATATCCAGCTCCTTCACTTGTGACATAACTAGTGTACACACACTTGGATATCCAGCTCCTTCACCTATGACATAACTAGTGTACACACACTTGGATATCCAGCTCCTTCACCTATGACATAACTAGTGTACACACACTTGGATATCCAGCTCCTTCACCTATGACATATCTAGTGTACACCCACTTGGATATCCAGCTCCTTCACCTATGACATAACTAGTGTACACACACTTGGGTATCCAGCTCCTTCACCTATGACATAACTAGTGTACACACACTTGGATATCCAGCTCCTTCACTTGTGACGTAACTAGTGTACACACACTTGGGTATCCAGCTCCTTCACCTGTGACGCAACTAGTGTACACACACTTGGATATCCAGCTCCTTCACCTATGACATAACTAGTGTACACACACTTGGATATCCAGCTCCTTCACCTATGACATAACTAGTGTACACCCACTTGGATATCCAGCTCCTTCACTTGTGACGTAACTAGTGTACACACACTTGGGTATCCAGCTCCTTCACCTGTGAAGCAACTAGTTTCGACACACTTGGGTATCAAGCTCCTTCACCTATGACATAACTAGTGTACACACACTTGGATATCCAGCTCCTTCACTAGTGACATAACTAGTGTACACCCACTTGGATATCCAGCTCCTTCACCTATGACATAACTAGTGTACACACACTTGGGTATCCAGCTCCTTCATCTATGACGCAACTAGTGTACACACACTTGGGTATCCAGCTCCTTCACCTATGACATAACTAGTGCACACACACTTAGATATCCAGCTCCTTCACCTATGACATAACTAGTGTACACACACTTGGATATCCAGCTCCTTCACCTGTGACGTAACTAGTGTACACCCACTTGGATATCCAGCTCCTTCACTTGTGACGTAACTAGTGTACACACACTTGGGTGCCCGGCTCCTTCACCTGTGACGCAACTAGTGTACACACACTTGGATATCCAGCTCCTTCACCTATGACATAACTAGTGTACACACACTTCGATATCCAGCTCCTTCATTTGTGACATAACTAGTGTACACCCACTTGGATATCCAGCTCCTTCACCTATAACATAACTAGTGTAAACACACTTGGATATCCAGCTCCTTCACCTGTGACGTAAATAGTGTACACACACTTGGATATCCAGCTCCTTCACTATTGACGTAACTAGTGTACACACACTTGGATATCCAGCTCCTTCACCTATGACATAACTAGTGTACACACACTTGGATATCCAGCTCCTTCACCTATGACATAACTAGTGTACACACACTTGGGTGCCCAGCTCCTTCACCTATGACATAACTAGTGTACACACACTTGGATATCCAGCTCCTTCACTTGTGACATAACTAGTGTACACACACTTGGGTGCCCAGCTCCTTCACCTATGACATAACTAGTGTACACACACTTGGATATCCAGCTCCTTCACTTGTGACATAACTAGTGTACACACACTTGGGTATCCAGCTCCTTCACCTGTGACGTAACTAGTGTACACACACTTGGGTATCCAGCTCCTTCACTTGTGACGTAATTAGTGTACACACACTTGGGTGGCCAACTCCTTCACCTGTGACGTAACTAGTGTACACACACTTGGGTGGCCAGCGCATTCACCTGTGACATAACTAGTGTACACACACTTGGGTATCCAGCTCCTTCACCTATGACGCAACTAGTGTACACACACTTGGGTATCCAGCTCCTTCACTTGTGACGTAACTAGTGTACACCCACTTGGATATCCAGCTCCTTCACTTGTGACGTAACTAGTGTACACACACTTGGGTGCCCAGCTCCTTCACCTGTGACGCAACTAGTGTACACACACTTGGGTGCCCAGCTCCTTCACCTATGACATAACTAATGTACACACACTTGGGTGCCCAGCTCCTTCACCTGTGACGCAACTAGTATACACACACTTGGGTGCCCAGCTCCTTCACCTATGACATAACTAGTGTACACCCACTTGGATATCCAGCTCCTTCACTTGTGACGTAAATAGTGTACACACACTTGGATATCCAGCTCCTTCACTTGTGACATAACTAGTGTACACCCACTTGGATATCCAGCTCCTTCACCTATGAAATAACTAGTGTACACACACTTGGATATCCAGCTCCTTCACCTGTGACGTAAATAGTGTACACACACTTGAATATCCAGCTCCTTCACCTATGACATAACTAGTGTACACCCACTTGGATATCCAGCTCCTTCACCTATGACATAACTAGTGTACACACACTTTGATATCCAGCTCCTTCACCTATGACATAACTAGTGTACACACACTTGGATATCCAGCTCCTTCACCTATGACATAACTAGTGTACACACACTTGGATATCCAGCTCCTTCTCCTATGACATAACTAGTGTACACAGACTTAGGTGCCCAGCTCCTCCACCTATGACATAACTAGTGTACACACACTTGGATATCCAGCTCCTTCACCTATGACATAACTAGTGTACACACACCTGGGTTCCCATCTCCTTCACCTATGACATAACTAGTGTACACACACTTGGATATCCAGCTCCTTCACATATGACATAACTAGTGTACACACACTTGGATATCCAGCTCCTTCACTTATGACATAACTAGTGTACACCCACTTGGATATCCAGCTCCTTCACCTATGACATAACTTGTGTACACACACTTGGATATCCAGCTCCTTCACCTATGACGTAACTAGTGTACACACACTTGGGTGGCCAGCGCCTTCACCTGTGACGTAACTAGTGTACACACACTTGGGTGGCCAGCTCCTTCACCTGTGACGTAACTAGTGTACACACACTTGGGTGTCCAGCTTCTTCACCTGTGACGTAACTAGTGTACACCCACTTGGATATCCAGCTCCTTCACTTGTGACGTAACTAGTGTACACACACTTGGGTGCCCAGCTCCTTCACCTGTGACGCAACTAGTGTACACACACTTGGGTGCCCAGCTCCTTCACCTATGACATAACTAGTGTACACCCACTTGGATATCCAGCTCCTTCACTTGTGACGTAAATAGTGTACACACACTTGGATATCCAGCTCCTTCACTTGTGACATAACTAGTGTACACCCACTTGGATATCCAGCTCATTCACCTATGACATAACTAGTGTACACACACTTGGATATCCAGCTCCTTCACCTGTGACGTAAATAGTGTACACACACTTGGATATCCAGCTCCTTCACCTATGACATAACTAGTGTACACCCACTTGGATATCCAGCTCCTTCACCTATGACATAACTAGTGTACACACACTTGGATATCCAGCTCCTTCACCTATGACGTAACTAGTGTACACACACTTGGATATCCAGCTCCTTCACCTATGACATAACTAGTGTACACACACTTGGATATCCAGCTCCTTCTCCTATGACATAACTAGTGTACACACACTTAGGTGCCCAGCTCCTCCACCTATGACATAACTAGTGTACACACACTTGGATATCCAGCTCCTTCACCTATGACATAACTAGTGTACACACACCTGGGTTCCCATCTCCTTCACCTATGACATAACTAGTGTACACACACTTGGATATCCAGCTCCTTCACATATGACATAACTAGTGTACACACACTTGGATATCCAGCTCCTTCACTTATGACATAACTAGTGTACACCCACTTGGATATCCAGCTCCTTCACCTATGACATAACTAGTGTACACACACTTGGATATCCAGCTCCTTCACCTATGACGTAACTAGTGTACACACACTTGGGTGCCCAGCTCCTTCACCTGTGACGCAACTAGTGTACACACACTTGGGTGCCCAGCTCCTTCACCTATGACATAACTAATGTACACACACTTGGGTGCCCAGCTCCTTCACCTGTGACGCAACTAGTGTACACACACTTGGGTGCCCAGCTCCTTCACCTATGACATAACTAGTGTACACCCACTTGGATATCCAGCTCCTTCACTTGTGACGTAAATAGTGTACACACACTTGGATATCCAGCTCCTTCACTTGTGACATAACTAGTGTACACCCACTTGGATATCCAGCTCCTTCACCTATGACATAACTAGTGTACACACACTTGGATATCCAGCTCCTTCACCTGTGACGTAAATAGTGTACACACACTTGAATATCCAGCTCCTTCACCTATGACATAACTAGTGTACACCCACTTGGATATCCAGCTCCTTCACCTATGACATAACTAGTGTACACACACTTTGATATCCAGCTCCTTCACCTATGACGTAACTAGTGTACACACACTTGGATATCCAGCTCCTTCACCTATGACATAACTAGTGTACACACATTTGGATATCCAGCTCCTTCTCCTATGACATAACTAGTGTACACAGACTTAGGTGCCCAGCTCCTCCACCTATGACATAACTAGTGTACACACACTTGGATATCCAGCTCCTTCACCTATGACATAACTAGTGTACACACACCTGGGTTCCCATCTCCTTCACCTATGACATAACTAGTGTACACACACTTGGATATCCAGCTCCTTCACATATGACATAACTAGTGTACACACACTTGGATATCCAGCTCCTTCACTTATGACATAACTAGTGTACACCCACTTGGATATCCAGCTCCTTCACCTATGACATAACTAGTGTACACACACTTGGATATCCAGCTCCTTCACCTATGACGTAACTAGTGTACACACACTTGGGTGGCCAGCGCCTTCACCTGTGACGTAACTAGTGTACACACACTTGGGTGGCCAGCTCCTTCACCTGTGACGTAACTAGTGTACACACACTTGGATATCCAGCTCCTTCACCTATGACGTAACTAGTGTACACACACTTGGGTGCCCAGCTCCTTCACCTGTGACGCAACTAGTGTACACACACTTGGGTGCCCAGCTCCTTCACCTATGACATAACTAATGTACACACACTTGGGTGCCCAGCTCCTTCACCTGTGACGCAACTAGTGTACACACACTTGGGTGCCCAGCTCCTTCACCTATGACATAACTAGTGTACACCCACTTGGATATCCAGCTCCTTCACTTGTGACGTAAATAGTGTACACACACTTGGATATCCAGCTCCTTCACTTGTGACATAACTAGTGTACACCCACTTGGATATCCAGCTCCTTCACCTATGACATAACTAGTGTACACACACTTGGATATCCAGCTCCTTCACCTGTGACGTAAATAGTGTACACACACTTGAATATCCAGCTCCTTCACCTATGACATAACTAGTGTACACCCACTTGGATATCCAGCTCCTTCACCTATGACATAACTAGTGTACACACACCTGGGTTCCCATCTCCTTAACCTATGACATAACTAGTGTACACACACTTGGATATCCAGCTCCTTCACTTATGACATAACTAGTGTACACCCACTTGGATATCCAGCTCCTTCACCTATGACATAACTAGTGTACACACACTTGGATATCCAGCTCCTTCACCTATGACGTAACTAGTGTACACACACTTGGGTGGCCAGCGCCTTCACCTGTGACGTAACTAGTGTACACACACTTGGGTGTCCAGCTTCTTCACCTGTGACGTAACTAGTGTACACCCACTTGGATATCCAGCTCCTTCACTTGTGACGTAACTAGTGTACACACACTTGGGTGCCCAGCTCCTTCACCTGTGACGCAACTAGTGTACACACACTTGGGTGCCCAGCTCCTTCACCTATGACATAACTAGTGTACACCCACTTGGATATCCAGCTCCTTCACTTGTGACGTAAATAGTGTACACACACTTGGATATCCAGCTCCTTCACTTGTGACATAACTAGTGTACACCCACTTGGATATCCAGCTCCTTCACCTATGACATAACTAGTGTACACACACTAGGATATCCAGCTCCTTCACCTGTGACGTAAATAGTGTACACACACTTGGATATCCAGCTCCTTCACCTATGACATAACTAGTGTACACCCACTTGGATATCCAGCTCCTTCACCTATGACATAACTAGTGTACACACACTTGGATATCCAGCTCCTTCACCTATGACGTAACTAGTGTACACACACTTGGATATCCAGCTCCTTCACCTATGACATAACTAGTGTACACACACTTGGATATCCAGCTCCTTCTCCTATGACATAACTAGTGTACACACACTTAGGTGCCCAGCTCCTCCACCTATGACATAACTAGTGTACACACACTTGGATATCCAGCTCCTTCACCTATGACATAACTAGTGTACACACACCTGGGTTCCCATCTCCTTCACCTATGACATAACTAGTGTACACACACTTGGATATCCAGCTCCTTCACATATGACATAACTAGTGTACACACACTTGGATATCCAGCTCCTTCACCTATGACATAACTAGTGTACACCCACTTGGATATCCAGCTCCTTCACCTATGACATAACTAGTGTACACACACTTGGATATCCAGCTCCTTCACCTATGACGTAACTAGTGTACACACACTTGGATATCCAGCTCCTTCACCTATGACATAACTAGTGTACACACACTTGGATATCCAGCTCCTTCTCCTATGACATAACTAGTGTACACACACTTAGGTGCCCAGCTCCTCCACCTATGACATAACTAGTGTACACACACTTGGATATCCAGCTCCTTCACCTATGACATAACTAGTGTACACACACCTGGGTTCCCATCTCCTTCACCTATGACATAACTAGTGTACACACACTTGGATATCCAGCTCCTTCACATATGACATAACTAGTGTACACACACTTGGATATCCAGCTCCTTCACTTATGACATAACTAGTGTACACACACTTGGGTGTCCAGCTTCTTCACCTGTGACGTAACTAGTGTACACCCACTTGGATATCCAGCTCCTTCACTTGTGACGTAACTAGTGTACACACACTTGGGTGCCCAGCTCCTTCACCTGTGACGCAACTAGTGTACACACACTTGGGTGCCCAGCTCCTTCACCTATGACATAACTAGTGTACACCCACTTGGATATCCAGCTCCTTCACTTGTGACGTAAATAGTGTACACACACTTGGATATCCAGCTCCTTCACTTGTGACATAACTAGTGTACACCCACTTGGATATCCAGCTCATTCACCTATGACATAACTAGTGTACACACACTTGGATATCCAGCTCCTTCACCTGTGACGTAAATAGTGTACACACACTTGGATATCCAGCTCCTTCACCTATGACATAACTAGTGTACACCCACTTGGATATCCAGCTCCTTCACCTATGACATAACTAGTGTACACACACTTGGATATCCAGCTCCTTCACCTATGACGTAACTAGTGTACACACACTTGGATATCCAGCTCCTTCACCTATGACATAACTAGTGTACACACACTTGGATATCCAGCTCCTTCTCCTATGACATAACTAGTGTACACACACTTAGGTGCCCAGCTCCTCCACCTATGACATAACTAGTGTACACACACTTGGATATCCAGCTCCTTCACCTATGACATAACTAGTGTACACACACCTGGGTTCCCATCTCCTTCACCTATGACATAACTAGTGTACACACACTTGGATATCCAGCTCCTTCACATATGACATAACTAGTGTACACACACTTGGATATCCAGCTCCTTCACTTATGACATAACTAGTGTACACCCACTTGGATATCCAGCTCCTTCACCTATGACATAACTAGTGTACACACACTTGGATATCCAGCTCCTTCACCTATGACGTAACTAGTGTACACACACTTGGGTGCCCAGCTCCTTCACCTGTGACGCAACTAGTGTACACACACTTGGGTGCCCAGCTCCTTCACCTATGACATAACTAATGTACACACACTTGGGTGCCCAGCTCCTTCACCTGTGACGCAACTAGTGTACACACACTTGGGTGCCCAGCTCCTTCACCTATGACATAACTAGTGTACACCCACTTGGATATCCAGCTCCTTCACTTGTGACGTAAATAGTGTACACACACTTGGATATCCAGCTCCTTCACTTGTGACATAACTAGTGTACACCCACTTGGATATCCAGCTCCTTCACCTATGACATAACTAGTGTACACACACTTGGATATCCAGCTCCTTCACCTGTGACGTAAATAGTGTACACACACTTGAATATCCAGCTCCTTCACCTATGACATAACTAGTGTACACCCACTTGGATATCCAGCTCCTTCACCTATGACATAACTAGTGTACACACACTTTGATATCCAGCTCCTTCACCTATGACGTAACTAGTGTACACACACTTGGATATCCAGCTCCTTCACCTATGACATAACTAGTGTACACACATTTGGATATCCAGCTCCTTCTCCTATGACATAACTAGTGTACACAGACTTAGGTGCCCAGCTCCTCCACCTATGACATAACTAGTGTACACACACTTGGATATCCAGCTCCTTCACCTATGACATAACTAGTGTACACACACCTGGGTTCCCATCTCCTTCACCTATGACATAACTAGTGTACACACACTTGGATATCCAGCTCCTTCACATATGACATAACTAGTGTACACACACTTGGATATCCAGCTCCTTCACTTATGACATAACTAGTGTACACCCACTTGGATATCCAGCTCCTTCACCTATGACATAACTAGTGTACACACACTTGGATATCCAGCTCCTTCACCTATGACGTAACTAGTGTACACACACTTGGGTGGCCAGCGCCTTCACCTGTGACGTAACTAGTGTACACACACTTGGGTGGCCAGCTCCTTCACCTGTGACGTAACTAGTGTACACACACTTGGATATCCAGCTCCTTCACCTATGACGTAACTAGTGTACACACACTTGGGTGCCCAGCTCCTTCACCTGTGACGCAACTAGTGTACACACACTTGGGTGCCCAGCTCCTTCACCTATGACATAACTAATGTACACACACTTGGGTGCCCAGCTCCTTCACCTGTGACGCAACTAGTGTACACACACTTGGGTGCCCAGCTCCTTCACCTATGACATAACTAGTGTACACCCACTTGGATATCCAGCTCCTTCACTTGTGACGTAAATAGTGTACACACACTTGGATATCCAGCTCCTTCACTTGTGACATAACTAGTGTACACCCACTTGGATATCCAGCTCCTTCACCTATGACATAACTAGTGTACACACACTTGGATATCCAGCTCCTTCACCTGTGACGTAAATAGTGTACACACACTTGAATATCCAGCTCCTTCACCTATGACATAACTAGTGTACACCCACGTGGATATCCAGCTCCTTCACCTATGACATAACTAGTGTACACACACCTGGGTTCCCATCTCCTTAACCTATGACATAACTAGTGTACACACACTTGGATATCCAGCTCCTTCACTTATGACATAACTAGTGTACACCCACTTGGATATCCAGCTCCTTCACCTATGACATAACTAGTGTACACACACTTGGATATCCAGCTCCTTCACCTATGACGTAACTAGTGTACACACACTTGGGTGGCCAGCGCCTTCACCTGTGACGTAACTAGTGTACACACACTTGGGTGTCCAGCTTCTTCACCTGTGACGTAACTAGTGTACACCCACTTGGATATCCAGCTCCTTCACTTGTGACGTAACTAGTGTACACACACTTGGGTGCCCAGCTCCTTCACCTGTGACGCAACTAGTGTACACACACTTGGGTGCCCAGCTCCTTCACCTATGACATAACTAGTGTACACCCACTTGGATATCCAGCTCCTTCACTTGTGACGTAAATAGTGTACACACACTTGGATATCCAGCTCCTTCACTTGTGACATAACTAGTGTACACCCACTTGGATATCCAGCTCCTTCACCTATGACATAACTAGTGTACACACACTAGGATATCCAGCTCCTTCACCTGTGACGTAAATAGTGTACACACACTTGGATATCCAGCTCCTTCACCTATGACATAACTAGTGTACACCCACTTGGATATCCAGCTCCTTCACCTATGACATAACTAGTGTACACACACTTGGATATCCAGCTCCTTCACCTATGACGTAACTAGTGTACACACACTTGGATATCCAGCTCCTTCACCTATGACATAACTAGTGTACACACACTTGGATATCCAGCTCCTTCTCCTATGACATAACTAGTGTACACACACTTAGGTGCCCAGCTCCTCCACCTATGACATAACTAGTGTACACACACTTGGATATCCAGCTCCTTCACCTATGACATAACTAGTGTACACACACCTGGGTTCCCATCTCCTTCACCTATGACATAACTAGTGTACACACACTTGGATATCCAGCTCCTTCACATATGACATAACTAGTGTACACACACTTGGATATCCAGCTCCTTCACTTATGACATAACTAGTGTACACCCACTTGGATATCCAGCTCCTTCACCTATGACATAACTAGTGTACACACACTTGGATATCCAGCTCCTTCACCTATGACGTAACTAGTGTACACACACTTGGGTGCCCAGCTCCTTCACCTATGACGCAACTAGTGTACACACACTTGGATAACCAGCTCCTTCACCTATGACATAACTAGTGTACACACACTTGGATATCCAGCTCCTTCACCTATGACATAACTAGTGTACACACACTTGGGTGCCCAGCTCCTTCACCTATGACATAACTAGTGTACACACACTTGGATATCCAGCTCCTTCACCTGTGACGTAACTATTGTACACCCACTTGGATATCCAGCTCCTTCACCTATGACATAACTAGTGTACACACACTTGGATATCCAGCTCCTTCACCTATGACATAACTAGTGTACACACACTTGGATATCCAGCTCCTTCACTTGTGACATAACTAGTGTACACCCACTTAGATATCCAGCTCCTTCACCTGTGACATAACTAGTGTACACACACTTGGATATCCAGTTCCTTCACCTATGACGTAACTAGTGTACACCCACTTGGATATCCAGCTCCTTCACCTATGACATAACTAGTGTACACACACTTGGGTATCCAGCTCCTTCACCTGTGACGCAACTAGTGTACACACACTTGGGTATCCAGCTTCTTCACCTATGTCATAACTAGTGTACACACACTTGGATATCCAGCTCCTTCACCTATGACATAACTAGTGTACACACACTTGGATATCCAGCTCCTTCACCTATGACATAACTAGTGTACACACACTTGGATATCCAGCTCCTTCACCTATGACATAACTAGTGTACACACACTTGGATATCCAGCTCCTTCACCTATGACATAACTAGTGTACACACACTTGGGTATCCAGCTCCTTCACCTATGACATAACTAGTGTACACACACTTGGGTATCCAACTCCTTCACCTATGACATAACTAGTGTACACACACTTGGGTATCCAGCTCCTTCACCTATGACATAACTAGTGTACACACACTTGGATATCCAGCTCCTTCACCTATGACATAACTAGTGTACACACACTTGGGTATCCAGCTCCTTCACCTATGACATAACTAGTGTACACACACTTGGATATCCAGCTCCTTCACCTATGACATAACTAGTGTACACACACTTGGATATCCAGCTCCTTCACCTGTGACGTAACTAGTGCACACACACTTGGGTGCCCAGTTTCTTCATCTATGACGTGGATATCCAGTTAGGGTGACCAAAGGACACGTGTCTGTCACGAATTTACTAATGTAGGCTATGTTAAATGAATAAATGCATTCAGTCATTAAAGTCACACTTAGGACAGTCGATACACACGAATGTCTGCAAGTGTCAACTAAACAGGCATTCTCTACATAAACACATCACTTTGCACCAAAGTATGACAGCTATGTGTACAAAATGACACTCTAATGTGTCGCGTTATTTATGGGTTTATAGTAAACGATATTGTATTTCTATTTCGGTAGTATACAAGATTATTTTAAGAGACATGTCAATTTAACAACACCAGAGGTAACTAGGTTAGAGTGAGTACCATAATGTTATAATGTTATCCGTGAATTATTATTGCCTGTATGTTGCAGATGCTTATGACAGTAAGACGTCACCTGTGGATCTCATCGACGGGTATTAACCATGAACTTGTGGTCGTAGACAAAATTGTGACCTTGATAAGTATGTCCTCATCACCAGTGTAGTTCTGCCACTGGACTGGGCGTGATCCTGTCATTCCGTAGTTGCCGTGTACGGTTCTGTTCCAGTCCATGTTTCCTTGCTAGATTGTTTTATAACTGCTGTCCTTGCAGAAATGTTGCACTCGGGTACTCTGGCAGACGAAAGAGTTACGAATGCAATTCGTAATCACGAAACACAGCTGCGGGTGATTTGGAAGCAGAATAGCTTTCGTTGGTTTCCAAATAATGGTATGAGATCCGTTCATTCAGAAAGCAATGGTAAACTACTGAACGTAAACTTGTCCAGGAACCACAAAGAGCAAAAAAAAAAAAAATGCTCGATTTGACTGCGACGTCCTGTAGAGGATATGCAACTGACCCTCGCAGACATGTCAATGGGAGGGTGGGTGGATAGACAGACAAACAGGCGTACGGACGGACAGACGGACAACTAGACAGATACGCAGACAGGCTGACTGGCTGGCGGCCGGACGTACACGAACGGACAGACGGACAGACAGAGGGACGGATAGAGGATAGATAGACGGACGGACAGATGGACAGGCGGACAGACAGACAGACAGACAGACAGACAGACAGACAGACAGACAGACAGACAGACAGACAGACAGACAGACAGACAGACAGACAGACAGACAGACAGACAGACAGACAGACAGACAGACAGACAGACAGACAGACAGACAGACAGACAGACAGACAGACAGACAGACAGACATGAACACAATTATCCAGATTTCCGGGTTTACCAACTATTAACGTTGAATTATAACATTCCAATCTACTGTATTCGCATATTTGTGTCGGTTAATGTGTTTTCTGGCGATTAAATTGAAATGTTTAAAACCAGACATCCGTGGAGCGGATGGAGGCATACGGGAACTGCATTAAAAGTAAGCCATCTTAATCATAGTCTGGGAAATAAAATGCGATAAATAACATTATTATACAAGCTGAAAAACAATAGTTAAAAAAGTAGTTGTTACACTAATTGACATTTGTGGATTTACATTATGCTAGGCAGTATTTCTTGAGCAGTTAGAGCACTGTTTTACTGATCCGGCAGCTTCGGCAGCTTGTCTTGTTCACGATGTATTGGTGTTACCTTTCCTCTGGAGTAAATTAGAGAGGTCGAGAGAGGGATCATCTAGAATAGGCCACACATGGTCTCTACGATTCAGCCCCGGATGTGTGCTATGGAGAAGCATACATCCATACCTGGTTTCTGCCATAGGTTGTAGTTATTATGTCTTTGGTTTTTTTTTTTTTTTTTTAAGAACAGTGTAACAAACTATCGTCTGTCAAGATATCAAGGTGCCAGCTTAGTACTATTTCTTGAAACATTGCTACTAAACTGTGAAAGCGCTTTTACGGTATTTTACAAACTTGATGAAATACAATAGGGTGTTTTGTGTTAACAACATGAAACGATACCTTCAGATATGAATGAGGGGATTTACTCTTAATTTGGTGTACTGCTAAATGCTTTAATAGTTATATTACGCAGTGTTGTAAAACAAAATTCCTCTTTTTTCTTCTTCTCCTTCTCCTTCTTCTTCTTCTTCTTCTTCTTCTTCTTCTTCTTCTTCTTCTTCTTCTTCTTCTTCTTCTCCTTCTTCTTCTTCTTCTTCTTCTTCTGCTGCTGCTCTGCTGCTGTTGCTGCTGCTGCTTCTATTGCTGCTACTGCCTCAGGCCTTGTGTTGGAAGCCCCATCGAAGCGATACATGTTTCTAAGTGATCCGGGCCTCCAGATCGACCAAGCCTAAAATGGGGACCATAGAATGTTTGAGGAAGTAAAGCGGCCCACATGACCACATGGCCTATCGAGTTCTCATTGGTCTATAGGAGTATGAAGTTAGCATCATATAACCGATGCACTAGAAGGCCTGTAAAACTATTCTTTACGTTACTTATATGTCACCATAAACCCAATATAACACAAGGGGTGTAAACTGGTTTATTACTTATATAGGGCCTACTTCATTGTTGATTAAGTGTTAGGTACATAAGAATTCGTGTTATGTCATGTATGTAGTTGTGTTTGAGAGCTCTCTGAGAATGCCAGGTGGTCGTGTGTGGGATTGTGTCTCTATGGCCCAGTGTTCAGTCCGCTGTTGACAACATTGACGGAGGTCTTCAAGGATGTAAACGGCTGTCTACCATGTCAGTCCAGTGAGATGTTGCGAGGCCTCATGTAGTCTGTGTAAGTGGCTGACTGTTCAGATTGTTGTATCCTGTTCTGGTATAAGACGGGATCACGTGTTTTTCTCGATCACTGTAGTAATAGTTATCTTGCGCTTGTGTTTTCTTATTGGCTTGAATAAGTCTATAGTTTCTAATAGTTTCTAATGATCTCACGGATAGTCTTTTCATCTCAGTCTCCTCAACCACTTTGTCTAGAACTGTTTACAGAACCCGCTTCGCTGCTATTATTAAAACTGTCAGGATAGCTTTACGGTTGCGGTAAAGCCTATCAAAAGGATGACATAAGAAGCCCCCTGTTCTTCGCTAGCCTGTGGGGCATTTCCTTGAAAGATGTGATGTATCCACCTAGCTCGTCGATCAGGAAATTCACAGAAGTCATGAACTAAACTAAAGGGATGAGCAGCTGAAAAGTTACTCAGAATTGGTTATCGGTTTAGCTGTGCTAGCAAAAGACTGCCACTGGGCACAATGACTAGGACAATCTGTACTGTGTTAGAACTACACTCTCATGAAGTAATTATAATCTACTGTAAGTAATAATGCAATGTAATTCATGAATACAGAGAAGAATATGAAGAATAGCCCAAGCTGGATTCATTAGAACACCTTACTTTAAAGGGATTGTCATGTATGCTAGGTGGAGACAGACTGTTATTAAGCTGTTGTATGCAATAGTGCGTCAAAATTATTTAAAGCATGAGACATCAGAACAATGTTACAAACGGAAATGTTAGAAACCATAAAAACAAAATGAAAATGTTAATTAATATTCTTGGCATGTCAGACGTCTGATGAAATGGAGATAGATGGTTTGATGCGGGATCAGCAGATGTATTTTACCATTGTCTATTGAGGACGGGAACACCGCCAGATAGGATCATCCTGAAAACTGCAAAATTGTGGCACGTTGCTGAGCCGTTTAAAACCAAGTGATGGAACTCTGATGGAACTGGATTTAACTACATGGAAAGCCTTTCAACTCAAGAATAACACAAAACTACCACAACTGCAGAATGGGATGATTAAGAAATAACGGAATTATACGAAGATCTAGGCAAATATTTGAGACAACTAATATCACAAAAATTAAAATAGTAAAGGAAGATAACAATGCAAATGTTGGGAAAGGATGAACAGAAAACATAGTTCATCTGTGAGTACTCTAAAAAGTACTGGAGAGTTTTGGTCATAGACCATAACTTTAGGAAGGGAAAATCCCAACTGCACCTCCCCGTGGTAGAGGATGGAAACACACCACGGTGTGGCTAACACAGCTCTGGGGACCGAGTATCCACCGGAATAAGTGGACAACTCTGCAGCTGAGCAGAGCAGGGCACTCACTTGTCCTGACAGTCGGAAATGGCTGTCAAAGGCAGAGTTAAAAATGTGAATGTGGAAGGCAAGGGGAAACCACCACATTATCTTCCCAAGATTTCATGGCCACACACATTTCAGAAATAGTGAATGACGTTAATGGCTGTCTTAGGACATCCTCGTCCGGTAGGAACAGTCATGAGCCACAGGTGACACCAGACCGTCATCCAGCTACTGATGACAAAACTAAAACAGTAACTAAACTAAATAAATTTAGAGTAGGAACATGGAATGTTAGGACATTAAATGAGCTAGGAAAGTTAAACAATGTTCTAAGAGAAATGGAAAACATGAAAATGAATATACTAGGCATAAGTGAGATGAGATGGAAGGGATCTGGCAAAATTATAACCGACAAACACACAATAATTTATTCTGGAGGGGACACACATGAAAAAGGTGTAGGAATAATATTTGATGAAAATACAGCCAAATCTATGACTGGATACTGGTGTATTTCAGATAGAGTTATAATGGTCAAAATCAAAGGCAAACCAATAGATATAAATATTATACAAGTATATGCACCAACAACAAACAGTAGTGATGAAGATATACAAAACTTTTACGATGACGTTGAAATGGCAATAGCCCAAATTGGATCACAAGAAATAAAAATAATACTGGGGGATTTTAATGCAAAAGTAGGAAAGGGAAAAATAGAGGATATAGTGGGGAATTACGGTTTAGGTTACAAGAAATGAAAGAGGAGAGAAACTAATAGAATGGGCAAATATTAATGATATGATAGTTGGAAACACATGGTTTAAACACCATAAAAGACGAATATACACATGGAAAAGCCCTGATATGAAAACAAGCAACCAAATTGGCTACATACTTATTAATAAAAGATTTAGAAATGCATTAATTAATGTAAAGACAATGCCTGGTGCTGACGGTAACAGTGATCATGTACCACTATGTGGACAAATAAAAGTAAGATTAAAGAGGGGAAAAAATGGTTAAGAACTTGAGAATTAATAAATAGGTTCTGAAAGTAGATAAAGAAATTCAAGAACAATACAGAGTGACTGTGAAAAATAGGTACAATGCAATAGCTAAACTACAGAGTATAGATGAACTATGGGAAATGTTAAGGGACTCCATTCATCAAACTAGCAAAGAATTATTACCGGTGAGAAGCCAAAAAGCTCAGAAAAAATGGATGAATGAAAAAATCTTAATGCTGATGGACAAAAGGAAACAGAATAAAAATTACAAACAAGAGTATGCTAAGATAAATAAAGAAATAAGATTTAAATGTGTGAAGGCAAAAGAAAGTTGGTTAAACGAGCAATGCAGAAAAATTGAATTAAATTCCATTAAAGATAAAAAAAAAAGTATGCACAGACAAATCAGCGAGCTCACAGGAAGAAAAATAAGAATAAATACAGGGTGTTTGAAATCAAAAACAGGAAAGATTTTATTGGAGGTAGGTGCTATAATGAAGAGGTGGAATGAGTATATAAGAGAATTATATAATGGAGAAAGGGAAGAATTAACAGAAGAAAGTAACTTAGAAGGCCCACCTATTCTAAAAGAAGAAGTCGCTGACGCTATGAAACATATGAAGAAAGGAAAAACAGCTGGGCCAGATGAAATCACAATAGAAGAATTAGAAGTATTGGGAGAATTTGGGGTAGATATATTAACCAAAATGCTGAATGATATTTACAACAGTGGATATTTACCGAGTGATATGCTGAAATCTGTATTTATAGCAATACCAAAGAGACCAGGAGCACTTGAATGCGAAGATTTTCGTACAATTAACCTCATAAACCATGTCACTAAGCTTCTACTCAGAATTATAATGAGAAGAACAAGAACGAAAATAAAAATGGAAATTAGTGAAGAACAGTATGGTTTTATGGAAGGAAAGGGTACAAACAATGCAATATTTATATTACGAACACTAATAGAAAGATTAATAGAGAAACATAGAGACATATATTTATGCTTCATAGATTATACTAAGGCATTTGATGAAGTAAAACATGATGAGCTGATTAAAATGTTGGAAGATATCAACATTGATGGGAAAGATTTAAGAATAATAAAGAATATATACTGGAACCAAGCAGCAGCAATTAAAATGGGAAATAAAGAGGGTAGTTACGAACAGATAAAGCTAGGAGTAAGACAGGGGTGTGTCTTGTCACCCGATCTTTTCTCCCTGTATAGCGAAGTAATAATGAGAGAGATCAAAGAGAAGCCAGGAATACTAATCGGAGGATATAATATAAACAATATACGCTATGCAGATGACACAGTATTGGTGGCGGATAATGCAACAGACCTACAACAATTGTTGGACAGTGTAGTAACATAGAGTGCACAGAAAGGACTGTCCTTGAATATCAAGAAAACAGTAACAATGGTTATATCAAAGAAAATGGGGACAGCAAAATGTGACATAGAAATAGAAGGGGAAATTCTCAACCAAGTGGATAATTTTAAATACCTAGGGGCACTTAAAAAATCAGATGGAAGATGTACAAAAAAGATTAAGAGCAGAATAGGGCAGGCAAAGACAGCATTTCAGAAAAGAGTATCTTATGCAATAAGTCGCTATCAATGAATGTAAGACAGAGAGTGCTAAAATGCTATATAGAACCAGTTTTGCTGTATGGCAGCGAATCTTGGAATGTAAATGAACAAATTAGGAAGAACTTAGAAGCAACAGAGATGTGGTTTTTAAGACGAATATTGCGAATTCCTTGGACTGCCAGAGTAACTAACAACGATTGCCTGAAAGAGGCTAATGAAACTAGAACACTATATACAACAATAAGAAAGAGACAAACATCTTTCTTTGGTCATGTGATGAGAAGAGAGGCATTAGAGAACATCGTGACAACTGGAAAGATCGAGGGGAAGAGAGGCAGAGGCAGACCAAGAGAAATGATGCTGGACGGACTGAGACGGTGGCATGGAGGAATATCATCAGCAGAGTTGATCCAGAACACCAGGGACCGAGATCTGTGGAGAGCAATGAACGCCTACGCCACTTGATGATGATGATGATCTGTGTGGACTGGGAGAATTAAATAAACCTGGAGGTAACTAACAGAATGATGCAGGAGCGCAAGTAAAATGTCCTCAAACACATGGTTACATAATCATCTGGGGAGATTGCAGCAGACATGAGATCGATTACACACTGACACAACGACGCGATTTACGAACGCTGTGAAACCATGAACAATACCAGGCTCAGCGACGGTGACCGTTTCCTGTTTCATGTTAAGAGCCAAACTGAAATTATTCAGCAATCACAAGTAACCCTCGGGTTCCAAACAAGTGTGTTACAAACTGACGAGAACATTTGGGAAATGTTCCCCGTGTCTGTCATTAGCAAATTCGAAGAACTGAATGCCTCAGTTCAGTAGAAGATAGATTACAAGAATTCAATAAATGTTACAGATAAACTGCAAGAACACATAGACAAACAGTATTAGCATACCAGTAACACTCCCGTCTCCGCGCCTTGTGATGTACTCAGTTTACGGTGCTAGTCTCACATGTCTATAGACCAATTGGCGGTACTCGATGGTGATGTGGCCAATATCACATCGCTGCCTTTACTACCCAGAACATTTTGTGGTACTCATTTAATCCTGCTTCGACCTAGGAATCCAGGTCAGTTTTTTTTTAAATCCTTGTCTGGATGGGGATGCGAATCGGCAACTGAGCTAAACACCCGGTTATCGCGGGTCCCTGGGCAAGTAAGCTAACCACCAGGTTATCATGGCTCCCTAGGCAACTAAGCTAACTACCAGGTTACAACGGTGCCCTAGGCAACTAAGCTAACTACCAGGTTACAACGGTGCCCTAGGCAAATAAGTTAACCACCAGATTACAACGGCTCCCTAGACAAGTAAGTTAACCACCAGATTACAACGGCTCCCTAGACAAGTAACTTAACCACCAGGTCATCACGGCTCCCTAGGAAAGTAAGCTAACCACCAAGTTATCACGGTTCCCTAGGCAAGTAAGCTAACCACCAGGTTAGTAATAAAATATAATTAATAAAATTGGGTGATGTAGTCACAGGAGGCCGGCTCTCTGGCCGAGGGGTTACAACACTTTCTCCGTAATCCCGTTTATCACGCAGAGTCTCGTAGCGGTCGAGAGCTAGAAGAGGTTCGACCCCCGCTGGTGACTTGCGGGATAACTGAGCCGGCCGCTCAGAAAGCAATGGCAAATTACTGAGCGTAATCTTGCCAAGAAATCAACAGACAGCTGAAAGATGCTGCTGATGACAGCGATGTCCTGTAAAGGATATGCGGAAATAAAAGTCACAGGAGATCTCCTTGACTATATGTTGTGTTTGTGAATGTGTTTGTTTGCTGATGAAGGCTAATCGCCGCAACGTCCTGTATGTGTCGTAATTCTGTTATATAAAGCTGCACTACTTTGTGTCATTTTATATTGCTTACATTTTCACAGCTTTACCGCAGTTCCACCCAATTTTATTCATATTTTTACTATGTTTACATCTGCAACTAAGTGTACTATCGGCTTCTATTAATCGTTATATGTTATGTTAAACAAGGGCGATCAGAGTGACTGAAACAACTATAAGGGTATCTCACTTCTGTGTATTGTTGGAAAAGTATTTGCCAGAATTGTTCTGCACAGACTTCAATTCCTAGGAGATCAAGTCTACCCCGAATCACAGTGTGGCTTTCGACAGAACCGGTCTACCATTGATATGAAATTCTCACTGCGACAAATGCAAGAAAAATGCCGTGAACAGAATCAACCACTGTTTATTGCCTTCATCGACCTCACGAAGGTATATGACTTAGTCAGTCGTGAGGGTCTGTTCAAGGCACTAAAGAAGATTGGCTGCCCACCAACTCTTCTGTCCATTGTGGAATCGTTCCACACAGGCATGAAGGGTATAATCAAGTTTGATGGTGCAACTTCTGAAGAGTTTGAAATCAAGAGTGGAGCTAAGCAAGGTTGTGTACTAGCTCCCACCCTCTTTGGAATATACTTTTCACTTCTACTGAAATATGCCTTTCGTAATCAGGATGGTGGTATATACAATCACTCACGCTCAGATGGCGGCCTCTACAATGCTCAGAGATTGAAGGCCAAGACCAAAATTAGGAGGGTACTGATCAGAGAGTTGCTTTTTGCAGATGATGCTGCAGTTACGACCCAGTCTGAGGAAGAATTGCAATGTCTACTATCTGCATTCTCTAATGCTTGATCTGAATTTGGTTTAACAATTAGCAAAAAGAAGACACAGATTATGTCACAAGGTGCGCATGGGGTACCATCAATCTTTATTGACGACGCCGAACTAGAGATGGTAGACCATTTTACATATCTAGGATCAGTGGTAAATAGCAAATTATCCCTAGATCAGGAAATCAACATCGGGATTGGTAAGGCAACAACAACAATGAACAGGTTAAGAAAAAGAGTCTGGGAGAACAGGAAGCTTACTGCCAAAACAAAAGTCCTTGTTTATCAAGCCTGTGTCCTTAGTAATCTTCTTTATGGCAGTGAAACCTGGACAACTTACTCACACCAAGAGAAACGTTTAAACAGCTTTCATATGCGGTTCTGCGAAGAATTCTTGGTATTAAGTGGCAAGACAAAATCACAAATACTGAAGTATTGGAAAGATCAGGTTGTGTGACGGTTTATTCCATGCTCAGTCATCGTAGGCTTAGTTGGATCGGACATCTTAGGAGGATGGATGATGGTAGAATACCAAAGGACATCTTTTTTGGTGAATTACAGATAGGTAAGAGATCTCAGGGTCGGCCCCTACTACGATACAAAGATGTGTGTAAGCGGGACATGATTGATACAGGCATTGATAATGCACATTGGGAGCAAGTCGCCGCTGAACGTGTTGCATGGAGGGCAAACATCAGAAATGGAATAAAGACAAAGGAGAAAATTATTGCAGATAAGTCACACACCGAGCGTGTGAGACGTAAGATGGTGCATGATGGTGGAAATGACCACGTGTTCACATGCACCCACTGTGAACGTACATTTACAGCGCGAATTGTCCTTATCAGTCACATTCGCTACCGCCATAGGTAAAAGTTATTATGCCTTTTTAAAGCACAAACTATCGTCTGACAAGACGGCAAGGTGCAAATGGCTGACTGACTATATGTTACTATCTGGGTGTTAGATTTATTCACTTAATCGTAGCCGTTACCAGCCATCTTTTCTATTTTTATTTAGATCAACCTCTTATCTTCCATGGTTTCATTTTCTCTTCATTGCTTTCATTTCTTCATCTTTTTATTCTTCTCGTCCTGTCGTCACGTTTTGATGTAGTCACTAGAGATCTCCTTGACTATATGTTGTGTTTTGTGAATGTGTTTGTTTACTGATGAAGGCTAATCGCCGCAAAGTCCTGTATATGTTGTTATTCTGTTATGTAAAGCTGTACTACTTTGTGTCATTTTATATTGTTCGTATAATGAAGAATGAGATACAGCATGATATTGAGAAAATAAAACACAGTATAGCTCCAGAAGCAGACAATTTTTTCTGGAAAAACATATATGATGCACAAGAAGAACGTGGCATAGAGGTAATAACAGAAGTCATGAATACGCTTAGACCCCGGGGAGACCCCCTCAAACATCTGCAGATGGGTTGTCATCGTAAGGCCCAAAACGACCGGAACATAGGAATTCACATCACATACGCGCATCAGTTTGATGGGCCACTTCAGTAAAATACTCGCTCGCATTATAACTCAGTTTGGGTTTGTTGAAGCTACGAGTATATAGAGAGGGGGGAAAGCAATCAGAAAGTTCGTTAAAGGAACCTGTTGTCGGTAAGTGAAGTGTTAGGATCATTACATCTTATAGGCTTTTACTCCCGCAGCGAATGTCGAAAGATGGAATAGAAACCACGTCCGTCTGCGCTCATGCCCCTGTCAGCGTAACGCCATAACCGATGCACCAAATCTTTCGCTGAATAAATATTAAGGAATGTGATTGTGATTGCACGGACGCACATAGACAGGTGTAAATAGATGCAGACAACGACGTTAGGTTGTATAAACTTTTCTAAATCTTTCGATAAAGTGAAACATCACAACATTGTTTGCAGTTGGCATAAACTCAACATAGATTATAAACATCTCAGAATAATAATGAATATAGACTGGGAGCAGATATAAAGGCTAACTTTTTGAATCCAGACTAATTAAATGACGTGTTTTATTATCTGATCTTGTCACATTTACAGAGAGAAAATCGTCAGAAACATCAAAACAACTTGAGAAAGTTTTAAGTCGGGGTGAACAAAGCGTAGAGTAGAGAACTCTCATTCACGTCATTGGGCGTATTAGGTATGTGGTGCTAATTGCTCAGTTTTACAGATCATTTAGCATTAGATAGGTGATGTGGTCAATTACATGCAGGCCGTTTTTACAGCCAAGAAAAGTTTTTGGTACTCATTTTATATTTCGTCGGCCTGGCATCGTAGTCATTTTTATTAATCCGCCCTGAAAGGGATTCGAACACATGACCACTGGGCCTGCAGGCAAGCGTTTAACCAAAACACTGCCGAGTCTCGTAGTGCATTCAGTACAAGCCCATGAGATCCTAGTTTCCTTCAGCGGGAGTTGAAGAGTATGGATGCTGATTGTCTCTGTTACGCCCTGATAAATAGTGCACTCTGAAACAAGTTAAAGAATGTAAATATCTAGGAAGTATGAACACAGAGGATGGCAGTTTAGCAAGAGAAATCGAGATCAGATGTCAGCTTATGTATCAACTATCAGCCATATTGAAACATCCAAATTTAGATATGTCCGCAAGACGACAGATAATAAACAGCATATCCATATCAAATCAAACTTACGCAAAATCAATACCTGTAAGACGTTTGAGAAGAGGTGCCAACTTAATTATCCAAGACCGAGTAAAAAATGATGTTATCAGGCAGACGGTGGGATAAATATTTTGTGCCACACATATTGAAAGGCAGAAGATCAAATTTTTCGGCCATGTCGCTATGCAACACCCTCAGTTACCAGCACTGGCCCTACATCAAAGAAGATCTGATATATGCCGCCCGAGAAGAAAATGGTATGGCGATATCAAAGACATGGTACAATCCCTTGGAATGACACTATCCAGCGCCACCCATTGGGCTCTGGCAAGTCGACTTTTCCTCCCCACGTCGCTTGACGTCAGAAATGGAAGATGATGATGATGACGCGCTGATTAGCTCCGGGTTGGTGTTGTCCTCGCCTGCGGTCACTGCGATCAGTTCCATATTCTATGCCTCACTTCAACAGTCGTGGTCGAGAAGGGTCATCAACAGCTGTGGTATCATGCTCCAAACAGTTGTTTGTGAGTTTTCCTTCAGGCCATCTATACCTCCCCCTTGATAGTTACTTTTCAGACCACTATATCAGCATCTCATCGCCTCTCATCCATGCATAGCTGAATCAGTGGATCCATACAAGTGGTACTACAAGTGATAATCGCCCATGCCTTGGCCACTCTGCTTTAATTTTTCGAAGCATTGATTTGAGTCAAGGGCAATAATCCCTTTATCAATGTTCTCACATTCAAATCGTCTGAGGAAGACTGACACACTATAAGTCTGTCTGGAGTCTTCTATTTAGTGTCTGGATAATCATAGTACTGGTCTATACACTGTGTATATTCAGCGCACTATAGTAGGTGATATCTGTACAGTTTCTCTCTATTCTGCTCTAAACCATACGCCAAGCAGCGTGACTCCGGTAAATTAAATAAACATGCACGCTCTAATCATGCCAATTATAGCTCAGAAAGGTTAAACAGAATGTAATCTAATTTGTTAAATAAACAAACGAATACAGCAGGGAGTATTACCTGTGCATTATTGATAATAATTATGGACGCCGCAACAATTTCACAACTTTAGAATGTGTCTCAGCCGCAGCTTTCTGCTAATTACGTGGAAACATTTACATTACAGCTATTACTGTTAAATGGTGCCAAGGTAAATGTAGAGTCAGCTGACTCATCTATCATCACCTCTAGAAACTGAACAGTTCGCAGTGCCAGTAGCATGACAACTGCGTCACTGTAGCCCTATATACTACACACCGGGGATTTTCTGCCAGTCTGTCACTTGGATGCACTCTCAAGATACGAACGCAAGTAATTACGATTGGAAGTGAGGCCAAGCTTGACTGCCAGCACTGTTGCTGTATTGATTTCGTTGGCATTTCTCTCTGTGAAGCCAGTGCGCCTGGAGACCAGCCTGAGATGATCACGGGTTTGCTCGTTTTGCCATTGTCAGGCATGACTCAAATACCTGTGCATTGCTCGTGGACAGGTGAATTAGCTAGGTCAGCTCTAGCGCGCGTGCATTGGGGACCGCAATCGATATGGAAAGACAGTTCCTTTTTTTAATGATCCGCCTCTCAAATATGATATTTCTTCGTCTTAGCTCGAGGTGGACGAGTGCCCCTATGTTTAGTGGAGACCTCCACTCATATATCCAGTGAAGAAATCCCCACCCTCTTTCCCTCTAATAACTAGTGGAGATATTTATTCGTTTGTTTGTCGTAGTTTTGAATTCTATAGCTGGTTCCATCAGTAGCCATATGCCGGCGGGGATACCAAGGAGGAGATGGGCTAACCTATGGGCGTGTTCAGAGTGCGGTGATGACGATTCTCACCAACCATTAATCACCAAGCCTGTACACCCTGTGTAGATCTTGCTCTAACTGCGGTGAGGGCAGTTTTCGCCCCAAATTCACTACAGATTTCTGTCTATACCTAGACGAGTTTCCCTGTCCTCCATTCTTACCAACTTTAGTGGCGATTATCTCCATATGTCTAGTGGAGACACAACTTGTATAATACATCTAGTGGGGTGTCCCTTTATATATAACTGTGTTCGCTTATGCATCTAGTTTAGTTTATGTAACTTTGTTCGCTTATACATCTAGTTTAGTTTATGTAACCGTATTCCCTTATACATCTAGTTTATTTTGCTCCCATTGTCCTCATATATACAGTAGGGATTTCCTCTATATTTAATAGTTTTTCCTTCCCATATCCATCCCATTACCTCTCTGTGTAAGACGGTTGTGTATGTATGTCTAGGGGTGTCACTCATACATTTTGGGGCCCTTAGAGTGTTTCCTTTTCTCACGTGAAATGTGTCTCACGTCTGTATCATCATCACCATGTGCCATGTCGATACACGAAAGCATCCATAGTTCGCCTTCTAAGGCATTCACCAGGCTCCTAGATCAGGTTTGTCTACATGAACGGCTTATGCCATGTGGCTGCCGAGTCATCACGTTTCGGGGTCTGTACAAGATGTCGTGGTTGCCCTGTTGACATGATATTTCTTTAGGAAACGAATATGTAGGTGATCATCTCACACACAAAAACCTTTCAACAGTACATTTGAACTCCAACCGTTTCAAACTTCTACTACCACATCTGCAATGAGCATTACCTTTGTGTATGTGTGTGTGTGCATGTGTGTAGTTTACTCCATGGCTTGTCAATCAAAGACCCACTTCAATCACTTCTGTTGGCCTGTGTATGGTCTGTGAATAGTAAGGACAGTTGTTGTGATTTGTGTTTTACTGTAAGAGAGGTAGATTCCTTCATGATGTCTCATTTTTGGTATGCTGACGGACTACTCTAATCCTATTACCCCGTGCACTCATCTGTTTACTGAAGTCTCAATTTACTAGTAACAATCTGTGTATTATTAGTGTAGTTGTTTCCTACACCAGAACAGCCTCGATATTAGGTATGAAAGCTATCCGCATTAATTTTGACTCATTTTCAATTACTATCAACATATGTAAAGAAACCAACCAGAGACCGCAAGAACACCGCATGACGAGAACACAGCCGAAGAACCATCTGCAAATCTAACCATTAGAGAACTCCTGTTTGCGGACGACCAAGCACTAATAGCAAAATAAGAAGCTGAATTACAAGACCACATGAATAGTCTAAACGAAATGTGCAGGGAAAATAACATGAGAATTAGCACAAGTAAAACAGAGGTATTGACTATAACTAAAGAAGAAAAAGCAACAACGATTCACCTAAACGAACATCCCTTGAAATAAGTAAAGAGTTCCAAGTACCTAGGAAGTATAATACCATCAAATGGCAAATCAGAAGACTAGATTACAAAACGATGCAATAAGGCAAACCAACTCATTGGACAAATGGCACCAATACTAAAAAACAAACATGCATCAATAACAACTAAGAAAGCACTTTATAACGCAATCTTCCTACCATCTCTATGTTACCAATGCCAAACCTGGACAATGACAGAAAAAGAGAAAAGAAAAATCACAACAACAGAAATGAGATTCCTGAGAAGAATACTCAATGCATCAAGAAGAGATAAAATCAGACATGAAGAAATCAGGATTAAAGTGGGGGTAATAGCTGCACTAGATTTTATTAGAAGGCAGCAAGTCAAATGGTTTGGCCATGCAAGTAAGCTACCAACTAACAGTATACCACAACAAACAATAATGTACAGACCAGAGGGAAGCAGAGGAAGAGGCCGACCACGTAACAGAGTCCATGGGAATATCGATACATGAAGCCAATAAGCAGGCACTCTCCCGCTGTTTATACCTCGACACCGCAAGGTAGAAGAGGAACATGATCAGATGAGATGATATCAATTATTATAATTTCAGCCGCGGTTGCTCAGTGACTAGAACGCTTGCATGTTGTGACGCGGTTCTAATCTCCATCCAGTCGAATGTTCAACATTTACCCGGACTAAGTGACCGACCTAGTCTGAAATGTTTAACATATACCCGGACTAGGTGACCGACCCAGTCTGAAATGTTCAACATATACCCGGACTAGGTGACCGACCCAGTCTGAAATGTTCAACATATATCCGGACTAAGTAACCGACCCAGTCTGAAATATTCAACATATACCCGGACTAGGTAACCGACCCAGTCTGAAATGTTCAACATATACCCGGACTAGGTGACCGACCCAGTCTGAACTGTTCAACATATACACGGACTAGGTAACCGACACAGTCTGAAATGTTAAACATATACCCGGACTAGGTGACCGACCCAGTCTGAAATGTTCAACATATACCCGGACTAGGTGACCGACCCAGTCTGAAATGTTCAACATATACCCGACTAGATGACCGACCCAGTCTGAAATGTTCAACATATACCCGGACTAGGTGACCGACCCAGTCTGAAATGTTCAACATATACCCGGACTAGGTGACCGACCCAGTCTGAAATGTTCAACATATACCCGGACTAGGTGACCGACCCAGTCTGAAATGTTCAACATATACCCGGACTAGGTGACCGACCCAGTCTGAAATGTTCAACATATACCCGGACTAGGTGACCGACCCAGTCTGAAATTATATCATGAAATGTCCGGGAAGTAAAAGCGGCCAGTGTGAGGTTGGCGAAACCACATTTCGAGTTTCGATTTTTCAATACAAATATGGGGTATCACGCCATACCCAGGACGCATTGGGGCGTGTGAAGGGTCCTTTACTTTTTACCTTTTTTACCTTACGCCCCAAGGTGTGCTAGAGGGGGGATTTACATTACTTAAACTGTACTGCTCAAACTGTTTTTACACAGGAAAATCAACTGGGGAACCAGTTGAGGCCGCTGAGACAGTTACATAAATAAATACACATAGTATTGTTTGGCGCTCACAGAAGGAGAAGAAGGAAGTAGAGACCAGACGGCGCACTAGACGACGTAAAATTTGAAAGCTATAGTTACCGACTGGGATTCGAACCTGTCACCTCCGAACGTTGGCAGCGCCTCGCTGCAGGAACAAGTGTACTTCGACGTATGACCAAAAAGTGTCTAGTGTGGAGTGTCTAGTTGGTCATGCGTCTAAGTACACTGGTTCCTGCAGCTAGGCGCTACCGCCATTTGGAGGCGACAGGTTCGAATCCCGGTCGGTAATTATAGCTTTCAAATTGTATGTTGTCTAGTGTGTGCTCTGCTCAAACTGTTGGCGACTTTCCAGTGGACCTCGTGTGTAAAATGTGGGAATGCCCGCTCACAGACAGTGGGTCGTGGTTTGTATTCCTTCTTAAGCCAGGGGCATCACTCTACTGGAAATGATACACATCTGGACTGTAAATTACATGGCGACTGCCTAGGTAAGCGGCCTTGACACATCAGTACATAAAGATTTACACGTCAGACACCAGCAATGGTACAGATGCCACAACGATAAATTTGTGTTATAGTGTGTGTTATAGTTTTGGTTACATGTCGTGCTACAGTTCGTGTCATTGATCGGGTTACAGTTTGTGGTATAGTTTGTTTTATGTGTGATATAGTTAATGTTATAGTTTGTGTTAGAATTTATTTTATAATGTACTAGCTGACACGGCCCGGCTTCGCCCAGACTCTGGTGGGGAGCATCTCATTTAATTCATATAAGTAGTCATATAAGCTCCGGTTCCCGACTGTCTGTCTGTCTGTCTGTCTATCTATCTGTCTGTCTGTCTGTCTGTCTGTCTGACCCGGCCCAGCCCATGGTGGAGAGCATCTCATTTAAATCATATAAGTAGTCATATAAGATCCCGTTCCCGACTATCTGTATGTCTGTCTGTCTTGGGTAAATGGAGGAGGGAGGAGGAAGAGGGAGGTGGAGGAGGGAAGAGGAGGGAGGAGGAGGAGGGAGGAGACAGGAGGAATAGGAGGGAGGAGGAGGGATTAGGAAGAGGAGGGAGGAGTAGGGTGGAGGAGGAGGGGGAGGAGGAGGGAGGAGGAAGAGGGAGAAGGAGGGAGGAGGAGATCGCAGGAGGAGGAGGAGGAGGAGAGGGAGGAGGAGGAGGGAGAGGGAGGAGGAGGGAGGAGGAGGAGAGAGGAGGAGGAGGAGAGAGTAGGCAGAGGGAGGAGGCGGAGGGAGCAGGAAGAGGGAGGAAGAGGGAGGAGGAGGAGGGAGGAGAAGGAGGAGGGAGGAGTAGAGAGTGGGAGGAGGGAGGAGGCGGAGGGAGGAAGAGGGAGGAGGAAGAGGGAGAAGGAGGAGGGAGGAGAAGGAGGGAAGAGGATGAGAGGGAGGAGGAGGAAGAGGGAGGAGGAGGAATGTGAAGGGAGGAGGAGGGAGGAGGAGGAGGAGGGAGGAGGATAGAGGAGGAGGAGGGATGAGGAGGAAGAGGGAGGAGGAGGAATGTGAAGGGAGGAGGAGGGAGGAGGTAGAGAGAGGAGGAGGAGGGAGGAGGAGAATGGAGGAGGAGGGATAAGGAGGAGAGGGAGGAGGAGGGGGAGGAGGGAGGAAGAAGGAGGAGGGAGGAAGAAGGAGGAGGGAGGAAGACGGATGAGGGGGAGGAGGGAGGGGTAGGAGGGGGAGGAGGAGAAGGGAGGAGAAGTTAGGAGGAGGAGGGAGCAGGAGGAAGGAGGAGGGAGGAGGAGGAGGAAGAGGGAGGAGGAGGGAGGAGGAAGAGAGAGGAGGGAGGAGGAGGAGGAAGAGGGAGGAGGAGGGAGGAAGAGATAGGCGGAGAGAGGAGGAGGAGGGAGGAGGAGGAGTAGGGATGAATAGGAGGGAGGAGAAGGGAGGAGGAGGGATTAAGAGAAAGAGGGGGGAAAGGGGAGAAGGAGGAGGGAGGAGGGAGGAGGAGGAGGAAGAGGGATGAGGAGGGAGGAGGAGGGAGGAGGGAGGATGAGGAGGAGGGAGGAGGAGGGAGGATGGTGAAGGAGGAGGAGGAGGAGGGAGGAGGGTGAAGGAGGAGGGGGAGGAGGGAGGGGGAGGAGGAGGGAGAAGGAGGAGGAGGGAGGAGGGAGGAGGAGAACGTAGGTGGGGGAGGATGAGAAGGGAGGAGGGAGAGGGAGGAGGAGGGAGGAGGAGGAGAGAGGAGGTGGAGGGAGAAGGAGGAGGGAGGAAGAGGTAGAAGGAGGAGGGAGAAGGAGGGAGGAGGAGACAGGAGGAATAGGAGGGAGGAGGAGGGATTAGGAAGAGGAGGGAGGAGTAGGGTGGAGGAGGAGGGGGAGGAGGAGGAAGGAGGAAGAGGGAGAAGGAGGGAGGAGGAGAGAGGAGGAGGAGGAGGAGGAGAAGGGAGTAGGAGGAGGGAGAGGGAGGAGGAGGGAGGAGGAGGAGAGAGTAGGCGGAGGGAGGAGGCGGAGGGAGCAGGAAGAGGGAGGAGGAAGAGGGAGAAGGAAGAGGGAGAAGGAGGAGGGAGGAGGAAGGAGGAGTAGAGAGTGGGAGGAGGGAGGAGGCGGAGGGAGGAAGAGGGAGGAGGAAGAGGGAGAAGGGAGGAGGAGGGAGGAGGTAGTAGGATGATTGATTGCCATCCCACCAGGTTAATATGTTATCGCGGACCTCAGAGAGAAGTGTCTATGTAGAAGACCATTTCCTGGACGTACGTATTTTGGGAGGGGGAGGAGGGAGGAGGGAGGAGGAGGAAGAAGAAAAAAAAACTACGACAGTTGGCATCTCTGGAATGAAAGGAAGGCGTGTAGAAAATTTCATCTCAATCGGATGGGCCGTTCGCGAGCAGATGCTGTAATTTGTGTTATAGTTTGTAATATATGGTATGTTATATCTTGTTTTATGGTTCGTGTTACAGTGTGTGTTACAGTTTGTGCTATATGACGTGGTGTATGCTGTGTTATAGTTTGTGCTATACGACGTGGTGTATGCTGTGTTATAGTTTGCGCTATATGACGTGGTGTATGCTGTGTTATAGTTTGTGCTATATGACGTGGTGTATGCTGTGTTATAGTTTGTGTTATATGACGTGGTGTATGCTGTGTTATAGTTTGAGCTATATGACGTGGTGTATGCTGTGTTACACTTTGAGCTATACGACGTGGTGTATTATGTGTTACAGTTTGAGCTATATGACGTGGTGTATGCTGTGTTATAGTTTGAGCTATATGACGTGGTGTATGCTGTGTTACACTTTGAGCTATACGACGTGGTGTATTATGTGTTACAGTTTGAGCTATATGACGTGGTGTATGCTGTGTTATAGTTTGTGCTATACGACGTGGTGTATGCTGTGTTACAGTTTGAGCTATATGACGTGGTGTATGCTGTGTTACACTTTGAGCTATACGACGTGGTGTATTATGTGTTACAGTTTGAGCTATATGACGTGGTGTATGCTGTGTTATAGTTTGAGCTATACGACGTGGTGTATGCTGTGTTATAGTTTGTGCTATATGACGTGGTGTATGCTGTGTTATAGTTTGTGCTATATGACGTGGTGTATTCTGTGTTACAGTTTGAGCTATATGACGTGGTGTATGCTGTGTTATAGTTTGATCTATATGACGTGGTGTATGCTGTGTTACACTTTGAGCTATACGACGTGGTGTATGCTGTGTTATAGTTTGTGCTATACGACGTGGTGTATGCTGTTTTACAGTTTGTGGTATACGACGTGGTGTATGCTGTGTAATAGTTTGTGCTATATGCCGTGGTGCATGCTGTGTTACAGTTTGTGCTATACGACGTGGTGTATGCTGTGTTACACTTTGAGCTATATGACGTGGTGTATGCTGTGTTATAGTTTGTGCTATACGACGTGGTGTATGCTGTGTTACACTTTGAGCTATACGACGTGGTGTATGCTGTGTTATAGTTTGTGCTATACGACGTGGTGTATGCTGTGTTATAGTTTGTGCTATACGACGTGGTGTATGCTGTGTAATAGTTTGTGCTATACGACGTGGTGTATGCTATGT
Organism: Cepaea hortensis; assembly: GCA_963921405.1. Classification (NCBI taxonomy): domain Eukaryota; kingdom Metazoa; phylum Mollusca; class Gastropoda; order Stylommatophora; family Helicidae; genus Cepaea; species Cepaea hortensis. The sequence goes on along the minus strand of OY992882.1, from coordinate 60,411,694 downwards.
TACACTTTGAGCTATACGACGTGGTGTATGCTGTGTTATAGTTTGTGCTATACGACGTGGTGTATACTGTGTTACAGTTTGTGCTATACGACGTGGTGTATGCTGTGTTACACTTTGAACTATACGACGTGGTGTATGCTGTGTTACAGTTTGTGCTATACGACGTGGTGTATGCTATGTTACACTTTGAGCTATACGACGTGGTGTATGCTGTGTTATAGTTTGCCCTACACTGCTTGTTACAGATTGTGCTATGCATTACAACATTCGCTCACTCAGGTTTGGGGAGACCGTGGGATGCTGAACTAAAACCCTGAAGCCTGTATACTGACTGGTATCTGCAATGTCTGCCATGGTGAGGGCCTGCCTACAGTCATCACATATTCTATTTCATAAGAATCTTGCCAGGCAGAAAATATTTCCACCCGCATGGGAGATGGAAGTTTAAATATTTATGTTGCCTGTGAAAGGCCAAATTGCAGATGTCAGTTTTTGGGTGTGAGGTTTAAATGTGGGTACGCAGACGCGCGGGCGCATACACACACACACACACACACACACACACACTCACACGCACACACATAAACATCTTCACACACACGCACCTTCACAAACACAAACACACACACACACACACACACCTACATACGCATCGAATCGCTTTGTAACACATGCATGAAGGACATTCATTCAGTAGCATGTCCTTTGCATAACCTCGCTCCCATAACAACCTTCCAGAAAAGCTCTCGATCATAAGCAATATGTCCCGCGTCCGATACACCCATCTGGAGATCATCCGCTGCATCCTGCACCCATCTTCTCTTTGGCCTTCCTCTTCCCCTCTTCCCAGGCATATACCCCTCCATTATTGTTCTCTCCAAACTTTCGTGACGTTTCAAGTGACCAAAATATTTAAATTTTCTTTGCTTTATCGTCTTTAATAGCCAACCTTCTTCAATATTCAGCTCTTGAAGTATGGATGCATTTGATATTTTCTTTACCCAAGATATTCTTAGAACTCGTCTATAACATTTATATTCAAATGCATTTATGCGTTGTTCAGCTTGATAGTAAGTGTCCAGGTCTCACAGGCGTATGTTGCAATGGGAAAGATGCATGCTCTTAAAAATCTAATTTTTGTAGTTCTGTCTTTCCCACTTGCAGCATAATTGCTAACAACCATTATTCATTTACCAAAACATGCCGCAAGAAGAGGAAACAACATAAAAAAACAATTGACTACACAACCGCAAACTGCAACTGGGACTTAAAATTTAACATCAAAACTGGAACTGCACAAGTGACAGATGACGTGGATTCTTGGAAAGATTTCATCTGCCAAGGCTTGAAAAACTATTGGTTAGGAGAGACATGTGACACCGCTTTCGCGCCAACGCCGAATTTGCATATGTTAATATGTCATCAGAATAGGGTAAGCCCGCACTTTTCCTGCAACCAGCCTGATGAATAGATGTGAGAAGCTGGTGTGACCAAATTTTCAAACATGGAATTGCGGGGTGTCTAGATCTGAGGTAAGCATGTAATTCCCGAGATTAGAATAAGAACCCGATGTATCAGGTATCCAAAAATGGTATCCAGTGTTTGTGATGTCAATTGAAATGTATTATTATTAATTAAAACCTCTGAAATGTAAAAATGCTCGACTGTAGATTCTGACGACGCAGAGCCGTTCGCGGGCAAACTGACACTCCAATACTCTCTTCGATGAAACTGCAATCTCTGATATTCTTAAAGATAATTATTAACTTTAAGAAGTGCATTATACTACTCCATTCTATTCTGAACAACTGTACGAAGTGATGATTCGAAAGCAATCTTGTGCATTTTGTCAGAAACACTGTTAAAGATGCTATCACTATCTACAGCTAAAATGACAGTTCGTGTACTAGAATAGGTGCCTTGTTTTAAAACAGACTTATCTATGTCTATTTTCAATTTAGAAAGTTGAGAGAGAAATCCAATCTTTTCTTTCTGCTTCATCTATTGAATGGATAGGGTTTGAAGGATAAATATTTATATTTATGTCAAATTTTAATTAGATAAGAGCACTTATGAACTGCATTGCATCAGAAGAGTTGAGCTTCGCGGAACTCCATCACACGAAGTGAACTTAACTCATTACTCAACATAACTTAAAACACAACACCACTCAACACCACTCATCACCACACAACCCAACACTCAACATCACAACAACAACAGATAATGGGAGAGAGTTATTAGACACAGAAGAAGAAGAAGTTGTTTAATTGGGAAAACACAGATAATTATTTATACACACTATAAACACCATTTAGTGGAAGAAATGTTATAAATGTATGTCATTTATTTACATGCATCTTGACATATTCTCACTCTTGTCACTGTCTTACTGTACACGTTCACTGACCCCAGGTCAAATGAGAACTTACATACAGCAGGAACCAGTTGATACAAGGCGTACACAGTGTGATAAACTCTGACCACCCCAAATTAACCCAACACTAGCTTAGAGAAAAAAAAGAGGGGGAGGGGAACTAGTTCCTACTTCAGGAATTTAGATTTCTTCTGACCTACTTTTAGAATATTGTATTGGTAGGAATGTACATATATATGTGAATATTCATCAGTGATTCTTGGTGGCTACATACCAACAACCACCCAACACATCTGCAAACTAACCACCTAAATCAGACCTGAAAGAGGGGAGCCGAGAGAAAGAGATGAACCACAAGTGGGAGGGAAGATGACTTGGCCATGAGCAAAGTATGGGGAGGCCTTCAGGGGAGCTATACGGGCATACCTTAAGTGGATCCATCAGTCAATGGACCCTGGCTTACCAAATCTTCCAGTCACCAGGTTACATTTTTCCTTGGTACACACCACACCCAATTTCAGGAAACTGATAGTTAATTGTTGATTCATCATCTTCACACTTAATATGTACAACATCAAAATGTTTACTATGTTTCACACTTGTTGACATCTCATATATTGATGCTTGATTGATTGTCTGGGACAATGGTCCAATGTGCAACTTTTCTAATATTTTGTGTAAACCACAATAGAGATGTGTGTACTGGCCAGAAGGATCAGGCCCAGTCAATAAATGATTAACATGAATTGACCTTCTGTTAATTTATCAGTTCAAACCTATCTGTGAGTCACCAGCTTCTTTGTACATCATGTTGTCAGAATCTAATGTGATTGATTATGTGTTTGATTGTTTAAAAATAAATCCACTCATAATGACTTACTAAAATGGGGGAGAGAAGACTCTAGATCTATCAACTGCTCAACATCCATGTTTTCTTCATCTAAATCAGGCTGAGAAAATTCTCCAGACTTTCCTCAGATTTGATAAACAAAAAGGGGGCTCCAGAGCTACAGAATCCTTGGAGAAGGGGCAGAATCCCAGTTAGTAATCATTATTCTCACCAGGGCCATAATCTATATCTCCTAGACATAATTTAATAAGACGAGGCCTGCAGATAACTCAAGGTTCATATTCTGGGGTTATTGAAGATAGAAGAGGATGGGGCTCTACTTCTTTTGTTAGAAATGGGGCATGCACTACAGTGATCTCCCACTCCCTTCAAAAATATATGACACCACTCCATAATTTATTCAGTTGTTTTAGTCTTTGAAGAGCAATTGACAGTCGTCGTTTAATTTCTTTCATTGTGTCACCGTTGTTGGTAATCAATGACCCAAAATATTCAAAATTGTCCACGACCTCCAATTTTCCCGCATTAACATATATTTCTTTCTCCACAGTAGTTTTATCTGTATGCATTATCTTTGTTTTTGCTATGAAGGACATGATGCTTCATAAATTTCGATGAGCTAGGTACATTACTAAACACGATGAACACATTGAGTGGAGTTTGTCGTGTCAACTTATTGAATTAACTTTAAATACGTTGTTGTTAACATTACTGTATTTTTGACGTGTCACAATGACAGAGTAAGCTTTTAGTTTAGCTATCTGTCACAATTTCTTAGCTATACAAATCTCATTTAAGTTTATGACACATGCCATTGAGATGGTGTTAACGAATTTATACAAACGAACCAGCCTATTCAGCTCACCAAAGAATAAATCTTAAGTAGGCAGACTAATATGTACACACTTTATCTTAGAAGTCAACGTAAAAAAAACCAAAAAAGTGTATTCTCAAATGGAGATTTTAATTCCGATAAAAATATACAACCAACACAATGATCTCTCTATAGAAAAGAATATGTTCACCTACGCCCAATCCTTTCTATCAGGTATTAACAACTAAGACGCCATGGCAAATACAACCAGAGCATATTAAGTAGATATATAAATCAAGCAGTTACTGAAGCATGAAATATATTGGACACATGTCTACACAGATGGCTCGACCGTTATTGCGACTGAACTGGTGTGGGTGACGTCCATATCACATTAAATAATGGCATCCATCTGCATCAATTGCCACGGGCCAATTTTTTATATCTTCAGTGCTGTAGCAGATGCTTTGAAGCGAAGATCAGAGCCCTTATTTAGAACAGATGAAAACGAGAAGAGAAAATCAATGATTGTTACTAATGCTCTCTCGTTAATAGCCGAGCTTCAAAACAACTAGAGAAAGAGGGCTAAACGGTGTGATTGTCTCCCTGGAACACGACTACCGATATCCACATCTGCGTGATTCAATTACTAGCAGCCCACTGCAACAGTACACGGCAACGAAGACACAGATGGACTTGCAAAGATGTATGGGTTCCCAGGACAAAACATTCAGGTACAGCTTGCGGAACAAGAAAAACCTATTTAAACGCTTATCACAGCACAATATGGACATAAGACCACCCTGACTATATGAAAAACGTCAAAAATGATGGTACAGGTTGTATTGCGGATGATAAACGCAAAGATAGGGCTGGTGTAAGGGTTAAGAATATGTACAGAACAAGGCGAGGTCACAGGTGTGAGACGAGAGTTGAGGCCAGAGAGGTTCATTAAGAAATCCCGAGACTATGGGAGAGCCCCACACACAGTGGATTGTTATAGCACGTAGATGTCAGCTTGGGTCACCCGTGGACAGAGAGGAACGTACTAGATGGGGAATAAAACACAGGGAAAACCCAGAAAGGTATTTTGATGAGAACTGGGAATTGGGATCAAGGATGAAATAGATTTTCATGTGTGGTCCCGAGAAGGCTAAATAAAGACAAAAGTTTGGGCAAATTCGGGGAGTTGAGTTCTGGGCTAAGTTAGGGAAACTTAGCCAGGAGAGTTGACTATTCTTGGTCGAAAGGAGAGTTCGGCGTGATAGCTCATTTATCGCTGTGTTATAAAGGCCGGTGGAAGGCAGTGTTGTACTCCACAGGAGTGTACATGATAAATGTATGTGATTGTTGAATTTTCCGGAGGAGTACTGTATCATCGAGTTCGTTTCAAATTAAAATTACGTGTGTGCAAACCGGTGTTCGCGAGTGACTCATAGCTGTTGATTAAAGTAATGATCTGTGTTGTGGTACCTGTGGCTGATTCATCCTGCACTAGTTAGTGATATTGGAAAATATAGGGACCTTAGATAACAGCCGATAACTGCCTGTAGCAGGGGATTGTGACACAGGCCACAATAGGGATCCGTTCATTATTGGAGAAAATCTAGTTCCAGTACTCAGATATGCAGAGGACACGGTGTCATCCTCTTAAGTAGTGATAAAGGATTAGAAGAGTTAAATATACTGTATAGAGATACACTGTGGGTGGGGGTGGGGTGGGGGAGGGGGTCCAATTGAAAATTATAATCAACAATAATGGGGACTTTTCAATTTAAAAAAAGCCATAAGTAGACTGGCCATAGAAAGACAGAGGTTAAACAGTATTGTGATCCTATGGCGCAGCACCAGCAAATTATATAAAAGTAATATGCTGGGAACCTGCATCTTTCCCACGCAACAAATTGATTAGAAATTCTAGTGTGATAATATGGTCGCGCCCAGTGTGTGCCGCGTGGTTTAGTGGTTACATATCCGCGTCACACGCCAGGGTGATCCCGGGTTTGATCCCGGGTCCAGTCAAGGATATGAACTACTGATACGCTCAAGCGAGAGAGAAACTCGAGTCTAGTGATTCCAATTAACGTGGACAAGGCCTTAAGTTCGTACCGGAATACAATAGCGTTGCCAGTAGTTTGTTGTGCTCAATATTTTAATCTCAAATCCCGGAGAAAATTAAATAAATCAATTGATATGAGTCATGGAACACTTCGCAATCACTAAAGAAAAAACTTGAGACTTTTACGCTTTGATGTTACAGAAACATTCTTAGAATACGTCGACTAAAAAGAAGATAATTACTGAAACTACAATATGAGAAGCAAGAGGAAAGCATCACGTCTCTCAACATGAAATACGCTGGCCATATTAAAGCGCACAGTGGTTTGAAAAGACACTGAGGTAAGGCTTGGTTCCTGGCAGAAATGTCAGGGGTCGACCAACACAAAGATGGACACACAGCAATGAAGACACATTGAGCATGAAAAAGCCTGAGGCAGGAGAACTGGCAAACGATCGAGAATCTGCTGGCGAACCGTGTTGAGAACGACGTTTTACAAAGGACCTGGATAATGTTGGTGATGATGATGTGTTTCATATTCTCGCGGGTGTTTTCTGCTTGTCCCTCAAAGCTTCTTTTGCTTGAAATTATATATATATATATATATATATATATATATATATATATATATATATATATATATATATATATATATATATATATATATATATATATATATATGTATATATATATATATATATATATATATATATATATATACGCATGGAAGGATTCCCATAGCCAACGACGAGAGTCGAACTGTTGTCTAATCACGCTTGCATCATTGTCAGGGTAACGAGCTATCCGTTACATTAATGTGATGTCTCTCTGTGTAATCATCTGTAGATCCACTAATTCGTCAATTTATCAATGCCATAACCGTTACACTAATGCGATTTCATTCCGTATAATCATCTTTAGATCCACTAATTCATCAATCTATGAAAGTCAAAACCGCTACACTAATGGAATGTCTCTCTGTATAATCATCTATAGATCGACTCATTCGTCAATCTATCAATGTCATAACCGTTACACTAAAACGATGTCTCTCTGTATAATAGTCGACAGATCCACTCATTCCTCAATCTATCAATGTCATAATCGTTACACTAATGGGATGTCTCTCTGCCTAATCATCTACAGATCCACTCATTCGTCAATTTATCAATGTCATTGTCAGGGTAACTTACTAACCGTTACACTAAAGCGATGTCTCTCTGCCTAATCATCTATAGATCCACGCATTCCTCAATCTATCATTGTCATTGGCTTTGTTGTCTGGTTCATATCTGTGTCTGTGTATCTATCAATCTTGTCTGGTTCATATCTGTGTCTGTGTATCCATCAATCTAGTCTGGTTCATGTCTGTGTCTGTGTCTGTGTATCTATCAATCTAGTCTGGTTCATATCTGTGTCTGTGTATCTATCAATCTTGTCTGGTTCATATCTGTGTCTGTGTATCCATCAATCTAGTCTGGTTCATGTCTGTGTCTGTGTCTGTGTATCCATCAATCTAGTCTGGTTCATGTCTGTGTCTGTGTCTGTGTATCTATCAATCTAGTCTGGTTCATATCTGTGTATCTATCAATCTTGTCTGGTTCATATCAGTGTCTGTGTATCTATCAATCTTGTCTGGTTCATATCTGTGTATGTGTATGTATCAATCTAGTCTGGTTCATATCTGTGTATCTATCAATCTTGTCTGGTTCATATCTGTGTCTGTGTATCTATCAATCTTGTCTGGTTCATATCTGTGTATGTGTATGTATCAATCTTGTCTGGTTCATATCTGTGTCTGTGTATCTATCAATCTTGCCTGGTCCATATCTGTGTATATATCTATCAATCTTGTCTGGTTCATATCTGTGTCTGTGTATCTATCAATCGTGTCTGGTTCATATCTGTGTCTGTGTATCTATCAATCGTGTCTGGTTCATATCTATGTATGTGTATGTATCAATCTTGTCTGGTTCATATCTGTGTATGTGTATGTATCAATCTGTTTTCTCCAATTCACGTTACTTATCTACTTTCCTGTAACCTCATCCACTGTTAATTTTCTTTCGTTCGCTCGCTTTGAATTCAAGCGTTGTCCAGATACGAGCTACTTCTTCTAGTGCACTGTACTCATTTGTGGGTGTGGATTAGCTTTCCCTAATACCAGTTTTCCGGAAGGTTGTTATGGGAGCTAGGTTCTGCAAAGGACATGCTACTGAATGAATGAATGAATGAATGAATGAATGAATGAATGAATGAATACCAGTGCCCATCAGGTGAACTCACTCCGACTGATGAGCTACTTGTAATTGACGTCCCCAAGTCAAGGACGACAAGTCAACATTTTAGTCCAACTTACCGGTGTAGGAGTTGAACCCGCCACCTCGGCATCAGCGAACCGGATGTATAAGAACTACCTCTCTTGTGAATTCACCCATGCTGATCTCCGGCCACCGTTACTATTAAATATACACAGCCGCGTCTTCGCGCTACACTCGATCTTCTGTTCTCACCATTGCCACATCTTTTGCTACTTTTACAACTCCGTCAACACTGTCTGAGAATCATGATAATGTAGTGGATCGTGTGCTAGCTTGGCACCTGAAAGGCCGTGATGCAATCTCCAGTTAAGATCTATGATAGCATGTGTCTTTGTGTGGTAAATCACCTGGTAACAAATACACGCAATTTGCTATGAACATAAGGTCTCAACAACGCAGGTCGGTGGTAAAACAAGTCTCCTAATCTGTTCCAATCTCACTCTTGCGGTAAGGTCTGTCATACTGTTCATCCATCTGAGGATGTTATCTTCCCACATCTAAATGTGTCTACCACTGTCTCGACTACCTGCAGTGTTTCATTCTGGTAAATAAAGGACCCTTTGAAACCCCTCTAGGAGCATTGGGCATACGGCGTTAGACCCTTATATTTACCGCCGGGGGATATGGTCAGTATCTCGCCATTCACTTTAACTCCACAGATATTTCCTGGTCATCAGTTTATGGTGGGTTGACCTGTGAACCCAGGTCCATTTTAACAATTCGAACCCGCCCCAGTGAAGATGGAATATATGACCTCCAAGCCGGCAGGCCAGCGTCTAGCCCAGTGTTTCCCAACCTTTTTTGTGCTATGCCCCACCTAAGCCTTTCTAAAATTCTTATGCCACCCCCCTCCACCCCCCCCCCTCCCAACATATACATCATTTGTAATATTACAAAATTGAAATATTCACTGAAGAAACGTGAATGATAGATTTTAGGAAGAAATCACTAGGAAATTATTGAGCAAACACACACTGTAAGTAAATTTTCAAAACATATAATTGAGAACTGAAATTCAAGTACAAAATAATTTTAATGAAAGATTTTTCTATATTATTTTAATTATTAGTAATTATTTATTATTTAAATTTAGTGAGATCCTTGCGCTTGATGCTTGCAGCAAAGAGATTTTATGTCAGGTTCCAATTTAGTTAACTTCAGTCTCAAGTCTCCCCGTTTTGTTATATCCAGCCGATTTCATATTTTTTTTTTTAAAGCAGCAAATCATTTATGGCACTAAATCCGCATTCAGGTAAATATTAAGATGGAAACAGTAACAGTAGTTCTCTTGCACATTTGGTTGCATTTGGATATTTGATTTCGGTTTCCTCACAAAGCCATGCCATCGCTCCAATTATATTAAATAAAGTTTTAATTGATTCTTCATTTTGCATTTCTGTGAGTTCATCTTGATACTGCATATTTGAAATATCAGACAAATCCACTAACATTGGCTGCATCATCCAAGTTTGGAAATCAATTTGTTTCAAATCAGAAAACCTTTCTTTTACATCAGCCGATACAATTTTCAGATGATCGACAATAACATATATAGCGGTATCAGTCACTTCACAATTTTGGAGCCAATGAAACTTTTCAAACTTTTTTTTTGTAAATATATGTCTGACATAATTCAAGAAAGGTAATGAAACCAAATATTTTCGCTTTTGCTTCGACAAGAGTTTTATTTGTTCCTTGAAGTTGTTTATTTAATATATTTAGTTTTTCAAAGATATCGGCTAAATAACTCACAAATGCCTTACCATCGACCGTTAACAGATTTTTCATTTCAGGTTTGTCGCTTAAAAAATCACTAAGAGTATCAAATAGTTCCATAAATCTGTTCAAGCAGTTTCCTTTCGAGAGCCATCTTACTTCAGTGTGAAGTATAAGTCTCACATGGTCTTCATTTTGTTCTTCACAAAATAACTTGAAGAGGCGTTCACATTTGGCACTAGCTTTAATGGCATTGATAGACTTTATAACTAAATTTAGGACTTCACTTAGAACATGCGAAATGTTTTTAGCTACTAGGTTTTCCCTGTGAATAACACAATGCACAAGAAGCATTTCTGTATTCTCATCTTTCATTAATTTTAAGCAACCATTTTTCTTCCCCATCATATTTGGAGCACCATCTGCAGCATAAGATGTTATATTTTTCAGTGGTATATTATTGGCATCAAAGTAATTTTTTTTTAGCTTACTATATACATCTTTGGAGCTAGTGGTGCTTTTTAATGATTTACAGAACAACATTTCTTCAGCAAAATCACCTTTATTAATATATCTTACGTAAGTTATAAATACGGTCTCACTGTCTCTCAAAGTTGATTCATCCATTTGCACCGAGAATTTGCTCTGAGAGCCGACATATGGTTAACTTAAACTCTAGACGAGTCCATTTTCAAATTGCCCCCCTTAACAATCGAATTACCCCCCCCCCTGTGGGGCGTGGGCCCCACGTTGGGAAACACTGGTCTAGCCACTACACTAGCGCGGCTTCTGTCTCTCGAGTATGATCTTTCTCTCGAGTATGATCTTTCTCTCTAGTATGATCTTTCTCTTTAGTATGGTCTTTTTCGCTAGTATGGTCTTTCTCTATAGGCATGGTCTTTTTATATAGTATGGTTATATATATATATATATATATATATATATGTATATATATATATATATATATATATATATATATATACATATATATATATATATATATATATATATATATATATATATATATATATATATATATATATATACATATATATATATATATATATATATATATATATATATATATATATATATATATATATATATTATATTTATAGTATGATCTTTCTCTCTATTATGTTCTTTCTCACTAGTATGATCTTCTCTCTAGTATGATCTTTCTCTCTAGATTGGTCTTTCTCTCTAGTATCGTCTTTCTCTCTACTATGATCTTTCTCTCTAGTATGGTCTTGTTCTATAGGCATGGTCTTTTTACATAGTATGGTCTTTCTCTCTAGTATGATCTTTCTCTCTAGTATGTTATTTCTCTCTAGTATGGTATTTCTCTCTACTAAGGTCTTTCTCGCTAGTATGGTCTTTCTCTATAGGCATGGTCTTTTTATATAGTATGGTCTTTCTCTCTAGTATGATCTTTCTCTCTAGTGTGATCTTTCTCTCTAGTATGTTCTTTCTCTCTAGTATGATCTTTCTCTCTAGTGTGATCTTTCTCTCTAGTATGTTCTTTCTCTCTATGGTATTTCTCTCTAGTATGATCTTTCTCTCTAGTATGATCTTTCTCTCTAGTACGTTCTTTCTCTCTAGTATGATCTTTCTCTCTAGTGTGATCTTTCTCTCTAGTATGTTCTTTCTCTCTAGTATGGTATTTCTCTCTACTAAGGTCTTTCTCGCTAGTATGGTCTTTCTCTATAGGCATGGTCTTTTTATATAGTATGGTCTTTCTCTCTAGTATGATCTTTCTCTCTAGTATGTTCTTTCTCTCTAGTATGTTCTTTCTCTCTAGTGTGATCTTTCTCTCTAGTATGTTCTTTCTCTCTAGTATGATTGTTCTCTCTGGTATGTTCTTTCTCTCTAGTATGATCTTTCTCTCTAGTATGATCTATCTCTCTAGTATGATCTATCTCTCTAGTATGTTCTTTCTCTCTAGTATGATATTTCTCTCTAGTGTGATCTTTCTCTCTAGTATGTTCTTTCTCTCTAGTATGATTGTTCTCTCTGGTATGTTCTTTCTCTCTAGTATGATCTTTCTCTCTAGTATGTTCTTTCTCTCTAGTATGTTCTTTCTCTCTAGTATGATCTTTCTCTCTAGTATGATCTATCTCTCTAGTATGTTCTTTCTCTCTAGTATGTTCTTTCTCTCTAGTATGATCTATCTCTCTAGTATGGTCTTTCTCTCTAGTATGGTCTTTCTCTCTAGTATGGTCTTTCTCTCTAGTATGGTCTTTCTCTCTACTACGGTCTTTCTCTCTAATATGGACTTTCTCTCTAGTCTTTCTCTCTAATATGATCTTTCTCTCTAGTATGTTCCTTCTCTCTAGTTTGGTCTTTCTCCCTAGTATGGTCTTTCTCTCTAGTATGGCCTTTCTCTCTATTATTGTCTTTCTCTCTAGTATGGTCTTAACTATAATGTCATGTCTTTTAAAGTAGCCAACGCATTTTGTATTTTTTATTTCTTCGAATAATTCCTTTTTTTTTAAGTCTCATTTCCCCATGATATTTACATTTGTTCGCTTGTATTTAATGTCAAATTACATTGCAGAAAACGTCTGCGTCAATTGTGTATAAACCATATCACACGCACGTGTAAAACCCATATTCACGCAGGTTAGTCTATTTCTCTGTATTGATTTTCTCGAATCGTGTAATCAAACAACATAATTGAACTGGCGTCAAAGGTTTGGAAGCTAAGAATAAATTGATCTTCAAACAGAGGCCGGTAGGAAACTTGATTGTAGATGCTGTGTTAATGACTGGACTTCTTTTCATTGAGGTTACATATTGTAATCTGCGCGCGCTTTGTTGGAGTCGATCCATTGAGCGATCCGTGTTAGGAGCTGGTGGAGGTGTGAATGGCAGACCGGGTTCTGGCAAACAAACACAATCGCTTGGACATTGGCAATGTCATTATCACCAGGCTGCTGTTGTTTATGTTGTCGATGTCACTGGCGAGAGGGGGAGTGAGAGAGAGTGAGAGAGAGAGAGGGGGGGGGGAGGACACACAGAGAATGGAGGCGGAGACACAGAGAGAGAGAGAATGGAGGGGGAGACACAGAGAGAGAATGGAGAGGAGGAGATATGCAGCGAGATAGTGAAAGAGCGTCATATTAAACAAAACATGGGGTGGACCTTTTTCAACGGGTTTTGGAGAGAGAGATGGAGGTGGGGTGTGGAGAGAGAATAGAGGGGTATCATCTCACTAACTAACTAAATAATTACTTGGGGTGTACAAGAGAGGACAGAAGAGGAAGTCAAAGAGAGAGAGAGAGAGAGAGAGAGAGAGAGAGAGAGAGAGAGAGAGAGAGAGAGAGAGAGAGAGAGAGAGAGAGAGAAGAGAGAACAAACGAACGAATGAACAAACTTTATTTTCAAAGGGTAACAAATTGGGCACGTAGGCCCGTCTTACAGTCGGCCCTTCCAATCACTCATCTTTCATTCATCCATAGTGCATGATACATTAACATAGGAAAAACATCGTCAAATGAGTGTTGCAAACATAAACATGCATATAACCATGTTATGAGACACATCTCCCACCCACCCACACATCCCCCATCCACCACATATCCCCCACCTAACTACACACACACCTCTATGCACACATACATCCCCCACCCAGCCACCCATCCCCCACCTACACACATCTCCCTACCCAACCACACAACCCCCACCCACCAAACTTACCCACCCACACACCTACACAACCAGGCACACATACATGAACCTACCCAACCATCCCCACCACACACATCTCCCCACCCATACACACATCCCCCACCCATACACACATCCCCCACCCATACACATATCCCCCACCCATCCCGTAACCCGCCAACACTCACCCACCCACATATCCTCCACCATCCACCCTCACATCCCCAACTACCCAGCCAAACACACATCCCCCAACCACACATCCCCCATCCCCGCACACATCTCCCCGCCATCCCACACATCCCGCACCTACACACACACATCCCGCAATTTACACACACTCACCCACTCACACATCCTCCATCCACACATCTGCCACAAAACCATCCCCCAACCAAACATCTCCGACCCACAAACACACATCCCCACACACATATCCCCGCCATACACACATTCCCACCCACCCACACATATCCCCACTCACCAACACATCCCCCATCCACCCACATACCTCCCACCCACACGCACCCCATCACCCAAATATACATCCCGACACACTCACATCCCCCAAGCACACATCTCCCACCCAGAAACACACATCCTTCACCCACACACATATCCCCCACCAATACACACATCCCTCACACCCCCACACCACTTATACACTCCCCAACACATACAACCACACATCCCCACTCACCCACACCCACACATCCCACTACCCACCAAAACCCATACACCCCCACATACCCAAACACATACCTCCACCCCCACACACACATCTCCCCACCAATAAGTTCATAATCTACACACACATCCCCATCCACCCGCACATTTCCCAACCCAACCTCGCATCCCTCCACACACTCATCCCTCGCCCACACATCTCCCTATCAACCCACACATCTCCAACCCACACACGAATCCCCCAGTTACATACACACATTCCCCACACACATCTCCCTAGCCACGCACACATCCCCCACCCATACACACATCCCCCATACATATCCCTCACCCACACACCAATCCCCTAACCCACACACATATCTTCCCACAACCCCACACATACCCCCACACACACATCCCCCACATCACCACACACACACACATCCCTCACACACACCCACACACACATCCTCACGTCTAGACACATATATGATGCCTCACATACTCACTGAAACTAATATGAACAAATTCCCACACTTTATACACACATAGACTGACGATTAGAGAGAGAGACAGAGAGACTGAGAGAAAGAGCACTACTCACCGATCAGCCATGCAACCTGCTGAGATGGATCCCACAAGGGTCATTATAAGCTGAACAAAGAAGACCCAGTTCATCTGTTTGAGGTCAGAATGCGTTTGGCAGCCAAGGTCGAACACAGTAGGTCCCAAAAATCCCACACATACTCCAAAACTGCCAAACACGCTGCAGTAGGTAACCACATAGATCCAATTGTCCAAGAACAGTTTCCAAAAGGATATTCTTTCGTCCCTCATGTGAACGGTAGTACTCTCCACCCACTGGGTGTCACTCACACGTTTGTCTGGTTCTGTGTCATCTTTATAACTGTCATTCCTGTTGTCCAGTTTGTTGACATTGTTGGACACGGCCGACACATCCGCGGGAATTATATTTACCTCCATGTTGTTCATGATCAAACCTTCTTTCATTATTCCAAAGAATCACGCACGTTTAGACTAAAGTAAAGCTATTCACAGTATGAAACAGTTCATATAACTGGTCGATAAATTAGCACCAGCTTTAGACAGCAGTAAAGAGAAAGATAATGCGTCAGGAATAGTTAGTTGTAGATTCAGATAATATTTTCCCTGCAGAAATCCTGATTGACTGTTAGAGCCTTGCTGTCATCAAGTGTGGCTAGCTGACCGTTGTCGAAACAAGCAAACTGCGGTGAACAATACAGGCGTTGGGTGAGGTACCAAGTGCAATATTTCCTGCGTACGAGAAACTATGTGTGTCATGTCATTAGTGCTTTCTCACTCCTGTATGGACTGTGAAGACTATTCATTGCTGCAGTGGTTGTTGTATTATGTATAGAAATGAGGTTGCTGCCACTGGCAGAAATCGATTTCAACTGGTTTTGAATTATTGTCAGCTCAAATGCTGTAAAATATATCAACACTGCCAAAGCTATTTACTTTGCCAAGCAAGTGTTGATCACAGTTTCACGGTTTCTCAGTGGGGTTCTTGTATGTTGACCACGATCTCACTGTGTTTCAGTTGAATTTTTGTATCTTGACCACGGTTTCACTGTTTCTCAGACGAGTTCTTGTATGTCAACTAGGGTTTCACTTTTTCGTCAGGTATGTTCTAATATGTTGACAACGATTTTACTGTGTTCTCAGTTGAGTTCTTGTGTGTTGACCTCTGTTTCACTGTTTTTCATGTGAGTTCTTGAGTGTAGAGTAGCTATTTGTCAACAGCTTGTATTGTAATGAAAATACAAGTCTCAATCCTTGTTAGACTGTCACAGTCGAATTACGAGCTAAAACCACATGTAATCATCCATCCAGTGTATTTACCTGAAGACAGAACAAATGAAGACAACAGTTTATTATAGTAATAAAACTTACTATTCTGCGGGAGTATTTAAAATTTACTGCCATATCACATACCACAAATGTTAACCTCATGAACAACGAAACTGTGAGTATAATTATATGAATGCGACCCATGAAACAAGCCGTCTAATTTCCCTGGCGCACCAGTTGTGGAAATATATATATATATCCAGTGGAAAATAACATATAACAGGGGACAAGGGAGTCGCGGTGGCCTGGTGGCTAGACCATTGCCTGCCGGCTCGGCGGTCAGGGGTTCGAATTCGCATTTGGTCGGAGTTTTAAAACTGACCTAGGCTTCCAGGTCGCCCCAGCCTGAAATGGGTACCAGGAAGTGTCTGGGGAAGTGAAGGCGGAATACGTGATATTACCACATCACAACTGGGGTGTCGATTGACATATCAAATATGGCTCTTGTACCATATGTCCAATATGCCTTAAGGCATGTAAACAGTATGCCATACATATTACTAATAGGAAACACGAGCCGCGATATGGCAGTGGCTGGCAGGCCTGCTAATTCTGTTGTCATGGTTTTTGAATGCTCATCGAAGCGGTGAATTTTTTCACTGACACGAACTTCCAGATCGATCCAAGCTACAATGGCTACCAGAAAATGTTCTTGGAAGTAAATGTGGCCGAGGTTAGGTTGACTATATAAGCCGTGGAGGGCCGAGCGATCTGTGCAAATATGGCACAACGACCATATATCTAAAACGTGTCAGGTCTGGGAACGGGCCCATCATTTGCTTGTTTCAAAAAATAATAAACAATAATAAATATTTAATTAGAAAAAAAAATCCTCTTTTTGTTGTCTACTTCATTCGTCCAAAGAAGGTTGTCAAGCTTCTAGTCGTGTACCTGTAATGTGTGATTTGCACGTCTTTCGATTGAATCTAGCTCTGTAGTTTGTGTTCCCGGGTTGCCTACTTCAACTCCACACAAACTATGATTATTCTGCTATTGGCAGATTTATCAATTTCTAAAACATTTTAACTGGACTGTGTCATTCCGGCCTACTGATCACAAATATCCAACAACCAGGGGGGAGGGGGGGGGGGGGGGGGGGGTCGTTAAAGTGAGTTTGTGTTCACGTGACATTCTACGCTTCAACATTGTCGTCAGATACACAACCCACAGATCACAGCGCAGTCTGACCATGACAGCGGCTTTTTCTCAGTTGTTCTTCTTTGGTATTCTAACATGGCACCTTTCCAGCTAGAGACCTAGTCTTTAACTGAATTCAAGATTCAAATATACAAGAGCCGTTGGCGCTATGGGTGGGTACTTCGTAGACAAAAGTAAGTAATAAATACAAGCAGAGGTGTTGCCTCAACTGAATGCAAGGCGAATGGAAGCAAGATTAAGTGACACGTTAACAACAGAGCAAGAAACATATTAGGGGCACTGACTAACACTCACAGGAGTAAAGGAAAATTGAAGAATCAGGACACATTCGACAACATGCTGTATTATGTAAACACATACATACTAACTTGCGTGTTTTCTTATCACTACTTCTTTCTTCTACTTCTATGAGTGTCAATTAATCCTCTAAATGTAATTAACGTACTATTTAAATAGCTTTAGCAGTCTAAACATCATTCTGGACAAAGTGGAAGAAGACAGCGAGAAGTAGGGAGTATCAATAAAGTGTGGCAAACTGAATGTCTGACAGCTTCCGGGACAACCAACCTTCCAACTTGCTTTATATATATAATACTGGCATACACATCAAACACGTCAATCACTCACAATGTCTAGGCTACTCTGTGACATCTGATGGAAATATGACACAAAGGTGAAGAAACCAATAGATTGTTCTCATATTTTTGAACAAACATGAGCTACGTCCATAAAAACAGAAATATAATAAGTAACAAAATCCGCTTACATAAATGAAAGAGGATGAGTAAATGGCATAGTGAAGAAACTGGCAGCAGCGCAGGCATGACCTTTACGGAAGAATGTTTGGAGTATTAAGGACAGAGAAGAAAACAAATGATGAGGTATTGATTACCGCAGGTGTGACAGCATCACTCATGAAATTTTTAATATGAACACAAGTGACAGGTATGAGCATATCAATGGAAAATGAAGCGCAGAGAATAGAAAATGTAGCCTTATAAGAAAACACACGTGGAAGAAGAGGTACAGAAATATAGAGAAATATGTTTTGGAAAAGCTTAAACAATTGGGCAACAAATAATAATATAAAAAAGATAGATTTCACCAAAATATCAAATGACAGAGAGAATTGACGATTGATGGTCGCCGATGTCTTCTCCACACTATGCATTCGAAGAAAATGCAGAAACGATTTCCTAGTAAATAATAATATCCATCATCCAGTGCCTTGCCGGCTGGCGTGGGCAATCATGCCTCTCTGCAAGCTACGATGTCCGACGCCATGGACCAGTTCGTGTGTTGACTCCCTTCCGTGCCATGACACAAGACTGTCAAAGTCAAGACCTTTCTCTCGCTGTCTTCCTCTAGCTCTCTTTCCGCAAATCTTTCCGGTTGTCACAACATGTTCCAGTTTTTGTCTTCTCATAACGTGGCCAATAAAAGATGGCTGCCTCTGTCTGATGTGTGTGATAAGTTGTCTTTGCGACTCAGCTTCCTTTAAAGCGTCCTGATTGTTCATTTTGGCTGTCCACTTAATTTTCAGAATCGTCTATAAAACAACCCCTCCAGGGCTTCCGGGGATTTTTTCGCCTGTTGTAAATAATTCAGGTGTATAACAACTTCAGAATATGTGACAGCAGATACATCCGTTTGTCTACAGTAACTTCACCACCTGCTCAAGTAACCACAAGTATACACCGATGATGACCCAGTTGGATGAGGTTTACAGGCCTGGGCTTAGAAAACTTGTGCGAGCCGCCTATTCACGATTGATGTCGGGTGAATTATAAACATAATAAACATATCCCGTAGCGGGAACGTGCTATGTGCAGTGTTAGGACCGACACGTTTTGTAGACTCGAGAGACACAGGAGTAGGCGGCCAGTCTTTCCCTCCCGTGGAGAACGGCGAGTGCAAGCATCGAACTCTCAACCCACCGCGCTGATGCCATTGTCAGCGTAACTTCCTAACCGTTAAACCAGCGCGCTCGCGACGTGAATGATATACCTGGCTAATGTTGACACTGTTATAATTTATCTTTCATACTATTTCAATGGAAAACGTTAATATTTAAAACAAAAAGTTAATAAACAATAATATACACTTCACCAAGGGAGCACAAGAAATATGGCACATGACAGACAACAAGTTCAATACTAGAATGTCTTTTGCACCTGGCTAAACAAAATAATTACTTTGCAGAAAAATGACTTTTTAATGTCAAATTATTGCGCAATGAAATATGGCTGCGGTGTTATCACAGCTGGAAACACAGCTGCGAGGTGGCTGTTTTCTTTCAATGAACAGAATGCTTTAGTTTCTTTTTTATAGTCATCTTCTTATATATAAAAAAGGATGTATGTATGTATGTATGTATGTATGTATGTATGTATGTATGTATGTATGTATGTATGTATGTATGTATGTATGTATGTATGTATGTATGTATGTATGTATGTATGTCCTTTATGCGTTCGCAATCGGTCCATCCGATTGAGATGAAATTTTCTACACGTCTTCCTCTCATTCCTGCGCTGCCAACTGTCATAGTTCTTTTTCTTCTTCCTCCTCCTCCCTCCTCCCCCTCCCTAAATACGTACGTAAATAGAAGAGATAAAAGAATCCCTGAACCACAACGCTAGGAAAAGCGAAGAAAATGACGTGACTACACAGAATCGTCACACGGCAATATCAATAACAATTCATCTTTTTATGTGTAAGGAAGTTATCTACAGTCATGTAGAAGGGAAGAACAATCAATGGAAGGACCGAAATCACAGAACCTAGACGAGTATGAATTCGGAATGGTGAACTCCCTCCTCCTCCCTCCTCCCTCCTCCCTCTCCCTCCTCCCCCTCCTCATCCTCCCTCATCCCTCTCCCTCCTCCTTCTATCTCTTCCTCCTACCTCCTCCTCCCTTCTCCTCCTGCCTCGTTCTCCCTCCGCCTCCTCCCTCCTCCTCCCTCCTCCTCCCTCTCCCTCCTCCTCCCCCTCCTCCTCCCCCTCCTCCTCCTCCTGCTTCCTTCTCTCTCATCCTCCTCCCTCTTCCTCCTCCTCCTTCTCCCTCCTTCTCCCTCTTCCTCCTCCTCCTATCTCCTCCTCCCTCCTCCTCCTCCCTCTCCCCTCATTCCTCCCTCCTCCTCATAATTCCTCCTCCTCCCTCCTCCTCCTCACTCCTCCTCCTCCCTCCGCTGAATATGAATTAAATGATATGCTCCCCACCAGGGACTGGGCGAAGCCGGGCCAGGTCGTCTTTTTTGGCAACGGGAACGGGAGCAGGGGCCGAATATGAATTAAATAAGACGCTCCATTTACCCAAGTTAATTGTTGGGGGAAGATGAAAAGATCTTTCAAGTGCTCTTTCTAATAATAGACAGACAGACAGACAGACAGACAGACAGACAGACAGACAGACAGACAGACAGACAGACAGACAGACAGACAGACAGACAGACAGACAGACAGACAGACAGACAGACAGACAGACAGACAGACAGACAGTAGATAGTCGGGAACGGGAACGGGAGCTTATATGACTACTTATATGAATTAAATGAAATGCTCCCCACCAGGGGCTGGGCGAAGCCGGACCGGGTCAGACAGACAGACAGACAGACAGACAGACAGACAGACAGACAGACAGGCAGACAGGCAGGCAGGCAGGCAGGCAGGCAGGCAGGCAGGCAGGCAGGCAGGCAGGCAGGCAGGCAGGCAGGCAGGCAGGCAGGCAGGCAGGCAGGCAGACAGACAGACAGACAGACAGACAGACAGACAGACAGACAGACAGACAGACAGACAGACAGACAGACAGACAGACAGACAGACAGACGGGAACGGGAACTTATATGACTACTTTTATGAATTACATGAGATGCTCCCCATCAGGATCTGGTCGAAGCCGGGCCGGGTCAGACAGACAGATAGACAGACAGACAGATAGATAGTCGGGAACGGGAACGGGAGCTTATATGACTACTTATATGAATTAAATGAGATGCTCCCCACCAGAGTCTGGGCGAAGCCGGGCCGGGTCAGCTAGTTGTGAATAATTATTACCCACTTTCTTACAGCCTTCAGTTTGGTTGTGTTTGTGACGGACTAGCCAAGTATGCTTCGGACACTGTAAACCGGCATGTTCTTTTGGAAAAGGGGGGGGGGGGGGCACGGGGAAGATGCAAGTGAAGAGATAGTGTGTCCATTTGTGGAGAGATTGATCCGTAAGACATTGATTAGAGGGGCTAAACCACACTCAACGCTTAGAGGAAAACTCTAGATGGACTTTTAATCAAATGGCTACTGCAACTGTCAGTATGGGATCACTTCGGTGGCTTGTAAGGATGAGGACGGGGCATGTATGTGAATTCCGGAGTGCAGTATGTCGATTCTGTAACCAAGTATGTCACACCTTTGGGAACTTGTGTCGACCTATTGTGTTTTCCATACTAAGCTGCGCGCTACAGACGGAGCTGATATGCTGGCTTCAAGGGCAACAATATATTCTCCGACACAAGAAACCGGTGAAGATAGTATAGAGGAAGTTTATAATGACACGGAGAATCCTTTGAAGAAATGTAAACATTCAGAAATAAACATCATAATCAGTGACTTCAATGCGAAAGTAGAAAATCAAGGCGACGGATGCACAGTAGGCAAATATGGTTTCAGAGAACGAAACGAGAGTGGATACAGACTTGTAGAATGGGCAAAAGAGCATGAACTAATTGTTGGGAACACCTGGATTAAGTAGTATCCAAGAAGATTATGGACATGGAGGAGTCCGGACTGGACGATTAGAAACCAGACTGACTACATCACGATTAGCAGAACGTTTCGAAATGTATTAACAATCGCAAAAACAGTTCCAAATTCAGACTGTTATAGTGATCACAGATTGATTCATCATCATAAAGTGCAGTGCCGGCTGGCGTAGGCGTTCATGGCTCTCCACAGTGTGGGGTCTTTGGTTTTCTGGATCAACTCTGCTGCTGATATTCCTCCATGCCACCGTCTCAATCCATCCAGCATCATTTCTCTAGGTCTGCCTCTGCCTCTCTTCCCCTCGATCTTTCCAGTTGTTACGATGTTCTCCAATGCCTCTCTTCTCATCACGTGACCGAAGAAAGATGTTTGTCTCTGTCTTATTGTTGTATATAATGTTCTAGTTTCATTAGCCTGTTTCAGGCAGTCGTCGTTAGTTACTCTGGCAGTCCACGGAATTCGCAACATTCGTCTCAGGAACCGCATCTCTGTTGCTTCTAATTTCTTCTTAATTTGTTCATTTACATTCCAAGATTCACTGCCATACAGCAAAACTGGTTCTACATAGCATTTCAGCACTCTCTTTCTTATTGCATAAGATACTCTTCATTTTCTGAAATGCGGCTTTTGCCTGCCCATATTTCTGCTCCTAATCTCTGTTGTACATCTTCCATTTAATGTTATAAATGCCCCTAGGTATCTAAAATTATCCACTTGGTTAATGATTTTTCCTTCTATTTCTATGCCACATTTTGGTGTCACCATTTTCTTTAATATTACCATTGTTACTGTTTTCTTGATATTCAAGGAGAGTCCTTTCCTTGCACTCTCTGTTACTACAACGTCTAATAATTGTTGTAGGTCTGTTGAATTATCCGCCACCAATACTGTGTCATCTGCACAGCGTATATTATTTATATTATAACCTCCAACTAGTATTCCTGGCATCTCTTTAATCTCTCTCATTATTACTTCGCTATACAGGGAGAAAATATCTGGTGACAAGACACATCCCTGTCGTACTCCTCGCTTTATCTGTTCATAACTACCCTCTTTATTTCCCATTTTAATTGCTGCTACTTGGTTCCAGTAAACATTCTGTATTATTCTTAAATCTTTTCTATCAATGTTGATATCTTCAAACATTTTAATCAGTTCTTCATATCAAATTCCTTAGTATAATCTATGAAGCACAAATATATGTCTCTCTGTTTCTCTATTGACCTTTCAATTAGTGTCCGTAATGTATAAATCGCATTGTTTGATTGATTGACAGATTGACAGATTGATTACGGGCACATTAATGGTAAAGTAAAAGAAAGTCAAGTATACACCGGGAAATACTAAATATGATACGTGTACATTGAAAAATGACAAGGAAATACAATACAATTTTAACATAGAAGTGAAGAACATATTTGATATACTGTCTTATCTAGACATCTTATTTCAAATATGGATGATCAATGGGAAATGTTGAAAAATTCAATCAGTTTGACTACAGAAACAACAATCCCAAAATTAAAGAAAGTAGATCGTAAGAAATGAATGACTAAATAATGTTTACGACTAATGGAAACAAGAAGACACAACAAAAATAATCTTGACAAATATGAAGAAATTCGCAGCAAAGTCAGAACATTATGTAAAAACGCTGAAGAAAGATGGCTTAAGAAATATTGCAGAGCAATTGAAAAACATCACAACAGTAAAAACACCACAATAGTGAACATAAGAATTCAAGAGATTACTAATAAAAATAAAAACACGTACATCAATAGGCTGTCTAATTCCAACAGATGGAAAAGTCATAATAGAAAAAGATCAGATGTTTTATGCACGATCAGATCATGTGAAAACAAGAGAAGAACAGTATGACATGGAATTATAATAAAGGCCAATCAATTTTGAAGATGGAAGTTCAGAATGCTCTTGACCATATGACAACTGGCATGACCACAGGTTCAGACAACACCACAACAAAAATGATCAATGCCTTAGAAAAAATATGAAATAGACCAAGTCACCAGACTGTTGAAAACAGTATATGATACTGGAGATATACCCCCTAAATTATGTAATTCTATATTTATTGCAATTCTGAAGAAATCAGGAGCTTTGGAATGTGATCAATATCGAACAATTAGTATAATGAAGTAGGTCAATATCAGCCTATTAAGAGAGGTTTGAGACAGGGGTGTATAATGTTTCCAGATCCTTTTTCTCTGTACAGTGAAAGTATTTTCAGAAATGTAGAAGATATGAAAGGAATCATCATTAGGGGAAGTCACATCAATAGCATTGGATACGCAGATGAAACAGTATTGATTCAGACAATGAGAAGGATCTGCAACATTTAGTTGTTGCGGTTGTTGCACACAGTGAACAACTATGGCTAGAATTAAATTGTAAGAAGACAGATTATGGTTGTCACTATCAAGAAGGAAATACCATAATAGAATATACAAGTAAATGGGAACATTCTTAAACAAGTGAATCAATACAATTTTCTCGGAACAGTCATAACACCTGATGGAGATGCCTTGAAGAAATTAGAACAAGAATCGCCATGGCGAAGGTAGCCTTTTGCAAGATGGAATACATACTGACCATTAAAATATGTCATTTGCAACGAAAAGAGTGTCGAGGTGCTACACAGGACCTGTACTTGTGTATGGATGTGAAGCGTGGACAATGAGCAGACAAGCTGAAAAACATCTTATGGCTGTGGAAATGTGGTTTCTGAGGAAAATGCAAAGAATACCAAGGACAAATAGAAAAATCAATGACCAAGTCCTACGAGAAACAAATTAAAATCGTAAATTGCGTTGAGAAAATAGACGTAGACATTCACAATCTTTTGGCCACGTTATGAGAAGACATAATTGGAGAACTTGGTGACAACTGGCAAGAGCGAAGGAAAAAGAACAAGTGGAAGGCAGAGAAGTAAATACTTGGATGGCTTGGCCACGTGGCATGGTCGAGACAGTAACATGGATCTGATCCACGACACCGGTGATCGCGTCAGATGACGAAACATGACCGCTCACGCTTATCGGCATGGCACATGATGAATGAAGATGAATGGAAAGGATATACTCCGGGCAGTAGATGGCAGCATGGTGAATGTGTGTTGCCGGGGCCCATAAGGGAAGCAAAGAATAGCAACACTGTAGCCTACCACGTATGTCGTAAGAGGCGACTAAGGAGGCTATGGTTCCGTCGCCCTGCTACTGAGTGAGTGCGTGGCGCGACACTGAGCTGTGAGTTTCGTGTGAAATGCTTTTAAATCTGCCCGAGGTTTTTTTTGGAACGTGACTGCATGTTCGGAGCGATGGCAGCTGGCTATGTCCCAGAGTTGACCGGTTTTTGCCTTATCGAGAAATGCGTGGCTGCTGGGCTTCTGGTTGACTGCCACTGCCATCGACGATGAACTGTATTTTCGTGGACTGTGTGGGTGAACATCTAGGAAACATCCAGATGGGAAAATGACTGCCGATTCCATCAAAGATAAACTGGATGTTTCGTGGGGGACTATTGTGTTGACATTCTGGCGGCGGCATTATGCACAGTGAATCTGTGCGGGCTGTTGTTTGTCGAGACTCTTGTCTTTTCCACTTTTCACATTGGGCAGTGGGGAGCGTTTTATGTTATATTCACTGGCACAGGAACGGAGCATAATGGGGACGACCCGTTGCTGTGAAGTTGGAACCGTGACTAACTAACTAACTAACTAACTAACTAACTAACTAACTAACTAACTAACATGGTGAATGTGGCAATCAAGGAATCTTTTCGATCACAGCTGCTGAAGTAGGTGCTAAGTATTGATCGATGCGGTCGCAATTAATGCAGGCGAATTCCTATGTGTAGCGGACTAGCTCGCAATAACCAGTCACACCCAATGACTTCTGCCGGGTTAGACACAGTGCACTCCAGGATGTCGCAAGCTCAGTGACGTCGTTGTGTCATCATAGTCACGATTACAGACACCACAATCTCAAATTCTTTCTCAATGTATACTTTGATTTTATTTACAAGTGACAGCTAATGCGTTCACTTTTCCATACTCAGACCGCGCCTCAATCGTCAACAGAGTGGAGATATTTTCCAATTACACGTGACTTTAATTTCAGCCTATTCTCGCACAATAATTTTTTTAAAGTTGCATATCCTTTACATGACGTTACAGTTAACACCAGCATTTTACTACCGTTGTTGATGTCTTGGTAAGTTTTTACGTTCAGTAGTTTGCCATTGCTTTATGAACGACCCGTCTCCCATACCAGCACGTTAAAACCAGCGAGACGCGGTCTACTGCCAAATCGGTAACAGCTGTGTTTTGAACGCGGGTAAGCGGCATCACGAATCCTGTGCGCAACGCCATCACAACGGAGACGGCGCACAACAGATACCCGGGAAATAAAAACGGATCAACCGGGATAACTACGTCATCATAGATTATATAAGATCATATGACTTTCATTGTGTTTAGAATGAAATCCACCCACGAACGTGTTTTGGGTCATACAGGTGCTATGAATTCTTTGATGGAAGCATAAAAACTGACTGTAGACAACAAATCGTTGTTTTTATTGATTTAGGAACCAACATCACAGCATTCGAGGCATTCCCATAAGCGCTCCGTCCCCATCCTCAGCAGCCAGCGAAGAGTTCCAACACCAATAGTTCCTGTAGCAATCTGATTATATGTCCGTCTCGCATTTCCTCTGAGCGTCGAGCGTCGGTCAGATCCCCTCGTCACTCCTCGCTGCCTCCTTCTTGCCAGACTATGGTGATCCATTTGCTCCTCCGAGGTGTACACGTGCTCCCACAAGGGCGCAACCACGTCTGCCTTGTCATGTATCAATACTGCACCAAGTTTTGCAGAGCCAGCTAATCTGTCCGCCTGTTCATTCCACAACACACCGGCATGCCCCATAGAAAAGATCCGGGTGATGCCTGCCACCTGTTACCTCCGAAGCGAAGCAAGCCACTCTGCACGAAGTCTGTCTGTCCTCACCCTCCTCAGCATGCTTGCTTTTTGAGTCAGTCACACTCACCATGTGTGTATGTATCGTGTTCTCCATCCAGCGGAAAGCTGCACTGACCACCTCCACCTCCATTCTTAAGCTAGATGTTGTGGTATCATACGCCAGGCCCTCCTGCACCAAACGTCGACCATTAGCTTTTGCTAAAATCCCCAGGCACTTCTCCTACCTTTTAACACCGAACCATCTGTGTAGATAATCACATCACCCGGGCGAGCGTTATCCTGAATTAGTTGCTGGATTTCCACTTCCGTGGCCCCTGCTGGCCACTCCCTGCACTCCCGGCTCAATGTGATTATAACTCTGCACAAGTCTGACTGCTCCGCTGGCACTCTGACCCATTCCTCTCCTCGCCGAATGTTCTCCAAGACGCACACCTGTCTGATCGTATCCTCCGCCTGAGCCATCCATGATTTCCCTCTTATCAGTAGCTGACCCTTAACTGCGTCCAGAGCCTCATGCACGGGTGATCTGTGTCTGCAGCCACTTTGAGATATGCCTTCGCCTGCATCACCTTGTGCCTACCAGCTTTATTGTAGCTATACAAGGGGCTAGATGTGCCCATCGCTGTTAACTAACCACTTTAGTTTTAGCTGGGGCTAGTGATAAAGTTCGTATTGTCCATCACTGTAAACTTAACCATCATAGTTTTAGCAGGGGCAAGAGATCAATATGCGTTGCCCATCATTGTTGAATAACCATCAAAATATTTATCATACCAAGCGATCAACTTGACAGGCCTATCTTCTCTCTAAATTAACTATAAATAGGCAGTGAATATGTTTCCTTGTCTGTGAAATTTAGCCAGACCGGAGGCCTGTTCGGCGTACACTCTACGTTGTCCATATGAATTGGAAACAAATAGGTATATTAAGTTCCTGCGAGAAGAAACGTACTAAACATCAACACGTTGCACATACATTACAAGGAGATCCATCTCGTATCCCGAAATACAGGTGAAAATCCGAAATCAGAAGCACTCAATAAATATATAAAATGAATAATAAAATAAAATACACACAAACGCGTACAATACGACACATAGGACGGCCGACGTTTCGATTCTCAGAATCTTTGTCAAGGACAGGACAACACGGATAGATAGAACAACGAAATATAAAAAAGCACAAAACTAACTCAGAGATTGTGTAAACCTGACTCGAAACGGTATGAACCCAGCAATTTTCAAGTAAAGGCAGACACCTAACACCAAGCCGCAAAGCAACGATGCATACTTATTTTCTCATACGTCATTAAGGACAAGCCTACAGTTACATCACTACCTGCAGAGTCTGGGGACATATTTCAGTGGTATCAGTGTGTGCAGTCCTTGCGTGAGATTATTAATGGTATCCGAAGAAACATGGAATCATTACAACCACTGCTATACTAGCATGTCATAAGGGTCTCTCAAATCTCATGCTTCATAGATGGGAAATCCCCCAAACACAAACATATTGCCATAGAAACAACTCGTATTGGAGCGCCTCAATTGTCAGTGCAAGTCTGGAAGCCGAATGACTGGACAGTTCTTTATCCTTATCATTGTTATCTATAAAAGTCAAGTCAAGGTCCCTTTGACAAGCCCACGGATCATTGGGTATATATGGCTAGACCTGTATTTGTATGGACCAAGCGGCACTCAGTGGCTGATGTTGTTGGTATCGCCTGGTACTTGCCCAGACATTTCCTGGGACCCATTGTATCATCTGTCAACCTGGGATCCCTAGGTAATTATAAACACTGGAAGCACTTTGATGTGGATCGAACCAGAATCCACCATTGTTATCTCACAGCGGAGAAAATTGTTCGTTTTATTCCGGCAGGGTAATGAAAGTTACTTGCAAATAGCAAGGTTTAGTGCGAGAAATTATTCGCTAGGTCTCTATCATGATGATTTCGTCTTCTTTCTCCCCTCCTCCTCCTCCTCCTCCACTTCTTCTTCTTCTTCTTCTTCTTCTTCTTCTTCTTCTTCTTCTTCTTCTTCTTCTTCTTCTTCTTCTTTTTTTTCTCTTCTTCTTCTGCCTTTCACCTCCAAGTGGAACATGGCCCCTCAACCACCCCATGCCAAATCATTTGAAGGCTTCTTCATGACAGGTTAGATTTGCAGCTGTCATCATATTTTAGTTTTGCCACTGATGAAAACGCGCGTTCTTGACGGTGTTAATTGTATGCCTCTGACAGAATTTATTGTAGACGTATAGCCAGATCTTGATTTCTTGCAGGCACAAAGTAAAATTCCTAACAATGATAAATACTGCTATAGCGCGTCCACAAATGTTTTCCCTCGTATAAAAATCCATAACTCAGTAACCCACTGAGGGAATATGATTAGAATTAGCATATAACATTATCATTATGTACACCCAACAAAATCCGTTTTGCTCTGGAGATTATATAGTAGGTCTCAATGTTTGTTTATATACGGTATATAATTTACGGGTCAGAGATGAAGCGGATATAATGAAATGTATTACATCTTCATATGGAAACATCAGTGTTAAATAATGAATATTCTTTGCGGTGCACGGGAATTTTCTAATGAGAACCACGACAAATAGTGGAATGGAACTGTTATAGTTCATAAATGTTTGCCCTCATTCGCGTTCAAATTGTTTTTGTTTTGTTTTGTTTTCTTGAAGTATTTGTTCCATGAATATGAATTTTTTCTTGCCGTCAAATATTTACTCCAACCAAAGGAATATGTCTTTGATAGGTTCAAAGGTTACCGATATCATGGAAAGCGGCGAAATTTATCTGATGTTTTGCCGAAAATGTATTGAATTCACGATTACAAACCTGATTTACAGTAATGTACGTCAATCCGGGTAACGAAACCTGAATACTTCCGTTCCACTATGTGACGTAATTGGAAAGACCTTAGACTTGTAAAATATAACATACTAGCTGACCCGGCCCGGCTTCGCCCAGTCCCTGGTGGGGAGCATCTCATTTAATTCATATAAATAGTCATATAAGCTCCCGTTCCCGTTCCCGACTATCTATCTATCTGTCTGTCTGTCTATCTGTCTGTCTGTCTGTCTGTCTGTCTATCTTACCCGGCCCGGCTTCGCCCAGCCCCTAGTGAGGAGCATCTCATTTAATTCATATAAGTAGTCATATAAGTTCCCGGTCCCGACTGTCTGTCTGTCTGTCTACCTGCCTGTCTGTCTACCTGCCTGTCTGTCTGTCTGTCTACCTGTCTGTCTGTCTGTCTGTCTAGAGGAGAAAATTCTGCTTAATGCTGGGATTATTTTTTTTTAAATCTTGTCGTATAATTTTCAAGTTATGGCCGTGATGTCTAACGTAGTGCTTTTTGATAAACAATATTTTTTGTTTGTCTGTCTGGTGCGTAGACGAATAAATCCGAAGGTTTTCCAACGCGTGAACAGGCCACATATAGCTGTCCATGTGTGAAGCACGGATTTTCCAAATTTAGTCCACATACTTGTAGCGATTGTCCCTGTGCTTTGTTGATCGTCATGGCAAATGCAAGTCGCACCGGAAACTGCAGGCGTTTCAATTCGAATGGCATGTCTGTTGGAATCATTGGGATGCGAGGCAACAGTACATCTTCTCCTGTCTGTCTGTCTGTCTGTCTGTCTGTCTGTCTGCCTGCCTGCCTGCCTGCCTGCCTGCCTGCCTGCCTGCCTGCCTGCCTGCCTGCCTGCCTGCCTGTCTGTCTGTCTGTCTGTCTGTCTGTCTGTCGTTCTGTCTGTCGTTCTGTCTGTCGTTCTGTCTGTCTGTCGTTCTGTCTGTCTGTCTGCCTATCTGTCGTTCTGTCTGTCTGTCTGTCTGTCTGTCTGTCTGTCTGTCTGTCTGTCTGTCTGTCTGTCTGTCTGTCCGTCTGTCTGTCTGTCTGTCTGTCTGTCTGTCGTTCTGTCTGTCTGTCTGTCTGTCTGTCTGTCTAATCATTTATTGGTTGTAGTTGGAACAACCTTAGATAAACGAAGACCAACTTACAAAAAGCATTAGAAAGAGCACTTGAAAGATCTTTACATCTTCCCCCAACAATTAACTTGGGTAAATGGAGCGGCGGCAGCAGCAGAAGAAGAAAAAGGAGGAGTAGGAGGAGGGAGGAGGAAGAGGAGGGAGGAGGGAGGAGGAGGGAGGAGGAAGAGGGAGGAGGGAGGAGGAGGGAGGAGGGAGGAGGAGGGAGGAAGAGATAGGCGGAGAGAGGAGCAGGAGGGAGGAGGAGGGAGGAGGAGTAGGGAGGAATAGGAGGGAGGAGGAGGAGGGATTAGGAGGAGGAGGTGGTGAAAGAGGAGAAGGAGGAGGAGGGAGGAGGAGGAAGAGGGAGGAAGAGGAAGGAGGAGGAGGGAGGAGGAGGAGAGAGGAGGAGAAGAGAGGAGGAGGAGAGAGGAGGAGGGAGAAGGAGGAGGAGGAGGAAGGAGGAGGGGGAGGGTGAAGAGGGAGGAGGAAGAGGGAGGAGGAGGAGGGAGGAGGAGAGGGTGGGGTGACGAGGGGAGGAGGAGGGAGATGGAGGAGGAGGAGGAGGAGGGGAGGAGGAGGGGGAGGAGAGAGGAGGAGGAGGGAGGAGGGGGGAGGGAGTGGTGGAAGAGGGAGGAGGAGGAAGAGGGAGGAGGAGGAAGAGGGAGGAGGAGGAAGAGGGAGGAGGAGGGAGGATGGAAGTGAAGGGAGGAAAAGTGAGGAGGAGAGAGGAGGAGGGAGGAGGAGGAGGGAGGAGGAGGGAGGAGAGAGGAGGAGGATGTAGAGGGAGGAGGAGGAGGGAGGAGGAGGAGGGAGGAGGATGTAGAGGGAGGAGGAGGAGGTAGAGGGAGGAGGAGGAGGGAGAGAGGAGGAGGAGGGAGGAGGAGGAGGAGAAGGGAGGAGGGAAGAGAGGGAGGAGGAGGGAGGAGGAGAGGAGGAGAGGGAGGATGAGGAGGGAGGAAAAGGGAGGAGGAGGGGAGAAGGAAGGAAGAGGGAGGAGAAGGAGGAGGGAGGAGGAAGGAGGAGGGGGAGGGAGGAGGAGGGAAGAGGAGGAGGGCAGAGGAGGAGGGAGGAGGAGAGAGGAGGAGGAGGGAGGAGGAAGGAAGAGGAGTGATTAGGAGGAGGGAGGAGGTAGGAGGAGGAGGAAGAGGGAGGAGGAAGGAGGAGGAAGAGGGAGGAGGAGGAAGAGGGAGGAGGAGGAAGAGGGAGGAGGAAGAGGAGGGAGGAGGGGGAGGGGAAGAGGAAGAGGGTAGGATGAGGAGGCGGAGGAGGGGGAGGATTATAACGCATATGCCTGTAGATTTAATAATGGCTGAAGTTGTTCCATGTCTTCTTAGAGTTGGCGACAGTGTAAAGAAATATAAAATCTTCAAACTTGATAGAGATAAGGTAACTATTATTTATTTATGTTGTTAATCACCGACATGACTGTAGATAACTTCTTTAAGCATAAAAAGATGAGTTACAATGTTATGCATTATGCATTATTGTTATGAAAACTTTGAAAATGCCTTAAAGATTATATCATTATTTATTATAACTCATATGCCTGTACATAACTATAGACAAAGAGTTTATAAATCTTTGAAAACGATGCAACAATATGACTATAAGGTATACAGAAAAATTATTAAAAGTTATGCCCCTTGAAATAACTTTTCTAGAGTTAAGTCCCCTTGCTATATAGAAATTATAATCAAAAATGAAAAATTAAATAATATTACTTAAGTAGCCGATTTAACACTAAAAAATATGGCGGTTGGCAGAGCGGGAATGAGAGGAAGACGTGTAGAAAATTTCATCTCAATCGGATGGACCGTTCGCGAACGCATAAAGGACACACACACATACATACATCCTCTTTTATATATAAGATATTGGAAACAACTAGCTGCCATTATGATTGATGATGAGGTTGGTCAATATTAG
Organism: Cepaea hortensis; assembly: GCA_963921405.1. NCBI lineage: Eukaryota > Metazoa > Mollusca > Gastropoda > Stylommatophora > Helicidae > Cepaea > Cepaea hortensis. Next base: position 60,378,500 of record OY992882.1, on the reverse strand, counting down.
CCTATTAAGAGGTTTGTGACGGGGATGTGTAATGCCTCCACATCTTTTTTTCCCTAAATTGTGAAAATAGTATAGGAAATTTAGAAGGTATGAGAGAAATCCCAATTGGAGGACATCGACGGTGTGAGACGTGCAAGTTGGGTGTGCTAAGCGTCCTGGAAGGCTTGGCCATACGACATAGTCAGGACAAGGACACATGCCTGAGGCAAGACGCTGGTCATCGTATAGATGGCCGGCCATCAAGGCCCACGCTTATGGGCAAGTCACTTGATGATAATGATGTGACGAAGATTCTGTGGTATCGGGTGGAAAGTGCAGCTGGACAGCAGGAGCATAGATCTCGGGAAAGTGTGGTCCAGCAGGGAGGCAGCAGTGGGTCTGAACCATCCTTAACGCATTGACTTTTAATTAAATTGTTACTGGGGTCATCAGCATGGGAACACTGGGATGGCTTTTGAAGAGGGGGGCGGAGCACGCGTGAGGATGTCCAGCATACACTGATGTCGATTATTAAATTAAACAATTAAAATTAGGAAACATCGACAGCATTACTTAATAGGAAATTGGCCACTTATAGGTTCAGTCGACGAATAAATACTTATTTCACGCAACTTTATTTTGCATTACGTTTTTGTACTGCTCACTGTGGTCTGTATTGAAGTCAACATGCAGTGAAAGCCATATACGTGTCCGTTGTGTGCGAATAATTAATATCAACATCAGCAGCTGGAGGTCGGCGTGGCTAAGAGGTTTAGGTCACTTAAAATTCTCTTTACTACCGCATGTTTGTGAGGTAGTTTCAAACGCTCGTCAGTTAGACTTAAATGTTAACTGCCGGCCCTTGAGTTGGGAACGTCAATTACAAGCACCTCTAAAGTCGAGGAAGGGTTCACCTGACAGCCAGGAAAACTGTTAATAGGAAAACCTAGCCCATAGACGTTCTCTCATCACCGCGTGGTGTTGCTTTCGTACCTCACACCAGTTAGTTAGACTGAAATGTTGACGTCTCATCCTTGACTTCATCATCGTCATCATCATCATCATCATCATCATCATCATCATCATCATCATCATCATCAAGTGACATGCCGGCTGGCGTAGGTGTTCATGTCTCTCCTTAGATCACGGTCTTTGGTGTTCTGGGTCAACTCTGCTGATGATATTCCTCCATGCCACCGTCTTAGTACATCCAGCACATATCTCTTGCTCTGCCCCTGCCTCTCTTCTCCATGAACTTTCCAGTTGTCACGATGTCCTCCGATGCCTCTCTTTTCATCACATGACCAAAGAAAACTGTTTTGTCTCAATCTTATTTTTTAATATAATGTTCTAGTTTCATTAGTCTCTTTTAGGCAATCGTTGTTAGTTCTTCTGGCAGTCCTGCGAATTCGCAACATTCGTCCCAGGAACTACATCTCTGTTGCTTCCAAGTTCTTCCTAATTTGTTCATTCGTACTCCAAGATTAACTGTCATACAGCAAAACAGGTTTTATATAACATTCAAACATTCTGTTTCTTACATACCATGATAGTTACGTATTGCATGAGATAAATTTCAGTTTCTGAAATGCAGCTCTTGCTTGCCATATTCTGTTCTTAATCTCTGTTGTGTGTCATGTTTCTTGCCCTTCAGTTTTAAAATTATCCACCTGGTTAAGAATTTCCCTTCACTTTGGGGCGTAAATTACAAGTACTTTGAAGTCGGAGAAGGGTTTGCCTGATGGTGAGGGACACTGAATATAGAGAAAGTTAACCCTCACGCAAACATCAGTCCAATGAACTCACTAATGGTAGCAACTACTAGTAGTAATAGCAGATGTGTTGACTATGCTCTAGTTCTAAGTGCGCGTACTCAAAAAAAAAAAATGATAAACAATCAGCGGCTGATTGCTGGTCATTTGACTAACTGTATTCCACAAATTTGACGTGTAAAAGGGTGCTCTCCATCCCCACAGCCAGTTGTGAACACATGGTTCCAACAATCAATAATCCTGAGACAGGGCAGAAGGTCAGGCGTCAGACACTAGACATACCAGTGTCACCTTGTACAGCCTGCCCGTAACTCGACACATACTCCAGGCTATGTCAGTTGTTGAGCCGGACGTCTTGTGTCGGCGACAGTCGCGTAGACAAGCTTACAAGCTGTTTAACAAACAGAGCTTGTAGAATCTTGGTGTTGTGTTTGCCATTTCTGTGCATCGTTAAAGTTGGCAGGCAAAATGGCAATATGATCAGGGGTCTATGGGGAAATCGGACACTAGCAGTTATCACAACCTTGACAATTAACACGGCATTGCGCTTCTTGAGAATTAATATCTTTACGCTCTGACAATTAATAGTGTGTTACGTGTGCGTTAGTCACTTTATGCTCTGTCAATTAAAACTATTGCGCTACTTGTGAATTAGTCACTTTATGTTCTATCAATTAACACTGCATTGTGGGGTAGCGGGGTAGGGGTATACCCTATCAAAGGAGAAGTAAGGCGCCTCCTTCCCTCCGCTAGCCTACGGGACACCCTTGGGCAAGGTGGAGTACCCGTTTAGCCCCCCCCCCCCCAACAGGGTAACGTGAAGCCATGTGAGCAGGTGGTGGATTGGACTTGGGAGCAGCCGACAGATAGTTGTTGGTTATGGTTTCAAGTCAGTGACGGTGGGCAGAGGATCTCTCAGTAGAGACAATGGCTACGGTCATCCGATCAGTATGGTCACTGCCAGGAAGGAAGAATGGTAGACTTCCCTCCTTATTGATTCCCGGGCAGAGGAGGCTCGTCAGCCTTGGTTGGTATCTCTTCTAAGAGAGGGAACTCTAAATCTCAAACCTCCGCTGCCTTGCGGGTATACCCATATGGGAAAGGCTTCGGGAGTAAACCCTGAGGACAAATCCGGAGATGGAGTCCCTAAGGCAGTTCCATGTTGTAAACAACATAGTTCTGGCAACTCCTGCGACGGCACCGATGCCAAGTTGCATTGGCTACTGCCTTTCCCTTGGTCAACATCGGCGACGTGGAGAGGGGGAACCTGCTACTGGGCAACAGCTGGTTCTCCGATTTCCATTGCCCAGGCTTGTGCCCTGAAGAGGTCACTTCAGCACCGCGTAAAGCGGTGACACAACACGGGAAGTAGCATTTGCCGGTTATAAGTCTTAATGCTCGATTGGCGTAGAGCAAGGCGCCAGGGGCTACTTCCGACGGTGGGAGAGATCATCGTATCTCACTAGACAGCTACAGCCCGCCTAAGCTGGGCAGCCCCCAGTCAATAAGGTGTTGTCTCGCCACGGTTCATCTGCTCCTGAGGGTGTGTGGAGCTTAGGGGGAAATCCTGACACATGGACCGCAATCTATACACCTAACAGCAAGAAAAAAACAAAACAACCGGCCCTAAGGCTGGGAACATGGAACGTAAGAACCATGACCCCTGGCATCTCAGACGATCTAAATGAGATTGTGGATGCCCGCAAAACTGCAGTGATAAACAACGAACTGCTAAGACTGGGGATAGACATTGTCGCCCTGCAAGAGACCAGACTCCAAGAAACTGGAAGCATCAAGGAGAGGGACTTCACTTTCTACTGGCATGGCAAGCCGTGCGGAGAGACCAGGGAGCATGGAGTTGGCTTCGCTATCAGAAACAAGCTGCTCAATTCCATCATACCACCAAGTGATGGCACTGAAAGAATATTGAAGCTCCAACTCCAGACAGAGGCAGGCCCAGTTAGTATTATAAGCGTTTACGCCCCAACACTAACTGCAGCATCAGAATCTAAAGACAAGTTCTATGACGACCTTAGCAAAGAAGTCAGTGAAACACCAGAGAAACAACATCTTTTTATCCTGGGGGATTTCAATACCAGGGTTGGCTCCGACCACGAATCTTGGCCTTCATGTCTAGGACAGTTTGGCGTTGGGAAGATCAATGACAATGGACAACGTCTCTTGGAATTCTGCAGCCACCATAATCTGTGCGTGACCAACACCTTCTTTGACACGAAACCTCAACACAAGGTGTCATGGAGGCACCCCAGATCAAAGAACTGGCACCAACTCGACCTGGTGCTCACTAAACGCAGCAACCTCCGCAATGTACGGATGACTCGCAGCTATCATGGTGCTGACTGCGACACCGACCATTCACTCGTCTCCAGCAAGGTGAAGATAAAGCCCAAGAGAATCTACAGAAGCTGAACAGAAGGAAGACCACGCATTGACACCAGTGGCACCCAAAATAAAGAGAAGGTCAACAAATTCATGCAGGCTCTAGCGGATACTCTGCCCGGCCCCACAGACGGAGATTCCACCGAGAGATGGAGTCATTTTCGCGACACCATCTACAATACAGCACTATCAACATTTGGCAAGAAGCAAACTAAGTCAACCGACTGGTTTGAAGCACACTCTGAAGAGATGCTCCCAGTCCTGGAGATAAAGAGACATGCATTCTCGATGTATAAAACATCACCTTCAGAGAAAACACTGCAGGCATTGCGAACGGCCAGAAATAGAGTACAACAGATGGCAAGAAGATGTGCGAACAGGTACTGGCTACAGCTCTCTGCTCAAATTCAAACTTGTGCAGACACTGGAAATATAAGAGGAATGTATGAGGGCATCAAGCAAGCTGTCGGTCCATCAAAAAATAAGATGGCCCCTTTACGATCAACTGAGGGGGTAATCATAAAAGATCGAGCGAAACAAATGGATCGCTGGGTAGAACACTACTCAGAGCTATACTCAGTGGATAACACTGTCAGCGAAGAAGCTCTGGAAGCCATCGATCAACAGTCCGCCATGCATGCCTTGGATAACGAACCTTGCCTCACAGAAATCAGCGAAGCACTAGACTCTCTCAAATCCGGCAAGGCACCTGGAAAAGATAGTATTCCACCTGAAATTTTAAAATGTAGCAAAGAAACAATCATCCCAGAACTGTATGCAATATTACAGCTCTGCTGGAGAGAAAAATCAATACCACAAGATATGAAAGACGCAAACATCGTTACCCTTTATAAAAACAAAGGCGACAGAAGCGACTGCAACAACTATCGCGGCATTTCCCTTCTCAGCATTACAGGCAAGATTTTTTGCCAGAGTAATCCTTAAAAGATTACACATTCTTGCTGAAAGAATCTACCCCGAATCGCAGTGCGGATTTAGACCCAACAGGTCCACCATCGATATGATTTTTTCACTCCGGCAGCTCCAAGAGAAGTGCAGAGAACAGAGGAAGCCATTATATATAGCCTTCATCGACCTCACAAAGGCATTTGACCTCGTGAGCAGAAGCGGCCTTTTTAAGGTCCTTGAAAAGGTTGGATGTCCACCCACCCTTCTTAGTCTCGTGAAATCATTCCACGAAAACATGCAGGGGACCATTTTATTTGACGGCTCAACATCCCAGTCATTCAGCATCAGCAGCGGAGTAAAGCAGGGATGCGTGCTTGCTCCTACACTCTTTGGTATCTTCTTTGCTGTTCTCTTAAGGCAAGCATTTGGGACTGCCACTGAAGGCATATACCTCCACACAAGATCTGATGGCAAACTTTTTAACCCATCAAGACTCAAGGCAAAGACCAAAATAAGACCAAGATGCGTAAGAGAACTACTTTTTGCAGATGATGCAGCACTGACTACTCATACAGCAGAAGATCTCCAAAGGCTCATATATCGTTTTGCTGCCGCCTGCAAAGACTTTGGGCTCACCATTAGCCTAAATAAAACACAGGTGATGGAACAAGATGCTGATGCGCCTCCGTCAATCAAAATCTCTAATTATGAATTGAAAGTCGTCCACGATTTTGTGTATCTGGGATCGACAATATCAGATAATCTTTCATTAGAGACAGAAATCGACAGACGCATTGGAAAGGCAGCCACAACATTTTCCAGGCTAGCTAAAAGAGTTTGGGAGAATAATAGACTAACAGAGCGTACAAAAGCTCAAGTATATAAAGCTTGTGTTGTTAGCACACTACTCTACGGGTCTGAATCCTGGACCCTGTACTCAAGACAGGAAAGGAAGTTGAATTCCTTCCACATAAGATGTCTGAGACGTATCCTGGGCATAACATGGAAAGACCACATAACAAACAAACAGGTGCTTGAAAGAGCAGATATTACCACAGTGCACACCCTCCTCAAGCAGAGACGCCTCCGGTGGTTGGGCCACGTATCTCGAATGGAGGACGAACGTATTCCCAAAGATCTCCTTTACGGAGAACTAGCCACAGGAAAGAGGCCAACCGGAAGACCCCAAATGCGATATAGGGATGTGTGTAAACAAGATATGAAAACCATTGGAATAGATCCAGACACGTGGGAGAGAGTTGCAACAGACAGATGCTCCTGGAGAAGAGATGTACGAAACGGACTGGTGCTCTTTGAGCGCAATCAGATCCAAAAAACTGAGGAGAGACGGCACAGGCTCAAAGAGCAGTCACTTACTGCGGGACTTGCCTCGTCTCACAGATGCGGAAACTGTGACAGAGATTGTCATTCTCGAATTGGACTATACAGTCACCAGCGGTGCTGCCAGGCACCTCCCAAGCGGCACAACTCTATAGTCCTTCAGGACTGAAAGAGGCCTACTACTACTACTACGTGTGCGTTAGTCACTTTATGCTCTGTCAATTAAAACTATTGCGCTACTTGTGAATTAGTCACTTTATGTTCTATCAATTAACACTGCATTGTGCAACTTGTGGGTTAGTCACTTTATGTTCTGTCAGTTAACACTGCAGTGTGCTACGTGTGTGTTAACCACTTTATGTTCTGACAACTAACATTGCAGTGTGCAACTTGTGGGTTAGTCACTTTATGATCTGCAAATTAACACTGCATTGTGCAACTGGTGCGTCAGTCACTTCATGCTCTGGCAATTAACACTGCAGTCTGCTAAATGTGCTCTTTATGTTCAAGGAGGCTTCTGTTCTTGTCGTTGTAGATACTTGGATCAGTCACATGTAAAGGAATCCTCTTTACGCCATGAGGTGTACGGGATATATGGTGTCAGATGCACATTGTTTGACCAGTTGGCCAACGATGGCTTGTGTGGTCAGTATCACATCCACAGCTTTTACGTACCTGGACATTTCTTAGTATCCGTTCTAGACTGGGATCCAAATCAATTAAAAGAAAATCCTCTCCTCGAAAAGGATTCGAACACATGAGTTTCGGGCCTGCAGAAAAGCGTGCTACTGAACTATCTCGACTCCTGCGGGTACTTGGTGAAGGTAGTCCCACAGCAGATATTGCTCTTAGACTGTGACGTATTAGGCCTTCACAGTTTCTAGGCCACCACATATGAGATGAAGTGTCAGTTCCCTTCCTCGTGTCCTGTCCGTTCAGAACAACCCCCAGAAAATTCTGAAAATTGTCCGGCACCCATTGTTATGAGGCCGGGATGACACGAAAGCAGCACTGATTGGGATACAAAATATTTCTGCGTCTTCTGGGAATTGAAGCCGGACCACATTTGGGACAGGCAAGGTCACTAACAACTATGATACGGCGCTGTGGATTATGGGCACCAAGCGTAAATAAACTCGAATTAAATGGAACCGCGTATCTCATTTACGACCAATCACATTAGCTAACAGACACAATCAGGGCCATATTGGATAGTGCCAAATACATCGACATGTCAGAAACACATTTTTGTGATTTTAAATTGTGAACGTATTTTGTTTCATATGTGAAAAAATTTATTATTCCACGTGAGTTGAACATCTGCATTGTTTGTTTCATAAGGTGATACCCATTCATAAAATTAAAACCGAAGATGTTAATGTTCTTGAGGTAGTTAACATTTAGTTAGTTGTTGTGGCTAAATAGGCAGAAGTTCATCTTATGTATACATGTGTCTGGGAGCCCCTGTAGCACAGTGGCTAGGCACCGGTCCTCTGGTCTGGGGGGCAAGGTTTCGATGCTGCATCTCGGAGGATTTGTACCACTGACCTAGGATCTCAGGTCGACACAGCCTAACACTGGTGCCAGGAACTGTCTTGGGGAGTCAAGGCAGCACGCGGGCTACCGAACACATCACCCAACCAGTGCTAATTGGTATATACACACATGGGTCTAGCGACAACTGCCTACAGCACCTGAAAACATATACAGGGATTGTTTACTTACTTGACCTATGTGTGTCTGCATGTGTCTTAATGTGTAAACAAGCTCAGTAAAGGCCCAGTTGTACACGCCTGGGGGAGCATTGGGTGTGTGCTGCTAGTCACACAATGTGTAAAGACAAACAGCCACTGGGAGTGTGATTGGGACATTATCAGGCCGGGTACCAGTGTGGGTGTATGTAAGATTATGCAATAATAAGAAATATATGTGTTGGCTGGAGACGTTTCCCGCGTGTGTATGTGTGTACCAGCAAGGGTGTGCGTGAAATTATGCAAAAATAAGTCAGATATATGTTATTTGGACGCGTTTCCCGCGCTTGTATGTGTGCACCAGAATGTGGATATTGGCGTAAGTGACTTATGAGTAGTGAACACAGCTGTATAACCCCAACATGCGGGGTTTGAATACAGCAGCAGGCGATTTCTAAGCAGATCCCCTGGCGTCGATTTTCTAAATGTTGTGTCGTCCGTTTAGAAAGCAATGGCAAACATGAGCGTAAAATTGACTAGAAAATCACAAATAGTAAATGCCAGGGTTCGTTGCAGCGTCCTGTACATGACATACAACTATCATTTTTTTTTTTTTCAAAACCAGAATATGGAGATTCGTGAAATGTAGTCTGATGGAACTAACATACAGCAAACGTGTTGTGCATCATCAGACAAAGGATTTCTTACTGGGAGACACTGAACATGCCCTGAACTCTTAATACTGCTTTCATTACAGTCATTTGTGTGGAAGTCTGGGGGTGGACGAGAAGAAAGCCCTACGGTAACACAACTCATAATGAACATAACTAATAGTCCACTGAAAACCGTACTGGAGGTAAACTGGCCGGGAGGCGTGCGTGAGGTAACAACGGCTTTAATGAGCGGATGTCCCCAAGACATCGGGATTGAGTCTGTTGATAATGACAGACCTTAATATTCTGGAAGTGACCTGGTTACAACTGAATGACCTGGTTACAACTAAATGACCCGAGGCTCCTGGTGTCTCCAGGATTGAAGATAACTCTGATGTGGCCATGTTGTCAGGGAAGCCGCTGTAGCGCAGTGGCTAGACGCCCTCTTGCAGGCCTGCTGGTCATGGGTTCGAATGCGCACCCGGGTGGATCTTTCAAATGGACCTGATCGACCCAGACTAACATGGGTCGCAGGAAATGTCCAGGAAAGTGAAAGTTGGTCGGCGTGATACTGACCTCATAACCCCGGAACTGCCGATTGGCCTATAAACAAATGAGTTTAGCGTCATATGCCACATGCATCTAATGCGTGCAAAGGGGGGTCGTTACTTACTTACTGAACATGTTACCACGTTGGTTCCGCCTTACTACTTCAGTGGAACCAATAATATTCATTTACTACTGTAAATGTGAATCATGACCAATACATTGTTTAACCAATGCATGAGCTCTACGTGGCCAGACCCCCGTCAATCAATCATTATTGAAGACATCAAGAACACCTTGCATTGATGTGCTGCATGTGATTTGCTAACAGCTAACACATGCACACCTATTATCATTGCTTTCCACTCTGGTTATTATGCAGAAAAATGTGACCAAATCTCCAGCTGCTGCTGTTGACATGGTGCCTGGGTCTGATTACAATATTAAACCCAGGTAACACACCTGTTGACGCAGTGCCTTAGTCTGATTACAATATTAAACCCAGAAACACAAAGGGGTTATCTTTCTATCTGAATGGAATGAACGTTTTTTAACTGTCAGTACATTTCCCCAAAGTATATCAGATAACAGTGGGAATCGTGCTAGTATTTCCCAGATTGACACTCACGTGCATATTATAGTTTAGTGTTACATACTTCTCTGCCTGCAATCACTGCTCACGTTTATCACTCGCCTCCCATATACAGGGATATGCAGTGAGTGTTCTTTAATTGTTCACTTAAGATCCCTCTGCCTGTCAATTAAAGCTCCTCCTTTTCCGTTCTTCTCCTGTTTCTTCTTGTTCACCTTGTTCTTGATCTTCTTCTTCTTCTTCTTCTTCTTCTTCTTCTTCTTCTTCTTCTTCTTCTTCTTCTTCTTCTTCTTCTTCTTCTTCTTCTTCTTCTTCTTCTTCTTCTTCTTCTTCTTCTTCTTCTGCTGCTGCTGCTGCTGCTGCTGCTGCTGCTGCTGCTGCTGCTGCTGCTGCTGCTGCTGCTGCTGCTGCTGCTGCTGCTGCTGCTGCTGCTGCTGCTGCTGCTGCTGCTGCTTCTTCTTCTTCTTCTTCTTCTTCTTCTTCTTCTTCTTCTTCTTCTTCTTCTTCTTCTTCTTCTTCTTCTTCTTCCTCTTCTTCTTCTTCTTCTTCTTCTTCTTCTTCTTCTTCTTCTTCTTCTTCTTCTTCTTCTTCTTCTTCTTCTTCTTCTTCTTCTTCTTCTTCCTTTCATCATCTAATAAAGCATAAACTCTCAACAAATTCATGCCAAGGCCTCTTATCCTGTTCTATCTCTTGCAGCTGCTTCCATGTCGTATCCATATTATCATTGGTGAAATTAGATAGGTCGCGACCCACAATCTTTCGGGCTCGTCATATAGAAACAAGCACCCTATAATCTTGGATGATATATATAATACTGGGCACATCTTCAAAGAGTTGAAAAACATCCATTGGGGAATTTTCATCACACATCCTTAGAAGCTAAAAACTGATGATTGTGAGGATTACGGAACTATTAGCTTAATGAGCTATATAGAAAAGACATTCCTCAGGGTGATACAAGAAAACATCCAAAATAAAATAGATGAGGAAGTAGTTGAAGAACATTGTGGGATCTGCAAAAACAGCGGCATCCGAGAAACCATAATCTGTTTGAGGATGTTGATTGAAGAATATATAGAAGTTCAGAGTATATATATATATATATAAATATATATATATATATATATATAGTCTCTGTGGCGAAGGAGTTGCTGACGCGGTTTGTAATCCCGTATAACTGCGTTCGAAACACAGCTGCGCGCGATTTGGCAGCATACCGCGATGCGTTGGTTTTTCGCCTTGGTATCTGTGCCGATCGTTCAGAAAGCAATGGCAAACTACTGAACGTAAACTTGCCAAGAGATTACAGTGGCATAAATGCTGGTGTTGACTGCGATGTCCTGTAGAAAGGATATGCTAAAAAACAAACATGTACTGGAAACAAGTGGCGCTAACTAGAAACAGAAATAATTACTCGTCGCCAATAGAGATAAAAGAAAGTGTAGTGCAGGATGGCGTGCCCAAGCCTCTTCAACATATGTACATAAAGAATGTTTAAACAAGTTGTCCAAATGTCTGGACTCAACATCAAGTAAAGAATTATAAACAATCTTAATTATGCTGTCGACACAGTGTTGCAAGTAGAAAGCGAGCAAGAGTTGCAAAACCCGGTGGAATATGTAAACAGTCACAGTAAAGAATGCGGCATAGATATGGATATTCAAAAAAAAAAAGCACACACACACACACACCCACCCACCTCCCACCCACACACACACACACACACACACACACACACACACAGACACACACAGACAAACACAGACACACACAGACACAGACACACACACACACACACACACACGAATATTATGATGATTAGCAAGGGAAAGGAGATGCCATCAATGAACATCACAGTAAACGGGAAGATATTAACAAATACAATTTAGTTGCACGTCCTTCACAGGACGTAGCAGTCAACCCCAGCATTTTGACTGTTCGTGATTCCTGGGCAAGTTTTACGTTCAAAAGTTTGCCATTGCTTTCTGAACGACCGGCACCAATACCTTTTTCGAAAAAAAAACCAGCTCCGCTGTGTTTCGAACCCGGGTATACGGGATTACGAACGCGTCCGTATCAAGATACTAGAACGCGTAACAAGCTTCTCCTATCTTGGACATGTAATAACAGATGATGGCAGAAGTGAAACAAAAATCAAACAGAGAATTGGAATGGCTAAACAATGATTTCAACGAAATGAAACAACTATTAGCATCTAGAGAGATAAAGAGCGCATTAAAAATGAGAATTGTCAAATGTTATTATATTAAACACTACTATATGGCGTGGAAGCCTTGACAAAGAACAAGCAATTAGAAAGTCGAATAGAGGCCGCGGAGATGTAGATATACAGGGAAATAAGTTGTATTTAATTGATTCAAAAACGATCAAATACAGAGGTTCTAGACAAACTGGGAATGAAAAGAGAGCTGGTAAAAGATATAAATAAAGAGGCAAGTGAAATATTTATGCCACGTTGAAAGAGATAACCCTCTTATAAAAACAATAGGGAGGGAGGTTAGGTGGAAGGCAAGTGAGCAAGAGGTAGTGAATGATACACGTGGAAAGACAACATGAAGAGATGGTGGATTTTACAGCTAAAGGTGTCTACGGATTGGAGTAGCTAATATCAAACCAACCCTTCTCGGTAGCCTCTTAAGACAAACATGGTAGGTTGCAGTGCTAATACAATTGGTTTCATTTACTCTGTTATAACATCAATAGACACTGAGGCTGTGTATAAACGTGGTATTGAAAATAACAGTTGCTAGTGTGTCCTCTTCAATCAAGTATTTAAAATGATCGCTCAGGGGGGGGGGGGGGGGGGGGGGTTACTACACCAGCTGTGAGAAGCCTTGGCCTGGTGGGTGGATTGTTTGATTGTGAATTCTCTGGAAGGGTGGCGTTTTAACTCCTAGGTCACATACATTGGAGTTGGGGGGGGGGGGAGGGGGGGGCTGCGTGGTCTCGAGGTATGGTGTCCGCCTCGAGTGCTGGAGGTCCCGGGTTCAAGCCCCGGTGAGGTCCGGGATTTTTTCACGTGGACTTCTAGTAAAAATTTCCCCTGGTCTCTGGGTAGTGAGATCGAATGCCCGTGTGTATTGTTGCGCACGTAAAAAATCCCTTGGCAGTTGGAAATCGAAAAAGAGTAGCCTAACGGCGCTGCCCTGGCAAAATTTCGTGTTTAAAATCTACCCAAAGTATTTCAGGATCCTCGCCGGTGCTACGGAGTTCGTGCACTGAGCTGAGTTTCTCCAGACTCAGGTTTGAGTTAGGAGAAGAACGGAGCACTTATGGGTTGCACCCGTGTGCCGTGATGTTGATCCATCGAATAAACTAAACTAAACATTGGAGTTGAGGTCGTCTGAGCAGTGAAAAGGGCTTCCACCTATCGGAATGAGGTTAGTGTCGAGACTTGCTATCGTCCCGGCATCAAAGTAACATCTCTACGGGCACTGTGTGACAGGTCATTCTTTCCCCGCCCCAAAGCTCACAATAGGCTCAGCGACACATAATTTAAGGTCGAGCACATATAGCTAATCTATGTTTAAAATCAACAGTAAATCAGATATCATGTTTTATTCGGGGTTAGCTATTACATTGGAGAACATCGTGACAACTGGAAATATCGAGGAGAAGAGTGGCAGAGGCAGACCAAGAGATACGATGCTGGATGGATTGACATGGTGGCATGGAGGAATATCATCAGCAGGGTTGATCCAGAAAACCAAGGACCGAGATCAATGGAGAATCATGAACGCCTATACCAGCTGGATTGGCACGTGATAATGATGATGATGAGTCATTTCATAGATTATAACTAAAGAAATGATATGGAAACAGCAGTGCTGCGCTGTACAAGAGCAACCAAGAGTGCAGAAGATAAGTGGTGTTAGTGAGCGTCGGCCATCAAATTGGCGCGATCCGTCAGTTCTGAATAATTCACGATCTAGCTGCAGTCGATATTACTGGGCGGCCTGTGATCTATAGATAAATCAGCTGACATTATTGCAGCCGGGTCAGTCACCGCTCTGTGTATGCCCACTATTGTCACGATAACGACTGCTGGGGAGGATAGTCAGCGATGACACAGATAGAAACATAATGTGCTCGTGACAATAGGATTCCGCCAGCTGAATAGTAAGTGGAACTGAAACAGTACGGAAGCGTCCTATTAACGTTTCAACTTTATAATAAAGATGACGATTATGGATTTTATATATTATGCAGGCATCTGAAGCCTGCAACTGAAGACGCCCAGGTTATACTACACGAAAACAATCAGAACATGATAAAGGCTTATGTTGTTCAGCCTATGTCTTAAGGTCTCTCCCTCTCTTGACACTTCTTAACAGTTGTTACGGTTGTGTTCATATCTGGATAGATAGCAGATACACAGAACCCATTGACGAACGGAAAAGCCTACTAACCTCACAAAAATACCAAATGCATACAACGTAGAAGTGAAGAATCGTTTTGGGGTCTTGATGTCTACAGATAAAAGTAATATGAAGAAAGAAATGTATGGTAATGGGGGAAAATTGGAGGTGGTGGAAATAAATGTTAAAATATCTTGTCATTAGTTACCAACAATGGTGACACAATTAAAGAAATTACAAGACGAATATCTATTGCTCTTCAAAAACTAAATCATCCGAATAAATTGTTGGACAGATAAATCTAAAATAAATTAGATTTTAAGAGCTTTCTGACATACGCCCATGAGACCTGGACACTTACTAAACAAGCTGATAAGTGCATTAGTGCTTATGAATATACATGTTATAGACGGGTTCTAAGAATATTTGGATACAGAAAAGAATAAATGTATCCATACGACAAGCGCTGAATATTGAAGAAGGTTGGCTACTAAAGACGTTAAAACAAAGAAAAGTGAAATATTTTGGCCACTTTAAACTTCATGAGAGTTTGAAGAGAACAATAATGGAGGAGTATATGCTCAGGAAGAGAGGAAGAAGAAGGCCAAAGAGAAGATGGTTGCAGGGTGTACAGATGATCTCCAGATGGGTGTATCTGTCGTGGGGCATTTTGCTTGTGACCGAGAAGTGTTCCGGAAGGTTGTTATGGGAATGAGGTTCTGCAAAGGACATGCTGGTGAATGAACGCGTCAGTGTGTCTTCATTCTGTACTCATTTACATGTTCTTCCCTAAGTGCTGATTAATAACAGAGTATTTGTTTATCGTGTTGCTTCAGTGGCCTGGTGTGTTTACCAGGGATTTTAACGTCTGTGATTTATTTTAAGATCTCCGAAGCCATAGGAAATTTAGGGGTGTTTGGAAATTAGAATGCATGCCTTCGCCAAAGGGGTCAGTTATTCGGGAAAACAAGTGGTTCTTTATAGTGGCTTTGGTTATTTCACGACCCCGTTGATTACTAAATGCATTCGATCGTTTCAGAGATGGTTGATATGTTAAAGATAATAAAGAAAGGAAAAGTGCCGAATCAGGAACATGTTATGTGTCTGTCAAATGTTGGGACCATGTCATACTGTATGCCTTAATACATGGGAGAAAAAGTTGTCATTCTCTCTCTCTCTCTCTCTCTCTCTCTCGCTCTCTCTCTGTCTGTCTCTCTCACTCTCTCTCTCGCTCTCCCTCTCTGTCTCTCGCTGTCTCTCCCGCTCTCTCTCGCTCTCTCTCTTGCTCTCTCTCGCTCTCTCTCTTGCTCTCTCTCGCTCTCTCTCGCTCTCTCTCGCTCTCTCTCGCTCTCTCTCGCTCTCTCTCTCTCTCGCTCTCTCTGTCTCTCCCGCTCTCTCTCTCTCGCTCTCTCTCTCTCTCTCTCTCTCTCTCTCTCTCTCTCTCTCTCTCTCTCTCTCTCGCTTATCGGAAGACCAGCGAGGAATGCTTATCTAACATCTCATGGTCCATTCTATCAGTGTGTAAGTACTAAATCGTGTCAATGTGTCTCTAGCAACAGTTGTTTATTGTGGCATCTCCAGTGAGCCATGCAGAAGAAACAAAGCGTGAATGTTACCGCCAGGTATGACTTCAATATATGGGGTTCGGTATAAGTTATATTAGTATTTTTAAAAATCTGAACCCTTACAAGTCCACTTGTATGCAAACATATTATCATTTCACAAGTATCTTTCCTTGAATGACAGAAAGACAGCACTGAGATGTGATATGGAACCTGTTCTGTTGTACGGCAGTGAATCATGGGACATGAACAAACACTCTAGGAAGAGCTTGGAGGCAGCCAAGATGTGCTGTCTGAGACCGATGTTGCCAATAGCTTGGACTGCCTGTGTAAATAACAGCCCAGATGTGCTGTCTGAGACAGGTGTTGCTAATAGCCTGGACTGCCCGTCTAACTAACAGCCGAGATGTGCTGTCCGAGACGGATGTTGCCAATAGCTTGGACTGCCTGTGTAAGTAACAGCCAAGATGTGCTGTCTAAGACGGATGTTGCCAATAGCCAGAACTGCCCGTGTAACTAACAGCAATGGGAGTCAGCATGGTCGAATGGCTAAGATCGCTCGCTCTTAAGCTTCCTGTGTGCTGATGCCAAGGTGAGGAGTTCAACCGGTCAGTTGAAGTAAACTTTTGACTTAGAGACGTAAATTACAAACACGTCAGAAGTGGAGTGGCTTCACCTAATTGTGAGGTTCACTGGTAATAGGGAAAGCTAATCCACACGAAAATATAAATCGATTGCAATAGAAGTAGTAGCACGTATATGACTACGCTTGAGTTCAAAGCGAGCGGACGCAACAATATCAAAACAAAAACTAACAATGATTGCCATAGCCTGGAATTAGCTATTGAAAGCTGATCGGTGTACACAACTGTGAGAAAGGAGAAAAAAGCAGAGTTCTGTGGTTATATAATGATAGGACAGCATTGAGAACATTATGGCCACTGGAACAATCAACGGTAGAAGAGCCAGGGGCATACAGAGAGCAATGATGTTTGGTCTCCTAGCAAGATATTACCGACTGCGTCTGTCGTATAAATCCACAATAACCAGAACCTCACATTATTAAAAGATAAGAAGGCCTACGCCATTCTACAAGGAACATCAGATAATGAAACTATTATTTTAGGCGGGGCTATTTCTATGTCGAATGCTGTCTTTACCTATATTTTATCCACAAAGTAAAGTTGATCAGTTGTTAAGTGTTGTGTAAGCCGAGGTGTCTTGGAGGCATGGCGATACGCTTGTGTTCACTTGTGACTGCTGAAAGGCACACCGTGCAACTGGGCGTATTCAAACACTTTTGCAACTCAGCAGTGGGCATGCTTTCACTATTTCTCAATGTGATATATTTTATTTTCAGAAGCGTAACTTGCTGTAAATATTTCCCGTCGACAATTAAAGTTTGACACCGCATCAGGGCTAGTTTGTTCCCGCTGCGATAAATCCTACATTTTCATCGACTCATTGTGACGTTACCACCGGAACACAACTGAACTAAATAAATACCGCATGCCGGCAATGAAACTGTCTGTTTGTTAACCAGCCCAGCACAAGGCGAGGAGAAGATCTGAGATAGCGGATGGGGTGATGAAATATGCCTAAACATAATATTTAAATGTAAGTATTTTTAATGAAGATAGGAAACATCAGCCTACAACATCGCATCCAGATTCGGAAACCTGTCGCCGAAGTGTTGGAAGCCATCCTATTCGGATGAAGGTAAATAGAATATTATGTTAAATCTTAGATTAGTTTGTGAGTCTGTTTCCTAGAAGAAGAATGGTAAGTCAGTATTGTAAAATCTTGTGGTAAGTTCTTAAAAAATTTATTTAGTAAGAACTAAATAATATATTCAGTTCTCATAGCCTATGGGTAAACTGTCCATTAAGAATAACCATAGTGAGTTTTATTTTTCTCCCAAGTAAGCAACTGATTTAATGTATAAGCATTAGTCCAAGTTGTACATTTATTTCTTAAGTTGGTAAATCAGCAGTGATTTAGAGTGGTGAGTAACTTAAGATTTAAGAAAACTCAGAATCCTTAGTGTAGTGGTAAGGACAAGATGTTCCATGTGCCCACACTGATAAGAAGAAAACTAGTTTACATGTGCCAACACTAATAGAGAAGTTAGTGTAATGTGTAATAGTAAAGAGTTTTTAATTACATGAGCACTTTAGTCAGTAGATTTATTTTTGAAAAAGAGCACATGGACAAACAAGTAGTTTTCTTGTATTTCATGAACACATGAGAACCAAATAGAGTCCCATGGTGATCCTAATTTTGTGTGTTGAATTAAAGCACCCATGTGGTGTGTACGGTGCCGATCACTGAACAACAGTTGGACGGGAGGGGTAGGACTCTGTCATTCGTTGACGACATCCTCGTGTATCGACAGGGTCGAGATAGACAGGCGGTTGCCAATGATATGCAGGGCAAACTAGATCGAATTTCCTCATGGTGTGCTGATGCCTATGCCCTTGTCAACCCTGCAAAGGCATCGTTACATGGTTCTCACTAAACAATCATATTGTGAAAACAGACCTGCCGGCAGTAAGAATGGATGGGAGCAGTTTGAGTAGAACCCAGTCAATGACATATCTTGGCGTGAGGCTTGATCGTAGCCTGTCCTTCAGAGATCATGTCGATTATGTCATAACGAAGGCTCGAAAAGGTTTGTCAGCAATGAGAGTCATGGCGACTGCCAATATCGAGCAAAGACTGCTAATACTTTGTTCCAAGGACTTGTACTTTCACGCATCGAGTATGCCCTGGCCATCCTCACTGTCAGCCCTACACAGATTGGAAGACTCGAAAAGGTACAAAACGAAGCCATGCGCATCATTTTGGGCTGCACGAGAGACACCAGCTGTGTAGCAATGAGATACCTCCTTGACTTCCCGACAATGGAACACAGGATCAAGATCTGGAGAGCTCGTGCATACTTAAAAATAAGTGCAGATGAGCAGCACCCTCTGCGTGACGCTATATTCAGAGAAAAGGGTGACAGGCTAAAGAGGGGCAAATCATGGATGGGTCGGGCGGAAGATGTCGTCAGACAGGTCTGCAGTCTTACCAGTATCAACCCCGGCAGGGAATGGGTGCCGGTGCCTCCAGCCTTTAAGTGCACTTTCTCCTGCATTATCACTCTCGACAGACGGTGCAGAGAGCAGAACCCTGCCGCTGTCAATGCAGAGGTTAACGCGCTCATCTATGAACACTCAGATAGCCCCGAAGTGCTCATCTATACAGATGGATCTGTTGTAAAGCAGCAGAGAAGTGCGTGGGCATTTACAGCCCGTTCAGCGGGCCGAACCGTTCAAGAATCCAGTGGTGCCCACTCTATGACCACGAGCAGCATGACGATGGAGGTGATGGCAGTTACACAGGCTTTCATATGGCTGGAATCACAGCATTATACCGACGTGTGTGTACTAAGTGATTCAATGAGCATGATTCAGAAGGTCGAAGCTGGATCTGTACGTAGACAGTGGACTGAATCGCTGCGGAAGTCTGTTGTCCGTAAAGTCACCTTCATCTTCGTCCCGGGACATGCTGGAGTCGAGGGAAATGAACGAGCTGACAAACTGGCTGGCTCTGCACCCCCTGTAGATGGCCAGATCATGGATCGTGCCGATGTTATTAACGTCCTTAAAGATCTGGCGAGAACAGAGGATTTTGACGTCAGTGATTCCACATCGCTGTCCAGGATGAAAGACCTGGGAGTAAGAATCGGCACAGCCAGACGCGAGAGGTACATCGGGAAAACAAAGTGCCTCGTCAATCAACACAGAACTGGCACTATTAGCCACCGAACGCTGATTCATATGCTGGGGGAGGATCTGAGCACCTATGGACATGTCCGGAGTGCAACGAAGATACCCCAACTGATAACTGGTAACTGATAACTGATAACCCATGTGGTGAGTCAAATGTATTTTCAATGTAGTAAACATATGCAATTGATATTTGGGCCACACAATAATACTTAGTCAGGCATATTTCGCTGCATCTCGTCAGGTACATACTGCAGAAATCACACAACTTACGTGAAATTAACTAGATAAATCCTTCAAGTTGAAATATACACAATTTCGCACAGTAATGTCACTTATCTACCACGGTAATTTTAAGCTGACTAACATGTCTTTCTGTTTACACAATTCTGGCTTGCGTTGATAGATCATAATTGCTTCTGCAAATTTTAACAAGCGAGTATTTTGTGTTCTAAACAACACGCGAAATGCAGTGTCTCTGGACACAACGTGACCACTGGCGACAATGTGTCTGCCGATTGAAGACGCCGGGAGCTTCCGGTGTGTCGGCTCCTCGCGGCTAGCCACTCCTGTGTGTTGTATCTTGTTGACCCATTGAGGTATGTGTTCTGACACCCGTTTGTTAAGCTGTCTCTCCGTTCGACCAATGTAAACGGCCTGGCATCTACATGTGAATTGGTAAATACAATTGTTTGTGGCGTACAGAGGAACAGGCTCTTTGACTGTTGGTGTAGGAATGGGTACGGTTTTACATCTAATGACTGGAGTTGCCGCACAGAATGTTCGACCTACTGCTGTAGTAAGCCGGTCTTGTAGACGTTGCATTACGTCATCCCCTCGAAAGGTTAGCTGGATGAATACCTTGAGTTTAGGGACTGTAGTTACGTCTGCTTTGGGTTTGGGCTGTTGGCAATGGCGCTTTATAAATCCTGTGGAGTACCCATTCAGGTTTAAGACATTCTTCAGAGTTTCAAATTCCTCTGTCAGTGTGTCCTGGGTGCATATCTTTCTAGCACGGTCAAACAAGATCCGTACTAAGCCCCGTTTGTACTGGACAGGTGTGAAGCTCTGAAAATTTAGGTATTGGCCCGTCCATGTTTCTTTGCGATACACCGATCTTTGAATTGTGCCGTCTGCTCTACGTCTCATTAGAATATCTAGGAACGGTAACGCTTCGTTGTGTTCGTGTTCCATAGATAGAGAGATGTTTTTATGCGTCTTGTTCATTGTGGCCTGAAACGATGTTGCTTGTAGCTCGTCTGTGGTGATAATTAGTATATCGTCCACATAACGTCGGTAAAAGGCCAAGTTGTTGATGTCTGAGGATCTCTTTTCTTCTAAGTGTGCCATGAAGATGTCCGCAAAGAATAGGACCAAGAGGACTCCCCATGGCCACTCCGTCAATTTGGCGGTATGACTTAGTTAGAAAATTGAATTGGATGTTAGCGGTACATAGTAGTAGTAGCCTCTCCAGAATAGGTGTTGGTATGCCTAATTTTAGTTGTTTGTCTTCAATGCGTTCCCTTATTATTTTCACTGTCTCCTCTAATGGAACGTTAGTGAATAGGGAGGCTATATCCATGGATGCCATGTGTTTGTTATTTATGTCCATAGTATCCAATAATTCCACCAGTTGGAATGTATCTCTGAGTATTTTTGGATCGACGGACTGTCGTACTGGCTTTAACATTTCGGCTAACCATCTCGCCATTCGGTGTTGTGCAGAGTTAACCATGGACAGGATAGGTCTTAGTGGGATGCCGGGCTTGTGAAGTTTGGGTAGACCGTACATCTGAGGAGTGTGCGAGCCACGTGGTGTGAGCGTTTTTGCAGTGGCCTCACTGATGAGTCCCGCATTCACAAGTGACTGGATCTCTTTCCTCATTATAGCATCCAGATCCTCCGACTTGTTTACTTTTTTTTATCTATCCTGAATTTGGATTCATCTGACAATATTACATCCATTTTTCTCTGGTAATCTGACATGTCCATCAGTACTGTACCACTCCCTTTGTCAGGTTTCAGTATGACGAGGGTTTTGTTAGCCTTTAACGCTTTTAAGGCAGTAAGGTGTTCGTTGGTCAGCGGACACGTCTGTTTAGAGGGTGTTGTGCGATACTGGTGTTCTAAATCTACCAGTTTGGCCTTCAGCCACCCGACCGACTCAGCAGAGTTAGGTGATAACTTGGAGACTTGATCGAACAACATTTCAAACTGTGCTTGCGACTCAACACGGTTGATGTGTTTAGGCTTTATGCATAATTTTAATCCGTATGCAAGGGCCTCTGTTTCAATGTTGTTGAGTACGTATGACGATAAGTTCCTCACATACTTCTCTGGGTTGTCTAGTACTGACGTTGTTACCTTTTCAGTGCTCAGTGATTTGTTGAGGCGAGCATTCTCTGCGATTTTCACCTTGTACACTGCTTCTGTACAGAATTTAGTGAACTTCAAATAGCCATACAAGCTCAATTCTTGGGTGACGTAGTAGGCAGAACTGTGTGTGCGCTTCAAGTTGGCCAGCTTGGACTGGGTTTCTTCTATCTGGTTTTTTGTCAGTCGTCTCAGGTTTTTTCTTGTCGGACATATTCTGTCCGTCCTCAGAGATCTGAAATACCGGTGAGGAAATATCCCCGTCCTTAGGCATTCCTCGAGAAATCTCAATCGACAATCCTGTAGCGATATTTTACACTTCAGCTTGAGTAATCCATCTAATCGCTTCACAGTTGGTAATGGGAGGCGACGTTTGAGAAATTCAAAACAATGTTTTCCAGTAGTGAATTTGAATAACGAAGACACAAACAATAGACTGCACGATTTATTGCCTGGCATATTTCGCTGCATCTCGTCAGGTACATACTGCAGAAATCACACAACTTACGTGAAATTAACTAGATAAATCCTTCAAGTTGAAATATACACAATTTCGCACAAAATACTCGCTTGTTAAAATTTGCAGAAGCAATTATGATCTATCAACGCAAGCCAGAATTGTGTAAACAGAAAGACATGTTAGTCAGCTTAAATTTACCGTGGTAGATAAGTGACATTACTGTGCGAAATTGTGTATATTTCAACTTGAAGGATTTATCTAGTTAATTTCACGTAAGTTGTGTGATTTCTGCAGTATGTACCTGACGAGATGCAGCGAAATATGCCAGGCAATAAATCGTGCAATCTATTGTTTGTGTCTTCGTTATTCAAATTCACTACGGGAAAACATTGTTTTGAATACTTAGTCAACCGGCATGTTAGAATGGTTAAGATTCATAATGCCTGAATGTGGATTGAGTATATCACATAAATCTATGATAGCAGGAAGGGGGGATCCATGTGTATTTTCATTATTGCTACACAGGGGGAATTATCCTTTGAGAATCTCATAATTATGTCTAATGATCACATAAATCTATGTCATTGCGGGGAACATGTCTGTGACTTTGAGAATCGCATAATTATGTCTAATGATCACATAAATCTATGTCATTGCCGAGAACATGTCTGTGAGGATTCATGTGTGATTTTATTATTGGTAAACAGATGTGAATGTATTATTTGTAACAACACATCAGTATGACTATTTATCATCTAGGAAATATTATAATTTCTGATGAAGAATGAGGATGAGCATGAATGAGGTTATAATGTAATGTAATTGTTGTTAAATCTGTGAATTTATCATGTGTAAAGCACAGACATATACTAATTGTCATTCTCACAGATATGATGTGTCTCATGAATGATTGTGAAAAGAGAGTTTTCATTGTGATATTAATGTTGTTAAACATTTTAAGTTATCTTTGGGAAATCACATAAGTATAATTACTCAACTTACATGCAAGTATGAATGATGTTTGATGAACGATTCCTATATTATCATCCATGCACCTATAAATGTTATGTCTGATGAATGAGGAGTATGAGTGAAGAGAAGTTAATGCTGAAAAGGAGGGAGTATGAGCTAACAGTCAATCTCATGATAGCAAGCAGTTTTGATGTGGAATGTCATGTCTATCCCCAGAGAACTTGTTTGGCATAACGCATACCCTAATTAGTAATTTAGTACACTTCGACGCATAACAACACTTCGTATAAAATATCATTCATATTACTATCATCTAGTTTTGTGCTCTAAACACGATGCAACGCATACTACATTACTCATACTACAAGCATCTGGTGTTGGATCTTAAGCAAGATCCCTCCTTGTATTTCATATTGCAACATTCCTAATGTCAGGATGATGATAATGATATAATGATAATGATTATAATGACAATGATATAATGAAACCATGACAATGATAAAACTACGACGACGACGACGACGACGACGACGACGACGACGACGACGACGACGACGACGACGACGACGACGATGATGATGATGATGATAAATGGAATACAAACATATTACAAACACGGTGTAGAGGAGAGAATATACTCGCCTTAAAACTTCTGATTGGAAAAGAATTCACCTGAATGCTATACAAGAATTGATTCCATGATGTACTTATATTGTTTATAAGCAACTACTCATTACAATCCATCCATCATGTGCCATGCCGGTAAGCGTGGGCGGTCATGTTCTGCCATCTCACTCGATCAACAGAGTCGTGGATCAGTTCCGTGTTTTTGTCTCGACCATGCCACAAGGCCAAGCCATCCAGATACTTGTTTCTAGGTCTTCCCCTTGGTCTGTTCCCCTCGATCTTACCAGTTGTCACCAAGTTCTCCAAATCATTTCTTCTCATAACATGCCCAAAAAATTGTGACTGTCTACGTCTAATGTCTCTGATCAGTTTACGATCTTCATTTGTTTCTTGAAGGACTTGTTCATTGGTCTTTCTGGCTGTCCATGGTATTCTTTGCATTTTCCTCAGAAACCACATTTCTACAGCCATCAGATATTTTTCAGCCTGGCTGCTCATTGTCCAAGCTTCACATCCATATAAAAGTACAGGTTCTATGTAGCATCTCAACACTCTTTTTCTCGTTTCAATTGACATCTTTTTATTGGTCAGTATGTTTTTCATCTTGCTAAAGGCTACTTTTGCCATGGCGATTCTTGTTCTAATCTCTTCAAGGCATCTCCCATCAGATGTTATTACTGTTCCGAGGTAATTGTACCTATTCACTTGTTGAAGAGTATTCCCATTTACTTGTATATTACACTGTGGTATTTCGTTCTTCTTAGTGACGACCATAATCTGTGTCTTTTTACAATTTAATTCTAATTTGATTTCATTTAATGGGAAATGATATTAAAACCCAGTAATGTTTGAGACCCTTTTTCTTTACTAGAAGAAGAGGAAGAGAAAATAACTAGGTACAGGAGAGAATTGTAAACGTAGTTGTCAATTCCCAATCAATCAAGGATTACTTAACCTGGAAACCATGAGGACAGGCATAGGTGAAGAGGAAACTGCACATCTGCTAGTCAAAACCTTGGACACAATGTTAGTTAGTTAGTCGACAGATCATCCTCGTTGCATATCGGACCATTCAGTCCATAAGTGCTCGGATCCCCTCCTCAGCAAATCCCGCAGCGTGTAGCGGCTAACGACGCCAGTTCTGTGTTGGTTTATCAATCTTCTTTGGCTTCCTGCGTAGTGTTCTTGTTTGGCCACCCCTCTTTTAATTTGCTGCTCTCGCAGTCTGGCCATTGTTGTAGACATTGGACACAATGTAATAGAAGATAGAATAGAAGACAACCCTTATAGGTAGATAACTATTAGAGAGCACCAAAACTCCTTTCCCTCCACTATTTAATTTTCTCTAAGAACAAAATTCCTTTTATTGATTACACGTGTGTTTTTATTGAAAGATACAGCATTTAATTTCTGGTGTTCATATTGATGATATCATTAGATTTAGATTGATGCTGAAATTTCAGAGAGTGGTTCATGACCGCTAGATCCAGATCTGACTAGATTGAGTGCAGGACTTGGTGAAGGCAAAAGCTTGACTGAAAGTAGCTCTTTGGTGATAGCAGCAGCTTTGCTAATTGCTCTGTGAGAGAGTAGGGCAGAACAAAATCCACCTGCGAAAGTTCCAGTTGTTTTAGGAGATGTAACATTTTTTTAAACATGACTTACCTGCCAAACATTGAAATCTAGAGCTACTTAGAATATCCTACAAACTGGGAAGAAATAACACACTGAAGAGGAACATAAAACACAGTGACAGCTTGAAGCAAGAATCCACAACCCACAAGTCAAGACAGAGGGGGCAGGAAAAATTTCTTTTTCAGATTTCAACCACAGAAGATCTGTAGGAAAAGTAACGACTAACTTACCTGTAATCTCAATGCTATGTGAGGAGGGAAGTCGCTGTGGAAACTATGTGTAAAATTCTGGATGTACATGATTTCTGATGTTTCATGGATGTAACTGATGCATTTGTAATTAATTGTTTCAAACATTTCTGTTTATTACTCAATATATAGTTAATAAATGATGAAAAAATAAGGAAGTCATTTCCTCTCATGAGTGTAATTTTTACTTGTCAACGTCAAATTGTTTTAATTTAAACTACTCTTAGATATAATTATTTAGTTGGTAGAGGAGAGGCAAGAACCACTTAAAAGGATATTTTGGATACTCAGTAAAAACTTTTCCAGTTATTTCCTGAAGGTATTTATTGGTTCTCTAAAACTTTTCTGGTCTCAAACAATTGAGTCAGCCCAGCTAAATTAATTAAACGGGCAGGATCACGTTGGAAAAAAGGACTTTGTATCCTTTCTCCCTATGGGGTTGAGCCATCAATCTCTACATATCCGACACTCAACAAAAGAATTTGAACGGACAGTTAATACACACACACACACACACACACACACACACACACACACACACACACACACACACACACAAGAAGTATTAAAGTTCATTGCCAAAAGATTACAGAGTAAAAATGATAAGCATGCATATAATGAGATAAATAAAGAAATAAGAAATAATTGTGTGAAGGCAAAAGAAATTTGGTTAAATGAACAGTGCAAGAAAATTGAATTAAATTCTATTACAGATACAAAAACATTTGCACAAACAAATCAATGAGATTACAGGAAGAAATATAAGAATAAATACAGGTTGTTTAAAATCAAACACAGAAAATATATTATTGGAGGAAGATGCTACAATGAAGAGGTGGAATAAGTATATAAGAAACTTATATGATGGAGAAAGGGCAGAATTAACAGAAGAAAGTAACTTAGAAGGTCCACCTATTCTAAAAGAAGAAGTTGATGACGCTATCAAGCATATGAAGAAAGGAAAATCGGCTGGGCCAGATGGAATCGTAATAGAAGAATTAACAGTAATGGGAGAATCTGGAGTAGATATATTAACCAAAATTTTGAATGATATTTATAGCAGTGGATATATACCAAGCGATATGTTGACATCTGTATTTATAGCTATACCAAAAAGACCAGGAGCAATTGATTGCGAAGATTTTCGTACAATTAACCTCATAAATCGTGTCACTAAGCTTCTACTCAGAATTATAATGCGAAGAACAAGTAAGAAAATAAAAATGGAAATTGGTGAAGAACAGTATGGATTTCTGGAAGGAAAAGGTACAAACAATGCAATATACACATTACGAACACATTTAGAAAGATCAGTAGAGACAAAGAAAGACATGTATTTGTGCTTCATAGATTATACTAAGGCATTTGATAAAGTAAAACATGATGAAATGATTAAAATGTTGGAAGATATTAACATTGATGGGAAAGATCTCTGAATAATAAAAACTATTTACTGGAACCAAACAGCGGCAATTAAAATGGGAAATAAAAGAAGGAAATTATGAACACATAAAGTTGGGAGTAAGACAGGGTTGTGTTTTGTCACCAGATCTCTTCTCCCTCTATAGCGAAGTAATAATGAGAGAGATCAAAGAAAAGCCAGGAATAATATTTGGTGGTTATAATATAAATAATTTACGCTATGCAGATGAAACAGTATTCTTCTTCTTCTTCTTCTTCTTCTTCTTCTTCTTCTTCTTCTTCTTCTTCTTCTTCTTCTTCTTCTTCTTCTTCTTCTTCTTCTTCTTCTTCTTCTTCTTCTTCAGCGTTCAGATATTTTACAGTTGTGTATCATGTTCAGATATTTTACAGTTTTGTATCATGTTCAGCTATCTTACAGTTGTGTATCATTTTCAGCTATCTTACAGTAACATAGTAATGACACCAGCCGCCTTTATTTCCCACGACAGTTCCTGGTAGCCATTTCAGGATGGATCTACAAGTAGCCCCGGACGATTCTGAATCCC
Organism: Cepaea hortensis; assembly: GCA_963921405.1. Classification (NCBI taxonomy): domain Eukaryota; kingdom Metazoa; phylum Mollusca; class Gastropoda; order Stylommatophora; family Helicidae; genus Cepaea; species Cepaea hortensis. The sequence continues at coordinate 60,350,621 of OY992882.1, read as the reverse complement.
TCCTGGCCTCGGTGGAGATTCGAAGGAAGACATGTCTGCTGGGCCTACAGGCAAGCGAGCTTGCCACTGCGTTACCGTGGTTCCCTCCATGTTGTATCAATTAGGGGAAGCTTTGGGACCACTAAGACAGTTCATAAATAAACATGTGTATTGTTTGGCACTCACAGAAGTAGAAGGAAGACGCCCTACTTCTATTTGCTACTTCTATATAGTAGAAAGGTATATGTTACTTGTAACATAATTTTAACATAGAAGTAAAGAACAAATTTGATTTATTGTCTGATCTAGAGATCCTATTTCAAGATGTAGATGATCAATGGGAAATGCTGAAGAATTCAATCAGTTGTGCAGCAGAAAAAACTATTCCAAAAGTAAAGAAAGTTGGCCGTAAGACATGGATGACTGAAGAAATTTTACAACTAATGGAAACAAGAAGACAGAACAAAAATAATCCTGCCAAATATGAAGAAATTCACAGAAAAGTCAGAACCTTATGTAAGGAGGCTAAAGAAACATGGCTTGAGAAAAATTGCAGAGAAATTGAAAAACAACACAACAGTAAAAATGCGAAACTAATGCACAAAAGAATTCAGGAGATTACTAATCAAAGAACACGTACATCAGCAGGCTGCCTAAAGACAAAAGATGGAAGAGTCATAATAGAAAAAGATCAGATTTTACATGTATGGTCAGATTACGTGAAAAACCTTTATGACGATAGCAGAGACGAACAATATATTGTTCAAAATAACAATGAAGGGCCAGCAATTTTGAAGATGGAGGTTCAGAATGCTCTTAATCATATGAAATCTGGCAAAACCCCCGGTCCAGACAGCGTCACAACAGAAATGATTAATGCTTTAGAAGAATATGGAATAGATAAAGTTACCAGTCTGCTTAATACAATATATGATACTGGAAACATACCTCATGAGTTATGTAATTCTGTATTTATTGCAATCCCAAAGAAATCAGGAGCCTTGGAATGTGATCAACATCGAACAATTAGTATAATGAGTCACATCACGAAGATTTTGCTAAGAATTATCATGCAAAGAGTTAGGAGGAAAATACAACCTGAAATAGGAGAAGAACAATGTGGGTTTGTAGTAGGCAAGGGTACAGTAAATGCTGTGTATATACTGAGAACCGTAATCGAACGTTCTATAGAAGTAAACAAAGATCTACACCTTTGCTTCATTGACTACACAAAGGCTTTTGATAAAGTGAGACATGTCAACATGATAAGGATGCTTGAAGATCTACAAATTGATGGGAAAGACCTTAGACTTGTAAAAAACATATATTGGAAACAACAAGCTGCCATAAGAGTTGATAATGAAGTAAGCCAATATCAGCCTATTAAGAGAGGTGTGAGACAGGGATGTGTAATGTCTCCAGATCTGTTTTCCCTGTACAGTGAAAATATTTTCAGAAATATTGAAAATATGGAAGGAATCAACATTGGGGGACGATGCATCAATAACATTAGATATGCAGATGATACAGTCTTGATTGCAGACAATGAACAGGACCTGCAAAATTTAGTAGATGCGGTTGTTACACATAGTGAACAACAAGGGTTAGAATTAAATTGTAAAAAGACACAGATTATGGTCGTCACTAAGAAGAACGAAATACCACAGTGTAATATACAAGTAAATGGGAATACTCTTCAACAAGTGAATAGGTACAATTACCTCGGAACAGTAATAACATCTGATGGGAGATGCCTTGAAGAGATTAGAACAAGAATCGCCATGGCAAAAGTAGCCTTTAGCAAGATGAAAAACATACTGACCAATAAAAAGATGTCAATTGAAACGAGAAAAAGAGTGTTGAGATGCTACATAGAACCTGTACTTTTATATGGATGTGAAGCTTGGACAATGAGCAGCCAGGCTGAAAAATATCTGATGGCTGTAGAAATGTGGTTTCTGAGGAAAATGCAAAGAATACCATGGACAGCCAGAAAGACCAATGAACAAGTCCTTCAAGAAACAAATGAAGATCGTAAACTGATCAGAGACATTAGACGTAGACAGTCACAATTTTTTGGGCATGTTATGAGAAGAAATGATTTGGAGAACTTGGTGACAACTGGTAAGATCGAGGGGAACAGACCAAGGGGAAGACCTAGAAACAAGTATCTGGATGGCTTGGCCTTGTGGCATGGTCGAGACAAAAACACGGAACTGATCCACGACTCTGTTGATCGAGTGAGATGGCAGAACATGACCGCCCACGCTTACCGGCATGGCACATGATGGATGGATGGAGGGTACTCAATCCACGTATAGTGAGTTATTTTGTGTGCAACATGAGTTAATAAACAAAAATATATAGTTATATACAGATAGGAATTGTGAGGTAAGTATGAACATTTTTTCCAATTCTCATTTTCTCTTCATTGCTTTTATTTTTTCATCCTTTTATTCTCCTCGTCCTGTCGTCACTTTTTGATGTAGTCACAGTAGATCTCCTTGACTATATGTTGTGTTTTGTGAATGTGTTTATTTGCTGATGAAGGCTAATCGCCGCAACATCCTGTATGTGTCGTAATTCTGTTATGTAAAGCTGCGCTACTTTATGTCATTTTATATTGTTTACATGAGTTAATAAACAGAAATTCAAACATTTATTTCATGTATAAAAGTTAAGAACGACAATACTGAAAACAGCAACATTGAATAGTTCAATACTAAAGTTAGTTGCATATCCTTTACAGGACGTAGCAGTCAACCACAGCATTTTGGCTGTTCGTGATTCCTGGGCAAGTTTACGTTTGGTAGTTTACCATTGATTTCTGAACGACCGGCAAGCATACCATTTCATTAAAAAAACCAACGCAAGGCGGTCTGCTGCCAAATCTCCCACAGCTGTGTTTCAAAGGCGGTATGCTTAATTATGAACTGCGCCCGTAACTCTTTCGCCACGGAGTAGGAATTTCAATACTACAAAACAATAAAAACCAACAATATATACCACTGATGGAAATAGCAATGCACAAAACATATTGTTTGCATATCCTCTACAGGACATTGCTATCAACATCAGCATCTTTCAGCTGATTGTTGATTTCTTGGCAAGATTACGCTCAGTAGTTTGCCATTGCTTTATGAGCGGTCGGCTTACATAGTTACTGTTGCGATTCGAACCACTGTTTATTCTCACTGTCGTCACGTTACTTACGAAAGTATATGAGATTACGGAGAAAAGTCACTAACCTCTAGGCCAGGAAGCCGGCACAAAACATATGCATATAGAAAATGTAGACTGCGAAATGTAGCGAGTGATACGTGGGAGAGGAGAGAAACGGATCCACCCCGTGCGTGTCAGTTCTGGGCATGTGGCCTAGAAACGGGCGGGTTCCGGTCTGGGATGGTGAATAAATAATTAATAAGATGTTTCCAGAGCTATGAAACCCCAGGGGCACAGAACACGCATACCGTTCATGGTAATGACACGGAAATATAGACAACACACACTGCATATAGTAATGGTACGGAAATATAGACAACACACACTTCACATAGTAATGACACGGAAATGTAGACAACACACACTGCACATAGCAATGACACGGGAATATAGACAACACAACCGCACATAGTAGTGACACGGAAATATAGACAACACACACGGCATATAGAAATGACACGGAAATATAGACAACACACACTGCACATAGTAATTACACGGACATATAGACAACACACACTGCACATAGTAATGACATGAAAATATAGACAACACAGACTGCACATAATGACACGGAAATATAGACAACACGCACTGCACATAGTAATGACACGGAAATATAGATAACACAACCGCAAATAGTAATGACACGGAAATATAAGCAATACACACACTGCACATAGTAATGACACGGAAATAAGACAAAACTTCACTTAGTAATGACACGGAGATATAGACAACACAGTTGGCACATAGTAATGGCACGGACATATAGACATCACACATTGCACATAGTAATGGCACGGAAATATAGACAACACACGTTGCACATAGTAATGGCACGGAAATATAGACAACACACACTGCACATAATGACACGGAAATATAGACAACACGCACTGCATATAGTAATGGCACGGAAATATAGACATCACACACTGCACATAATGACACGGAAATATAGACATCACACACTGCACATAGTAACGGCACGGAAATATAGACAACACAAACTGCACATAGTAATAACACGGAAATATAGACATCACACACTGCATATAGTAAAAGCACGGAAATATAGACAACACAGACTGCACATAGTAATGGCACGGAAATATAGACATCACACACTGCATATAGTAATGACACGGAAATATAGACATAACACACTGCATATAGTAATGACACGGAAATATAGATAACACAACCGCACATAGTAATGACACGGAAATATAAGCAAAAAACAATGCACATAGTAATGACACGGAAATATAGACAACACAGACTGCACATAGTAATGACATGGAAATATAAGCAATACACACACTGCACATAATGGCACGGAAATATAGACAACACACTGTACATAGTAATGACGTGGAAATATAGACAACACACACTGCACATAATGACACGGAAATATAGACAACACGCATTGCATATAGTAATGACACGGAAATATAGACAACACACACTGCACATAGTAATGACACAGAAATATAGACAACACGCACTGCATATAGTAATGGCACGGATATATAGACAAGACACACTGCACATAGTAATGGCACGGAAATATAGACAACACGCACTGCACATAGTAATGGCACGGATATATAGACAACACACTGTACATAGTAATGACGTGGAAATATAGACAACACACACTGCACATAATGACACGGAAATATAGACAACACGCACTGCATATAGTAATGGCACGGAAATATAGACAACACACACTGCATATAGTAATGACGTGGAAATATAGACAACACACACTGCACATAATGACACGGAAATATAGACAACACGCATTGCATATAGTAATGGCACGGAAATATAGACAACACACACTGCACATAGTAATGACACAGAAATATAGACAACACGCACTGCATATAGTAATGGCACGGATATATAGACAAGACACACTGCACATAATGACACGGAAATATAGACAACACGCACTGCACATAGTAATGACACGGAAATATAGACAACACACTGTACATAGTAATGACGTGGAAATATAGACAACACGCACTGCACATAGTAATGACACGGAAATATAGACAACACAAACTGCACATAGTAATGACACGGAAATATAGACAACACAGACTGCACATAGTAATGACACGGAAATATAAGCAATACACACACTGCACATAATGACACGGAAATAAGACAAAACTTCACTTAGTAATGACACGGAAATATAGACAACACAGTTGGCACATAGTAATGACACGGAAATATAGACATCACACACTTCACATAGTAATGACACGGAAATATAGACATCACACACTGCACATAGTAATGACACGGAAATATAGACAACACAGACTGCACATAGCAACGCTGCTGAACTGTTACAGTATACGGTACTGACAGATACGGTACTGACACAGACGTTTGCATTACACCTACAGTGCGGGTGGTCACACGGGAATTTAGACAATACATAATGTGTATAATGATAGCACAGGATTACAGTAAACACACACACACACGCGCGCGCGCGCGTATATACATACATATGTTGGGGTCAGTGTGGCCACGAAGCTAAATGCGTTTGTGCTTAAACTTCCGGTTCGCTGGCGATGAGGTAAGGGGTTCATTTTCTACACTGGTCAGTTAGACTTCAGTGTTGATTTCTCGTTCAGAAAGCAATGGCAAGCTACTGAATCTAAAATTGCCTAGTTAATCAACCTGGGATTGGGGTTGATCGCAAGGTCCAGCAAAGGACATGCAACATTGATATAATAATCCAACGGGGGAGTCGACAGCAGACCGGGTTGACAACGCCTAATGCTGTATAATGTCCTTGTCGCGAGTACAACGCAAATGACCGAACGTCTCGCACGGCAGGGGAAAACGCCAAGTGTCATGACCCGGACGGGCCCACCCCCAGAGGATGTCAAGAAGTGAAAGGGCCGAAACATTCAGGGAAGGGGGACTTCTTCTGGCGCTCAGAAACCCCCTGCTGTGTTTGCTCTGCGGCGGCGATTTTATCACTAGTTCGACCACATGTCCATAGTCAAGCCGTGTGCTTCCAGCCGGAGAGTAATAACAAACAAGGAGGTATCGACAAGCACAACTGACAGCTTTCTACGTGGCTTTCCAGCGCCAACTGCAGCAATAACTATACACATTCATAATATACCGGCAAAATATAATGCTCAGTAAAATCAATATGGAAATAAACGCCGAAATCGAGCAGGAAGAAAATCACAGGAAGTGTAGAATAACAGACGAGGTCAAATTACAGTCCTTTACTGATACCAATTACCTTAAATTGATAAGCGATAAAAGAAGGGCAGAAAGCAAAGACATACTTTTCCTAAGTTCTAGTGCCAGACGATCTGCAGCTAATCATTTTGAAAGCCACGCTGGCTTAGAATAGACATTATGGCACAAGTAAGTGTTGTATTCAGTAGACAACAGGGATTCTCAGCTTATATCTGTCTCTGGATTCCAATATATATATGTCCTGAATATATATATATATATGTGGATTCCAATATAAATATGTCCTGAATGCTGTGATGTCGGTTCCTAAATCAATCAATCAATCAATCTGGATTCCAATGACTGCGAGAAAATGTGCTAGCCTAACGCTGAATTGTTGCTAATGAGTGGGCAAATTTCAGTTTAACGTGTAGTGGTGAATAATGGTGGCCTGTTGAAACAAAGTAGTTCAACAAAACAAAAAACAAAGAGAATATTTCGTTATGACATTGGTACCATTACTGAAAGTGCCAAGAAAGGGTAAGGGATGAGTTGGTTGGTTGTGAATCTTCCGGAAGAGTGAGTCCTGCTGAATGAATAGCTGACTGGTTAAATAGATAGCTGAATGAATAGATGACTGGATGGATAGATGGATAGATGATTTGATTTGATTTGATTTAACTTTATTTTCAAAGGGTCACAAATTGGGCACGCAGGTCTGTCTTACATTCGGCTCTTCCAGTCACTCATCTTTCGTTCATCAACAGTGCATGATACATTCACATAGGAAAAAACATTGTCAAATGAATGTTGTAAACATAAACAATGCATATTACCATGTTATGAGACACATCCCCCACCCACCCACACATACCTAACCCACCCACACATACCCCACCCACCACCAATCCCCAACACACACATCCCCCGTCCACACACATTCCCCCACCTACACACATCTCTCCACCCACAGACACATTCCCCACCCATCTGTGAGGTTTATTTATTAGGGGTTACATCTGTTGGGAGGTAACACCCACCTAACAGGCATTTAATTATCTGAGGAATATTATCAGGGTATGCCCAAAGAGGATGGGTTCCTATCCTCTATCAAGATTACCTTCTAGAAGCTAATTTTATGGCTCGTTCCCCCACGTGAAGATACTAAGGATGTGTTAGTCTTATATAGATATAAGTTTAAGCTTCTTGGAAAGGTGTGGAGACCACGGACTGTTGCCACTATCCCAAAAATTGATGCCCTTTTCTATCACTGGGGAAAATGTGCTAGTGTGCAGGTGTCCGCCCTCGTGCGGTCTTAATTATTATTATTTTTGATGTATACACTTACACAAGTATGTGATGGACCAGACCCACAATATCATGACAGAACATTCATAGTATAAACAGGACATACAGTGACATCACATAATATTTATGTTTGCAAACATTCTATAAGAATCAATCAACATATGGTCTGGTAACATAAGTGTAATAAATCAAAAATATATGATAACAAAATATTATTTTCACATAGAGTACATCTCTGAAGAAAAATTGACATATATGTTCACCTGAAATGCTTACTGAGGTGAATGCATAATGGTGGAAACAAAAAAAAACCCAAGTGAATCATTCAGTATACACAACAAATGGATATATGTATCCTAAGTAACTACTACATAAGTAAAAGTATATTATGTCTTGTGCAGCTGAAATCAGCCGGTAGGTACTTTAGTGTATCTGGAATTCTACTGAATGAAAGTCTCTTCCATGGGGTCAGTTCTCTAGCAGAGGGTCATCTCTTATGTGAGTGAGGGATGGTAAAGTTATTCAGTTAGGATCATCAGGAATTCTCAGTGGGTTCATGGGTTACATGGGTTAGATCTTTGAAGCATGGGGGTGGTGGATGATGCAAGGAAATGGGCTAAAATTTGGGCTGCCAAAAGATGGACATGACATATTACTTCACTGCCCTCCGCAACCAATTCCGCATCTTCAGAGCCGTAGGCTTTCAGTTACACCGCCCATCTTAACTTCAAGGAATGATTCACCACACAATGAAAACTTTGCCTGCCCGAGGAAACTCTACAACACTGCTTGGCTTCAATGCACCAGGTGGTGAACGACTTGACGTTTAAGCTACAACTAACAATCATTTCCCCCCAATTGTCCCTAGAGGAATCTGGCTGGCTGTTTCGCTGGCTTTAGCCAATCGCTCTCATTGGTTTGAATCGCCTGTATAATTGTTATTCTCTCTGTATCGGCTGCTGAGCGCTGCGGGTGTATGGTGTACGGCAATGATCAGATATCTGAAGTCGAAGGCAGTGTGGTGGCTGGAAATGTCTCACACCATCCCATAACCCACACATAAACACCCACCCACATATCCACGACCACCCACCCACACCCCCAACCACCCAGCCAAACACACATTCCCAACCACACCCCCACACCCACACATCCCCCGCCATCCCACACATCCCGCACCCACCCACACATCCCCCACCACACACAACCCCCACCCACACAATCTCCCCCATCCACCCACACAATCTCCCCCCATCCACCCACAACCCCGCATCCACACACAGACACATCCCCGCCCATCCCCCAACCTACACACACATGATTGGATGGATAGATGACTGGATGAATAGATGACTGGTTGAATAGATGTCTGGGTGAATATATAGCTGAATGATTAGATGACTGGATGAATAGATGACTGGTTGAATAGACGTCTGGGTGAATATATAGCTGAATGATTAGATGACTGGATGAATAGATGACTGGTTGAATAGACGTCTGGGTGAATATATAGCTGAATGATTAGATGACTGGATGAATAGATGACTGGTTGAATAGACGTCTGGGTGAATATATAGCTGAATGATTAGATGACTGGATGAATAGATGACTGGTTGAATAGACATCTGGGTGAATATATAGCTGAATGATTAGATGACTGGATGAATAGATGACTGGTTGAATAGACGTCTGGGTGAATATATAGCTGAATGATTAGATGACTGGATGAATAGATGACTGGTTGAATAGACGTCTGGGTGAATATATAGCTGAATGATTAGATGACTGGATGAATAGATGACTGGTTGAATATATAGCTGAATGATTAGATGACTGGATGAATAGATGACTGATTGAATAGACGTCTGGGTGAATATATAGCTGAATGATTAGATGACTGGATGAATAGATGACTGGTTGAACAGACGTCTAGGTGAATATATAGCTGAATGATTAGATGACTGGATGAATAGATGACTGGTTGAATAGACGTCTGGGTGAATATATAGCTGAATGTTTAGATGACTGGTTGAATAGACGTCTGGGTGAATATATAGCTGAATGATTAGATGACTGGATGAATAGATGACTGGTTGAATAGACGTCTGTGTGAATATATAGCTGCATGATTAGATGACTGGATGAATAGATGACTGGCTGAATAGACGTCTGGGTGAATATATAGCTGAATGATTAGATGACTGGATGAATAGATGACTGGTTGAATATATAGCTGAATGATTAGATGACTGGATGAATAGATGACTGGTTGAATAGAAGTCTGGGTGAATATATAGCTGAATGATTAGATGACTGGATGAATAGATGACTGGTTGAATAGACGTCTGGGTGAATATATAGCTGAATGATTAGATGACTGGATGAATAGATGACTGGTTGAATAGACGTCTGGGTGAATATATAGCTGAATGATTAGATGACTGGATGAATAGATGACTGGTTGAATAGACGTCTGGGTGAATATATAGCTGAATGATTAGATGACTGGATGAATAGATGACTGGTTGAATAGACGTCTGGGTGAATATATAGCTGAATGATTAGATGACTGGATGAATAGATGACTGGTTGAATATATAGCTGAATGATTAGATGACTGGATGAATAGATGACTGATTGAATAGACGTCTGGGTGAATATATAGCTGAATGATTAGATGACTGGATGAATAGATGACTGGTTGAATAGACGTCTGGGTGAATATATAGCTGAATGATTAGATGACTGGATGAATAGATGACTGGTTGTGTGATAGCGCCAAACCAACGAAATTTTGGTTTGGTCTATCTCGAGTTAAAAACCTGGCCACACCGGAACTCGGCTTAACAAAGGAATCGGAAGCCAGTTTTGTTTTAGCAATCCTTGTTTCATTGATGATTAATTTTGGGTGTGGTCACAGGTGACTTTACTTTTTTTGGCATTTGTCATTTTGATGACGGTTTATGTGTAGATGTTAGTACTTGCTTGCTTGATTAGTGATTTTACTTTTTGATGTGGTTACTGAAGACCAATGATTTTATTTTGAGGTGAACTAGCTAGATGGTAACTTCTAAAGAGATAGTTAGGGTAAGGAGATACGATAGTCCATTTCTTTTGTCGGGACGACAAATAAAAGTAAGGGGTTGGATATGTGATAGCGCCAAACCAACGAAATTTTGGTTTGGTCTATCTCGAGTTAAAAACCTGGCCACACCGGAACTCGGCTTAACAAAGGAATCGGAAGCCAGTTTTGTTTTAGCAGTCCTTTGTGCTGATGAGAGATGCGGGCAGCATGGCCTTCAGTTCAGTGCTGTTCTGTTGTTGTCAGGTGTGGGAACAATTCCATGAGTTGATCTGTGTCAACTAATGTTGTGACGAAACTGAGCGGCTGACTAGTTAGTGTCAGCAGGCCTGGGTTCTTGGTGGGATAGTAAATTGTGTCACAACTCTTGTTTATGTCGCGTCTTGGGGTTTATGTTGTGTAACCTATGTTTTTGTAGTGTCTTATTGTTGTCTGTGCAGTGTGGCTTGTGTCAAAGTTCTTTATTGTGTCAGTCTAACCAGCCATTGTTTGGAACACCTGTGTTGTGGTACTTGGTGTACCCTGTTGTCTTAAGTGTCCTGATTGGTTAGGGGCCACCCTTGGTTGATGTTTGATATATGCAGTTGTCTGTTGTATCTGTAATTGAACATCCCTTATTGAATGCTTTATTCAATGTGTTTGAACACAAATTGTCACCAAAATTTGTAGTTGTTGATAAATAAAGAGCTATTTTTGTACTGTTTTTGATTCGTTTGTTTAGTCTCTTTTAGTTTTTACAGTCACTATTTCTACCACAATCTAACACCTTAATCCAATGTCTGGGTCTCAAATATGACAGTCAGTCCAGAGTTGAGGCCCCTGCCTGAGATCTCGTATATCTTCTTACCTAATTACTGTCCTCTTTTTTTTGTCAGTTGAGGCGGTGTGAGGTTCTCTCTCTTTTCACTATTTTTTCTTCTTTGGCCGTAACGAAGTCAGAACTACTCTTTACCTCTTAGCACCGTAGTGAAGGAAGCATCAGTCTTTATGATTGTCTCCCTTTGTCTTTTACCCATCGACTACAGTTGAATAGACGTCTGGGTGAATATATAGCTGAATGTTTAGATGACTGGTTGAATAGACGTCTGGGTGAATATATAGCTTAATGATTAGATGACTGGATGAATAGATGACTGGTTGAATAGACGTCTGTGTGAATATATAGCTGAATGATTAGATGACTGGATGAATAGATGACTGGCTGAATAGACGTCTGGGTGAATATATAGCTGAATGATTAGATGACTGGATGAATAGATGACTGGTTGAATAGACGTCTGGGTGAATATATAGCTGAATGTTTAGATGACTGGTTGAATAGACGTCTGGGTGAATATATAGCTTAATGATTAGATGACTGGATGAATAGATGACTGGTTGAATAGACGTCTGTGTGAATATATAGCTGAATGATTAGATGACTGGATGAATAGATGACTGGCTGAATAGACGTCTGGGTGAATATATAGCTGAATGATTAGATGACTGGATGAATAGATGACTGGTTGAATATATAGCTGAATGATTAGATGACTGGATGAATAGATGACTGATTGAATAGACGTCTGGGTGAATATATAGCTGAATGATTAGATGACTGGATGAATAGATGACTGGTTGAATAGACGTCTGGGTGAATATATAGCTGAATGATTAGATGACTGGATGAATAGATGACTGGTTGAATAGACGTCTGGGTGTATATATAGCTGAATGATTAGATGACTGGATGAATAGATGACTGGTTGAATAGACGTCTGGGTGAATATATAGCTGAATGATTAGATGACTGGATGAATAGATGACTGATTGAATAGACGTCTGGGTGAATATATAGCTGAATGATTAGATGACTGGATGAATAGATGACTGGTTGAATAGACGTCTGGGTGAATATATAGCTGAATGATTAGATGACTGGATGAATAGATGACTGGTTGAGTAGACGTATGGGTGAATATATAGCTGAATGATTAGATGACTGGATGAATAGATGACTGGTTGGATAGACGTCTGGGTGAATATATAGCTGAATGATTAGATGACTGGATGAATAGATGACTGTTTGAATAGACGTCTGTGTGAATATATAGCTGAATGATTAGATGACTGGATGAATAGATGACTGATTGAATAGACGTCTGGGTGAATATATAGCTGAATGATTAGATGACTGGATGAATATATAGCTGAATGAATAGATGACTGGTGAATAGAGGACTGGATGGATAGATGACTGACTGACTAGATGACTGGATTATTATACAGCTGAATGAATAGATGACTGGATTAATAGGCAGCTGAATGGATAGAAGACTGATAGATAGAGGACTGGATGAATAGATGACTGGATGAAAATCTGACTGGATTATTAGACAGCTGACTGGGTAGATAGAAGACTGATGGATAGATGACTTGATAGATAGATGACTGGATTATTAGAACCTGAATGAATAGATGACTGGATGAACAGATAACTGAATGAATAGATGACTGGATGAACAGACAACTGAATGAATAGATGACTGGATGAACAGACAACTAAATGAATAGATGACTGGATAAGCTGGCATCTAGACAATCGGACTGAGAAACAAGTGGACTAACTGATCTACCAACTGACAGACTAACAGACCGACTGGCGGATGGACTAATAGACAAATAGTCTGGCATATTTTGGTAGGTACATAGCTAAGTTGGTTGATAGGTAGATAACTAGACAATAAGACAGACAGATAGACTTTAAACTGATGATTACATCTTTTTAAAAGATCATAATATTACAAGTCACTAGAAACAATAGTACAGATTCAAATAGGCAGAAACATTGTTCAAATCTGGGTGACATCATTGTAACAATTCTATTAGACTGGCGTCAGTAACAGAAAAGAAGAATAACCCTGGCTGGCTCGGGAAATGGGACGGCAATGTTGCATAAATAATGTTTACCAATGCAAATACGAAAACATGTCTCCTGTGATGCGGTTTAAATAGCCTCGTCTCCTGGTGTTGATGGAGTTGTGTACGATCTGTTTCCATAGCTACGGCTCAGCTCTTGAGGATCCTAACAATGTTAGTCTGTTCCCCCCTTCCCGAGCTGTGGCGATAGCTACAATTTAAAATGAAAGAGAATATCAATTACGTGTGTTGAATGCTCTGGATGTTCTCTCCTTCTCTGTGGCATATTGGTACATTGTCTCTAATATCTGGGTGTTCTTCTCTATTGTGGAGATCACATTTGCAACGTCTCTGAGGCCTGGATGCTCTCTCTGTAGTGTGCATAGTCTCGACATGCGTTTCTGTAGTCTGGATGTTCTCTTCTTTCTCGGAGTAAATCACATCTACTAGCGTTACTGTTGTCTGAATGTTCTCTTTAGAGTGTAAATTACGTCTGCCAGCGTTACTATTGTCTGGATGTTCTCTTTATAGCGTAAATCACATCTATCAGCGTTACATTTGTCCGGATTTTCTCTTTATAGCGTGAATCACATCTACCAGCGTTACATTTGTCTGGATGGTCTCTTTATAGCGTAAATCACCTCTACCAGTGTTATTTTTGTTGGATGTTCTCTTTATAGCGTAAATCACATCTACCAGCGTTACTTTCGTTTGGATGTTCTTTTTATAGCGTACATCACATCAACCAGCGTTTCTTTTGTCCGGGTGTTTTTTTTATTGTATAGCGTAAATCACATCTACCAGTGTTACAGTCGTCTGGGTGTTCTCTGTATAGTGAAAACAGTTGTGACCCACTTTCCTAACGGTGACAGAAGCAACACCACCCACCACCGGGAATAGCTTTACATGGGGATACTATCAAGGGACTCCTGTGTTCAGTTTGGGGGAGGGGGAGGGGGAAGAGACTACTATCTGGGCTTGATCCATGGTAGGGTTAGTGTCGCTGGCACCTGTTGTTCGACTGGGCCAACACAATTACCACAACCCTGGCAGGATCATTATTCTTGATTAATGAGCAGCCAAACTATTGTTACAGTCTGCTCACTGTTTGCCAACTGGCAAACGTCTATTCGACCTATGGAAATAGGGCGTTCAATGTTGTATTTGGTTATGGGTGTAAGTAAAGAAAAGTCAAATGTAGAACCTTTTCCACGCGTAGAGCTTTGAGTTGATGGTTAATTTCATTTTCGCTGTGTAGAGAGAGAGAGAGAGAGAAAAAAGGTTTTCACCTCTTTCAACCGGCTTCTACAGCCTTGTTTATAATTGCGGTGGCTGTTTATGGGGTTAGTCCCATATTTCTATAGACAAATCGGCATTGAACGGCTAATGTGGTCAATAGTATATTTACTGGTAACCGTTTTAGTTTGGGTGGACCTGTGAGCCCAGAAAAAACTCACCCGGTCCGGGCACTGAAAGGATTGACAGATTGTACAAAAATCCTTACCACAGTGAGCATACGAACATATGGCAACCTGGTCGGCAGGCAAGCGTGCAAGACTCTGCGCTACCGTATTTATCTTCTATATGTATACACGCTTTTGTTTACTAAATCAAGCCTGCAATAGTTTAATTTATATTCTCAAAAAGCATACTATGGTGACATAAAATGTATGCAAACATTAATAACGATAAACTTCAATTGATAAACTGGAAATAAACCAAATGGAATAAAAATATGACAGTAATTTGAAAATTAAACCAAACAACACATTCGCTGAAGAGTCGACAAAGGGAGAAAACTGATGTGCGTGAACAGACACATTCTAGATATCTGGAGCAAGTTGATTTTAAACAATGTTTTAATTACCCATGAAACCTACCCACCAGTTCCATAAATATCATCATGTTATTTACACACGAAACTACCGAATGTAAACTTGCCAAGAGATGACAACAGCAAAAAAAAAAATGCTTCGTTAACAGTAACGTCCCATAAAGGATATCTTCTGACTTTTAACTATTTACGCACGAGGTCTCCTGAACAGTCGATATTTCTTTTCTTATTTTAGATATCATGTACTGTTTTCATATCTGACAGATGACCAAGTGTTCTTACTGTTTACAGTCCATTTGTCTTTTTCACAACTGTAAAGAAATAATAATAATTTTTTCAGTCTTCAGTTTCCTGTGAGATGTTTAGATTTGCCTCATCTCATTTGTTGAAATGGTAACTTTCCCTGACACGTCAGGGACTTTTATATAACTTTTGTAGCTCTAAACTCTAATCAATTGAAGAAATCAAAGTTCTTCGCATATGTCATCAAGACGTCAATGTTTCAAATACGGTTGGAAACAAGAATCGTTTTAATACTCACGGGATACCCACCTATGTTTCAAGTCGACGTATGTAATTTCCATATAGGAATGCCATTCAAACATAAATCAGATACAAGCGTCACATATCATCTGTAAAAATATGAATAAAATTTGGTGGAACTGCGGTAAAGCTGTGGAAATATAAACAATATAAAATAACACAAAGTAATGTAGCTTTAGCTTTACATAACAGAATAACGACAAACACAAAATGTTTCGGCTACTAGCTTTCATCGGCAAACAAATACATGCAGGAAACAAAGCTTATAGTACAGTAGAAGAACTTCCGGTGACTACATTAAAGCATAAGGACGGGATGAGAAGAATAAAAAAGATGAGAAAAATTAGAGCAATGAAAAGAAAATGAATATATTTTTAAAACAAATGTTGCTATTCAGAGTCTGAGTTTGTACTTCGGACTCTGAGTTAAGTCGCGACATTTTTTTCATATTTTCATTTTCTCTTTATTGCTCTCATTTTTCCCCCATCTTTTTATTCTTCTCATCCCGTCCTTATGCCTTAATGTAGTCACCGGAGGATCTCTCCTGTACTATATGTTGTGTTTCGTGTATGTATTTGCTTGCTGATGAAGGCTAGTCGCCTCAACGTCCTTATGTGTCATAATTATGTTATGTAAAGCTGCATTACTTTGTGTTATTTTATATTGTTTACATCTCGTTTGTAAACAACTTACACTTTCCGGTTATTTCTAGACAACGTCCATGCCAACATTGAAACATTGCAAATGTGCTCTGCTCTCTCGACCACATACGCACCTGACGTGCAACATCTGTATCATCCGCGAAACGTTTACCGCCAAGATGAGCAATGTGTAGATATAAACAAACTATCACAACCGAAAGTGTACCGTTGCTGGAGTCTTTAGTGAGGTTTTTCTGGACTAGGGAGTGTAATGGAAGTCCAGGTCAATTTTTACAATTCAAATCCGCTCCGATGCGTGTGGAAGCCATGACCACGGGACGGACAGGCTCTTGCTTATAACAGTTTACAACTGACTGACTGAATTCCCTAGCATAGGCTGGCCTGATTCCACGAATATAACAATATGTTCACCAGTAAGACAATGTGCATCTATCACAACACATCTAACATATCGACCATTGTACATCTGTGTTCATTATATTAATAACGCACATGATTTGCGATTTGTGCACGTCCTTACAGTGTGAATCTTCTCACCCGACTCGGGCTCTATGGTTGCATCACATGTGAGGGAGAGATATGTATCATATAGTGTGATGTTTTCCAGGCAATGATGCAGTCGTCCATAAAAACAGTCGGTTTCTTCCGTCTGTCTACGATAACTTTCATTTAATTGTGTATATACGTATGTCTTTCTTTGCAACCTCTTCTGTTCTGTCTTGTTGTATCGTCTCTCTCTCTCTCCAATAGTGTGCCCTTAGTTACTCTGTCAATGTCTAGTTTCGCATAGAAGTCATTGCTCTGCTTAGCTCTACCCTCTTTTTCATCGATCCAGAGTCGACATTACATTTGTGGTACAATTATGTGTGCTGTCTCCATCGCCAGATGGTGAAGTGTTATAATGTTGAATGTTCACATTGCGCAAATATTACTAATACGTTTGTTCACCAGCCCAGGTTGTACAGGATTGTGTAATCATGCCTGCTGCATCTTCAAGCCATATCAATATACAACAGTGGGTGACTTGTTGGTTTATCAATGTCTGTCTGTCTAGTGTAGCCTATACGATCTGTCTGCTGATAACCCTCAATCTCTGACACGGTGTCCCTGAAGCCGCATAAACCACCGGAGACAATAGAATACATTAAGTTCTTAAAGATGTTATATATTTCTGTGCTCCAACAACGACCTGTGTATGTATTTATGTCGCCATTTTGCTCACATACATGAGAGAGAGAGAGAGAGAGAGAGAGAGAGAGAGAGAGAGAGAGAGAGAGAAAGAGAGAGAGAGATGCAGAGGAAGAGAGAGATAGATACAGGGAGATACAGATATAGATACAGAGATAGATACAGAGAGATACATAGAGAGATACAGAGGAAGAAAGAGATGCATAGAGAGATATAGAGAGATACAGACAGAAATGCAGAGAAATACAGAAACACAAACACACACACACGCACACACACACACACACATACAGAGACAGAGAGAGAGAGAGAGAGAGAGAGAGAGAGAGAGAGAGAGAGAGAGAGAGATGCAGCGGGAATACAGAGAAAGAGACACACACAGAGAGAGATACAGAGGTAGAGAGCGATACAGGGAGTTTAGACAGAGAAATAGATACATACATTGAGAGAGACAGAGATACAGAGGGAGATATAAAAGAAGAGAGAGATACAGACAGAGATACAGAGGCGGAGAGAGAGACAGCGGGTGATACAGAGGAAGAGAGAGATACAGAGAGTGATATATGGAAATACAGAGAGAGGAGAGAGAGAGAGAGAGAGAGAGACAGAGAGAGACAGACAGACAGACAGACAGACAGACAGACAGACAGACAGACAGACAGACAGACAGACAGAGAGTTGTTGTGGCAAATCGATTACTGAACGTGTTTACCAGAACTGTGGTAGGCCTTCAGTTCTCAGTGGTGGCACTATGTTTCAGACCACACAAGGCTGTAGGAACTAGGATAAACCCAGTCTTGTCAAACTGGTACCAATTCATGATTACAACATTCTGGAAATTGTCTGGGCAGGAAAGGTGGAGCGGAGAGGGAACCGTCATCCTATCTGGCTGTGCTGTAATCCAGTATATGCTACGTTCCAACACTGCCCTCCACTATCGCAGCATCTTCAAAGAAATTATCTATATCTGCTGTATACAATGCACATCGTTGTGCGTATGCGTCTTTATCTAGTTCTATACACCTGACTTTAACCTGTCTGGTTTATTTGATCTGCGTTTATTGTAACCAGTTCCGGATATAAAGTCGATTATTCCGTTTATGCTGTTGGCTTTATTTATATCGTGACACTTTCTGAGGTAGCAATTTAAAATAGCGCGGTGAACTGAAATGTTACACATGAAGATGAAAGAAAGTGCAGTTTATCCATCCATCATGTGCCATGCCGAAAAGCCATCTCACTCGATCACCAGAGTCGTGGATCAGCTCCATGTTCCTGTCTCGACCATGTCACGTGACCAAGCCATCCAGGTATTTGTTTCTAGGTCTTCCCCTTGGTATCTTCCCTTCGATCTTGCCAGTTGTCACCAAGTTCTCCAAGTCATTTCTTCTCATAAGATGCCCAACAAATTTTGACTATCTACGTCTAATGACTCTAATCAGTTTACGATCTTCATTTGTTTCTTGAAAGACTTGTTCATTAGTTTTTCTGTCTGTCCATGGTATTCTTTGCATTTTTCTCAGAAACCACATTTCCACAGCCATTAGCTGTTTTTCAGCTTGTCTGCTCATTGTCCACGCTTCACATCCATACAAAAAGTATAGGTTCTATGTAGCATCTCAACACTCTCTTTCTCGTTTCAATCGATATCTTTTTATTGGTCAGTATGTTTTTCATCTTGCAAAAGGCTACTTTCGCAATGGCAATTCTTGTTCTAATCTCTTCAAGGCATCTCCGATCGGATGTTATGACTGTGCCGAGATAACTGTATCGATTCATTTGCTTAAGAATATGCCCATTTACTCGTATATCACATTGTGATATTTCCTTCTTCCCAGTGACGACCATAATCTGTGTCTTCTTAATTTTCAGTTCTAACCCTAGTGCAATTTATATGAGAACTTTATCGCAGGGCTAAAACATGTAACAGGAAGATAGTCTGTGGTATATGGAGGCAACAAAAGTACAACAAACTAGAAAGTTTGTCATTAAAAACATCACCATTATTATGTGCCATATCGATAAACATGGTTGGCCATTTCACACGATCACGAGTATCTTCGATAGGGTCTGTCTTCTTGTGCAGATGATGCCATGTGGTCAAACCATCCACGTATGTATATCTGCATTCTCTAATGCTTTCTTCTCATCAACTTTGCCAATTGTCACAGAGTTTTCTGCATCTAATTTTCTAATCAACATACCGTTTTCATGTGTTTCTTATAAGACGTTCTCCTTTGTTTTTGTGTGTGTCCATAGTAATCTGTGTATGTTCCTCGGAAACCACATTTTCACCGTCATTATACGTGGCTAAGCAAGAGTATTTGAGGTTATTTTCTGTGTTTCACATACGTTCTATTCGGGCCATAAGTGTAGCTTTCTCGGAAACTCCTGGGGGTTGTTGCTGGAGCTACGCAGTTCGTGCTCTGTGCCACGCTTTCGGTAGGTCGCCCTGGGAAAAGAGACCTAACCATATGTGATAAATGTCGGTGCAATAAAGTCGATTCTCTTGCCCTTTAAGCCCGTTAGTATGGACTCCATACAGCACTTCAACACAGTTGTTTCTTATTGCAATTGACGCTTCTTGTTGGTTAGTATGTTTTTTTCTATTTTGCAAAAGGCTACCTTTGCCACAGCGTTTCTTGTTCAAAGTCTCTATATACAACTTCCATGTGATTTTATGACCGTTCCGAGATGGTTGTACCGATTCACTTGCTTTATAATTGTCCCTTTTACTTGGATGTTACATTTGGGTATTTTTTTTTTAAATTCTTGGAGACGAACGTAATCTCAGTTTTGTTACAACTGATCTAACTCCAGCAGCTTACTGTATATTATAACTTCAATCACTTTATGTTACAGACCCTGTTCATTGTCTACGCTCAATAATGTGCCACACGTATAACTTCAATCACTTTATGTTACAGACCCTGCTCATTGTCTACGCTCAATAATGTGCCATACGTATATCTAATATTGTTGATGTTATGTCATTGTATGGCGATTCGGAAAGAGTAGACAATTTATCTCCGCTTCAATGAGGCCGCTCATTGGCGAAGGTGTAACGGACTCGTAATTGCGCATAATTCGTAACTGCGCATACCGCGTTTGAAACACAGCTGCGGAAGACTTGTATTACACACAGAAAATCAATTTGGGAAAGAAATCACAGGAAATCGACTTGGGAACCAGTTGAGGCCACTGAAACAGATACATAAACAAACAAACGTTTTGGCGCTCACAAAAGGGGAAGAAAGAAGTAGAGACTAGAGGACGCACTAGACAACATAAAATTTGAAAGCTATAGTTACCGACCGGGATTCGAACCTGTCACCTCCAAACGGCGACAGCGCCTCGCTACAGAAATAAGTGTACTTCGACGCATGACCAACTAGACACTCAGCAGATCGCGTTGCGTTGGTTTTCATAAAATGGTATGAGTGTCTGTCGATCAGAAAGCAGTAGCAAACTACTGAGCGTAAACTTGCCAAGAAATAACAAACAGTCAAAAATGATGTGGTTGACTGCGACATACTGTAACGGATATGCAACTCTTTGAATGAAGTGAACTGAAACTGTGGGACACCCGTGGCGATCTCAAACTGACAATTTGTTCCATGCAGCAAATTCGTTCATCGCACTGAAAACTAATCGAAAAAGCAGAAAACGGGAAAGAAAAACAAGAACAAGAGCAATGTTTAGAACAAGAAGAATAGGAAAGATTCCCCCCCCCCCACCTCTCTCTCTCTCTCTTTCTCTCTCTCTCTCTCTCTCTCTCTCTCTCTCTGCCTCTTCCTCCTTTTCCCCCTTTTTAAACATATATATTTCATTCCATTCATCATTGGCACCTTGTCGTCTTGACAGATGAGTTTGTTACATTGTGCTTCAAAAGGACTTAATAACTACAACCCATGGCGGTGGCGAATGTGACTGTTTAGGCCAATTCGCGCTGTAAATGTTCAACTACAGTGGATTCATGTGAACACATGATCATTTTCACCATCATACACCATCTTACGCCTTACACGTTCGGCGTGTGACTTATCTGCAATAATTTTCTCCTTTATCTTTGTTCCATTTATGATATTTGCCCTCCATGCAACACGTTCAGCGGCGACTTGCTCCAAATGTGCATTATTAATGCCTGTATCAATCATATCCCGCTTACACACATCTTTGTATCGTAGTAGAGGCCAACCCACCTGTAATTCACAAAAAAAAAAGATGTCCTTTGGTATTCTACCATCATCCATCCTCCTAACGTGTCCTATCCATCTAAGTCTACGAAGACTGAGCATGGAATATACCATCACACAACCTGATCTTTCCAATACTTCAGTATT
Source organism: Cepaea hortensis (assembly GCA_963921405.1). NCBI lineage: Eukaryota > Metazoa > Mollusca > Gastropoda > Stylommatophora > Helicidae > Cepaea > Cepaea hortensis. The sequence goes on along the minus strand of OY992882.1, from coordinate 60,328,325 downwards.
TGTGATCTTGTCTTGCCACTTAATACCAAGTATTCTTCGCACACATCGCATATGAAAGCTGTTTAAACGTTTCTTTTGGTGTGAGTAAGTTGTCTAGGCTTCACTGCCATAAAGAAGAGTACAAACTACACAGGCTTGATAGACAAGGGCTTTTGTTTTGGCAGTAAGCTTCCTGTTCTCCCAGACTCTTTTTCTTAACCTGTTCATTGTTGTTGATTGCCTTACCAATCCTGATGTTGATTTCCTGATCTAGAGATAATTTGCTATTTACTTCTGATCTTAGATACTATCTCTAGTTCGGTGTCGTCAATAAAGATTGATGGTACCCACTATGCACCTTGTGACATAATTTGTGTCTTCTTTTTGCTAATTGTTAAACCAAATTCAGAACAAGCATTGGATAATGCAGATAGTAGACGTTGTAATTCTTCCTCAGAGTGGGTCGTAACTGCAGCAGCATCTGCAAAAAGCAACTCTCTGATCAGTACCCTCCTAATTTTGGTCTTGGCCTTCAATCTCTGAGCATTATAGAGGCCACCATCTGAGCGTGAGTGAATGTATATACCACAATCCTGATCACGAAAGGCATATTTCAGTAGAAGTGAAAAGTATATTCCAAAGAGGGTGGGAGCTAGTACACAACCTTGCTTAACTCCACTCTTGATTTCAAACTCTTCTGAAGTAGCACCATATATATATATATATATATATATATATATATATATATATATATATATATATATATATATATATATATATATATATATATATATATGCCTTTGCTGGTGTCATAAATTCCTTCTCATGCTACAGTATATATTTTAGTAAGAATGTTACGCTTGTGATGAACAAAAGCACGTGCGTGATAGCAGTTTAATATTAAACATGTGAATACCCAATTTAACACAAAAATAAAGTCATTAAATGACAACAACAGTTTAACAAACGCTTGTATAAAAGAAGCCTTGCATAAAACCTGTCGATAACGGAAAGATGGTGATAACTAGGACGCCTTAACATCTCGAACTTCAATTGCTGCCTCATCTGTGATGGGTATCTCGCCACTCGTTGAATGTTTTGTTGTTGCCATTTTTCTTTCTATCTGGTTCAAAGAAATGTGTCAGTGTTGTTTGCCCTGTCTTCCGTCTTAGTTCTTTTAATTGCACCGTTCTTGGAGGAAATGCACCAGCAAATTGGCCTTAAAAAGTGAGGTTTGCCTTCCATCGGGAGATCGGACACCAGGATAACAAAGGTAGTCTGATCGATCATTTTTTTTTAAGGTTTTGATGGACTGAGTGGTTCGGTGGTGGTTGCTTTTCGTTGTCATCGTGATCGTCTCTGGCTTCATGCACTCTGCCATGCCTTGGTTAGTGTCATGACACGATTGCGGGTGACATTTAGTGAATGATGAGAACACCATGATCGGTTAAAAAGAGCAATGGCCATATCTTGAAAGACACTACTCATAAAGAGAACTGGTTATCAAAAGAGGCAGTCCACATACTTTGAGCATTTCAAGAGAAAGGGAAATCTGCAGTGTGTCGTCATAACGGGAGAACCTGGAGGGGGAAAGAGGCAGGAGGAGGCTAAGAGAGAAGTAATGGACAGTTTGACATCGTGGCATGAAGACAGTCAATATCATCAATTATTGGCAGCACACACGAGATAGACGGTTGTGGACAGACATGACCACCAACGCCACACGCCATGGACTATAAGAAGTGTTGGTTTACATTCTCCTACACAGTAGAGAACGATGCCGTCACGGCGAACTAGCACAGAACATATGTAATGTAGACAATCATATATAGTTACAAACTTCCCAGACTGATTCTTTATTCGGCCAGAGTTGAAACTATAGCTGGTGTGCGTTCTACTGCTGTGTAACTTTCTCTGTTTATTGTAGAGGGGAAAAGTTCGCCACACACTACTTCTAAATAATATTTCACGCGACAGATGATATGCAGAAGCCTGCCATTATAAGGTAGTCGCGCCCAGTAGTTGGCACGTCAAATGACACCATTGATCGTCTGGGTTTAATGCTTGTGGAAGACCTACTACTGGCTTATTCTCTAATATGCATGTCCGTGATTGGGTGCATAACAGAGAAAAGTACAGGGTGTAATGACTGTGCAGTGTTTGAAAATACTGCCGGTCCAAGTTTTGTATGTAACTATTATGTTGCGTGAACTTTACAGAGGGTGAATACAAAACTTGGAACAGCAACATTTTAAAACACTGCACAGTCATTAAAAATACACCCTATGTTTTGCCCTAAACCCGCTCCACTTGAAGACAAATTCTATGGGGGTGTCAACGAAACAGGCATCGCATCCAACAGGCATTAACTCCGTGTGCGTGTGCGAGTCTGTACGTGTGTACGCGCGTGTGCGTGCGCGCGCGCGCGTGCGTGCGTGTGTGTGTGTTTTTTTTTTATGAGTTTATATTGACTTTTTTTTAAAAACGCAATTAAAATCAAGTTCTTTTTCTGAACTTTAAATAATAATAATGATAATGTATACGGGAAACACCACGTGCAACCAAAAATCTCTGTTAGCAATGAACAAATTGAGAATGTCACAAACTGAATATCTTGGCTCTATAAACAACAACACTGGAGAATATTTAAATGAATTCAGACGTAGGCTGGCGTAGCAATACAGTAGTTATAGATCACTAAGAACACACGACACAACAATAGCAACGACGTTACAATAAACTTATTGAGAACATGCCTCATTCAATTGGCAAAATAACAGATGTCAATCGTGGACTATTTAGCAATGACTAAAGAAATTACATTGGGAGCAGCGGGGGCATGACGCTCACCTGTCGGACCGGTGGAAACGGGGTTAAATCCGCATCGGGGCGGGTGCTTAAATGGACCTATGCTTCCAGGTCGACCGTGTCTAGAATAGATCACGGGACATTCTTGGGAAGTAAATGCGGCCGGCGTAATACTGATCACATCGCCTACCGAGTGCCGATTGGTCTACGCAATCGTGGGTCTACCACGCATGAGACGTTAAACATGATCCTGTCTGAGGAAGAGAAATGGAGTTTTGAGCTGAAATATTACAGAAACATTCTAACACAACCTTGGACCAAGACGGAAAAACACTAACATTCTACAAGATTTTAATATCGAGGAAAACTGGTTCATAAATAGCATCAAGTACCATGCACAAACTGCTAGATCCTCACGACCCCTAAATAGGGTATTGCTTAAGAACTAGCTTGTATTCTGAAATAAGACTTTCCTTTGTCCATACGCAGTCTTGCATTTTACAACACAATTCTTGTTACTGAATGACTTTCCCCCATATTATCTGTCAGTGTATTTCTTATTCAAAATCAAAGTAACCTATAACCCAGTCATGGGTCTTAGGGGTAACATGATGGAGGGATCAACACTCAGGATAGATAAACCATTATAACATTTTCAAGAGTAACACGGTGGAGGGATCAACACTCAGTATAAATCAACAATTATAACGTTTTTCAAGGGTAACATGATTGAGGTATCAACAATCAGTATAAATAACCCATTATAACATTTTTAAAGGTAACATGATGGAGGGATCAACACTCAGTGTAAGCTAACCATTATAACATTTCAGGGATAAAGCGGTGGAGAAATCAACAATCTATGTAAGCTAAAAATCATAATATTTTCAGGATAAAAGATAAACTTAAATAAGCAAGCACGATTTAAGACATTCACACCTATTCGGAATATGGTCTGGGATCAATATATTTTAAGGCTAGATGGCACACGAAGAGACCCCAGAAAGCTGCACTCCTCCTCCATCTCTCTATCTGCTCTCTCTCTCTCTCTCTCTGGTCTCTGTCTGTCTGTCTGTCTGTCTCCTCTCTCTCTCTCTCTCTCTCTCTCTCTCTCTCTCTCTCTCTCTCTCTCTCTCTCTCTCTCTCTCTCTCTCTCTCTCTCTCTCTCTCTCTTCGTGAATCTCGAAAACTAAATCGGAAATATAGCAACCTCAGATAATACTGAATCAGTAGTGAACCTTGTTTGCATGAATTTTGTATATTACAGCCCCCTCCCCCCTCCCCCGCCGGCAATTTGAAATCATCAACGGAAGGTCCCAATAGGCCATGGCCTAGCGAAATTTAACAAATATAAAATGCACCTGCCGGTCTCCCTAGTCTAGGAGTTACACGACTTTCTCCGTAATCCCGTATACTCTTGTGAGTAACGTGACGTGCGTGAGAATTGGTAGCGGTTCTTTCCGCGTCGGTAACTTACAGGGTATGTGAGCCGGTCGATCACAAAGCAATGGCAAACTACTGAGTGTAATCTTGCGAAGAAATCAACAGTCAGTTGAAAGATGCTGATGTTGACAGCGATGTCCTGTAAAGGATATGCGAACAATAACAACAACAATAACAAAAATGCACCTGCACGAAAGTACCACAAGCAGTTACACTTCTCTTTCCTCGTGATTCTCGAGTAGTAACCCGAAGCCTAGCGCTCTCAGCTTATGGTGAAGCAATAGTGGAATTAGTGTGCACATATATTGCAGATTTCTCGGCAGTTTAAAATCGTCAACAGTAGGCCATAATTGGCAAGTTCTTAAGCAACATTTAACAAATGCAAAATGTACCAACAATAGAAATGGAGGTTTTCAGCCTTGGCTGAGGATCATTTTTAACTACACACGGATATCTAGATTTTTTTCCACAGATTAAAGAAGGAGAATCTCACACGGCGCATGAACACTGTTGCATTGGCTCGGGTCTAATTGTGTGCATGTCAGAATTACACATCCTATAAGTATTCATGTGTGAGTGGGTTTTCTAATTGTGAGATGTTCTCAACACAGAGGACTATCCGGCCTGCTTTCTTCTGTATTCAACTGCCTAAGGACTTTCATCTTGCCCAGCTTGCATACATGTTCTCTAAGTCACATACATGTCCTCCAACTAGCATACATGTCCTCCAACTTGAATACATGTCCTCCAACTTGCATTTATATCATCCAATTAGTATATACGTCCTCCAACTAGCATACATGTCTTCCAACTAGCATACATGTCTTCCAACTAGCATACATGTCCTCCAACTAGCATACATGTCCTCCAACTAGCATACATGTCTTCCAACTAGCATACATGTCCTCCAACTAGCATACATGTCCTCCAACTAGCATACATGTCCTCCAACTAGCATACATGTCCTCCAACTAGCATACATGTCCTCCAACTAGCATACATGTCCTCCAACTAGCATACATGTCTTCCAACTAGCATACATGTCCTCCAACTAGCATACATGTCCTCCAACTAGCATACATGTCCTCCAACTAGCATACATGTCTTCCAACTAGCATACATGTCCTCCAACTAGCATACATGTCCTCCAACTAGCATACATGTCCTCCAACTAGCATACATGTCCTCCAACTAGCATACATGTCCTCCAACTAGCATACATGTCTTCCAACTAGCATACATGTCCTCCAACTAGCATACATGTCCTCCAACTAGCATACATGTCTTCCAACTAGCATACATGTCCTCCAACTAGCATACATGTCCTCCAACTAGCATACATGTCTTCCAACTAGCATACATGTCCTCCAACTAGCATACATGTCCTCCAACAAGCATACATGTCCTCCAACTAGCATACATGTCCTCCAACTAGCATACACGTCCTCCGAGTTTGTCGTTATTGTCCGAGAAGGTTATGTGTCCCAGTCACTGCCAAGAGATCAGATGGGTGTATGCCATACGTTTTTGTTTATTGCAAAATTGTTTTGTTTATTAGGTGACAGTTCAATAAATCGACACACACAACACGCACACACGCGCGCGCACACGCACATACACATCTAATCGTAAATGGATGTGTATGATCTAGCTGCGATCGTCTTAACTCATTGCCCCCCGCCCCCCCCCCCCACCCCCTTCCACTTAAATAAATAAATATGAACAATAACAATTTATTAGCGTGTAAATATGTTCTGTGAATATGGAAGAAAGGGGGAAAACCATCACACATTTCTCAATAATAAGACTCAAGGTGAGACACACCTGGTAATGGCAGATAAAGGGTAACAAGGCCTTAACGTAACCTCAACCCCCCACCCCAACCCAGAAACCTGATTTTAAGATGTTGGGTCTACTCCATCACTACTGGCCAGTAGAAAAATACCGCTACTACTGGACATTGAAAATTGAGCCACTGTATCAGTTCGTTGCATCTTTAACAGGACGTTGCAGTTAGCCCCAGCATTTATTTTCTGTTTGTAATTTAATAGCCAATTTCAGTTCGGTAGTTTGCTATCTCTTTCGGAACGACCGACGCCTCATAGCATGGAAATCAACTCAAAGCGGTCTACTTCCAAATCGCACACATATGATTTCGAACCCTCGATCTGATATGCCTAGGAGGTATGAAACTGCGCGTTTTACTACCCCCTGTGGGTTCTATGTCTCACTATCGCCTAAGCCACAAGGTCAGTAAGCCAAGTATGTGTCATATATTCAATATACTGTTATGAGGTGGAAATAAAGGACCCACGTGTAAGCCTTGAGACGTATTGGGTATAACGTATTCGCCTTATATATGTATAGACTAATCGGCACTCTACTAATGATGTGCTCAATACCGCGCCCGCTGCCTTTACTCCCCACTGCATTTATTGGTAATCATTGTGGTTTGGGTCAACATTAGAACAGGGGTCAATGTAACACACACATTCACAAATTCTTGCCTCGAAAGGCATTAGAATACATGAGCAGCCCCATCGCACCCACCAAATCCGACAGAATGGGGTGCTTTCATTATCATTCAACTTATAAGGACATGTATATTGTTTTCTCTGGGCAAGTGAAGGCTGTGCTGATAGCTGAAGACTTTGCGCGAAACACTGACGTTAGCATCTGAAATATGATGTTCACATCTGAAACACTGAAATTCACATTTAAAACACTGAAGTTAGCATCTGAAACATGAAGTGTGCATCTGAAACACTGACGTTCATATGTGAAACACTGATGTTAGCATCTGAAACATGAAGATCACACCTGAAACACAGAAGTTACCACGCAGGCAAGAAAACATACCTTCGTCTGTGGTTTGATCATTTGATGTTTGTAAACTGTATTTGGGAACTCTATCACTGTAGCATTGCTGGATACGGTTGACATAACACGAATAAGCTCAGGCAGTAAACGTTAAGTCGTGACTGGAGCCAGTGTGAATGTAGCGGCCAACGAGGATTGAGGCCAGGTCTGACTACTAGTGAGTCTTACAAAAGAACGGAAGTTAAGTCGGTAGTTTGTAATCGCTGCTGGTTTATACCGGCCACATTTATCAGACAGAAATAGCTGTTAATAAAAAAAAAAGTAAACTTTTAAGCTGTTAATATTTTCTGAAACTATTTTGTAAATGTGAATCATCGTACCTTGTGAAGCAGTCTTGTTATTGTGTATGGCTACGTGCCATTAATTCAATGCTAGTCTACAGGTCGACCAGAACTGTGGCAGTTCCATAATAGATACCGCTACAAAGTAGATGCCATCCCGTGGCAAGTACTTGTGCTTGTGTATGAAGTGTTATGGTTTCTCAACTAGTATACATGTCCTCCAACTAGCACACATGTCCTCCAACAAAAGACATTGGAAATATTGACTCACTTAAAGGAAAAAGCCCAACAGATGGGGCTGGTTATCAACCAAGATAAGACAGAATATATGGTAATTTCAAGAGACGGAATGGCTAAAAACTCTGGCCACATACAAATAGATAATATGACCATTAAAAGAACGGAAACATACAAATACCTGGGTACAATCTTCAACTGCTCCAACATCATAAGGGAAGAAATACAAACTAGAATCAACTCTGGAAATAAGATATACTATGCACTACAACATCTACTAAAATCAAAGGCGCTATCTCGGTAACACCAAAATCACAATATACAAAACACTGATCAGACCAGTTGTGCTGTATGGCTCTGAAACCTGGAGTACAACGAAAGGAGACGAAGCCTTGTTACAAACCTTTGAGAACAAAATTTTAAGACGCATCTTTGGACCCATTAGGGATACACAAAGTGGAGAGTGGAAAAGAAGAAGTAACAAAGACATTTATGATCTGTTTAAGTCCCCGCTAATCACTGGTATCATGAAGGCTAATAGACTACAATGGCTGGGGCATATAGAAAGAATGGAAGATAATAGGGAAACAAAACTCGCTTACACTCAGGAAATAAAAGACGGTAGACCCCGAGATAGACCAAGAAGACGGTGGAGAGATAATACATGTACAGACCTACAAGCACTTGGAATCAACGACTGGCAAGAGAAGGTCCACCAGAGAGACGAATGGAGACGGATTGTATTTGCAGCAAAGAACCTCAATGGCTCGGAAAGCTGAAGAAGAAGAAGAAGAAGAAGAAGAAGAAGAAGAAGAAGAAGAAGAAGAAGAAGAAGAAGAAGAAGAAGAAGAAGAAGAAGAAGAAGATATATATATATATATATGTGTGTGTGTGTGTGTGTGTGTGTGTATGTGTGTCTGTTTGTGTGTGTGTGTGTGTGTATGTCTGTGTTTGCGCGCGCGCGTGTGTGAGGTATAAAGACGAGTTAAGACCAACTCAGTCCCTTGCTGCTTTTCCTTTCTCCAGAATATTAATGAATGAGATTATCTGGTGCCTTTTTGCAGAGCCTCGGTCAAGTTCAGAGTTGTACGGTCAAACAGAATCCCATCCTGCTGCTGCTGGTGATTGAACCCAGGTCACAGCACTGGCGGGCCATCGTACTGGTCTCTAGACAAGGCTAGAACCAAACAATAGTGAAAAGGTAAGAACATGTCCACGTTGCACACCTTCGGGGTACAGCATGCAATTGATGCTTTAGAAGTCTGGGTCGTCATTAGACATTAGACTAGAGCGAGTTTCTTAGATAGAAACAGATTTCGAAATCTCGGTCTTCATTAGACTATAACCAGTTTCTTGGACGTGAAAAAGACATATAAAACATCTCGGTCTTCATTAGACTATAGCCAGTTTCTTGGACGTGAAAAAGACAAATAAAACAGCAAGTTCTATAACAAATCAAAATCTTCAATCATATCATCATTATCACAATAATCAGGAGCTTTGCGAACTGGCATGGGTGATTATTCTTCTCCACATCTCGCGATCTCCAAATGAATTCCTAAATTCATGTGCAGATGTTTGTCCATAACACAAAGAAAGGCTGTCAAAAATCTTCTCTTTCTGTATCCATATGTGTGTCATTAACAGCTCTAGCTATTACAGTATGCTGCAGTTATTCTGTTTTCATACATTTTTTTTCCGCGTTTCCATCCTGTTTCAGCATATTGCGGTCAGCATCAGCATCTTTCAGCTGTATGTTGATTCCTAGGCTAGATTACCCTCATCAGCACGCCACGACTTTCTGAGTGACCGGCTCCATACTCTCATAAGGCACTGTCGTGACTCGAATCGCTTCCAATTCTCGTGCGCTCTCGTCAACCACTAGAGTATTTGGGGTTACGGAGAAAGCTGCTAACACCTCGGCCAGGGAGACGGTTGTTTTCATAATGTCACCAAAAATTATGACTGCCTTTTTATGATGTCTGTGATAATGTCTACAAGGTATGGACTGCGTGTGGCCCTGCTAGCCTCTCTTAGAAGGGGTAAAAAGTGAAAATTAGTAACCTGCCGATGACCCGCAAACTAAACAAGTCAACCCCACCTCCCCGCGGTGTAGACCTGGAAATCATGACCGCTAGGTCATGTGCTAACGGGGCTATGGCTCGCTAGGTGTTATGGACTCACCTTGGTCAGATTTTTTTCGTCCTAAACCTGCGACTGGACTAGCAAGCCTGCAAAGGGATTCTTTTCCTGCTGGAAGAAAACACAATAAGCATAAACAGACTGATCCAACCGGTAACGGACCCGGCATTGTTGAAGGAACTAGATTGCCAACTAACAGTATACCTCAACAAGCAATGATTTACAGACCAGACGGAAGCAGAGGAAGAGGCTGGCCACGTAAACGATTGATAGAAGGAATTACAGACCATGGGAACCTCGATATATTGAAGCCCATACACGGGCACTCTCCCGCTGTTTATGCTTCACCTCGACACCGCAAGGTACAAGAGGAACCTGATGAGATGAGATTAGATGTGATAATATGTCTGTGTATCTTAAACTCTTGCTAATGTTTCTGATGTTAACTTTGAGTCTTAGCCCCTTGCTGATGTTTGTGGTAAGTTGTGTTTCTGTTTTAACAACTTTCACAACACTTGATGACTCATTTGGGCTGTTCAAAAGCCACGCGTTTTGTGAATAGTGTACACAGGGAATATAGAAATTTATGAATCCACCTAAACAATAATTGTATACCTGTATAAATATTGTAAGACTCTTTTGAAGACAAAAGAGAAGCATGCTTCTTCTTCTTCTTCTTCTTCTTCTTCTTCTTCTCCTTCTTCTTCTTCTTCTTCTTCTTCTTCTTCTTCTTCTTCTTCTTCTTCTTCTTCTTCTACTTCTTCTTCTTCTTCTTCTTCTTCTTCTTCTTCTTCTTCTTCTTCTTCTTCTTCTTCTTCTTCTTCTTCTTCTACTTCTCCTCCTAATCCTCCTCCTTTTCTTCTTCTTCTTCTTCTTCTTCTTCTTCTTCTTCTTCTTCTTCTTCTTCTTCTTCTTCTTCTTCTTCTTCTTCTTCTTCTTCTTCTTCTTCTTCTGCTTCTTCTTCTTCTTCTTTATCTTCTTCTTCTTCTTCTTCTTCTTCTTCTTCTTCTTCTTCTTCTTCTTCTTCTTCTTCTTCTTCTTCTTCCTCTTCTTCTTCTTCTTCTTCTTCTTCTTCTTCTTCTTCTTCAGACAACACACCAGACAGCAGCAATGTTTCAATATACAGACAACAGGTTTACCAGATTAGAATCAAGTGTGTCAGGAGATCATATTTCATTGTGTGTTTTGTGAATATTCTTTGCCTTGTTATCTATGGGTGCTAATCAATACCTGAAATTATGAAATTCGTATGTCCTGGATCTTTAAGCGCCGAGGCGATGCCAGGATTAGCCAGCGTCCATTTTCCAAGGTTAGTAAGACCACAGAACCGTAATGAGCCTTCCACGTTTAGATCCTATGATAATAGATTGGTATGTCACACCAGCCTGGATAATGGAGAGAGGCTGGGAGGACCAGTACGGGCTGTGGCAACGTTAGACTGCCCTCAGCTGCTTTTTATGGAAAACTGTGGGCCGAATAGACCGTGGCTGACATGAAATATCGAGCTACAATCTCCCTGCAGTTATAGCATGTGTGACCCTGCCAATATAACACGTCACGGTGGTTTGAAAAGAACAGCAATGGAAGGCGTGGTTCCTGCCAGAAGGAACCAGCACGAAGATGGGCACAGGCTGTTGAAGACATCCAGGGCAAGAAAATGTGCACAGGCTGCTGAATATACCCAAGACAGAAAGATGGGCACAGGCTGTCCAAGATACCCAGGGCAGGAAAATAAGCACATGTTGTTGAAGACGCCCAGGGCAGGAAGATGGGCACAGGTTGTTGAAGACACCTAGGGCACTAAGATGGGCACAGGCTGTTCTAGACACCCAGGGCAGGAAAATTGGCACAGGTTGATGAAGACACCCAGGGCACGAAGATGGGCACAGGCTGTTCAAGACACCTAGGGCACAAAAATGGGCACAGGCTGTTCTAGACACCCAGGGCTGGAAAATGGGCACAGGTTGTTGAAGACACCCAGGGCAGGAAAATAGGCACAGGCTGTTGAAGACACCTAGGGCACAAAGATGGGCACAGGCTGTTCTAGACACCCAGGGCAGGAAAATGGGCACAGGTTGTTGAAGACACCCAGGGCACGAAGATGAGCAGAGGCTGTTCAAGACACCTAGGGCACAAAGATGGGCACAGGCTGTTCTAGACACCCAGGGCAGGAAGATGGGCACAGGTTGTTGAAGACACCCAGGGCAGGAAGATGGGCACAGGTTGTTGAAGACACTCGGGGCACGAAGATGGGCACAAGCTGTTCAAGACACACAGGGCAGGAAAATGCATGTTGCAAGAAAACTAGCAAATGATCGAAACCTTTTCGACGGGTCATGATGGGAGAGACGTTCTGCTAAGACCTGCTATATGATGATGATAATGATTGTAGAGTACACATATATTTACCTTTCGCGGTGTTACGGATTTCGTGCACTGTGCCGTGGTGTTCTTTGTGATTTATGAGGGAAGACTGGAGCACTTATGGTGGTAACTGTGTGCAGTGAAGATTATCGTTCACAAAGTAATCCTAACCAGTTCAAGCCTACGCATAATTATTATGCGCATCTGGCATGCACATGTTAGAATAAATAATAAGCGTAACTCGTAAGAAATGTGAGTTATAAGTTAAATATACACACATCATAAACTGACACATTTTTATGGGTTATAACATATGCACAATGTGATTTTACAATCAGAGGTAGACAGACTATTTTATACAAGCTCACATATAACAGGCGATTAACTAAATACTGTATAAACTATCTGGCTTAACATAAATCTGGCGTAATTCCCCCGTTCTAGTTACCTCCTCTTGCCGTCACCCGTTGACACATTGTACACTTGATCGCATCTCGTACACCTGCTGCTGTCACAGTGTGTGTGAGAGTGTGTGCGTGTGTGTATGTGTGAGTGTGTGTGCGTGTACGTGCGTGTGAGTGTGTGTGTGTGAGAGAGTGAGTGTGCCCATGTATGCGTGCGTGTGTTCTGTGCGTGTGTGTATGTGCGAGTGTGCGTGTACGAGTGTTTGTGGGTTGAAAATATGGGTGTAAGTGTTTGTGTACATGTGTGTATCAGTTACCCAATACCCAAACTGTGTCCTATACCGAGATAAAAGTGTCAGGGAACTCTTCACTGTCGCCATCCGAGAAATAAATTCGCAATTAGAATCTAGCTTGTAGAAGATGAGGCGCTGAGCTAGGCATAAGAGGACACTCCAAAAGATTTCAAAGCTGGAGGTAAATTAGGACTCGAACCTAATACTTTCAGATGGTGACAGTGTCTGCCTGAAAACCAACTTATATCGGTGAACGACCAACTGATAACACTGCTACAACAACAGCTGTTAATACTACTACTACTACTACTACTACTACTACTACTACTACTACTACTACTACTACTACTACTACTACTACTACTACTACTACTACTACTGCTGCTGCTGCTGCTGCTATTACTACTACAAATCTACTACCACCACCACTACTACTACTACTACTACTACTGCTGCTGCTACTACTACTACTACTACTACTACTACTACTACTACTACTACTACTACTACTACTACTACTACTACTGCTACTACTCTACTATTACTACTACTATTACTCTACTACTACTACTACTACTACTACTACTACTACTACTACTACTACTACTACTAATACTACTATTACTACTACTACTACTACTACTACAACTACTGCTACTACTACTCAACCTAGAACATGCATACATACATAGAAACATCATCGGCATATGGCAATGTCCTACCAGGTCCAGTGATCTGCTCACTGGTGATTCTCACTGTGTAGGCGTTGCACGGTACCGGAGATAATGGTGATACCTGTGGTAGGCCAGGATATATTGTTGTTGGTTCCGAAGTCCAACTGCCAGATCTAAAATCTACTTTCCGTTGAAAGAGGGCTGCAGCGATCCAACTAAGGAGGAATGGACTTATTTTGAGTTCAGGAAGCTGAAGCATTAAAAAAATCCAATGGTACTCTGTTGTACGCGTCCTCAAGATCAATCGCTGCAGCAAAGGTTTCAATGCCTGAGTGGAAGCCTATATAGACATAATTGGCAAAAAATGCTGCATTCGTCCAGGTTTCTCTTTTTGGACGGTACCCACCCAGGGTAGGGGGAAAACACCTTGCCTCTCTAGCTGGCTTTTCCTGGCAATTAACTTCTCCAGCAGCTTGCCCATTGTATTCTACATAGTTATAACTCGATATCCCTGAATTTTCGTGTGGTCTTTGCTAGGCTTCGGCAAAGGAATCAGATAGCTGTGTAACCACACCTCCTTGATGCTAGCACTCCCTATACTGTTGTTGTAAATGTCTGCTAGTTTCTCTAGCTCGTTGTCGGTTCACCTATTGGTGCCGTCGTATCTTATGCCATCAGGCCCTGGAGCGCTGATTTTTGATCGTCGAAGCACAGCCTTGATTTCTTTCACTGTCACTGCGTCTTCATCCGAAGTATTCTGGGCCTTGTACCTGTCTGAGGTGACCTCCTTGGCAAGATTTCGGCCTCCCATGTCTGTCTGGTTGCTCTGCTCTAGATAGCGTTCAAAGAGGGCTTTTCCCTTGTCCTCATCAGTCCTCTGCCAGATGAGGTCAGCACCTTGGAAGTCAGAAATGCTCTTATTCTTGACTACCCCACTCATGCTTTTATGTAGTCGCCAGAACAATTTCAGTTACTTGTCTGTGCTTACTAGTGTATGGGTGGGGGTGTGTGTGTGGGTGAGAAGGCGGATGTGTGTGGGTGGGGTATATGTTGGTGGTGGGGTGTGTGTGGGGGATTGGTGTGTGTTTTTTATGAGGAATGTGTTGATGGGTGAGGATGTGTGTATGGGTGGGGAGATGTTTGTGTGTGTGTGTGTGCGTGTGTGTGTGTGTATGGGTGGTGAGATGTGTAGTTAAAGGATGTGTGATTGGGGTTTGGAGATCAGGATGGGATGGTTGGCTAGTGGGTGGGTGGAGGATGTGTGGGAGGGTGAGTGTGTGTAGGTTGGGGGGTGGGAGGGGATGTGTGGGTGCGGGATGTGTGGGTGCGGGAGATTGTGTGGTGGGTGATATGTGTGCAAGTGGGGGACGTGTGTGTGTGTGTGTGTGGGGGGGGGGGGGGGTTCCGGTTTTGTGTGTTAGTAATTGCAGGATATATGAGTTGGCGGGAATATGTATGTGTGTGGGTGTTGGAAATGTGGTTGGGGGATGTGTGTTTGGCTGAGTGTTTGGGGGTGTGTGGGTGGGTAGTGGCGGATTTGTGGGTGGGTGAGTGTTGGTATGTTATGGGATGGGTGGTGGATGTGTGCGTGTGGGTGGGTATGGATGGGTAGTTGCATGCATGTGTGCCTTTGTGTGTGGGTGGGTGGGGGTGTGTGGTGGGTGGAAGATGTGTGTGTGTGTGTGGATAGGGAGATGATGTATGTGAGGTTTGTTTGGGATGTGTTTGTTGGGGGATGCGTGGATGGATGGGGTAATGTATGTGCCTGTGGGTATGTGTGTGGTTAGGTGGTGGATGTGTGTGTGGGGGACACGCGGATGGATAGATGGGTGGGTGAGTGGGGGATTTGTCTCATAACATGTTAACATGCATTGTTTATACTTACAACATTCATTTGACAATGTATTTTTCCTATGTGAATGCACTGTGCACTATGATGAACGAAAGATGAATAATTGGAAGGGCCGAATGTAAGACGGGCCTGCGTGCCCAATTTGTTACCCTTCGAAAATAAAGTTTGTTCTTTCATTCGTTCGTTTTACTCTTTGACATACCTCTGCCCATTTTTCGCTTTTAACCACCTTGACCAGTGTTTTGAAATAGCTTACTTTTGTGTGCATCTCTCTTTCTAAGTGCATACGGGGACTAGGGTGGCCAGCTCTGTTCTTCTTGGCATTTTGTCACCTCCTTACAGCACTACGCTTATCCATCCAAGCCTTCTCCACCTCGAAATTCCACCAAGGTGGCTGCTCCCAGCTTTTTCTCTTGCCCTGAAGCTTTCTGCGCTTGTCACGTCTTATTTTACTCACCACATCTTGCCCTGTTATGTCATACTGGCAAGTCTTGACCGTTAACTTGTGCTGCCTGGTTCTGCCTTTCTCCACCAATATGCTGCACGGGTGGTGATCGCTACAGTGGTGACCTAGGACATTCCATCTACACACTGTAGTGAATGAAGGAGAAACCAGCGCCAGATAAATAGCAATGTCCTCGCGCCTAGACGGCTTGCTGTCCTGGTGACACAGCCACTTTTGATACAAACCAGGTCAATGGTTTCAAGTGCAGTCTCGAGCTCCTCCCCCTGTGTGTTGGAGGAAATGTTTCGCCATGATCTGCCTTTAGCGTTGAAGTCGCCACAGAAAATAACATTTCTCTCGTGACCTAATATGTCACTTAAGCACTGCCACTTCTGGGAGTCCATACTCGCGTTGCGGGCATAAACATTAATCAACACGAATGGTATACTGGATTGAACTCTCAACGCCTGTATTTGTATATCGTCACTGTCCCAACTGGACATGTCTAGCTCTGACGCTACCATGCTGTCGCGAATCAGAATCGCCATTCCCAGATGTCGCCTGTTGTAGAAACAATTGAAGCCGGCAATTCGGAGTAGCTGATCACCCAGTCTCGTCTCCTGGGGTGCTACAATGTCATTCCTGTAAACCAGGGTTTCTAGAATAGGGCCCCACTGTTTTACGCTGGCGCAGTTCCAATACAGAATACGGATATTCTTGAGACCCAGACGGACACACTTGAGTCTAAAACGCCTTAAACCACCACGCTTACCTTGTCGTTTGCGGCCTGCCCAGCGCCCACGTCGCCTCATTGTTAGGTTGACCGCCGACCGCTCGGAGAACACACGTTTTTCCGCCATGATGAAAAACCTAAAAACCACAGAACCACGCACGCTGCGAAAAATTCACTCAAGGATTGCTTTGTTCGATGCACTTAACTCCGTAGCATCGGCGCAGATCTTGAGTAGAAACTCCTGGTTTTACATCCTGGCATACAAATTACACGCAAGAGATAAATAAATCTATCTCCTACGCGAAAAAGTTAACGATCACAAAACAATGTTTAGTTTTAGTGTTTTAGTGTATCGTCAGGGTAAGGATAGAGATCAGATTGCCGTGGAACTACAAACCGAACTCAATTGCATAAGTACTTGGTGTAATGAAGCTGGGGCAATGGTCAATCCAACAAAGGCAACAGTGACTTGGTTCTCGTTGTATAATCATATTGTCAACACTCCAACACCAACTGTAAAGCTGTGTTCAGAGACGGTGGAAAGAACGCTGACAATGAATTACCTGAGGATACGGTTTGATCGAAGCCTTGCTTATACTGAGCACATAGACGAAGTGATAACAAAGGCCAAGCGGGGCTTGGCTGCAATGCGGGTGATGGCGGCAGCAAACTGTGAGCAGCGCCATCTATGTATTCTGTACGAGGGGCTGGTCATATCTGTTTTTGAGTACGCGATGGCAATCCTGAAACTCAGCCGTAGGCAGATAGAAAGGATGGAAAAGATACAGAATGAAGCTATGCGCATTATTCTGGGATATACAAGAGATTCAGCATACAGGGCGATGCGCTACCTTCTTGATTTTCCAACCATTGAAGACTGAATACAAATTTGCAGAGAACGCGCCTACCTCAGAGTTAACGAAAACACACAACATCCACTGCATAGTGAAATTATGAAGGTGAAGGGCAGCAGGTTAAAAAGAGGACGGTCGTGGATGGGTCAAGCCGAAGACATTCTTCAACAGGTGTGTTCACTTGAGGACTTAGAGCCTGGCGAGGAGTGGATACAAGTGCCAACAGATTTCTGCACATCCTTTTCGTTTTGCATAGAAAATGCAGACAAGAAAATCCGGCTGCTGTGGAGGCTGAAGTACAAGCATTGATTTTCGAGAATTCGCTAGACGGTAATGCTGTCATCTACACAGATGGGTCTGTCGTCCGACATGTGAGAAGCTCATGGGCCTTTACGGCTCGGGCCGCAGGGAGATTTGTGAAGGAGGACTCTGGTGCTTTTGTTGAGACCACAAGTAGCCTGATTACGGAAGTCATGGCAGTAAGTAAAGCAATAACATGGCTCGAGACACAGACATTCACTAGGGCATGTTTCCTTAGCGACTCAATGAGCATGCTCAAGAGGATAGAGGTGGAGTGGATCCGAAGAGAATGGTAGCTGTCTCTGGAGCGGTCTCGGCTGGGAAAGATTAGTTTTATCTTCGTGCCAGGGCATGCGGGAGTACAAGGAAATGAGCGGGCTGACAAGCTCGCAGGTAAGGCTACTGTGGAGGGCGGACGAGCCATGGACCAGGCTGACATTCTGAATGCTCTACGAGAAGTAAGACTTTTGCGAGAACCAAGTGATGACTGTGAATCTACAACCATGGCCAGACTGCAAGAACAGCAAATTAAAAGAAGGATTACCAAACAAGAACACTACGCAGGAAGCCAAAGAAGATTGATAAACCAACACAGAACTGGTGTCGTTAGCCGCTACACGCTACGGGATTTGCTGAAGAGGGGATCCGAGCACTTATGGACTGAATGGTTCTATGTGCAATGAGGATGATCTTTCGACTAATTAACTAACACATACATAGGATCACATACCCCGGGAAGGTTAACCCGGTCAACAAATGCCCGCAGAAGTCGAATGTGTCGGCCTAACGGCGCAAGAACTCAGCTCTGCTGTAAACAGGCACAACGCAATCACATCCGAAAAAAAAAACAACCCGGATGAACGCAGAAGAATAAGAAGAAGAAGGATCACATACACACACATACGCACACGCACACACATACGCACACGCACACACACACATATATATATATATATATATATATATATATATATATATATATATATATATATATATATATTCCGGTAAATATGGAGACGACCATTCGTTCATTCAGCAGGAGACTCTGTTTTTAGTCTTTTCCTGTGTATTATGTGGGTTATTTCGTATTCGTTTATTGGAAGTGTTCACAAGATTCCACGGAAGGCAGGTGGTGGATGAAAGTTTGAGGGCATCCGACAGATAGTTGTTGGTTATGGTCTCAACTTTCGCGACGGTAGGCAGAAGATCTTTTTTCACGGGGCAATGGCTGGCGTCACCGACCAATATGTTCACTGCCAAGGAAGGAAAGCAACGGCAAACTACCTTCTTTAAAAGTGCCTAGTTCCTTATGATTTGCCTAATTGCAGATCACAAGACAAGGACAGAGACATTAGAGTTAGCAACATGGAATGTTAACACGTTAAACGACGACGAAAAATTAGATAACATCAAACAAGAAATAGAAAGAGGGAAAATTAATATATCAGAGATGTGCGAAACGAGATGGACAGGAGCAGGCATTAAGATAGATGATTCTAAGATTATTTATTCTAGAGGATAAGATCGACAAAGAGAGGTAGCAATTATCTTGGAAAGGCAAACATCAAAATCTATTCAAGGATATCGGGCTGTGTCAGACAGAGTTCTACTAGTTAAATTAAGCGGCAGACCTTTTAGCATAAACGTTATTCAAATGTATGCCCCAACAGGAGAATCCCGTGAAGATAGTGTAGAGGAATTTTATAATGACATAGAGTCTGCTTTAAAAAAATCTAAACATTCAGAAATAAGCATCAAAATAGGTGACTTCAATGTAAAAGTAGGAAGTCAATGTGATGGATACACAGTAGGAAACCATGGTTTGGTAGAGAGAAACAAAAAAGGATATAGACTTGTAGAATGAGCAAAAGAGCAGGAAATGCTTGTAGGAAACACCAGGTTTAAACAACACCCTAGAAGAGTATGGACATGGAAGAGCCCTGATAGCAGGAATAGACACCAGACTGGTTACAGTCTGATTAGCAGAAGATTTCGAAATGCTTTAACAATTGCAAAAACAGTTCTCAGTGCTGATTGTTATAGTGACCACAGATTACTTACAGGTACATTGAGGGTTCATTTAAAGAAAGTAAAGTATATAATAGGAAACACTAAATATGATCTGTGAACATTGAGAAATGACAAGGAAATACAAAACAAATTCAACATACAAGTACATAACGGATTTGATATATTGTCTGATCTAGAGACCCTATTTCAAGATGTGGATGATCAAAGGGAAATGTTGAAGAATTCAATCAGTTTGGCTGCAGAAAAACTATTCCAAAATTAAAGAAGGTGGGTCGTAAGAAATGGATGACTGGAGAAATTTTACAACTAATAGAAACAAGAAGACTCAACAAAAAATAATCCTGCCAAATATGAAGAAATTCAAAGGCAAGTTAGAATATTATGTTAGGAGGCAAAAGAAGCATGGCTTGAGAAAAATTGCATAGAAATTTTTTAAAAACAAAACAACAGTCAAAATACCACATTAGTGCACAAAGAATTCAAGAACTTACTAACAAAAGAACAAGTACATCAGCAGGCTGTCTAACAACTAAACATGGAAAAATCATAATAGAAAAAAGATCAGATTCTATATGTATGGGCAGATTATGTGAAAAACTGTTATGATGACAACAGAGATGAACAGTATGATATTCGATTTAATACTGAAGGACCACCAATATTGAAGATGAAGGTTCGGAATGTTCTTAAACATATGAAAGCTAGCAAGACCCACGTTTCAGAAAACATCACAACAGAAATGATAAAAGCTTTAGAAGAATATGGAATAGATCAAGTCACCAGACTGCTGAACACATTATATAATACTGGAGATATACCTTCTGAAATATGTAATTCTGTATTTATTGCAATCCCAAAGAAATCAGGAGCCTTAGAATGTGATCAAAATAGAACAATTAGTATAATGAGTCACATCACGAAGATTCTGCTACGAATTATCATGCAAAGAGTGAGGAAGAAAATACAATCTGAAATAGGGGAAGAACAATGTGGGTTTGTAGAAGGAAAGGGTACAGTAAATGCTTGTATATGCTGGGTTCAGTTATTGAGCGTTCTATAGAAGTAAACAAAGATATACACCTTTGCTTTATTGACTACACAAAGGCTGTCGATAGATTAAGACAAGTCAACATGGTAGATATGCTTGCAGATCTTCAAATTGATGGGAAAGACATTAGACTTATAAAAATCATATATTGGCAACAACAAGCTGCCATATGGAATGATAATGAAGTGGATATGCTTGCAGATCTTCAAATTGATGGGAAAGACATTAGACTTATAAAAATCATATATTGGCAACAACAAGCTGCCATATGGAATGATAATGAAGTGGGACAATATCAGCCTAATAAGAAAGGTGTGAGACAGGGATGTGTAATGTTTCCAGATTTTATTTCCCTATACAGTGAAAATATTTTAAGAAATGTAGAAGATATAAATGCAATCATCATTGGAGGACGAAAAATCAATAACATTAGATATGCAGATGATACAGTATTGATTGCAGACAATGAACAGGATCTGCAACAGTTAGTAGATGCGGTTGTTGTACACAGTGAACATCTGGGGTTAGAATTAAATTGTAAAAAGACACAGATTATGGTCGTTACTAGGAAGAAAGAAATACCACAATGTAATATACAAGTAAATTGGAATATTCTTCAACAAGTGAATCGGTACAATTATCTCGGAACAGTCATAACAACTGATGGGAGATGCCTTGAAGAGATTAGAACAAGAATCGCCATGGCAAAAGTAGCCTTTAGTAAGATGTAAAACATACTGATCAATAAAAAGATGTCAATTGAAACGAGAAAAGGAGTGTTGAGGTGCTACATAGAGCCTATATTTTTTTATGGATGTGAAACTTGGACAATGAGCTGTCAAGCTGAAAAACATCTGATGGCTGTAGAAATGTGGTTTCTGCAAAGAATACCATGGACAGACAGAAAAACTAATCACCAAGTACTAGAGGAAACAAATGAAAATCGTATATTGATTAGAGTCATTAGGCGTAGACAGTCAAAATTGTTTGGACATGGTATGAGAAGAAATGACTTGGAGAACTTGGTGACGACTGGCAAGATCGAAGGGAAGAGACCAAGGGGAAGACTGAGAAGTCAATACCTAGATGGCTTGGCCACGTGGCGTGGTCGAGACAGGAACACTGAGCTGATCCACGACTCTGGTGATCGAGTGAAATGGCGAGTCATGACCGCCCACGCTTTCCGGCATGGCACATCATCTATGGATGTATATATATATTAAAGGAAAAGGAGGCTTGCGTAACATTGACAACAACACACATCAAGTGTCAACTGGTCAAAAAGTATGACGTACACATCATGTATCCGGGAAGCCATGAAAGCGTAATGGCTAGACGTACGTCTGCAGGACTGGTGGCCATTGTTTTCAATCCACATCGGGCAGGAAGTGTTTTTCTAATTGTCCAGGATTCCCAGGTTGACCCTGAGTACCAGGAAATGTCTTGCGAAGTAAAGGCGGCGGCGGGATACTAACACCGTCAATAACCAAGTGCCCATTGATTTATAAAAAATATACGTCTATCACCATATGTTCAATGTGCCTGACATATATGCCATACACCTCTAACAGAAACGCCTACGTCCCTAATATACGCCATATATCCCTAACATGTATGCTATATGTCCCTAACATGTACACCATACGCCCCTAACATATGCGCCATATATCCCTAACATGTATGCTATATGTCCCTAACAAACATACCATACGCCCCTAACATATACGCCATATATCCCTAACATGTATGCTATATGTCCCTAACAAACATACCATACGCCCCTAACATATGCGCCATATATCCCTAACATGTATGCTATATGTCCCTAACATGTATGCTATATGTCCCTAACATGTACACGATACACCCCTAACATATGCGCCATATATCCCTAATATCTCCCTAACATATACGCCATACGTCCCTAACATATGCGCCATATATCCCTAATATCTCCCTAACATATACGCCATACGTCCCTAACATATACGCCTAAGCCCCTAACATATACGCCATATGACCCTAACATATACATCATACGCCGCGTGGTGTACAAATCGGTTGTTGACTCAATTACTGCAGACTCTAAAATCAATGCCATCGCAGATTTTAAAGTAAAGGGAACTTAAGTAAAGAGTACATAAATAAACAAGAAATAGTAGTTATGACAACAACGATAGTTGACACGCATCTGTTCAGTTAGTTGCAAATCCTTTAAAGGACATTGCATTCAACCCCAGCATTTTTTGCTGTTTGTGATTTCTAGGCAAGTTTACGTTCAGTAGTTTGTCATTGCTTTCTGAATGATTTGCACTCATTCCATTATGTTAAGACCAATGCAAGGCCGTCTGCTGCCAAATCGCCCGCAACTGTATTTCGAACGCGGTATGCGGGATTACGAATTGCGTCCGTAACCCGCTTGACACAGCGAAATTCAAAACAGTACTCTTAATACCCAATGTAGTAGGAAAATAAGATCTACAAGCAGTGGCTGCTGTGTTCGTAAATAGTTTTTTTTGTATGTTGCATATCCCTTACAGGACGTTGCAGTCAACACCAGCATTTTTCAGCAGCTGTTGATGTACTAGGCAAGATTACGCTCAGAAGTTTTCCATTGTTTTATGAGTGACCGGCTCACATACCCCCGTAAGTAACCAACGCGGCGCGATCCGCTACCGAATCTTGCGCAGCTGCGTTACTCACGAGAATATACGGGATTACAGAGAAAGACGTTAACACCTACGACAGGGAGACCGGTCGTAAATATATATCTACCTGTTAGGGGAAAAAAGAAAGTGGACATACCACTAAATATCAATCCATTCCACATAACGGCAGCCTTTGTTGTCGACTTAGCCTCACTCGCTGGCTTGATGTCCCTGCTGGCATCACAACTGTGATTGTATTCACATTCACACAACCCATTGACAGTCAGTCAATATGACTCACACTAACCATGAGAGTACATTCTACATTGAGAGAGAAACTACTAAAAATCTGGCTTTGTTCAAGTCCAATTAGGTTATAATTGACGTATTTCATTAAGTTTTTATTATTAATTGTCTACGTTTTGGCTTTTGTCTTTTTATTCACATTATGATAATTGTAGTTTTACTTTCATGTGTGTTATTTAACAATTTTTAACAAATATTTTTGGTTATTGACATTGTTTTTGATGTTTTCTCATCATCATCCAGTGCCTTGCCGGCTGGCGTGGGCAATCATGCCTCTCCACAAATTGCTATCTCCGATGGCATGGATCAATTCATGTGTTGACTCCCTTCCGAGCCATGACACAAGACTGTCAAGAATCTTCTCCAGCAGTCTTCCTCTATCTCTCTTTCCGCAAATTGTTGCTGTTGTCACGACATGTTCCAGTTTTTGTCTTCTCATAACGTAGCCAAAAAACGATGACTGCCTCTTCCTGTTGTTTGTGATAAGTTGTCTTTGCGACTTAGCTTCACTCAAAATACCCAGATTGCTAATTTTGGCTGTCCAAGTAATTTTCGGCATTCTTCTATAAAATCGAATCTCCAAGGCTACCAGGGATTTTTTTCGCCGGTTTAATAATTATTCAGGATTTGCAGCCCTATGTTAAAATTGGTTCACAGGAATATGCAAGAACTCTCTTCCTAACTTTAAAGGACAATGACTTATGATGTTTTCAATTTAACCTTAAACATATTTCTTATTTGTCTTACTCATTCAAGTTGTCTATTCAGAGGACAACTTATCTGTGCTTAGATCTATTTTCAACTACTTTGCGTACCTACCAATAGTACCTTGGCACTTGCTTACATGTTAGGATGAGTTTAAAAAATATCAGCCTGCTTTCATTTCAACATTGCATCTATCTATCTGTCTATCTGTAAATCCGTCCGTCCCTCCATCCGTCCGTCCGTACATCTGTAAGTCCATTCATCCATATGTATGTCTGTCTGTCTGTCTATGTCTCTGCCTGTCTGTCTGTCTTCGGGCGAAAAAATGTACCTGGTTCGAATCTCAGCAAAGAACTTAGAATTTTACAAATACCATTAGTTTCTAATAATATCGTTGGTCACCCCCACCACACCCTCCCCCATCGATCCGTTGGGCAGTGAGATCGAATTCCTGGCCTTATCGGATATCGGCAAATAGAACAAAAACGAAACCAAAAAAACAAAAAGAAAACAGGTGTGGTGTGCAGATTGTAGACGTTAAACATCCATCGGCAGTTAGAAATCTGGGAGGAGTAGGCTGTAAGGCCCGCATCCTGACAACAATGCTGGGTTAGAAAACGTACTCATGGGCAGTTCGTAGCTAGAGGTCATATAACTAACACTAATGCGTGCTGAAGACAGATGCGCTGACCTCTTAGGTGCACAACTCGGGGTGACGCACTTCCCTCAGAAGAGAAACCAGGATGAATAAGAATCACTTCATGGCTCTTATAATAATAATATTAAATATTGATAATAGTTAAAGTTAACTTCGTGTCCTTTACAGAGTGACACAAGCTACTCCAGCATTTTTTAGCTGTTACTGAGTTTCTAAACAAATGAGAACCGTAAACTCTTTAGAGAAATTAAACCTAGACAGTCACAATATTTTTGGACTCATTATAAGAAGAATAAATTAGAGAAATTGGTGACAACTGGTAAGATTGAGGGTAAAAGAACAAGGGGAAGGCAGAGAAGTAAATATCTAGATAGCTTAGCCACTTGGTATGGTCGAGACAAGAACATAGAGCTGATCCACGACTCTAGTGATCGTGAAAGATGGCAAAACATGACCGCTCACGCTTATCATCATGGCACATGATATTGATGATGCAATTTTACGTTCGATAGGTTGCCATTTTTGTCTAAAAGCCGGTACTCATACCATTGTGAAAATCAACGCAAAGCGATGTGTTGACATTGAACCCGTTATGTCATGATTATGAAACTGCCTAAACTACCTGTACACCACAGATGACGACGATAGAAATCTAGTAATTAAAATACGTCACTGTTCCAGGGTACCAGGGGCAGAAAATAGTTATAAATGAACTTGAAACAGCATGCGCTATTGAAATATGCTATAGAAATATGTTGCTCCATAGAACAAGAGAAGCAAACTATGTGTATGAGATGACATTTAAATAATCAAGAATAGGACTGGGGTTATGTGAAATAGATGAAATGGGAAAAAAAGGCTGGCCATCGCTGTGCTTTGGTGCTGATCCATTAGCTCATTGCAATCACTCGTTAAATGCCAAGCTGGCAGCAACACTTAATTAAAAAAGCTGTAACAGGATTTAGAACCACAATGAAGCATTTCATTTTCTCGTACTTGTGGGCCTACATTTCTATTTTTATTCCTTTTCCAGATGATATAAATATTCACGAATTCAATTACCGAGTTTTTAATTCAAAAGAAAATTTTAAGTTGCTTATATTGATTTTGAGTCTAGCATTGCAATATCCCGCGTAATGCTGCATGTTTCATTTTAATCTGTAAATAATTATCTAAGATTAGATCAAAAATATGTTTACCCTTGTGTTGGGAAGAGAATGTGAAAAATAAAATGGAGGTTGTGCGGAACTAACGCGTAGTTTGAAACGGAATACTAGTAAAGATAGGTAGATTTGCTGCAACAGTGGCAGTAAAATACTATCAAGGGAAATGAATGCGACAACGTCATGGCAATACATCACAAATCTACGTTAGGGATTCAAATGAAAAACTTAAAAGTGTGAAAGAAATTACAATAACCATACATTGTCTAGTAACCTGTCAATATTGTTGTTAAGGATGTCATGAGTGTTAAGCACGTGAAATCACGGTGCAGACGAACATGGCGACGTCATAAAGGCAGTTTAAAGATGGCCGCTCTATTTATTGAAATACACCAAAGAAAAGCGGCGTCCTGTTATATGTTATTGTTTTGTTTTTTAATCAGTGAAGGGGTGACACCTGTAGAAATACATCGGCGAATGGAGGTCCAGTATGGTATGCATGCCTGTCAGTCCAGCAAGTGTATGTTTGGTTTTTTTTTTTTTTTAAAGTTGTTGCCATTCTTTACATGACGTAGCAGTCAAACCCAGCATTTTTGGGTGTTTGTAATTCCTGGGCAAGTTTACGTTCAGTAGTTTGCCATTGCTTTCTTAAAGAGACCGGCACCTATACCATCTCATAAAATACCAACACAGCTGTGTTTGGAACGTGGGTGTGCGGGATTACGAACTGCGTCCTAAACCTCCATCGCCACGGAGCCGGTTTGATTGGAGTAGGACGTTTCAAAACGGCGTAAAATCATTTATTCATTGTTTATACTCTCATCTCCTCTACACCGGGGAGGAGGAACCCCAATGTATTTTTTCATGCTTGAACATTTGCGCAACCATAGTAAACATTGCAATCAACAAATGAGAAGAGAAAACGTGGAACTTACTGTAACAACTGGTTATGGTGGGGAAGTAGATGTATAAAAGCAGTGAGAGACAGCCCTAGATAGTCTTGCATCGCAATATCAACATATAACATATTTTTCGTTCGCTCGCTTTGAACTCAAACGTAGTCCATACACGTGCTATTAGTGTTAGTGCATCGGACTGATTTTTGCTTGTGGATCAGCTTTCCCTATTACCAGTGTCCCTCGTCGTCAGAAGACCCGCTCCGCGACTTCTGAAGTACTTGTATTTTAGGTCCCCAAGTCATGGACGCGAAGTCAACATTTAGTCCATCTGTTGGATGTAGGGGCTGAACACGCTAACCCGGCATCAGCACACCGGATGTTTAAGAACGATGGCTCTTGTCGATGCTGACCTCTAGCTAACACAAGAGCTGATTCATTCTGCTCAAGAACGGGTTACAAAGAGTAATGGACCCTTTACAACGCCTGGGCGAATGGTAGTAGACCCATATATTTATGGATCAATAGGCACTCGGCAGGTGATGTAGTCCATAATTTTATAGATCAATAGGCACTCGGTGGGTGATGTAGTCCATATCTGTATAGATCAGTCGGCACTCGGTGGGTGATGTAGTCCCTATTTTTATAGATCAATAGGAACTCGGTGGGTGATGTAGTCCATATGTTTATAGATCAATAGGCACTCGGTGGGTGATGTAGTCCATATCTGTATAGATCAGTCGGCACTCGGTGGGTGATGTAGTCCATATGTTATAGATCAGTCGGCACTCGGCGGGCGATGTAGTCCATATCTGTATAGATCAGTCGGCATTCGGCGGGTAATGTAGTCCATATGTTATAGATCAGTCGGCACTCGGTGGGTGATGTAGTCCAAATCTGTATAGATCAGTCGGCATTCGGCGGGCGATATAGTCCATATCTGTATAGATTAGTCGGCATTCGGCGGGTGATGTAGTCCATATGTTATAGATCAGTCGGGACTCGGCGGGTGATGTAGTCCATATTTTTATAGATCAATAGGCACTCGGCGGGTGATATAGACCATATTTTTATAGATCAATAGGCAATCGGCGGGTGATGTAGTCCATATATTTATAGATCAATAGGCACTCGGCGGGTGATATAGTCCATATTGTTATAGATCAATAGGCACTCGGGAGGGGGGGGGCGATGTAGCCCATATTTTTATAGATCAGTCGGCACTCGGAGGGCGATGTAGCCCATATTTTTATAGATCAATAGGCACTCGGCGGGTGATATAGTCCATATGTTATAGATCAGTCGGCACTCGGCGGGTGATGTAGCCCATATTTTTATAGGTCAACAGGCACTCGGCGAGTGATGTAGTCCATATGTTATAGATCAGTCGGCACTCGGCGGGTGATGTAGCCCATATTTTTATAGATCAACAGGCACTAGGCGAGTGATGTAGTCCATATGTTATAGATCAGTCGGCACTCGGCGGGTGATGTAGCCCATATTTTTATAGATCAACAGGCACTAGGCGAGTGATGTAGTCCATATGTTATAGATCAGTCGGCACTCGGCGGGTGATGTAGCCCATATTTGTATAGATCAACAGGCACTTGGCGAGTGATGTAGTCCATATGTTATAGAACAGTCGGCACTCGGCGGGTGATGTAGTCAGCGTCACATTGACCGCCTTTACTTCCCAAGACATTTACTGCTACTTATTTTAGGCGAGGTCCATAGGAGAGTCAAATTCAACATTAAAAATCCATCAAAGGTGGATTCCTGCCCATAGCCCCCTGGTCGGCAAAGAGCGTCTAGCCACTATGCTACAGTGGCTCCCCCCCCCCCTCTCCTAGAGAACTGGAGGTACGTGAAATTATGATCGCCTAGGCCCGTTGGTCAAACACGTGATGATGAAAACGAAGAACTGCACTTGTAGTCTTTAATTGCAGAAAGCGTATCGATGAAAGTTAATGGTATGTGAACTGGTTACAGTTATCATTACAAAGAAATGGGGGGGGGGGGTGGAATAACAGTAACAGGGCTATATGAACTCACAACCAGCTAACTTGTATCCAACAGAATAGGTTAAGACGAGTGCTTCTGATTCTAGCGGTAGGTGGTTTTGTATTAGCTAATGAGGACTCTGAAGATTTAAAATCGTGTCCACAATTCCGATTAGTGGATCGGGTACCTAGCCTCCTTCAATAAGTACGACAACTGGGAGGTCCGTCTGTGTACGTTGCCCGCGTGAACTTTGCTCAGATGTGGGACATTGTACACGTGGGCTAGGACAATGTGAAAACTTAGGAAAGCACATCTATATCACATCGTTTATAGTATGTGTAAACTCTGCTGAAGAAACAGTTGTCATCTTGGTGCTGTTACTGAGTTCTGGCACTGTATCCACACCCACCTTGTGTTATCTATGCGGTGTGGCAAGAGGAAGAAGAAGAAGAAGCAAAAACGGGGTTGGGGGGGGGGGGGTGTTATGTTAGGCTTTTGTGTGCAATGAAGAATGGAATAAAACTCAAACCAGAACTTGATTCTTTCTTCCCACCTCGATGCGCCCTCCCAGTGGGAATTATTGTGGAGTTTGTTGACAGTGAAATACCTGACAGCTGTCCAGGAAACATCACCAACCTAGGTTTAAAGCCAGTCAGTCCACATATGCCATGCCGAGTCGTGAAGTGGCTGCATCTTAACATACTTCTCCGCATATGTCAAGTTTTAGTATGAGGTGATACACTTCGCGGGTGTATGGGCTTGGCGGGTTCTGCGCCACAATCACCACATATGCTACTCTGGTACTAGGTCGGGAGAGATGTTTCTACGTCAAACACATTCAGATGGATGCAGGAGCTATCCAGGGCCTAGAAGACATGAACGCCACTTTGTCGGACTGAAGAGTATAATGTCAGTCGTCGAGAGGATATACAACTACCCCCCGCCTCACACAAAAAATAGTGGGCGCGTTGGTGCCGCGGTTAGGGCGTTATGCTGACAATGGCATGAGCCCGGTGGGACAAGGCTACGATGCCAACTCCCGTCGTTAGCTACAGAAGGGACAGACCGGCCACTTATTCCTCCGTACAATCAGGCCTAACACGTGGTAATTCCTACCCTTCACACACCCACAGCGAGTGTTGCTACGAGACTTTTACATCAACCAGCCCTCCCGAATGTGTGCAAAGATATCAACAGACAGTAATAATAGTACACTTGCGTGCAAATTCATAGATAGAACAAACAGATAAGAGAATTATCAGTGACGCTAAATAGACACAGCAACACGCGTAGATATTCTATATTACTCAAGGGAAATGATCTTCCTACACTAACAATATTATATCATAAATATAATAGAGTGGGGTAACAATACGACATCTCCTGCCAACGTTTTGCATATATAATAACTATCCATGAACTGAACATGTCGTCGGTGACTCTCGCGCTCTCCCCGAGGCTGGAAATTATGACGTCTATAAACTCAGTTCCCAAAGGACAGGGGTAACACGGAGAGAGAGAGAGAGAGAGAGAGAGAGAGAGAGAGAGAGAGAGAGAGAGAGAGACAGACAGACAGACAGACAGACAGACAGACAGACAGACAGACAGAGAGACAGACAGAGACAGAGAGATAGACAGAGACACAGAGAGACAGAGAGAGACAGAGAGAGAATTTTAAAAAAAGGGGGGGGGGGAACGGGGTGTGGAGTGCGACAGTAATTTATCACTAACAGCATTGAACAATGTAGCAATATTTCAGAATCGGTAATATTTTGAAGATATATGTTCTCTGTTCTGAGATAGTTAACTGTCGTTTAAACAAATTGTACCACTAGAAAATGACTACACTTACTACTACTACTACTACTACTACTACTACTACTACTACTACTACTACTACTACTACTACTACTACTACTATTACTATTACTATTACTACTACTACTACTACTACTACTACTACCACTACTACTACTACTACTACTACTACCACCACCACCACCACTACTACTACTACTACTACTACTACTACTACTACTACTACTACTACTACTACTACTACTACTACTACTACTGCTATATTACTACTTATGTTGCTACTGCTGCACCTATTACTGCTACACTACTACTTATGTTATTCCTGCTGCTACTACTGGTGGGTCCTCTAAAAGTACTGGAGAGTTTCGGCCGTAATAGACAAGGACTTAGGAAAGGGAAAATCCCAGCTGCATCTCCTAGTGGTAGAGGATGGGAAATACACCACGGTGTGCTAAAGCAGCCACCGGGATAAGTGGACAACTCTGTAGCTGAGCAGAGCAGGGCGCTCACTTGTCCTGTTAGTCGGAAATGGCTGTCAAAGGCTGAGGTAACAAACCCCCATGTGGATGTAGAAGAGCAGGGGAACCTACCACATTATCATCCCAAGACTTCATCACAAAACACATTTCAGATTTAGTGAACGACGTTAATGGCTGTCTTGGGACATCCTCGTCAGGTAGGGACAGTCATGAGCCACAGGTGATACCATATTGTCATCCAGCTACTGATGGCAAAATCATAACTAAAATAAATAAATTTAAAATATGTACATGTAATCGTTAAATGAGCTTGAAAAGTTGAACAATGTTATAAGTGAAATAAAAAGCATGAAACAGAATATCCTACGCATAAGTAAGATGAGATGGAAGGGATCAGGCAAAATTACAACTGACAAACACACAATAATTTATTCTGGAAGCGATACACACGAAAAGGATTAGGACTAATATTTGATAAAAGAACAGCCAAGTAGTTGTCAGTGGTAATGTTTCCTGACAACTCAGCCCCAAGCGATTTCCACCTTTTTGGTCCACTAAAAACCAACCATGGCGGGAGACATTTCGCGAATGACGCCGAAGTTGAATGTGAAGTGAAAACGTGCTATAGAAAACAGAGCACTCAGTTCTTTGAAGCCGGTTTGGGAGGACTGATAAAACGATGGGATACGTGCATCCATGTTGGTGGAAATTATGTTGAGAAATAAAGGGACAATGTATTATTAAAATAAATTAGTTTCAAGTTGTTATCGTATTTAACTATTTGTCTACAGCCATTTGTGACTTACTTATTGACTTCCCCTCTTGGCCCATGTATTCCTGTATGGCAGTGAATCTTGGAATGTAAATGAGCAAATTAGGAAGCACTTGGAAGCAACAGATATGTGGTTCCTGAGAAGAATGTTACGAATTCCTTGGACTGCCAAAGTAACTAACAACGACTGCCTAAAGGAGGCTATTGAAACTAGAGCATTATATACAACAATAAGAAAGCGGCGAACATCTTCTTTTTTTTTTTTTTAATTTTTTTAATCATATGTTGAGTCGAGAGGCATTGGAGAACATCGTGACAACTGGAAAGATTGAGTGGAAGAGACGCAGTGGCAGACCAAAAGGAATAATGATGGATGGATTGAGACGGTGGCATGGAGGAATATCATCAGCAGAGTTGATTCAGAAAACCAAAGACCGAGATCTGTGGAAAGTTATAAACGCCTACGTCAGTCGGTAGGGCACTTGATGATGATGATGACTACTGATGGTGGTATGGTTGCAAAAGCAGTAGTTGAAGTGATAGTAGTTTCAAAGAACTCTTACTGTTTGCACGAGTGGTGATTGTGATGTTGGTATTAATAGTGACAGTAGTAGCAATGATAGTAGTAGTAGTAGTAGTAGTAGTAGTAGTAGTAGTAGTAGTAGTAGTAGTAGTAGTAGTAGTAGTAGTAGTAGTAGTAGTAGTAGTAGTAGCAGTAGCAGTAGCAGTAGCAGCAGCAGCAGCAGCAGCAGTAGTAGCAGTAGCAGTAGTAGTAGCAGTAGTAGCAGCAGTAGTAGTAGTAGTAGTAACAGTAGTAGTAGTAGTAGTAGTAGTAGTAGTAGTAGTAGTAGTAGTAGTAGCAGTAGTAGCAGCAGTAGTAGTAGTAGTAGTAGCAGTAGTAGTAGTAGTAGTAGCAGTAGTAGCAGCAGTAGTAGTAGTAGTAGTAGTAGTAGTAGCAGTAGTAGTAGTAGTAGTAGTAGTAGTAGTAGTAGTAGTAGTAGTAGTAGTAGTAGTAGTAGCAGTAGTAGTAGTAGTAGTAGTAGTAGTAGTAGTAGTAGTAGTAGTAGTAGTAGTAGTAGTAGTAGTAGTAGTAGTAGTAGTAGTAGTAGTAGTAGTAGTAGTAGGAGAAAAAATGAAGGTGTAGGTGAAGAAGAAGTAAATAATTGTAGGTGTGCGACTAGTGGTGGTGGTGGTAGTAGTACTAGTATTAATGATGATAAGTGTGATTATGAGGTGATGGTAATTGTGACAATGTTAGTAATAAAAACGGGGTTAAAAATTATCGTAGAAATACATTTCGAAGGAAGAAATGCGTAATCTGGATTCGATATATGATGCCAGTCGAATATTTGAGACTAATCGCAAGTTGTCGATATTACACCGTCTAACTTTACCATCTGAAAATTCCCTGGAACCCTTTCTTGGGAGGGTAGACCCAGGTCCCAGTTCTACCAAAACAATTTCCGCCAGGAACACCTGAACTCCCCCCCCCCCCACCTCCCCATTTCGACAGTCTAGCCCACTAGTCACTTTACCACAGAAACTCCAAATAAATGGGTAAACCAGGTGAACAGGGGGGCTTGGTGGAAGAGGCCAGTATGATATCGTTCCCGCGTCCTCTCTTCGCCTACACTACTGCACATACCTGGTACTCCGTTGTAGTACTGTGCTCCAACACGGGGCGTTTTGTGAAGGTCGATACTAATGTTTGTTCTTGTCACTACCTAGAGACCACAATGCTTTATCGTCAATATTATCACCATTGCTGTTGTTATTCATCACCGGTCTGGACCTCTAATATTCTTTATTGTAATGTTCCGTTTTGCTATTCCGCCCGTTCGTTATGCGTCATGTTCTTGTTGGTTTATTGAACGCATTATCACACATATCTTTTTTTTTTCCTATACAGTGAAAATATTTTCAGAAATGTAGAAGATATAAATGGAATCATCATTGGAGGACGAAACATCAATAACATTAGATATGCAGTTGAGACATATTGATTGCAGACATTGAGTAGGATCTGCAACAGTTAGTAGATGTAGATGTTGCACACAGTGAACAACTAGGGTTAGGATTAAATTTTAAGAAGACACAGACTATGGTCGTCACCAGGAAGAACAAAGTACCACAATGTAATATACAAGTAAAAGGGAATATTCTTCAACAACCGAATCGGTACAATTGTCTCGGAATAGTAATAATATCTCGTAGGGGATGCCTTGAAGAGATTAGAACAAGAATCGCCATGACGAAAGTAGCCTTTAGCAATATGAAAACATACTGACCAATAAAAAGATGTCAATTGAAACGATAAAAAGAGTGTTGAGGTGCTACATAGAGCCTATACTTTTGTATGGATGTGAAGCTTGGGCAATGAGCTATCAAGCTGAAACACATCTGATGGCTATGGAAATGTGGTTTCTGAGGAGAATGCAAAGAATACCATGGACAGACAGAAAAAAACCAATGACCAAGTACTACAAGAAATAAATGAAAGTCGTAAATTGATTAGAGAAATTAGACGTAGACAGTGAAAATTGTTGGACATGTTATGAGAAGAAATGAATTGGAGAACTTAGTGACAACTGGCAAGATTGAGGGTAAGAGAACAAGAGGAAGACAGGGCAGTAAATATCTGGATGGCTTGACCACGTTTCATGGTCGAGACAAGAACACTGAGCTGGTCCATGACACTGGTGATCGCGTGAAATGGCGAGTCATGACCGCCCACGCTTACTAGCATGGCACATGATGGATGGATCACACACACACATACAGAGAGAGAGAGAGAGAGAGAGAGAGAGAGAGAGAGAGAGAGAGAGAGAGAGAGAGAGAGAGGAGGACACACACACACACACAGACAGAGGCATACACACGTTTCATTTAATGGATTAACAAGCTGAGACCGCGGCATTAAGTATGTAATGCGGGACGCATATGGTAAGCATGCGGGTATGCAATTAAATCACACAAAGACATATATTATTATTATTATTATTATTATTATTATTATTATTATTATTATTATTGTTGTTATTATTGGTGGCGTATTTTCGCCATAGCTATAACGCTTGGCTTTCGGGCTGGTGGTGTGTGTTTGAATCCCGATCAGGACGGCCATATTTGACGAAAAAATTAACTTTTCCCCTAGGTTGTCCCAGTCTAAAATAGGTTCCAGGAAATGTTATGGCAAGTACAGGCGGCCGACGTAATATTGACCACATAAGCCAGACAGGTTTATAGAGATATAACAGTAGCATATACCATACGATATAACCAATACGACTCAACACGTGGACAAATATCGTGGGTATTATTATTGTCATATTCGTTGTTATTGTTGTTGTTCTCGCTGTAGTTGTTGTTGTTGCTGTTGCGGCTGTTGTTGTTGTTGTTGTTGTTGTTGTTGTTGTTGCTGCTGCTGTTGTTGTTGTTATTGTTGTTGCTGTTGCTGCTGTTGTTGTTGTTATCGTCGTCGTCGTTGTGGTGGTGGTGGTGGTGGTGGTGGTGGTGGTGGTGGTGGTGGTGGTGATGATCGTGGTGGTGGTGGTGGTGGTGGTGGTGGTGGTGGTGATGGTGGTGGTGGTGGTGGTGGTGGTGGTGATGGTGGTGGTGGTGGTGGTGGTGGTGGTGGTGGTGGTGGTGGTGGTGGTGGTGGTGGTGGTGGTGGTGGTGGTGGTGGTGGTGGTGGTGGTGGTGGTATTTTAATTGGAATTGTTATCTGAAGTATTGCTACAAAAGTATGTTTGATTTTAAAACCAAAACAATTAATTTGGTAAAACAATATATGCGTGCATTCTAGAAATAAAATGTTAAAGTATACGAGGAAACGGTAACTCTCACAGACTTTCCGTGTCCAAAACTACTGAAACTATCATTAAGGCATCCGTATCATGTCCGGTGTTTGCTGGAAGGGTTTTCCTGGTTGATTAATAATTCTGCATGTCCAAGAGATCTCCCTACAGTGTGCAGACTAGCACTTGCATTCCACCACCGATAGACAAAATTGTTTGGTTTACCGTCGGCACGAGCACAAGTTCCTCGATGAATGCTACCTCTAAGCTGTGCTAAGGTGCACCGGCATAAACATTTTTAGCCATTAGCGTTTGTATTTTGGACTCAGCATAGAAAAACTTTTTTTTTAAACGATAGAAAGGGTGTCCCGAAGCAAGAAACTGATATGTGTTTGTTCTGTGTTAGGACATCTTGTGTAGGCCTGAATTCACTGAGGAATAGGTCCTTCCCTTTCTTAGTGGACGACGAAAGCAGGAGTTAAAACCTCCTCCGGCCCCCCTTTGACATTATCAGTGTAGCATACAAGCAATTACACTAACGCGCTCACTACCTAGCATTAAAACAGAAAATACCAGCACAATGAATTCGATAATTGTATGGAGGATCACTGATAGCACATGAAGCCAGATCTGTGCCGGCAGCAATGCACAGCTTTGGGGGCATGTCCCTCTGGGCACTTGGTAGGGGTCTGTAAACACTGAAATACCTAAACCCCCCGAAGGAAACATTTCCAGCCCATGTCTAGTTCCAGTCATTAATAATTGCTTGTCCTGAATCATGGCCTTCTTACATCCCAATGTGACCATCCGCAGATGTGAAGCTCAAATACTAG
The DNA here is from genome assembly GCA_963921405.1 of Cepaea hortensis. Taxonomy (NCBI): domain Eukaryota; kingdom Metazoa; phylum Mollusca; class Gastropoda; order Stylommatophora; family Helicidae; genus Cepaea; species Cepaea hortensis. The sequence continues at coordinate 60,291,481 of OY992882.1, read as the reverse complement.
TCTTACATCCCAATGTGACCATCCGCAGATGTGAAGCTCAAATACTAGTCTTACATCCCAATGTGACCATCCGTAGATGTGAAGCTCAAATACTAGTCTTGCATCCCAATGTGATCATCCGCAGATGTGAAGCTCAAATACTAGTTTTGAAATTATTGTCTTTGTTCTGTAGCAAATTTTTAATCGTATTTTTATTACCAATTTCAAGTTACCTCCATCACTATCTCTTACCTTCAACTTATTGAACAAGTGGTATTTCAGAGTGTTGCGTTCTGAGCAGTCTGAATATTGCTACTTGTCCACTTCAGTGGACTTGGTAATGTGACATACCTTTCTAGTAGCCCGGATGCTCTAAATCCCATTTGGTCCTGTAAGTACTTCTTATAAAACTTTTGACTGGCATGTTTGACATAGTGCAATCATGAATACATGTTGCAAAGATTATTCATCTCATCTCATCATGTTCCTCTTGTACCTTGCGGTGTCGAGATGAAGTATATATAGCGGGAGAGTGCGCGCTTATGGGCTTCATGTATCGATATTCCCATGGACTCTGCTATTCCCTCCGTCCATCGTTTACGTGGTCGGCCTCTTCTTCTGCTTCCATTTGAACTGTACATCATTGCTTGTTGTGGCATACTGTTAGTTGGCAACCTGCTTGCATGCCCAAACCATTTTACCTGCTGCCTTCTAATAAAATCTAGCGCTGCTATAATCCCTACTTTAGCCCTGATGTCTTCATTTCTGATCGTATCTCTTCTTGATACATTGAGTATTCTTCTCGGGAATCTCATTTCTGTTGTTGTGATTTTTCTTTTCTCTTTCTCTGTCATTGTCCAGGTTTGGCAGTGTTATCATAGAGTTGGTAGAAAGATTGTGCTGTAAAGTGCTTTCTTAGGAACTATTGATATATGTTTGTTCTTTAGTATTGGTGCCATTTGTCCAATGAGTTGGTTTGCCTTATTGCATCTATTTTCGATCTCGTCTTCTGAATTGCCATTTGATGATATTATACTTCCTGGGTACTTGAAAGTCTTTACTTGTTTCGGGGAATGTTCGCTTAGGTGAATTGATGTTGTTTTTTCTTCTTTAGTAATAGTCATTACCTCTGTTTTACTTGTGCTAATATTATCATGTACAAAATGACAAACTACTGAATGTAAAATTTACTGGTACTCACAAACAGTGAATTAATAAATATTGAGGTTGACTGCAACGTCATATAAAGGACACTCAACTAACTTTTAAAACTCAGTTCCAATATTTAAATCTGACTGCAGTTTTTAGGTCGTTAACTCCAAGTGGCTTGAATAAAAACAGCTGCTGCATTATGACCAGGTAAGTGTGAATTCGAAAATACGACAAAACCAGATCAGTAGCAGCCATAGGTGAATGAATGACTTACACAAAGTAAATACACTCAGATCATCATGTGCTGACACGGTGAATGGATCTATTAAAGGACAACTGAAATTGAGATGTTTTGTAGTCACGATGGGCTATTAGAAACGGATCTAACTGTTTGAAATATCTACATTTGATTTTTCAGTTACGTAACATAAACAAGTTCTGTGTCAATACGTTTTCATGACTGGTTGGGTTTTGTACGGAATGAAGCAGCCATTTTCACTCCCCAACCCTCCTTATTCGCCTATTACGACATACATTTTAGTTGACAGTTTAACTGTTCATTACTTCAATTACGGACCGCCATAACATACGGTCGTGGTTGGAATTGTAGCTAAAGACCAGGAGACGGTATGAGCAGAAACAATGCATTCTATAAACATTGTCCACGCTCAGACATAAACAGATTTGTACAGATGGCCTAGCACCACGTGATGTTTCACATGGAATTGTGCAATCAACAATGTAGATACCAATGTTTCCTTAGCAGTCACTGTGTGGTGGTTAAATGATCAAGATTTTGTGTACTACACTCAAATAAAAACCTTAACCTGCACAGTTCGCGACTACAGCACTAGCCAGGCGGTTTTACTTCTTCAAGCTGGAAAGACCCCATGTCCTACACCGCAAGGTACCATAGGCGGTAATGACAGTTTTGTTTATTAGTATCTGGTCATTCTGGGATGTAGTGACCAGTTGTTTTTCATATTTTTTTTTCTAGACTGCCTTGTAACCCTTCTGTATTACACACCCCCCCCCCCCCCCCCACCAGTAAAGCAAAGGTTAGATTTATTCTATGAAACAATCCGAACTTTCGCCAGGGACTTCAAAACTTTAAGCTGATCAACTACACGGACGTCCTTAAATACTTTCATTCATTCATTCATTCATTCATTCATTCATTCAGTAGCATGTCCTTTGCAGAACCTCGCTCCCATAACAGTTGAGTTGAGTTGAGTTGAGTCAAGAACCAACATCACTGCACTCAGGACATTCCCATACGTGCTCAGTCCCCTCATTCAACAGCCAGCGAAGAGTCATACTACTAATCGTTCCCACCCCTGTCTGATTAAATGTTCTCCTGGTCTTCCCTCTCAGTTTTGAGATTCTTCCAGAACCCCTGCCGATCCCCCGCAATCTCATTCTTTCCACGTATGGGTTATCAATCAGTTCCTCCGCCTTCTCCACCTGGTCCCACAAGCGCACGACCACCTCCCCCCTTGTCCATAGGCAAGATACCACCAAGAGGTGCATTCCCTGCTAGCTCCCATAACAACCTTCCGGGAAACTTCTCGATCACAAGCAAGATGTCCCGCGTCCGATACACCCATCTAGAGATCATCCGATACATCATGCACCCATCTACTCTTTGACCTTCCTCTTCCTCTCTTCCCATGCATATACCCCTCCATTATTGTTCTCTCCAAACTTTCATGACATTTCAAGTGACCAAAATATATCGATGTTCTTTGTTTTATCGTCTTTAATAGCCAATCTTCTTCTATATTTACCTCTTGAAATATGGATGCATTTGTTCTTTTCTTTACCAAAGATATTCTTAGAACCCGTATATAACATTTATATTCAAAGGCATTCATGCTCTGTTCAGCTTTAGTAAGTGCCCAGGTCTCACGGGCATATGTTGCAGTGGAAAAGAAGATGGTCTAAAAAATCTAATTTTTGTAGTTCTATGTGTCCCACTCCATGTTTTATTCAGTTGTGTTAGTCTTTGAAGAGCAATTAATAGTCGTCGTTTAATTTATTTCATTGTGTCACCATTGTTGGTAATCGATGACCCAAGATATTCGAAATTTTCCACCACCTCCAATATTTCCTCATTAAGATATATTTCTTTCTCCATGGTAGTTTTATCTGTATGCATTATCTTTGTTTTTTATATGTTAAAGGAGAAGTAAGGCGACTCCTTCCCTCCGCTACGGGACACCCTTGGTCAAGGTGGAGTACCCGTTTAGCCCCCCGATCAGGGTTACGTGAAGCCATTGTGCAGTTGGTGGATGAAGATGTAGAGCAGTCGAGAGATAGTTGTAGATTATGGTCTTCACCTTCATGACGGTAGGCAGAGGATCTCTTTTTTGAGGAGACAATGGCTACGGTCACTGACCAGTATGGTCACTGCTAGGAAGGAAAGCAATGGCAAACTACCTTCTTTATAAATGCCAAGAAAATCATGTTGTGTGGACCTGGATGGCTTGGCCTCGTGGCATGGTCGAGACAGAAACACAGAGCTGATCCACGACTCTGGTGATCGAGTGAGATGGCAAAACATGACCGCCCACGTTTACCGGCATGGCGCATGATGGATGGATGGATATGTTAAGATATAAGTTGTGATTTTCACTATTTCTTTGGGTTGAGGTTATAAGGTTTTCTATACCATTCTGTGATGTGGATAGTAATACTGTATCATCAGCATATCGAATCTCTGGTATTTCATGAAAACGTCCAGCTGGACCTAAATAGGCACCTAGAACAATTTTACCCCATGAGGTAATGTCCATACATATTTCCATTGCAACTGTGGTTCGAGACATTATAATCAGCTCTGCGGTCGCATGTTTAAACGGCTCTACAATGTCTGAATGAGTTATATTTACACAACTTCTTTAGCCGTTGTCAGTCTGAAGGAAACAAAGAGAGAAAAACTAATTATGCCAGATGACACGCTTCAGATACGCTGTCCGCTTCAATGGAAGAGATACAATTAGACATGTTGGCTTTTAAGACAGGAAAGGCACTGCACCGACTTTGTGGCAAGACAACAAATAAACAGGTTGGAACATCTTACTGGAGATGAAGTTCAATCTGCTGCCGACTGATGACGTCATCTTAATAATGCGCGGTTATAGATTTAGAGAAAAGCAAGACACAGGTGAATAGAATTTGTTAGATTTAGAGAAAACCCAAAACACAAATGAATAGAATCTGTTGGATTCGACATTTCAAACACAGATACTGCCTTTGGTGGGGGGGGGGGGGGGTGTGAATAATTGACTTTCACATATTCTAACCTACAACATCTGAGAGTGGGGAGGGCTAGTAGACAATTCCCGTCCTCGCCGCCTATCCGTCTGAAAATTGTCTGGTACCAATTTATGTGAGACTTGATGGACTCCCGAGTCGTGCTGGGCGGGGAAATATCATCCTGCCTCCCCTGTGAATTGAACTTAGACCATTGTCTTGGCAGGCAAGCGTACCAAGCACTATATCACCGCAGCAAATTTAACGGCAAATGTGGAAGACACTTCTTTCTATTTGTGAACATTACATTAAACGCAGTGATAGAAAATGCAGTGTGATCGATACATTAAGACACATTCACAGGAGCCTCTCGTCTATTGAGCAGAATCATCGGTATCTTCTCATTGCATTATTCCAGCACATAGGAAAGTTAGCATGTTTACAACTGGAAGCAAATATGATGCCGCTGTCTAACTAATAAATGTCTTCGAGGAAAAGAAACGATGATAGATGCAAGGGAACATAGATAGAAGTATATCTACATTGTTTCTAAACGGGCCTTTATCATCTTCTCAGAGAAATGCATAAAGGTAGAATTGTTAGACTTCAATCAATCATATGCTATCTCCACAATGACGTTTGGCTACAATGGATCTCCAATACTGTCTGTCTTTCGCCTTGATTACACATTCTGTGAGACTGCTGTTCGTCCATGTCTTGATGTTATCTCACTTCTCGCTAGTAACACTGTGTCGTCAGCAAACCTTCAACTGGACACACAAACACTCTGCTGACACCTCTATGACATTATAGATAATCCTTCTGCAGCAACGAAGATACGCTAATATAATGTCGACCTCAGCCATCCTGGGAGCATCTCATAACGATACGTGCATTTGTACTGAGGCCGGAAGAAGACATAAGGCAGGTAGTAGAATAATACAATACATGTCGTAGTCTAATACAAAACAGAGTCTCCGTGGCGAAGTGGTCAAGCCGTCTGCCTCGCGCTCCGAAGGTTGTGGGTTCGATTCCGGCCTACGTCCTTCTGTTCACGAGTGCAGTTTTCTTGGAGAATCCTGGGGGTCGTCGATGGAACTACGGAGTTCGTGCTTTGTGCGACGCTTTCGGCAGGCCGCCCTTCCGAAGGAGACCGAGCCATGTGGGATAAAACCCGGTGCATTGAAGTCGATCTTCTCGACTTTTAAGTCTTTTTATGTCGTAGAATAGACAAAACATATCGTAGAATTCATTCATTCATTCATTCATTCATTCATTCAGTAGAATGCCCTATGCAGAACCTCGCTCCCTTAACAAACTTCCGGAAAACTTCTCGATCACAAGCAAGATGTCCCGTGTCCCCATCTGGAGATCATCCGCCACATCCTGCACCCATCTACTCTTTGGCTTCCTCTTCCTGTGTTCCCAGGCATATACCCTTCCATTATTGTTCTCTCCAAATTTTCGGGACGTTTCAAGTGACCAGAATATATAAATTTTCTTTGTTTTATCGTCTTTAATAGCCAACCCTCTTCAATATTCAGCTCTTGAAGTATGGATGCATTTGTTCTTATCTTTACCCAAGATATTCTTAGAACCCGTCTATAACATTTATACTCAAAGGCATTTATGCGCTGTTAGCTTGTTTAGTAAGTGTCCAGGTCTCACATGCGTATGTTACAATGGGAAAGATGCATGCTCTTAAAAATCTAAATTTTATAGGTTTACATGTCCCACTCCATAATTTATTCAGTTGTTTTAGTCTTTGAAGAGCAATTGATAGTCGTTGTTGAATTTCTTTCATTGTGTCACCATTGTTGGTACTCAATAACCGAAGATATTCGAAATTTTCCACCACCTCCAATCTTTCCTCATTAAGGTATATTTCTTTCTCCATAGTAGTTTTATCTGTATGCATTATCTTTGTTTTTGCTATGTTAAGATATAAGTTGTGATTTTCACTATTTCTTTGGGTTGAGGTTATTAGGTTTTCTATACCGTTCTGTGATGTGTATAGTAATACTGTATCATCGGCATATCGAATCTCTGGTATTTCGTTACCACCGATATTTAGGGCATATTGCTCCCTGGTTATATCATCTCTGACATTTCTCAATATATTTTCGGCATAGGGGTTAAACAAATAGTATACAGCACACAGCCTCGACGGACTCCTTGCTTGATGTAAAACCAATCTGATGTCTCGCCATCTATTCTAACTGCTGCTTGTTGGTCTAGATAGAGAATTTCTATGAGTTGTACTACATGTGATGGAAAGCCCATATTCCTCATGATTTCCCAAAGTTTCCGATGTTGTACACAGTCAAATGCCTTTGAATAATCCACAAAACATGAGAATAGGTTTACATTAAATATCGTAGAATAGTACAAAACATGTTGTAGAATAGTACAAAACATGTTGTAGAATAGTACAACACATGTTGTAGAATAGTACAAAACATGTTGTAGAATAGTACAACACATGTTGTAGAATAGTACAAAACATGTTGTAGAATAGTACAAAACATGTTGTAGAATAGTACAAAACATGTTGTAGAATAGTACAACACATGTTGTAGAATAGTACAAAACATGTTGTAGAATAGTACAAAACATGTTGTAGAATAGTACAACACATGTTGTAGAATAGTACAAAACATGTTGTAGAATAGTACAAAACATGTAGAGTAGTACAACACATGTTGTAGAATAGTACAACACATGTTGTAGAATAGTACAAAACATGTAGAGTAGTACAAAACATGTTGTAGAATAGTACAACACATGTAGAATAGTACAAAACATGTTGTAGAATAGTACAACACATGTTGTAGAATAGTACAACACATGTTGTAGAATAGTACAAAACATGTTGTAGAGTAGTACAACACATGTTGTAGAATAGTACAACACATGTTGTAGAATAGTACAACACATGTTGTAGAATAGTACAACACATGTTGTAGAATAGTACAACACATGTTGTAGAATAGTACAAAACATGTTGTAGAATAGTATAAAACATGTTGTAGAATAGTACAAATCATATTGTAGAATATTACAAAACATGTAGAGTAGTACAACACATGTTGTAGAATAGTACAACACATGTTGTAGAATAGTATAACACATGTTGTAGAATAGTATAACACATGCCTCGAAGCTGGAATCTGCTTTGGGTCTGTGATGTGTTAGGACTAACACATTTTGTAGACCTGAATGCGCGGAATAGTAGTACACAGATGTAGAAACGTTCAGATAAGCAGGGAACGAGATAACAGTGAACATGCAGCAAACTATACAGATGGATAGTACATCACAATCAACCACGCGTGTCTTTTTTTTTTTAAACGCGTATCTTTTTTTAAAGGCACTATATAACGTTGCAAGTCAACACCAGCATTTTCCCGCTGTTGTTGATGTTCATGGCAAGATTACGCTCAGTAGTTTACCATTGCTTTCTGCGTGACCGGCTTACGTAACCCGTAAGTAACCAGTTAGTTAGTTAGTTAGTTAGTTAGTCGCAGTTCCAACTTCACAGCAACGGGTTGTCCCCATTATGCTCCGTTCCTGTGCCAGTGAATATCACACAAAACCCGTAAGTAACCAACGCGACACCATCCGCTTCCGAATCTCGCGCAGCTGTGTTCCTCACGTGGATATACGGGATTACGGAGAAAGTCGTTAACCCCTTCCCCGGGGAGACCGGCCACGGCAAATATTAAAGCTAATATATAAGCAGATCGACGGTATGTGGTTGGGTACGTGCGTGCACGCTCTGTTAAGATAGAGCAATCAAATATAAATACAGATATAAAAAGTTGTTGCATATCATTTATAGGAAGTCGCAATCAACCCCAGCATTGTTTGGATGTTTGTGATTTCTTGGCAAGTTTACCTTCAATAGTTTGCTTTTGCTTTCTGAACAGCCGGCACACATAAATCCCAACGTAGACCAAATCGCCCGCAGCTGTGTTTCGAACGCGGTGTGTGGAATTATGAATTGCGTCTATAACTCCTTCGCCACAGAGACGGCTAAATAGACAAATATACATCATAATAATTAGCTAAACTACTCTAGCATACACCAATAGGAAGTAACAAGAGAATAGTGGAAAATTATAATAATTAAATGTAATATTTGTTACCTGCACAAAACAAACGTAATGATGCATCTATACAATTATATTATACCGACAGCAGTCTCATATTTGACAGCTTCACGGCCGGAGACAGAAGAATATGCTATTATTTTGTTAGTGTCATCGACTGCGGTTAAAGTCAGAAACGACAAGCGAAATAGGCGGAAGAAACTATTTCTAGCATCTTAATCAATAGTTACAACACTAGTTCATGGGTAACCGCCATATTTCTGTCACACTGCTACTGAACAAGGATAACAACTACTCACCTCAAAGCAAAGTCGGTCATTTCAGTGAGAACACCGCGCGCTTCACTCGCTACAGTCGTCTGCCAGGACAGTTCTGCTATGGCAGACGATTCAACCCCCTTTGTCGTCTGCCATCAGCGGCACGGCCCAGACTACAGCCGCGTCATCCTTACCTCACTTCACAACAGTCACCATGTTTAGAAATGCGTTTTTTTTTTTTTTTTGTATGGACAACACGCATCAGTATATTGTTTTGCTTAAATATGACTTCATTTGATTTGCTTAGAATAATTAACTGCTTTTGATTTGCTTAGAAATATGAACTGATTTTTGTTTTTCTTAGAGAAATGATTGACTATTGTCGTGTTCAGGAATGATTGACTATTGTCGTGTTCAGGATTATTTGTTTAGAAATATTAACTGCTTCTGATTTGCTTAGAAATATTAACTGATTTTTGGTTTTCTTCGAAATATGAATTGATATTTTATTTTATTTATTTTTTTCATAGAAAAATTAATTGCTTTAGTTTTGCTTATACATAACAATTGCTCTTATTTTGCTTAGACATATTAACTACTTTTGTTTTGCTTAGAAATATTAATTGCTTTTGTTTTGCATAGAAATATGAATTGCCTGATAATCTTAGGCCAAATATCCCCGTTACATCTGTATTGTTGCTGAAGTCTACAGCAGGGGTGCCTGGGTTGAGACCAATAAAGGCCCATCATGCCCAAGCCGCGTAGACGAAAGGATGTTTATGTTTGTCTTCAGTTAACACAACCCCGAAGTCTTACCGAGAATTAGAAAATACTTAACTTTCCAAGATATGTGAGGCTTTGTCTCTGTATCACAACTAATCCACATCCCCACCCCCACCCCACCCCTAACAATTTCTTGGTCTAGTCACCTCATAGCTAATCCACCCGACTCCCACATTTGTGCTTGATACTCCGTTACCGTCACTTCTCAGGTAGTTCTTACATTTCTCACATTACATTGGTAATTACATTTCTTGTTAAGATTCTTTCTCTCACCCGTTCTTTGTCTTTTCATTCATTCTATCTATCTATCTGTCGGTCTCCCTGGCCTAGGTGTTAGCGTCTTTCTGCGCAGTCCTGTTTATCCACGTGAGCAAACGCGGCTGCGCGAGAATCGGTAGCAGTTCTCGCCGCCCCCGTTACCTACGGGATATGTGAGCCGGCCGCTCACAAAGCAATGGCAAACTACGGAGCGTAATCTTCCCAAGAAATCAACAACAGTAGTAAAATTCTGGTGTTGACAGCGATGTCCTGTAATATGCGAGGGAAAAAAAATCTATCTATCTATCTATCTATCTATCTATCTATCTATCTATCTATCTATCTATCTATCTATCTATCTATCTATCTATCTATCTATCTATCCATCCATCCGTTCGTCCGTCCGTCCGTCCGTCCGTCCGTCCGTCCGTCTGTCTGTCTGTCTGTCTGTCTGTCTGTCTGTCTGTCTGTCTTCTTCTTCTTTCGTTCGCTTGAAATATGCCTATAACTGCAATGTTGTCTCTTGTATGAATCTAACAGTCTTTTTTAGTTCACTCAACGGTCCATAGAGTTTATCTTCCACTGTTGTCTCTCTAGGCCAGAAGGTTCGCATGGATATGTTGTAGTTTGGGCAGTCCTGGAGTATGTGCTCTGCTGTCTGCGACGCCAAATCACATGTGCACATGGCTGAGTCACCAATCTTGAATTTTGTATACATGTGGTTGCGTAATCTATAGTGTCCTGTTCTGAGGCGCAGAATAATGACCTGTTCTGGTCTGTCCATAACGTGGTAGTCATCTTGAGTAGGGTTTGGTGGCCTTCTGACTGATTTGATCATTCTTTTCTTTTGGTGGAATGTAATGGGCACATCAGTCTGTTCTTCTTTTGCTCCTTCCTTAGCCAATCGATCAGCTTTATCGTTTCAGGGTACTCCACAATGGGATGGTATCCACTGTATGGTGACCTTATGTTGAATGCTAAGTTCAGAAAGTAGTGTCCTTAGAACTGGTAATTTCCCAGACAGAAGTGCCTCTATTACTGATTACTGTCTGTCTGTCTGTCTGTCTGTCTGTCTGTCTGTCTGTCTGTCTGTCATTTTTCACTATCATTTCTCACTTGTGTTAGTGAGAGAGTGGGTGAGAGAGTGTGTGAGAAAGAGTGTAAGTGAGAGAGTAAATATGATACAGAGAGAGTGAGAGAGTATTTATGCGTGCGTGTGTGAGTGAGTGAGAGAGTGAGTGTGTGTGTGTGTGTGTGTGTGTGTGTGTGTGTGTGTGTGCACGTATGTGTGAGAGGTTTTCAGTGAGAGAGAAAGAGAGAATGAGAGAGAGAAGGGTGTTTGTGTGTCTGCCAGACTGTGTGAGAGAGTGAAAAAGTGAGTGAATGAGTGTGAGTTAGAGAGTCAGCGAGTGAGTGAGTGAGTAAGAGAGAGTAAGTGAGAGAGAGAATCTGTGAGTATGTGTGTATGTGCGTCTGTGAGTGAATGTAAGAGAGAGTGAGAATTTGTGAGTACGTGTGTACGTGTTTGAGTGAATGTAAGTGAGAGAATGAATGTTTAAGAGAGAGAGAGAGAGAGAGAGAGAGAGAGAGAGAGAGCGAGAGAGAGAGAGAGAGGGTGAGAGAGAGAGAGAGAGAGAGAGAGAGAGAACGAACGAACGAACGAACAAACGAACAGACTTTATTTTCAAAGGGTATCAAATTGGGCACGCAGGTCCGTCTTACATTCGGCCCTTCCAATCACTCATCTATCTTTCATCAACAGTGCATAGGAAAAAACATTGTCACATGAATTTTGTAAACATAAATAATGCATATTACTATGTTATGAGACACATCCACCATCCACGCACACATCCCCCATTCACTCCAACTCCCCCACCCAACCACACACATAATCCACACACACATACATCCCCCCACACATCCACTACATCCCTACACCTACATATCTCCCGACCCACACACACCTCTCACCCACCACACCTCTCACCCACCACACATCCCATCCACCCACACCCCAGGCACACATACATTCCCCAACCCCCACATCCCCCACCCACACACATCCACCCACCTACATACATCCCCCAGCCACTCACATATCCTCTACCCGTTCCATTACCCACCAACAATCACTAACCCATATATCCTCCTCCACCCACACACCTCCAACCACCCAGCCAAACACACAATCCTCGGCCACACATCCCCCAACGCACACATACACATCTCCCCGTCAACTCACATATACCGCACCTACCCACACACAAATTCCGCACCCACCCACATAATCTCCCATCTCCCCCAGCCCACTCACAGATCCCGAGCCCACCCCTACAAACATCACTCACCATCTCCTAACCTACACACACTCACCCAGCCACATATCCTCTACCCACCCACACATCCTCTACCCACCCATCCCCCAACCAAACATCCCTTAATCACACACCCTTACTCATATACAATCACCCATCCTCACATCCTCTTCTCAACCACACATCCTCCACCCACCCATCCCCCAGCCACACATCCCTTAACCACACACCCCTAACCATATACACACACATCCCCACGCACGCACAATCTCCCCACCCATACACACATCCCTCACACACATCCTCACCCACCAACACATCCCCCATTCACAAACACACACCTCCCATCCACGCACACACAACCCACACACACATCCCCAACCCATACACTCATCCCCTCACACATCCCTAGACACACGTACTTATCCCTCAACCACTAACACCCACACATCCCTCACCCACTCATCAAAACATACATCTACTATCTACCCACCCACACTCACATACCTCAACCACCCATCTAAACACACATCCTCCACCCTCACACACATCTTTCACCCACCCGCACACCCAACCACACCCCACCCACCCACACACACATCCTTTATCCACACCCAGCTCCCCTCCCACACAATACCACACCCACACACATCCCAAAGACACATCCCTCACGCACACACACACATCTCCCCACACATCTCCTACCCATCCACACATCCCCCAACTACAATCACCCTCACTACCCACACATACATTCTCCATCCAGCCACACACACCCCAACCCAGCCAGACATATCCCCCACCCACACACACATCCCCAAATCCATCACCCACACCCATCACGCACCCCTCCCCCAACCCAAACACATCCCCCACACACATTCACCCACACATCTCCCACCCACACACACACACTCCCCACCCATCCACCCAAACATCCCACACAAATACACATCCCTCACCCACACACACATCCCCAAACCCACAACCACCCCCATCTGCACACATCTCCCACCCACCACATATACCCACCCACACATATATCCCCCACCCATCCCATAACCCACCATCAATCATCCACCAACATATCCTCCTCCACCCACTCACCCACAACCACATAGCCAAACACAAATCACCCACCCACCACACAATTCCACCCCGCCCACCCACACATCCTGAGCCCATCCACACACATCACGAATCCACCCACACACACATCCTCCATCCCCCAACATACTATTATGATCAAACTCCCACACTTTACACACACACACACAGTGACGATTGTCGTGAGCATTGTCGCAAAATTGTAAAGAAAATGGAGAAAATTTGTACATATGCATTTTGTAACTTAAAAATTAGTGATGCAATTCAACTCTCTCTCTCTCTCTCTCTCTCTCTCTCTCTCTCTCTCTCTCTCTCTCTCTCTCACACACACACACACACACACACACACACACATTACAGTAATGTTATATTATACATGATAAAATCAAGTGTCATACATACAAAATGATAATGTGAAAGATGAAAATGAGAGAGAGAGAGGGTGAATGACAGAGGGTGTGACAGAGTGAACGAGTGAGAGAGAGAGAGAGAGTAAGTGAGTGTGTGACTGTCTGCTTGTCTGTGTGTGCGAGTGAGAGAGTGAGTTAATGTGGTTTAGAGAGTGAATGAGTGAGTGTGAGTGAGAGAGTGAGAGAGTATACGTGAGAGGGTGAGTGAAAGATTGAGTGAGAGAGTGAATGTGTGAGTATTTTTCTGTCTGTATGTGTGAATGAGAGAGTAAGAGAGGGTGAGTGTGACAGTGGGTGAGTATGGGTGACAGAGAGAGTGAGAGATAGAGAGAATGAGACAATGAGAGAGTTAGTGTGTGTGTGTGTGTGTGTGTGTGTGTGTGTGTGTGTGTGTGTGTGTGTGTGTGCGAGCGTGAAAGAAAAATAAAGAGAGATGGGGAGAGAGAGAGAGGGTGTGTGTGTGCGTGTGTGTGTGCGTGTGTGTGTGTTTGTGTGTGTGTGTGTGTGTGTGTGTGTGTGTGTGTGCCTGTCTGTGTCAGAGAGTGAGAAAGTGAGTGAATGAATGTGAGGTACAGAGTCAGCGAGTGAGTGAGTGAGTGAGTGAGTGAGTGAGTGAGTGAGTGAGTGAGATTGAGTGAGATTGAGTGAGTGAGAGAGAGAATCTATGAGTATGTGTGTATGTGCGTGTGTGAGCGAGTGTTAGAGAGAGTGCGAATGTGTGAGTATGTGTGTACGTGTGTGAGTGAGTGTAAGTGAGAGAATGAATGTTAATAGAGAGAGAGAGAGAGAGAGAGAGAGAGAGAGAGAGAGAGGGGGTGAATGAGAGAGTGTGTGAGAGAGTGAACGAGTGAGAGATAGTGAGTGTGTGTCTGTCTTTTTGTCTGTGTGTGCGTGTGAGAGAGTGAGTTAGTGTCGTTTAGAGAGTGAATGAGTGAGTGTGAGTGAGAGAGAGTGTGTGAGAGTGAGTGAGAGATTGAATGAGAGAGTGAATGTGTGAATATGTGTCTGCCTGTCTGTCTGTCTGTCTGTGTGTGTGTGTGTGTGAGAGAGAGAGAGAGAGAGAGAGAGAGAGAGAGAGAGAGAGAGAGAGAGAGAGTTTAGCGCACGCATGTCATGTGACATGCTATTCCATATTTATTTCTGTATCATCTTTCAGAGGAATTTACTGCCACTTGAATTTAACATGTACTATATGCACTGCTTATTGCATTATGTTTATGTAAATTCCATGAATTATCTTATTGAATTGATCACTATTTTTTACGATACACAATGTATAACATATTTATTTTCATTTTCACAATTTTTCAATTTTTTCTATGTTTCCAATACCCCCCCCCCCCCCCACCATTTTGAATGTTTTTGTTACGTTTGCTTACGTTTGTCGTCAGTGTATATGTGTGTGTGTGTGAAGTGTGGAAGTTTGTTCATATTAGTTTTAGTGATTATGTGAGGCAGCGTATATGTGTGAGCGTGTGTGTGGATAGATGGGTGGGTGTGTCTATGTGTGTGTATGTGTTTATATGTGTATGTGTTCATGTGTCAATCAATCAGGTGCCGTCTCCACAATTAAGGTTGGCTACAATGGATCTCCAACACTGTCTCTCGCCTTGACTGTACATTCTGTCAGGCTGATATTCGTCCATCTCTTGATGTTATCTTCCCACTTGCATTGTTGTCCACCTCTTTCTCTCTTGCCCTCAACCTTGCCTTCCAGTATGGTTTTTGTAAGAGTATCATATCTTTTAGCGTGGCCGAAATATTTCACTTGCCTCCTCTTTATTTCTTTCATCAACTTTCTCTTCATTCCCAGTTTTTCTAGAACCTCTACATTTGATTGTTTTTTGTTTCCATGAAATACGACATATTCGTCTGTATATCCACATCTCTGGGTCTTCTATGCGACTTTCTAGTTGCTTGTTCAATGTCCAGGCTTCCGCGCCATACAGTAGCGTTGAATATACGTAGCATTTGACAATTCTCATTTTTAATGCATTGTTAATCTCACTAGATGTTAATACAGATTTCATGCCGTTGAAAGCATTTGTGGCCATTCCTATTCTCTTTTTGATTTCTATTTCACTTCTACCATCATATGTTATTGTATGTCCAAGATAGGAGAAACTTATTACATGTTCTAGTATCTCCCCATTTACTGTGATGTTAATCGATGACCTTTCCTTATTACTGCTAATTACCATAGTTTTTTTTTTTTTTTGGATGCTAATATCTAAGCCACATTCTGCACTGCGCCTGTGTAATTGTTCCACTAGGTCTTGATCATGTATCATGATCTAGTTGCTTGTTAAATGTCCAGGCTTCCGCGCCATACAGTAGCGTTGAATATACGTAGCATTTGACATTAGCGCTTGCTCACTTTCTGCTAGTAACACGGTATCTTCAGCATATCTAAGATTGTTTATGATTCTTCCATTGATGTTAAGTCCAGGAATTTCAGCTTGTTTAAAAATTCTTTCTGTGTATAGGTTAAAGAGGCTTGGGGACAGTACACATCCCTGCCGTACTTCTCTTTTTATCTCTATAGGCGACGAATAGTTATTTTCGCATCTAATAGACGCCACTTGTTCCCAGTACAAATTACTAATAAGTTTGATGTCTTTTCCATCTACTCCTATATCTTGAAGGTACGTAATTAGTCGTTCATGTAGTACTCTATCAAAAGCTTTCTTGTCTTAATTATAAAAAAGGAAGTGTGTGGGTGGGTGTGTATGTCCTTTATGCGTTCGCGAACGGTCCATCCGATTGAGATGAAACTTTCTACACGTCTTCCTCTCATTCCCGCGCTGCCAACTGTGTTTTTTTAGTGTGAAATCGGCTGCTTACTTAATATTATTTAATTTTTCATTTTTCATTGTAATTTCTATATAGCAAGGAGACTTAACTCTGTAAAGGTTATTTCAAGGGCATAACTTTAATAACTTTTCTGTATATTGTTGCATGGTTTCAAAGATTTATAAACTCTTTAAGTAACTTTTATTTGTTGTATGAATTTAATGAGACGCTACCCGCCAGGAGCTGGGTGAAGCCACGCCGGTCAAATAGATAACATACCCACCTTTTGGCTGCAGTTATCTACAGACATATCGTTATAATCCTCCTCCTCCTCATCCCCTCCTCCTCCTCCTCCTACCCTCTTCCTCTTCCCCTCCCTCCTCCTCCCTCTCCCTCCTCCAACCTCACTCCTCCCTCTTTCTCCTCCTCCCTCTTCCTCCTCCACCTCCTCCTCCTTCCTCCTCCTCCTTCCTCCTCCTCCTCATCCCTCTTCCTCCTCCTACCCCTCGCCCTCCTCCTCCTCCTAACACACCTCTTCCTTCCTTCTCCCTTCTCATACTCCCACCACCTCCCCCACATCCCTCCTCCTCCTTCTCCTCCCTCTTCCTCCCTCCTCCACCTACCACCCCCACATTCCCCACCTCCTCCCACTCCTCCACCCTCCTCCTATCCCTCCACCTCCCTTCACCACACCCTCCTCAACCTCACCTCCTCCTCCCACCTCCTCCCTCCACAACCCTCCTCTTCTCTCTCTCCTCCACCTCCCACCTCATCCAACCTCTTCCTCCTCCACCCTCCTCCTCCTCCCCCTCCTTCTCCCTCTTCCTCCTACCTCCTCCTTCTCCCTCCGCCTCCTCCCTCCTCCTCTCTCCTCCTCCTCCCTCCTCCTCCCTCCTCCTCACTCTCCATACTCACTCCTCCTCCTCCCCCTCCTCCTCCTGCGTTCTCCTCCTCCCTCCTTCTCCTCCTTCTCCCTCTTTCTTCCTCCTCCCCTCCTCCCCTTCCTCCTCTCCTTCTCCCTCCTCCTCCTCTCTCCTCCTCCTCCCTCTCCTTTCTCCTCCTTCCTCCTCCTCCCTCCTCCTCCCTCTTCCTCCTCCTCCCTCCTCCTCCCTTCTCCTCTTTCCTCCCTCCTCCTTCTAATCCCTCCTCCTCCCTCCTATTCCTACCTACTCCTCCTCCCTCCTCCTCCCTCCTCCTCCTCTCTCCGCCTATCTGTTCTCCCTCCTCCTCCTCCTCCGCCTCCCTCCTCCACCCTCTTCCTCCATCCTCCTTCTCCCTCCACCTCCTCTCTTCTCCTCCTCTCTCTTCCTCCTCCCTCCTTCTCCCTCCTCCTTCTCTTTCTCCCTCTTCCTCCTCCCTCTTCCTCCTCCCTCATCCTCCCTCTTCCTCCTCCTTCCTCCCCTCCTCCTTCTCCCCTCCACCTCCCCTCCTCCTCTCACCTCCTCCTCCTCCTCCCTCCTCCTCCCTCCTCCTCCTTCCTCCTCCTCCTCCCTCCTCCTCCCTCCTCCACCCTCTTCCTCCTCCATCCTCCTTCTTCCTCCGCCTCTCTCTTCTCCTCCTCTCTCTCCTCCTCCCTCCTTCTCCCTTCTCCTTCTCCTTCTCCCTCTTCCTCCTCCCTCTTCCTCCTCCCTCCTCCTCCCTCTTCCTCCTCCTTCCTCCTCCTCCCTTCTCCCTCCTCCTCCCTCCTTCTCTCTCCTCCTCCTCTCCTCCTCCTCCTCCTCCCTCTCTCCTTCCTCCTCCTTCCTCCTCCTTCCTCCTCCCTCTTCCTCCTCCTCCCTCCTCCTCCCCTCCTTCTCCTCCTACCCTCTTCCTCTTCCCCTCCCCCCTCCTCCTCTCCCACCTCCATCCTCCTCCTCTCTCTTCCTCCTCCTCCTCCCTCCTCTTCCTCTTCCTCCTTACTCCTCCTCCTTCCTCCTCCTCCTCCTCCTCAATCTTCCTCCTCCTCCTACCTCCTCGCCCTCCTCCCTCCTCCTAATCACTCCTCTTCCTTCCTCCTCCCTTCTCCTCCTCTCTCTTCCTCCTCCTCCTCCTCTTCCCTCCTCCTCCTCCATCCTCCCTCTCCTCCCTCCTCCTCCTTCTCCTCCCTCTTCCTCCCTCCTCCTCCTCCCTTCTTTCCCTCCTTCTTCCTCCTCCTCCCTCTCTCCTCCCTCCTCCTAGTCCCTCCTCATCCTCCCTTCTCATCCTCCTCCTCTCTCCTCTTCCCTCCTTTCTCCTCCCTCTACCTCCTCCCTCCTCCTCCTCCCTCCACATCCCTCCTCCTCCTCCCTCTTCCTCCTCCCCCCTCCTCATACTCAATCTTCCTCCTCCTCCCTCCTCCTCCTCCTCCCCTCCTTCTCCTCCCTTCTCCTTCTCCCTCCTCCTTCTCCCTCTTCCTCCTCCCTCCACCTCCGCCTCTCTCCTCGTCCCTCCTCCTCCCTCCTCCTCCCTCTCCCTCCTCCTCCCTCTCCCTCCCTCTCCCTCCTCTCTCCTCCTCCCCCTCCCTCCTCCTCCATCCTCCCCCTCCTCCCTCCTTCTTCCTCCTACTCCTCCTCCCTCCTCCCTCTTCCTCCTCCCTCCTCCACCTCCCTCTTCCTCCTCCTTCCTCCTACTCCTCCTTTTTCTTCTTCTGCAGCTGCTGCTGCCGCCGCTCTATTTACCCAAGTTAATTGTTGGGGGAAGATGTAAAGATCTTTCAAGTGCTCTTTCTAATGCTTTTTGTAAGTTGTCTTCGTTTATCTAAGGTTGTTAATATTAAGGTTGTTAAAACGGGAACTTATTGACTACTTATATGAATTAAATGAGATTCTCCCCATCAGGGGCTGGGGAAGCCGGACCGGGTCAGACAGACAGACAGACAGACAGACAGACAGACAGACAGACAGACAGACAGACAGACAGACAGACAGACAGACAAACAGACAGATAAACAGACAGACAAACAGACAGACAGATGACAGACAAACAGACAGACAGATAGATAGTCGGGAACGGGAACGAGAACTTATATGACTACTTATATGAATTAAATGAGATCCTCCCCACCAGGGCTTGGGCGAAGCCGGGCCGGGTATGCTAGTCTTATATATAAATTAGGATGTGCGTCTGTATGTATGTCTGTATGTATGTATGTCCTTTATACGCTCGCGAACGGCCCATCCGATTGAGATGAAATTTTCTACACGCCTTCCTTTCATTCCAGAGATGCCAACTGTCGTAGTTTTTTTTTTCTTCTTCCTCCTCCTCCCTCCTCCCTCCTCCCCCTCCCAAAATACGTACGTCCAGGAAATGGTCTTCTACATAGACACTTCTCTCTGAGGTCCGCGATAACATATTAACCTGGTGGGATGGCAATCAATCATCCTACTACCCACCTCCCTCCTCCTCCCTTCTCCCTCTTCCTCCTCCCTCTTCCTCCCTCCGCCTCCTCCCTCCTCCCACTCTCTACTCCTCCTTCCTCCTCCCTCCTCCTTCTCCTCCCTCCTTCTCCCTCTTCCTCCACCCTCTCCTCCCTCTTCTCTTCCTGCTCCCTCCGCCTCCTCCCTCCGCCTACTCTCTCATCCTCCTCCCTCCTCCTCCCTCTCCCTCCTCCTACTCCATTCTCCTCCTCCTCCTCCTCCTCCTCTCTCCTCCTCCCTCCTTCTCCCTCTTCCTCCTCCCTCCTCCTCCCCCTCCTCCTCCACCCTACTCCTCCCTCCTCTTCCTAATCCCTCCTCCTCCCTCCTATTCCTCCTGTCTCCTCCTCCCTCCTTCTCCTCTTCCTTCTACCTCTTCCTCCCTCCTCCTTCTCCCTCCACCTCCTCCCTCCTCCTCTCTCCTCCTCCTCCCTCCTCCTCCCTCTCCCTCCTCCCTTCTCATCCTCCCCCACCTACGTTCTCCTCCACCCTCCTCCCTCCTCCTCCTTCTCCCTCCTCCTCCCCCTCCCTCCTCCCCTCCTCCTCCTCCTTCACCCTCCTCCCTCCTCCTCCTCCTCCTTCACCATCCTCCCTCCTCCTCCTCCCTCCTCCTCATCCTCCCTCCTCCCTCCTCCTCCCTCCTCATCCCTCTTCCTCCTCCTCCTCCCTCCTCCCTCCTCCTTCTCTCCTTTCCCCCCTCTTTCTCTAATCCCTCCTCCTCCCTTCTCCTCCCTCCTATTCATCCCTACTCCTCCTCCTCCCTCCTCCTCCTCTCTCCGCCTATCTCTTCCTCCCTCCTCCTCCCTCCTCTCTCTTCCTCCTCCCTCCTCTCTCTTCCTCCTCCCTCCTCCTCCCTCTTCCTCCTCCTCCTCCCTCCTCCTTCCTACTGCTCCCTCCTCCTCCTCCCTTCTCCTCCCTTCTCCTCCTCCCTCTCCTACCCCTCCCTCCTCCCCCTCATCCGTCTTCCTCCCTCCTCCTTCTTCCTCCCTCCTCCTCCCCCTCCTCCCCCTCCTCCTCCCTCTCCTCCTCATCCCTCCTCCTCCATTCTCCTCCTCCCTCCTCCTCCTCTCTCTACCTCCTCCCTCCTCCTCCCTTCACATTCCTCCTCCTCCCTCTTCCTCCTCATCCCTCCTCCTCCTCTATCCTCCTCCCTCCTCCTCCTACTCCCTCTACCTCCTCCCTCCTCCTCCCTTCACATTCCTCCTCCTCCCTCTTCCTCCTCCTCCCTCTCATCCTCTTCCCTCCTTCTCCTCCCTCTTCCTCCTCCCTCTTCCTCCCCCCTCTTCCTCCCTCCGCCTCCTCCCTCCTCCCACTCTCTACTCCTCCCTCCTCCTTCCCCTCCCTCCTCATCCTCCCTCTTCCTCCCTCTTCCTGCTCCCTCCGCCTCCTCCCTCCGCCTACTCTCTCCTCCCTCCTCCCTCCTCCTCCCTCTCCCTCCTCCTCCTCCCTCTCCTCCTCCTCCTCCTCCTGCGATCTCCTCCTCCCTCCTTCTCCCTCTTCCTCCTCCCTCCTCCTCCCCCTCCTCCTCCATCCTACTCCTCCCTCCTCTTCCTAATCCCTCCTCCTCCCTCCTATTCCTCCTGTCTCCTCCTCCCTCCTCATCCCTCCTCTTCCCTCCTCCACCTCCCTCTTCCTCCTCCCTCCTCCATTTACCCAAGACAGACAGACATACAGATAGATAGACAGACAGACAGACAGACAGTCGGGAACGGGAGCTTATATGACTACTTATATGAATTAAATGAGATGCTCCCCACCAGAGTCTGGGCGAAGCCGGGCCGTGTCAGCTAGTAGTCTATAAAACAAACATATATACTTTTTGAACTTCTATATATTTTCAGTTAACATCCTCAAACAGATAATTGTTTCTCTGGTGCCGCTGTTTTTGTTCTTCAGCTACTTCGTCATCTATTTTATGTTAGATTCTTTCTTGTATGATCTTGAGTAGTATCTTAGTTATGTGGCTCATTAAGCTAATAGTTCTGTAATCATCACAATCAACAGCTCTTGGCTTCTTTGGTAGTTTGATGAAAATGGATGTTTTCAAGTCCTTGGGGATGTACTCAGTATTATATATATATATATATATATATATATATATATATATATATATATATATATATATATATATATATATATATATATATATATATATATATATATATATATCATTACATAATTATGTGATAGTACCAATGCCTGTGCATGTGAGTATGTAGGTATATGTGTGTATGTGGGTGTATATGTGTATGTGGGTGTATGTGTGTTTTCATGTCTATATGTGTGTGGATGTGTGTATGTGTGTATGAGTGTATATGTTTGTATGTGTGTATATGTGTGTATGTGTGTGTGCTTGTGTGTGTGTGTGTATGTTTGTATGTGTGTTTACGTGTGTATGTGTGTGTTTGTATGTGAATGTGTGTGTAAGTATGTGTGTATTGGTGTGGATGTGTGTAGGTGTGTGTATTTGCGTGTGTATATGTGTGTAAGTGCATGTGTATGTGTGTGTATGTTTGTGTAAGTATGTGTATATGTTTGTGTGTGTGTGTGCATGCATGCATGCAGTGTATGCGAGGGAGTGTGTATTTGTGTGTTATGCGAGGGAGTGTTTGTGTGTTATTTGTGAGGACGCTCACGATAATCATCAGTGTATATATATGTGTGTGTGTGTGTGTGTGTGTGTGTGTGTGTGTGTGTGTGAGTTGTGTGTGTAAAGTGTGGGAGTTTGTTCATATTAGTTTAGTGATTATGTGAGGCAGCGTGTGTGTGTCTACATGAGTGAGTGTGTGTGTGTGGATGGATGGGTGTATGTATTGTGTTTATGTGTGTGTTTATATGGGTGTATATGTGTATGTGTGTTTGTGATGGTATGTGTGCATTTGTGGGTATTTGTGTATGTGTATATGTTTTTATGTGTATGTATGAGTTTGCAGTGTGCATGTGTGCATGTGCATGTGTGTATGTATGTGTGTATGTGTGTATGTGTGTGTGTGCATGGGTGTGTATATGTGTATGTGCGTATGCGTGTATGTTTGCGTGTATACGTGTTTGTATGTGCATATGTGTAATGGATGTGTGTATATGTATGTATGTGTTTGTGTGCGTATATGTTTATGTGTGTTTATGTGTGTACATGTGTGTATGCGTGTATATGGGTGTGTATTTGTGTGTTTCTGTGTGAATGTGTGCGATGTGAATGTATATATGTGTGTGTATGTGCGTGTGTTTAAGTGTGTATGTGTGTGTGTCGAGTATGTATGTGTATATGTTTATGTGGGTATGTGTGCATGCTTGAAGTGTATGCAAGGGAGTGTGTGTTTGTATGTTATTGAGTGTGTGCATAACTGTGAGAGTTTGTGCAAATGATGTATTATGTGTTTATGAATATGTGTGTGTATATGTGTCTGCCTATCTCATAACATGGAAATATGCATTGTTTATTATTTTCAAAATCCATTTGATGATGTTTTCCCCCTATGTGAATGTAACATAATTAGCTTATTGAATCTCATCACTATGTTTTACGTTATACAATGTATATGTTTAATTTGTTTTCCGATCTTTACATTTTTGTGAGAATGTTCACGATAATCATCAGTGTATATGCGTGTGTGTAAAGTGTGGGAATTTGTTCATACTAGTTGCAGTGATTATATGAGGCATCATGTATGTGTCTATATGTGACGATGTGTGAGTGTTTGGATGTGTGTGGGGGGAGGGGGTGTGAGAGTGGGGGATGTGTGTGGGAGATGTGTGTGAGGGGGATGTGTGTGGCTTGTGTCTGTGGGTATGTGCGGGGGTGTGTGTGGGTTGAAAGATGGTGTATGGGTTGAGGGATGGTGAGAGGGTAGGGGATTTGTGTGGTGGGATGTGTGTATGGGTGGGGAATGTGTGTATCGGAGGGGGATGTGTATGTGGGTGAGGAGATGTGTTTGGCTGGGGGATGTGTGGGAGTGGGGGAATGTGTGGGTGTGGGTGGGGGATGTGTGTGTGGGTGGGGGTATGTGTGAGTCAGAAGATATGTGGGTGGGTGCAGGATGTGTGGGTGGGAGGAGGCATGTATGTGTGGTGGGGGTGGGGGTCTTGGTGGATTAGGATGTGTGGGTGGATGGGGGTGTGTGTTTGGGGGTTTATGGGTAGGGTATATAAGCCACGCCGGGTCAAATAGATAGACATACCCACCTTTTGGCTGCAGTTATCTACAGACATATGCGTTATAATCCTCCTCCTCCTCTCCCCTCCTCCTCCTCCTCCTACCCTCTTCCTCTTCCCCTCCCCCTCCTCCCTCTCCCTCCTCCATCCTCCTCCTCCCTCTTTCTCCTCCTCCCTCTTCCTCCTCCTACCTCCTCCTCCTTCCTCCTCCTCCTTCCTCCTCATCCTCATCCCTCTCTCCTCCTACCTCCTCGCCCTCCTCCCTCCTCCTAATCACTCCTCTTCCTTCCTTCTCCCTTCTCATACTCCCTCCTCCTCCCCCTCATCCCTCCTCCTCCTTCTCCTCCCTCTTCCTCCCTCCTCCTCCTACCTCCCCCTCATTCCCCTCCTCCTCCCTCTCCTCCTCCTCCTCCTTATCCCTCCTCCTCCCTTCTCCTCCTCCCTCCTCATCCTCTCTCCTCCTCCCTCCTCCTCCTCCCTCCACATCCCTCCTCTTCCTCTCTCTTCCTCCTCCTCCCTCCTCATCCTTCCTCTTCCTCCTCCACCCTCCTCCTCCTCCCCCTCCTTCTCCCTCTTCCTCCTACCTCCTCCTTCTCCCTCCGCCTCCTCCCTCCTCCTCTCTCCTCCTCCTCCCTCCTCCTCCCTCCTCCTCACTCTCCATACTCACTCCTCCTCCTCCCCCTCCTCCTCCTGCGTTCTCCTCCTCCCTCCTTCTCCTCCTTCTCCCTCTTTCTTCCTCCTCCCTCCTCCCCTTCCTCCTCCTCCTTCTCCCTCCTCCTCCTCTCTCCTCCTCCTCCCTCCTCCTTTCTCCTCCTTCCTCCTCCTCCCTCCTCCTCCCTCTTCCTCCTCCTCCCTCCTCCTCCCTTCTCCTCTTTCCTCCCTCCTCCTTCTAATCCCTCCTCCTCCCTCCTATTCCTACCTACTCCTCCTCCCTCCTCCTCCCTCCTCCTCCTCTCTCCGCCTATCTGTTCCTCCCTCCTCCTCCTCCCTCCGCCTCCCTCCTCCACCCTCTTCCTCCATCCTCCTTCTCCCTCCACCTCCTCTCTTCTCCTCCTCTCTCTTCCTCCTCCCTCCTTCTCCCTCCTCCTTCTCTTTCTCCCTCTTCCTCCTCCCTCTTCCTCCTCCCTCATCCTCCCTCTTCCTCCTCCTTCCTCCCCCTCCTCCTTCTCCCTCCTCCTCCCTCCTCCTCTCTCCTCCTCCTCCTCCTCCCTCCTCCTCCCTCCTCCTCCTTCCTCCTCCTCCCTCTCCTCCCTCCTCCACCCTCTTCCTCCTCCATCCTCCTTCTTCCTCCGCCTCCTCTCTTCTCCTCCTCTCTCTTCCTCCTCCCTCCTTCTCCCTTCTCCTTCTCCTTCTCCCTCTTCCTCCTCCCTCTTCCTCCTCCCTCCTCCTCCCTCTTCCTCCTCCTTCCTCCTCCTCCTCCTTCTCCCTCCTCCTCCCTCCTTCTCTCTCCTCCTCCTCCTCCTCCCTCCTCCTCCCTCCTCCTCCTTCCTCCTCCTTCCTCCTCCTTCCTCCTCCCTCTTCCTCCTCCTCCCTCCTCCTCCCCTCCTTCTCCTCCTACCCTCTTCCTCTTCCCCTCCCCCTCCTCCCTCTCCCAC
Source organism: Cepaea hortensis (assembly GCA_963921405.1). NCBI lineage: Eukaryota > Metazoa > Mollusca > Gastropoda > Stylommatophora > Helicidae > Cepaea > Cepaea hortensis. The sequence goes on along the minus strand of OY992882.1, from coordinate 60,265,939 downwards.
CTCCATCCTCCTCCTCTCTCTTCCTCCTCCTCCTCCCTCCTCTTCCCTCTTCCTCCTTACTCCTCCTCCTTCCTCCTCCTCCTCCCTCCTCAATCTTCCTCCTCCTCCTACCTCCTCGCCCTCCTCCCTCCTCCTAATCACTCCTCTTCCTTCCTCCTCCCTTCTCCTCCTCTCTCTTCCTCCTCCCTCCTCCTCTTCCCTCCTCCTCCTCCATCCTCCCTCTCCTCCCTCCTCCTCCTTCTCCTCCCTCTTCCTCCCTCCTCCTCCTCCCTTCTTTCCCTCCTTCTTCCTCCTCCTCCCTCTCCTCCTCCCTCCTCCTAGTCCCTCCTCATCCTCCCTTCTCATCCTCCTCCTCTCTCCTCTTCCCTCCTTTCTCCTCCCTCTACCTCCTCCCTCCTCCTCCTCCCTCCACATCCCTCCTCCTCCTCCCTCTTCCTCCTCCCCCCTCCTCATACTCAATCTTCCTCCTCCTCCCTCCTCCTCCTCCTCCCCTCCTTCTCCTCCCTTCTCCTTCTCCCTCCTCCTTCTCCCTCTTCCTCCTCCCTCCACCTCCGCCTCTCTCCTCGTCCCTCCTCCTCCCTCCTCCTCCTCTCTCCCTCCTCCTCCCTCTCCCTCCCTCTCCCTCCCTCTCTCCTCCTCCCTCCTCCTCCTCCTCCATCCTCCCCCTCCTCCCTCCTTCTTCCTCCTACTCCTCCTCCCTCCTCCCTCTTCCTCCTCCCTCCTCCACCTCCCTCTTCCTCCTCCTTCCTCCTACTCCTCCTTTTTCTTCTTCTGCAGCTGCTGCTGCCGCCGCTCTATTTACCCAAGTTAATTGTTGGGGGAAGATGTAAAGATCTTTCAAGTGCTCTTTCTAATGCTTTTTGTAAGTTGGTCTTCGTTTATCTAAGGTTGTTAATATTAAGGTTGTTAAAACGGGAACTTATATGACTACTTATATGAATTAAATGAGATTCTCCCCATCAGGGGCTGGGGAAGCCGGACCGGGTCAGACAGACAGACAGACAGACAGACAGACAGACAGACAGACAGACAGACAGACAGACAGACAGACAGACAGACAGACAAACAGACAGATAAACAGACAGACAAACAGACAGACAGATAGATAGTCGGGAACGGGAACGAGAACTTATATGACTACTTATATGAATTAAATGAGATCCTCCCCACCAGGGCTTGGGCGGCGAAGCCGGGCCGGGTATGCTAGTCTTATATATAAATTAGGATGTGCGTCTGTATGTATGTCTGTATGTATGTATGTCCTTTATACGCTCGCGAACGGCCCATCCGATTGAGATGAAATTTTCTACACGCCTTCCTTTCATTCCAGAGATGCCAACTGTCGTAGTTTTTTTTTTCTTCTTCCTCCTCCTCCCTCCTCCCTCCTCCCCCTCCCAAAATACGTACGTCCAGGAAATGGTCTTCTACATAGACACTTCTCTCTGAGGTCCGCGATAACATATTAACCTGGTGGGATGGCAATCAATCATCCTACTACCTCCTCCCTCCTCCTCCCTTCTCCCTCTTCCTCCTCCCTCTTCCTCCCTCCGCCTCCTCCCTCCTCCCACTCTCTACTCCTCCTTCCTCCCTCCCTCCTCTTCTCCTCCCTCCTTCTCCCTCTTCCTCCACCCTCTTCCTCCCTCTTCCTGCTCCCTCCGCCTCCTCCCTCCGCCTACTCTCTCATCCTCCTCCCTCCTCCTCCCTCTCCCTCCTCCTACTCCATTCTCCTCCTCCTCCTCCTCCTCCTCTCTCCTCCTCCCTCCTTCTCCCTCTTCCTCCTCCCTCCTCCTCCCCCTCCTCCTCCACCCTACTCCTCCCTCCTCTTCCTAATCCCTCCTCCTCCCTCCTATTCCTCCTGTCTCCTCCTCCCTCCTTCTCCCTCTTCCTTCTACCTCTTCCTCCCTCCTCCTTCTCCCTCCACCTCCTCCCTCCTCCTCTCTCCTCCTCCTCCCTCCTCCTCCCTCTCCCTCCTCCCTTCTCATCCTCCCCCACCTACGTTCTCCTCCTCCCTCCTCCCTCCTCCTCCTTCTCCCTCCTCCTCCCCCTCCCTCCTCCCCTCCTCCTCCTCCTTCACCCTCCTCCCTCCTCCTCCTCCTCCTTCACCATCCTCCCTCCTCCTCCTCCCTCCTCCTCATCCTCCCTCCTCCCTCCTCCTCCCTCCTCATCCCTCTTCCTCCTCCTCCTCCCTCCTCCCTCCTCCTTCTCTCCTTTCCCCCCTCTTTCTCTTAATCCCTCCTCCTCCCTTCTCCTCCCTCCTATTCATCCCTACTCCTCCTCCTCCCTCCTCCTCCTCTCTCCGCCTATCTCTTCCTCCCTCCTCCTCCCTCCTCTCTCTTCCTCCTCCCTCCTCTCTCTTCCTCCTCCCTCCTCCTCCCTCTTCCTCCTCCTCCTCCCTCCTCCTTCCTACTGCTCCCTCCTCCTCCTCCCTTCTCCTCCCTTCTCCTCCTCCCTCTCCTACCCCTCCCTCCTCCCCCTCATCCGTCTTCCTCCCTCCTCCTTCTTCCTCCCTCCTCCTCCCCCTCCTCCCCCTCCTCCTCCCTCTCCTCCTCATCCCTCCTCCTCCATTCTCCTCCTCCCTCCTCCTCCTCTCTCTACCTCCTCCCTCCTCCTCCCTTCACATTCCTCCTCCTCCCTCTTCCTCCTCATCCCTCCTCCTCCTCTATCCTCCTCCCTCCTCCTCCTACTCCCTCTACCTCCTCCCTCCTCCTCCCTTCACATTCCTCCTCCTCCCTCTTCCTCCTCCTCCCTCTCATCCTCTTCCCTCCTTCTCCTCCCTCTTCCTCCTCCCTCTTCCTCCCCCCTCTTCCTCCCTCCGCCTCCTCCCTCCTCCCACTCTCTACTCCTCCCTCCTCCTTCTCCTCCCTCCTCATCCTCCCTCTTCCTCCCTCTTCCTGCTCCCTCCGCCTCCTCCCTCCGCCTACTCTCTCCTCCTCCTCCCTCCTCCTCCCTCTCCCTCCTCCTCCTCCCTCTCCTCCTCCTCCTCCTCCTGCGATCTCCTCCTCCCTCCTTCTCCCTCTTCCTCCTCCCTCCTCCTCCCCCTCCTCCTCCATCCTACTCCTCCCTCCTCTTCCTAATCCCTCCTCCTCCCTCCTATTCCTCCTGTCTCCTCCTCCCTCCTCCTCCCTCCTCTTCCCTCCTCCACCTCCCTCTTCCTCCTCCCTCCTCCATTTACCCAAGACAGACAGACATACAGATAGATAGACAGACAGACAGACAGACAGTCGGGAACGGGAGCTTATATGACTACTTATATGAATTAAATGAGATGCTCCCCACCAGAGTCTGGGCGAAGCCGGGCCGTGTCAGCTAGTAGTCTATAAAACAAACATATATACTTTTTGAACTTCTATATATTTTTCAGTTAACATCCTCAAACAGATAATTGTTTCTCTGGTGCCGCTGTTTTTGTTCTTCAGCTACTTCGTCATCTATTTTATGTTAGATTCTTTCTTGTATGATCTTGAGTAGTATCTTAGTTATGTGGCTCATTAAGCTAATAGTTCTGTAATCATCACAATCAACAGCTCTTGGCTTCTTTGGTAGTTTGATGAAAATGGATGTTTTCAAGTCCTTGGGGATGTACTCAGTATTATATATATATATATATATATATATATATATATATATATATATATATATATATATATATATATATATATATATATATCATTACATAATTATGTGATAGTACCAATGCCTGTGCATGTGAGTATGTAGGTATATGTGTGTATGTGGGTGTATATGTGTATGTGGGTGTATGTGTGTTTTCATGTCTATATGTGTGTGGATGTGTGTATGTGTGTATGAGTGTATATGTTTGTATGTGTGTATATGTGTGTATGTGTGTGTGCTTGTGTGTGTGTGTGTATGTTTGTATGTGTGTTTACGTGTGTATGTGTGTGTTTGTATGTGAATGTGTGTGTAAGTATGTGTGTATTGGTGTGGATGTGTGTAGGTGTGTGTATTTGCGTGTGTATATGTGTGTAAGTGCATGTGTATGTGTGTGTATGTTTGTGTAAGTATGTGTATATGTTTGTGTGTGTGTGTGCATGCATGCATGCAGTGTATGCGAGGGAGTGTGTATTTGTGTGTTATGCGAGGGAGTGTTTGTGTGTTATTTGTGAGGACGCTCACGATAATCATCAGTGTATATATATGTGTGTGTGTGTGTGTGTGTGTGTGTGTGTGAGTTGTGTGTGTAAAGTGTGGGAGTTTGTTCATATTAGTTTAGTGATTATGTGAGGCAGCGTGTGTGTGTCTACATGAGTGAGTGTGTGTGTGTGGATGGATGGGTGTATGTATTGTGTTTATGTGTGTGTTTATATGGGTGTATATGTGTATGTGTGTTTGTGATGGTATGTGTGCATTTGTGGGTATTTGTGTATGTGTATATGTTTTTATGTGTATGTATGAGTTTGCAGTGTGCATGTGTGCATGTGCATGTGTGTATGTATGTGTGTATGTGTGTATGTGTGTGTGTGCATGGGTGTGTATATGTGTATGTGCGTATGCGTGTATGTTTGCGTGTATACGTGTTTGTATGTGCATATGTGTAATGGATGTGTGTATATGTATGTATGTGTTTGTGTGCGTATATGTTTATGTGTGTTTATGTGTGTACATGTGTGTATGCGTGTATATGGGTGTGTATTTGTGTGTTTCTGTGTGAATGTGTGCGATGTGAATGTATATATGTGTGTGTATGTGCGTGTGTTTAAGTGTGTATGTGTGTGTGTCGAGTATGTATGTGTATATGTTTATGTGGGTATGTGTGCATGCTTGAAGTGTATGCAAGGGAGTGTGTGTTTGTATGTTATTGAGTGTGTGCATAACTGTGAGAGTTTGTGCAAATGATGTATTATGTGTTTATGAATATGTGTGTGTATATGTGTCTGCCTATCTCATAACATGGAAATATGCATTGTTTATTATTTTCAAAATCCATTTGATGATGTTTTCCCCCCTATGTGAATGTAACATAATTAGCTTATTGAATCTCATCACTATGTTTTACGTTATACAATGTATATGTTTAATTTGTTTTCCGATCTTTACATTTTTGTGAGAATGTTCACGATAATCATCAGTGTATATGCGTGTGTGTAAAGTGTGGGAATTTGTTCATACTAGTTGCAGTGATTATATGAGGCATCATGTATGTGTCTATATGTGACGATGTGTGAGTGTTTGGATGTGTGTGGGGGGAGGGGGGTGTGAGAGTGGGGGATGTGTGTGGGAGATGTGTGTGAGGGGGATGTGTGTGGCTTGTGTCTGTGGGTATGTGCGGGGGTGTGTGTGGGTTGAAAGATGGTGTATGGGTTGAGGGATGGTGAGAGGGTAGGGGATTTGTGTGGTGGGATGTGTGTATGGGTGGGGAATGTGTGTATCGGAGGGGGATGTGTATGTGGGTGAGGAGATGTGTTTGGCTGGGGGATGTGTGGGAGTGGGGGAATGTGTGGGTGTGGGTGGGGATGTGTGTGTGGGTGGGGGTATGTGTGAGTCAGAAGATATGTGGGTGGGTGCAGGATGTGTGGGTGGGAGGAGGCATGTATGTGTGGTGGGGGTGGGGGTCTTGGTGGATTAGGATGTGTGGGTGGATGGGGGTGTGTGTTTGGGGGTTTATGGGTAGGGTATATAAGCCACGCCGGGTCAAATAGATAGACATACCCACCTTTTGGCTGCAGTTATCTACAGACATATGCGTTATAATCCTCCTCCTCCTCTCCCCTCCTCCTCCTCCTCCTACCCTCTTCCTCTTCCCCTCCCCCTCCTCCCTCTCCCTCCTCCATCCTCCTCCTCCCTCTTTCTCCTCCTCCCTCTTCCTCCTCCTACCTCCTCCTCCTTCCTCCTCCTCCTTCCTCCTCATCCTCATCCCTCTTCCTCCTCCTACCTCCTCGCCCTCCTCCCTCCTCCTAATCACTCCTCTTCCTTCCTTCTCCCTTCTCATACTCCCTCCTCCTCCCCCTCATCCCTCCTCCTCCTTCTCCTCCCTCTTCCTCCCTCCTCCTCCTACCTCCCCCTCATTCCCCTCCTCCTCCCTCTCCTCCTCCCTCCTCCTTATCCCTCCTCCTCCCTTCTCCTCCTCCCTCCTCATCCTCTCTCCTCCTCCCTCCTCCTCCTCCCTCCACATCCCTCCTCTTCCTCTCTCTTCCTCCTCCTCCCTCCTCATCCTTCCTCTTCCTCCTCCACCCTCCTCCTCCTCCCCCTCCTTCTCCCTCTTCCTCCTACCTCCTCCTTCTCCCTCCGCCTCCTCCCTCCTCCTCTCTCCTCCTCCTCCCTCCTCCTCCCTCCTCCTCACTCTCCCTACTCACTCCTCCTCCTCCCCCTCCTCCTCCTGCGTTCTCCTCCTCCCTCCTTCTCCTCCTTCTCCCTCTTTCTTCCTCCTCCCTCCTCCTCCCCTTCCTCCTCCTCCTTCTCCCTCCTCCTCCTCTCTCCTCCTCCTCCCTCCTCCTTTCTCCTCCTTCCTCCTCCTCCCTCCTCCTCCCTCTTCCTCCTCCTCCCTCCTCCTCCCTTCTCCTCTTTCCTCCCTCCTCCTTCTAATCCCTCCTCCTCCCTCCTATTCCTACCTACTCCTCCTCCCTCCTCCTCCCTCCTCCTCCTCTCTCCGCCTATCTGTTCCTCCCTCCTCCTCCTCCCTCCGCCTCCCTCCTCCACCCTCTTCCTCCATCCTCCTTCTCCCTCCACCTCCTCTCTTCTCCTCCTCTCTCTTCCTCCTCCCTCCTTCTCCCTCCTCCTTCTCTTTCTCCCTCTTCCTCCTCCCTCTTCCTCCTCCCTCATCCTCCCTCTTCCTCCTCCTTCCTCCCCTCCTCCTTCTCCCTCCTCCTCCCTCCTCCTCTCCTCCTCCTCCTCCTCCCTCCTCCTCCCTCCTCCTCCTTCCTCCTCCTCCCTCCTCCTCCCTCCTCCACCCTCTTCCTCCTCCATCCTCCTTCTTCCTCCGCCTCCTCTCTTCTCCTCCTCTCTCTTCCTCCTCCCTCCTTCTCCCTTCTCCTTCTCCTTCTCCCTCTTCCTCCTCCCTCTTCCTCCTCCCTCCTCCTCCCTCTTCCTCCTCCTTCCTCCTCCTCCTCCTTCTCCCTCCTCCTCCCTCCTTCTCTCTCCTCCTCCTCCTCCTCCCTCCTCCTCCCTCCTCCTCCTTCCTCCTCCTTCCTCCTCCTTCCTCCTCCTTCCTCCTCCCTCTTCCTCCTCCTCCCTCCTCCTCCCCTCCTTCTCCTCCTACCCTCTTCCTCTTCCCCTCCCCCTCCTCCCTCTCCCACCTCCATCCTCCTCCTCTCTCTTCCTCCTCCTCCTCCCTCCTCTTCCCTCTTCCTCCTTACTCCTCCTCCTTCCTCCTCCTCCTCCCTCCTCAATCTTCCTCCTCCTCCTACCTCCTCGCCCTCCTCCCTCCTCCTAATCACTCCTCTTCCTTCCTCCTCCCTTCTCCTCCTCTCTCTTCCTCCTCCCTCCTCCTCTTCCCTCCTCCTCCTCCATCCTCCCTCTCCTCCCTCCTCCTCCTTCTCCTCCCTCTTCCTCCCTCCTCCTCCTCCCTTCTTTCCCTCCTTCTTCCTCCTCCTCCCTCTCCTCCTCCCTCCTCCTAGTCCCTCCTCATCCTCCCTTCTCATCCTCCTCCTCTCTCCTCTTCCCTCCTTTCTCCTCCCTCTACCTCCTCCCTCCTCCTCCTCCCTCCACATCCCTCCTCCTCCTCCCTCTTCCTCCTCCCCCCTCCTCATACTCAATCTTCCTCCTCCTCCCTCCTCCTCCTCCTCCCCTCCTTCTCCTCCCTTCTCCTTCTCCCTCCTCCTTCTCCCTCTTCCTCCTCCCTCCACCTCCGCCTCTCTCCTCGTCCCTCCTCCTCCCTCCTCCTCCCTCTCCCTCCTCCTCCCTCTCCCTCCCTCTCCCTCCCTCTCTCCTCCTCCCTCCTCCTCCTCCTCCATCCTCCCCCTCCTCCCTCCTTCTTCCTCCTACTCCTCCTCCCTCCTCCCTCTTCCTCCTCCCTCCTCCACCTCCCTCTTCCTCCTCCTTCCTCCTACTCCTCCTTTTTCTTCTTCTGCAGCTGCTGCTGCCGCCGCTCTATTTACCCAAGTTAATTGTTGGGGGAAGATGTAAAGATCTTTCAAGTGCTCTTTCTAATGCTTTTTGTAAGTTGGTCTTCGTTTATCTAAGGTTGTTAATATTAAGGTTGTTAAAACGGGAACTTATATGACTACTTATATGAATTAAATGAGATTCTCCCCATCAGGGGCTGGGGAAGCCGGACCGGGTCAGACAGACAGACAGACAGACAGACAGACAGACAGACAGACAGACAGACAGACAGACAGACAGACAGACAGACAGACAAACAGACAGATAAACAGACAGACAAACAGACAGACAGATAGATAGTCGGGAACGGGAACGAGAACTTATATGACTACTTATATGAATTAAATGAGATCCTCCCCACCAGGGCTTGGGCGAAGCCGGGCCGGGTATGCTAGTCTTATATATAAATTAGGATGTGCGTCTGTATGTATGTCTGTATGTATGTATGTCCTTTATACGCTCGCGAACGGCCCATCCGATTGAGATGAAATTTTCTACACGCCTTCCTTTCATTCCAGAGATGCCAACTGTCGTAGTTTTTTTTTTCTTCTTCCTCCTCCTCCCTCCTCCCTCCTCCCCCTCCCAAAATACGTACGTCCAGGAAATGGTCTTGAAATGGTCTTCTACATAGACACTTCTCTCTGAGGTCCGCGATAACATATTAACCTGGTGGGATGGCAATCAATCATCCTACTACCTCCTCCCTCCTCCTCCCTTCTCCCTCTTCCTCCTCCCTCTTCCTCCCTCCGCCTCCTCCCTCCTCCCACTCTCTACTCCTCCTTCCTCCTCCCTCCTCCTTCTCCTCCCTCCTTCTCCCTCTTCCTCCACCCTCTTCCTCCCTCTTCCTGCTCCCTCCGCCTCCTCCCTCCGCCTACTCTCTCATCCTCCTCCCTCCTCCTCCCTCTCCCTCCTCCTACTCCATTCTCCTCCTCCTCCTCCTCCTCCTCTCTCCTCCTCCCTCCTTCTCCCTCTTCCTCCTCCCTCCTCCTCCCCTCCTCCTCCACCCTACTCCTCCCTCCTCTTCCTAATCCCTCCTCCTCCCTCCTATTCCTCCTGTCTCCTCCTCCCTCCTTCTCCCTCTTCCTTCTACCTCTTCCTCCCTCCTCCTTCTCCCTCCACCTCCTCCCTCCTCCTCTCTCCTCCTCCTCCCTCCTCCTCCCTCTCCCTCCTCCCTTCTCATCCTCCCCCACCTACGTTCTCCTCCTCCCTCCTCCCTCCTCCTCCTTCTCCCTCCTCCTCCCCCTCCCTCCTCCCCTCCTCCTCCTCCTTCACCCTCCTCCCTCCTCCTCCTCCTCCTTCACCATCCTCCCTCCTCCTCCTCCCTCCTCCTCATCCTCCCTCCTCCCTCCTCCTCCCTCCTCATCCCTCTTCCTCCTCCTCCTCCCTCCTCCCTCCTCCTTCTCTCCTTTCCCCCCTCTTTCTCTTAATCCCTCCTCCTCCCTTCTCCTCCCTCCTATTCATCCCTACTCCTCCTCCTCCCTCCTCCTCCTCTCTCCGCCTATCTCTTCCTCCCTCCTCCTCCCTCCTCTCTCTTCCTCCTCCCTCCTCTCTCTTCCTCCTCCCTCCTCCTCCCTCTTCCTCCTCCTCCTCCCTCCTCCTTCCTACTGCTCCCTCCTCCTCCTCCCTTCTCCTCCCTTCTCCTCCTCCCTCTCCTACCCCTCCCTCCTCCCCCTCATCCGTCTTCCTCCCTCCTCCTTCTTCCTCCCTCCTCCTCCCCCTCCTCCCCCTCCTCCTCCCTCTCCTCCTCATCCCTCCTCCTCCATTCTCCTCCTCCCTCCTCCTCCTCTCTCTACCTCCTCCCTCCTCCTCCCTTCACATTCCTCCTCCTCCCTCTTCCTCCTCATCCCTCCTCCTCCTCTATCCTCCTCCCTCCTCCTCCTACTCCCTCTACCTCCTCCCTCCTCCTCCCTTCACATTCCTCCTCCTCCCTCTTCCTCCTCCTCCCTCTCATCCTCTTCCCTCCTTCTCCTCCCTCTTCCTCTTCCCTCTTCCTCCCCCCTCTTCCTCCTCCGCCTCCTCCCTCCTCCCACTCTCTACTCCTCCCTCCTCCTTCTCCTCCCTCCTCATCCTCCCTCTTCCTCCCTCTTCCTGCTCCCTCCGCCTCCTCCCTCCGCCTACTCTCTCCTCCTCCTCCCTCCTCCTCCCTCTCCCTCCTCCTCCTCCCTCTCCTCCTCCTCCTCCTCCTGCGATCTCCTCCTCCCTCCTTCTCCCTCTTCCTCCTCCCTCCTCCTCCCCCTCCTCCTCCATCCTACTCCTCCCTCCTCTTCCTAATCCCTCCTCCTCCCTCCTATTCCTCCTGTCTCCTCCTCCCTCCTCCTCCCTCCTCTTCCCTCCTCCACCTCCCTCTTCCTCCTCCCTCCTCCATTTACCCAAGACAGACAGACATACAGATAGATAGACAGACAGACAGACAGACAGTCGGGAACGGGAGCTTATATGACTACTTATATGAATTAAATGAGATGCTCCCCACCAGAGTCTGGGCGAAGCCGGGCCGTGTCAGCTAGTAGTCTATAAAACAAACATATATACTTTTTGAACTTCTATATATTTTTCAGTTAACATCCTCAAACAGATAATTGTTTCTCTGGTGCCGCTGTTTTTGTTCTTCAGCTACTTCGTCATCTATTTTATGTTAGATTCTTTCTTGTATGATCTTGAGTAGTATCTTAGTTATGTGGCTCATTAAGCTAATAGTTCTGTAATCATCACAATCAACAGCTCTTGGCTTCTTTGGTAGTTTGATGAAAATGGATGTTTTCAAGTCCTTGGGGATGTACTCAGTATTATATATATATATATATATATATATATATATATATATATATATATATATATATATATATATATATATATATATATATATATCATTACATAATTATGTGATAGTACCAATGCCTGTGCATGTGAGTATGTAGGTATATGTGTGTATGTGGGTGTATATGTGTATGTGGGTGTATGTGTGTTTTCATGTCTATATGTGTGTGGATGTGTGTATGTGTGCTATGAGTGTATATGTTTGTATGTGTGTATATGTGTGTATGTGTGTGTGCTTGTGTGTGTGTGTGTATGTTTGTATGTGTGTTTACGTGTGTATGTGTGTGTTTGTATGTGAATGTGTGTGTAAGTATGTGTGTATTGGTGTGGATGTGTGTAGGTGTGTGTATTTGCGTGTGTATATGTGTGTAAGTGCATGTGTATGTGTGTGTATGTTTGTGTAAGTATGTGTATATGTTTGTGTGTGTGTGTGCATGCATGCATGCAGTGTATGCGAGGGAGTGTGTATTTGTGTGTTATGCGAGGGAGTGTTTGTGTGTTATTTGTGAGGACGCTCACGATAATCATCAGTGTATATATATATGTGTGTGTGTGTGTGTGTGTGTGTGTGTGTGTGTGTGTGTGTGAGTTGTGTGTGTAAAGTGTGGGAGTTTGTTCATATTAGTTTAGTGATTATGTGAGGCAGCGTGTGTGTGTCTACATGAGTGAGTGTGTGTGTGTGGATGGATGGGTGTATGTATTGTGTTTATGTGTGTGTTTATATGGGTGTATATGTGTATGTGTGTTTGTGATGGTATGTGTGCATTTGTGGGTATTTGTGTATGTGTATATGTTTTTATGTGT